>CM049426.1:59616891-60249391 GCA_026929855.1 Poa annua | reverse complement strand
ATTTTATTTACACTTTTTGGACTTATAGATTTAAAGTTATGACAAATTTACTCAAACTCTCCATTTGAATTTTGAATAATTTAAACTAGGCCAAATTTGAATTCCAAGAGAACTAAATTATTCTATAAGTGGAGAGCTTTTCAAAACTATAAAGTTTGTTAAATTTGGCCAAATCAGTAAAAAGTAGTGATAGATCTAATCTACAGGGACCTATCTGTAAAAGTTGCTGATTAAAATAACAATGGAAAAATCTTTGTCGTCCCAGTGGGAACTGGGATATGGAGAGCGCATTCCCCCCAGGCCTCGCGCACGGGCTGATCAGACGAAACGACTAAGGACCAGGCCTCGCCGCCTGGCGGGACCCTCGAGAGGCAATTCCCCTCGAGGGCCTGAAGAGGAAACGAGGGCCTCAAGGGGTCCCTCGTTTCAGGAGACCCTCCCGAGGCGCCAGCACGCCTGGAGGGAAGTCAACGGGGATCCCCCTCAGGCCTCCCCAGGCCTGAAGGGAAACGTCACGGCCAAGGAAGCACGGCGAGATGCTCATGACCTCTGCCACACCCACGTGGTGACGCAAGCGCCCCCGTTGCCGTTTTGGTGATAAAGGAGTCAATAAAGTTGCGCCGCCTGCGGGAGGACTGCCAAGACCTTCCACTCTGGTGGTAAAGCAGGTGGACGGCGCAACCCTCCAAATACTACGTCATCAAGGGCTCCACCTCAGAGACTGTCCTCCCTGCTCACAGTACAACGCGGTCGGCCGCCTGTCGGCCACCGCGCCCACCTTTATCGGTGGTGGACCACGTCCATGGACGAACGGGCTGCGGTGGACTCCTGCACCTCTACGCCACTGTCGTGTGGGAACCACCTTGAAGGCCAAGCCGAAGGAGAACGCCGGAGGCTCCTATATAAACACCAAGACCTCCATCGAGGGGGGGGGGGGGGGGGTCGGTCAATTGCTTATAAACACCAAGTAGGATAGCCTATGGCTGGAGGAGGAAGGAGACCATCGCTTCCCTCCCCAGGCAAGAACAACCTCAAGGGGGACCTCGGCAAGCTCTGTTGTACTGTAACCTCCACAATCCAATAAAGACAAGCAGGAGTAGCGGTCTTACCTCCTCACGAGGGCCGTGAACCTGGGTACGGGCCGGTGTCTATCTCTGTCGTGGGTGCTTTGTCTTCAGGTCCGGCGAGCATCGTCGCCGTGTCCCTCGAGGGTCTTGACCTCCGCGTTCAATCCCCTTAACGAACTACACTTCAGGAAATGACTAACCCCGATTCGAGGGAGTCATAACCCGACATTTGGCGCGCCAGGTAGGGGGATGAGGCGCGTCAATGACCTTCGAGCCGCCTCCGCGCCATGGCGAACACCCGCGCTACCCGCGCCACCCGCGGCAACCGACGCGCGCCTGAAGGAGCGCGCGCCCCGCCAGGCAACGCGGCCACCCGCACACGATGGGGCCGACCACGCCATGAGGAGCGCGCCCCCTCGGGCCCTCATGCAGAGGAGCCCGAACACCATTCCGAGCACCAGGAGGACGCTCAGTCGTCACACCCGACGCAGCGCCCGAGCGGCTCCGGCCCTGGCAGGACAGACCCTGCACCTCACACCGCGCTGCTCATGGCGCAGGAGCTTCTCTCCTACCGGCCCACCGCTGAGGCCCACGAGCAGTGGCTCCAGCACCTCAACCACCTCGTCGGCAACGCCACGACGCGCCCTGCTCGTCGCAGTCCAACGTGCACCCCTCTCTCGCGGGCACGGTCGCAACAAATGCACCTCCGCCCCCGCAAGGGCCCGCACCGGCTGCGACGCAGAGGGCTGCCTCGCACGCGTCCTCGCCGCACGATTGCTTGATCGTGCAGCGCACCGCGCCCGACGCTCGTGTGGGGATGGAGCTCCAGCGCAACCGCCAGAACAGGCTCGTGGAGGAGATCGGCCAGGCGGGCCAGCAGAACCGCAGCGCGCTGCAGCACGGGGTCGCCACAGGCTGCATGGCGTTCACCCGCTCCTTGCGTCACGTGGTTTGGCCCCCGAAGTTCAGGCCGTCTCTCCCTAAGGGCTACGACGGCTCCAGCAACCCCATCGAGTTCCTGCAGCTCTACACCACCTCCATCCAAGCTACAGGAGGAGACGACAATGTCATGGCCAAATGGTTCTCACATGCGCTTAGCGACTCTGCGCTGTCGTGGCTTCTGAACCTCCCCGAGGACTCCGTGAATTCTTGGGAGGAGCTCTGCAAGCAGTTCGTCTCCAACTTCAAGGGGACGTACGAGCGCGCCCTCACCCACAACGACCTGCGGGCTGTGGTCCAGAAGAAGGATGAGATGCTTCGCAAGTACATCCAACACTTCAGCCAAGTGCGCAACAAGATCCCGAACATCCCTGACACCCAGGTCATCGCCGCCTTCCACGAGGGCGTCACAAACAACTGGATGCTCGAGAAGCTGGGCATCCACGACAAGCTCACTTCTGTGGTAAAGCTGTTCGACCTGGCGGACAAGTGCGCCAAGGCTGAAGAGGGACTCCTCTTCGTCAAGATGTCCTCGAGAGGGGACGAACACGCTGAGGGGTCCAAGAGACAGAAAAAGAAGGAGGAGCCCAAATGCAAGGCCACCGCGGTTCTCGCGGCAGAGCCTGACGCGAAGGGCACCCGCAGTGACTCCCCTGAGCCTGGAGAGAGAAAAGATGACCACCGCCCTTTCTGCATCTACCACAACTGGCGCGGTCACTCTATGGAATCTTGCTTCTGCTTCGACCTCAAGAGGTTGAGCAAGGACCGAGAGCAAGCAGAGGGCAGCGGCGGCAGCGGCCGAGGCCGTGGCTACCGCGGGAGCGGACGCAAGAGCGGCTACCAGAAGCCATCTGGCAATCAAGCCAATGCCGCGGAAAAGAACGACAATCTCCCTGACGAGGAAGATGGTGGCTACCAAGCCCCAAGAGGCGCCATCGCCTGCATCCTTGGTGGGGCGCAGGCGCCAAAGTCGAACCACCAGTTCAAGCAGTTTGCCCGCGAGCTCAACGCCGCGCTCCCAAGCACTGAGACCTCCGGGCCCCTCAAGTGATCGCAGTACACCATCGCCTTCGACGCTCAGGACCACCCCAAGTCCACCAAAACTGTTGGAACCCTCCCGCTGGTCTGCAGCCCCACCATCGACAACGTTGCTGTCTCCAAGACTCTCATCGATGGTGGAGTAGGCCTGAATGTTATCTCCACAAATACATTCGAAGCGCTTCAAGTGCCCTACGAGCGGCTCATGCCTTCGAGGCCCTTCACGGCGGTCACTAGCAGGATGTAACATAGAGCTACAACCATTCAATTTGCGCTTCGATACCCAAAGGGTAATCAAAGGAAGAGCGCTGGCAGACTTCGTCGCCGAATGGACAGACCCAACCCCTGTAGAGCCTTTGGGAGAACAACAAGAGCCCCTTTGAGATAAAATGCCCAACCACTTGACCATGAAGTTCGACGGAGCTTTCGCTTGTCGCCACGGTGGGGCTGGCGTGGTCCCGATCTCACCAAAAGGTGACAAGCTGTATTACGCGGTCCAGCTGTGCTTCAGAATCGACAAGATCTCCAACAATATCGCTGAGTACGAAGGCCTTCTTGCTGGCCTACGTGCCGCAATCGCCCTAGGCATCAAGCATTTACTCATGAAGGGCGACTCCCAGCTGCTCGTCAACTTCTCTAATAAAAGCTACAAGCCCAAGGACGACCACATGGCCGCATACCTTGAAGAGGTCCGTAGGCTTGAGAAGCACTTCAGGGGAATGGAGCTCATGCACATCCCAAGAAAGGAAAACCAAGAGGCTGATGACATCGCCAAGCGCGCATCAAAGAGGCAAGCTCAGCCGCCAGGCGTCTTTGAAGAAAGGCTCGTCAAGGCATCCATAAAGCAGCCTCAGGAGGCAATGCCCGCAAGCACAGACGAAGAGCTGCCGCCACCACCTACAAACGGGGCTCTAGATTGCGGGCCCCCTATAGGGGAGCGTCTGTTGCTCACAGCGGTGCATCAAGAAACAGAATGGATTGACAAGATCAAAGGCTACCTCGACAAAGGGATCCTTCCCGAGGAAGATGTTAAAGCGGAGCGAATCGCCCGCCAAGCAAAATCTTACAAAATCCTCGAAGGGAATCTCTACCGCAAGCGCCCAAACGGCACCGCGCTCAAATGCGTTCCTCCTGAAGAAGGAAAATTGATGATCAAGGACATCCACAGCGGAGAGTGCGGCCACCATTCGTGCGCCCGCACCCTCGCAGGCAAAGTCTTCAGGAGCGGCTTCTACTGTCCTCAAGCACTTCAGGATCCAGTGGACATCGTCCAAGCATGTGAAGCTTGCCAATTCCACGCCAAGCAAATCCACCAACCTGCGCTGGGGCTGCAGACCATTCCGCTCTCCTGGCCGTTCGTGTTCTGGGGCTGGACATCCTGGGACATTTCCTAACAGCGCAAGGCTGATTTCGCTACCTCTTCGTGGCCATCGACAAATTCACTAAGTGGCCCGAAGTGGAGGCGACGCGCACAATCACAACAGGCGCAGCGGTGAAATTCATCAGAGGCCTGGTCTGCCACTTCGGGGTGCCTAATCACATCATCTGCGACAATGGCTCGCAATTCACCAGTGGCATCTTCAGAGCCTACTGCGAAAGAATGGGCATCAAGCTCTGCTTCGCCTCAGTCGCTCATCCACAAAGCAACCGACAGGCTGAGCGCGCATACGCAGAAGTACTAAAAGGTCTAAAGACTAGGACCTTCGACATCCTCAAAGGCCACGGCAAGGGTTGGATCAACGAGCTCCCTTCGGTGCTTTGGTCCATCCGCACAACGCCACCAAAGTCTACGTGGCAAACACCGTACTCCCTCGTCTATGGAGCCGAAGTAGTTCTCCCCACAGAGATAAAGCATGGATCCCCATGGGTCCTTGCCTTTAACGAGGACCAGCAGGAGGACCTCCACAACGACGATCTGCTGCTTCTTGAGGGACTGCGACGCCGTGCTGCACTGCGAGCGGCAAAATACCAGCAGGACCTGAGGCGCTACCACAACCGCAATGTGCGCTCGCGTACCCTGGAGGCAGGCGATCTCGTCCTCCGGCGGATCCTCTCCAGGGAAGGCCTCCAAGAGCTGTCCCCGATGTGGGAAGGCCCCTACAGGGTAACCCACATCGCCAGGCCTGGCGCGGCCCGCCTCGAGACTCAAGACGGCGACCCCGTCAAGAATCCATGGAACATCATGCACCTACGCAAGTTCTACCCGTGATCATTGTCACGCCCATGATCATTGTCACGTGAAGATATCTAGCGAAAGAGGCAGCTTACGGCTCAACCTCCAAGCATTTTTTGTCTCCAGAGGTTAAAAGCTCAAGGCTTAAACCTCACAGAATTTTTTTTGTATCCAGAAGGAACAAACGCAGAACGTGATCATCGTCACGCCCGTGATCATTGTCACGTCAAGACATCTAGCGGAAGAGGCAGCTTACGGCTCATCCTCCAAGCACCTTTTGTCTCTAGAGGTTAAAAGCTCACGGCTTAAAGCTCCAAGCTCCAAAGGCTTCCCTCGAGGGTCAACCCTCCGAGCTCTCCTTGTAACGAGCCACCTCAGGCCGTTGAGAGTCTCTGCCACTAATGGGTGGTCCCCATGCCTCGACATGGTCAAAACATTAACTTGGCAACCCCAAGAATATGAGACAATTTTGTTCCCAAGTGAACTTAGCGCTTCGGCGCCAATATTTAATGTATGATGGTGAGTTTTATTTACGCATTACTTTGTTGAAATGTGCGCTTATATCTCTCCACACGCGTACCTCACGAGCGGTGGCTGAGTACGGTGCCAGTGCCTCAAATGACACACCAGCAGCACTGCAAAACCCAAGGATCCGAGCTCTGGCTGGAGGGCAAGATCCTACAAACACGCCATCTCTACAGAGGACCTTGGTACTTACTCTCCTTGTAAGGAACGCCTGAGGGGACCTATAAGCGCGCACGATTCCCATGCACCGTGTTCTAGCGTTTGGGTTCGCCCCTCTAACATCTACAGGGAAGAAATGCCCCCGCAAGCCTGAGGAGGTGTCAGACCCTGAATTCAAGCTACACAAACGAAACGTATCGGTTGGGCCACACAACCAAGAACATACTGGGGTTACCAATCCCAGGAAACAATCACGCCATGCTCGGAATGGATCATCGGCCGACAGCTCTTGGCGACCCCAACGTCACATACGTTTCCAGATTGTGCACGCAAGAACCCAAAAAGTCTTCCAACTCGTATACTTCAACCATACACACATGGTATACGAGTCGGATTTTTTAACAAGTTGAAACCACAGAATAAACCTAAGACACAAAGAAAGGAAATAATATCCAAAAGCTCTCACTGAGCAAAAATAGCGAATGGCACCAATCAGAGGACACATGTCCCAACATTACATCATGCAGCGGAAACAAACCGGTCTGAGTACAGACAAGAAGCAAAGGGCTTAAAGCCGAAACGAAAAAGAAGGCCCATCCACGCAGTCCACCAGGAAGAAGCCCAGGGGAACTCTAACTACTCGTCGCAGATATCTCGTCGTCGAACTCCACGTAGTATCCACCCACCTGGTCGAGCGAAGTACCCTCAACTGCAGAAAAACCACAGCCCGCGAACGGGTCAAAACACCGAAGCGTATCGAACAAGCTTAAGCTAACAGGTTACAAAACTGTAAGATTCCCAAAGTATGGGGGTAGGTGTACTTAGCGGCAGCAGCACTAGCAACCTAAAGAGACGCGCTAAAACTTCCGTCTAGTTAGAGAGAGATAAGAGAGCGTTTGAGTAGCCATCTACAACTAACACCAGTCATAACCCATTCTCGAATTAACCCCCTCAACCAAGTATGAGGAAGCAATCCGGGAAACTCACACGTTAACAATTTTAGTTACCATTTAGGGTGTAAGTAATTCTATAGTTACTAGTCAAATTAATTAACAACGTTTAGGTGTAAGGTGTCTAGATCTTGTTAGCCAGCATCATCACCAAGTCGTCCATAACCGTGGACACAGCTCATCGATAAGATTATACCCTGCAGGGGTGCACTATTGGACCCATACTCGCATGATCAACCCAGTCAAAAACATTAGGGCCTTTCAACCCAACTCTTTTCCTTCACCGCAACAAGTCCAGGAGCCACGGGAGCTATGCAGGTCCCGGCCAAAAGGGTGCGGACTCCCGCAGGACACACCCCTCCGCACCAACAGGCCGCGCCCTATATGCATGTAACAAGGCACACCGCCAAAGTAAAAATACTACACTAGTATCATCAATGCAGATGAGGCAAATGGAAAACCCGAACTAGGTGTGGCTCCCGGACAAGTCGAAGTTCTAGTCAAAGTCGAGGGGGGCTCCATTGGGCCACCCACAAGTGGTTAGTGCGCTCAAAATTGGATCCGAGGACAAAATCTCAGTTCCTAGGTCGACACTGAGCAGAACAAAGCACCTCGCAAGGCCTTCCGCCTGGTGCCTTATCTTTTAATTATAGAACCCCATAATAAGACAACAATTTATTATAGTAAAACCATCTATCATACTAAGCATATGAGATAAAAGACAAATGAACGACTCGCTCAACCAATTCTAAGCATGCACTACGACTCGCAAAGGCCAACAGATTAACATGCAAGGAGTTATAGGTTGTGGGGATATAGCTGTATAGGCTGCAGGATAACATATGATGGGATCGCAATTCAAGAATCGATAACTAAGATAGCATAGATCAAAAGGCAAGAATGAAAAACCCGACAATCGTGTAACCGGTTAGCAGAAGCTTGCCTGGCAGCTTGTGGCCCGGCACAAAAGCTGAAATCTCAAGGATGAAAGTATCGGCAGCAGACACGTCGTCGTCTACCCAGAGAAGTGCAAAACACAGACAATAGGAAACATAATCAATACAAAGCAAATGCGCAATCAAATGATGTTGCAATATGGTATGAGATGATTAGGTCATATTAATGCGGGGACGAAGTCCCGGCAATTAATTATGGTGAAAGTTATTTGTGTAACCAACAGATTAAATGCTGTTTAACATATATAGCATGGCATGGTGATCTAATTAATTTAAAATGGAATAGGCAATAGATAAATATTTGCCCAACACATTCCATATTTATTATTTTAGTGCAAATTATTTATCTACACATAAAATTAAATGTTTATTAGCATGGCAAGACATGGTATACAAGATATGAGCATATTAAATGGAATTAGGGCATTATATATTTATTACCCCACATATTCCATATTTAATTATTTAAGTGCATTTGTTAAATTAAACTAAGCATTTAAAATAAATGATGCAAAATGACATAAGAATGTGATATTAATGTTTATTGCATTTTTCTGATATAAAAACATATAAAGTGTATTTATTTGGAGTTATAGATTAAAAGTTATTGCAAAAAGAAGTTTAGGGTTGTTTCTGCAAAAACTGAGGACTTATCCATGATAGAAAACTAGCAGGGGAGGTCCCTGGTGGAAAAAACTGGGAAACAGGGCTTCGGTGCAAAATTTACAGTGCTCCGGCACTTTTCTCACCTAACTGTGCTCTAGCCACTGCGGCTTACTAGTGGGTCCAGATGCCAGCGTGGCGCTTGAAAAAAAATGGCCTTTTTATTCCACTGAGCCAGGGAGGGGATTCGAACTCCGGCGCGCTGCCGATTGATCGGTGCTGGTGGCCAGCGGGGTGGGGAGTGGTAGTGTTAGGCTTAGCTCGTTTTGCTTTTTAACAGGAAAAAGGGGATGCGGACTCTGACGAAACTGAAGATTGGAAAGAAGTGTGCCTGACGAACTGAAGAACGGAGAAAAGGAACAGCGTGCAGCGGTCGGGAAGGGCGCCGACGACGACCCAGAACGGGCGGCGCGGCCTCGGGCTAGCGCGCGCGGGTGGTGTGGTTTCCGTTTCTGTGCTCGGAATTCGGGGGAGGGACGGGGTGTCTCGGTTCGTGCTCGGCAGAGGCGTGCGGTTCGTGTCGTGGCCGTGGCCATGGCGGACTCCAGCGCCGGCGGATTGGGCGCTACGGCTCGCCAACGGAGGGGGAAAACGGGGGAGAGGAAGCCGCTCACCTTGAGGAGCGTGATGGCGGGGCGAGACGGTTCGACGAGCGACGGCGGGAGAGGACGGTGTCGGGGTAGAGGCCGCGGGTCCGCGGCCGGCGTCGGGAGGACGCGCTCGGAGCGGCGACGTTGGAGGCTCCCGGGTCCGATTGCTGGCAGTCGAGGACGAAGTACTTGCCGGGGGTTCCGCTGGCGCGAGGAGGAAGGATATGGAGCTACGGAGGAGCGGCGCGGCGACCCGACGATCTCCCGTGAATTTTCCGGTGTAACAGAGAGGGAAAAGGGTCGGCGGCGCGTGGAGTGGCTAGGGTTTGGGGAAGAGGCCCCGGCGGCGTGATGTGGATAAGAAGGAGAGGGAGAGGGCAGTGGGGGGAGCACGGTGGGGGCAGCAGGGCAGAGAGCAGCGCGATGCCTCGCTGTAAAGGAGGTCGTACGGAGGAAGGGGAAGATGGGAGCGGGCTGAGTTGGGTCGGGCTGGGCTGATTCGGCCCAGCTCGGCCAGACTTCTATTTTTTTGTACTGATTTTCTTTTTCTTTTTGTTTATCCTTTTTCTGTTTTGTAAATTTAAAATAAAATAGAAAAAAGAAAAGAGAGATAAAACCCTTTTGACAATTTTGATAGTTTCAAAACAAACTGATTGAAGTATTGAAAAGATTATTTGTACAATTTTGAAACTTCAATTTTTAATTGATTTGAAAAAGCATTTGAAATATGGGATTTGCAATTTGAAAGTAATTTATCTAATTGCAATGCCAAACAAAACAATATATGCATGAAGTCACTCTATATTACAACACAGGCATACAATTTAGGAAAGTACAACTTTGGGATGTTACAACACTCCCCCCCTCAAAGGAATCACGCCCCGAGATTCTTCATGGAGCAACGAAGAGGTCGGGATACTCGGCACGGAGGTGGTCTTCACGTTCCCATGTAGCTTCCTTGTCAGAATGATGAGACCATTGAACCTTGTAGAACTTGACAGTGTTGTTTCGGGTGCGACGTTCAGCTTCGTCAAGAATGCGAGTCGGTTGTTCCACATAGGAGAGATCTTCTCGAAGTTCAATTTATCCATGATCAACTGCACGTCCTGGATCTTGGAAGCACTTCTTGAGTTGTGACACGTGGAAGACATCGTGCACTTTGGAAAGGTTTGGAGGAAGTTCCAGACGGTAAGCCAATTCACCACGCCTTGAAATAACGTTGAAAGGTCCAACATAACGCGGAGCGAGCTTTCCTTTGATGCCAAAGCGTTGCGTGCCTCTCAGAGGAGTGACACGAAGGTAAGCTTGATCACCAGGTGCATAGACCATGTCCTTGTGCTTGCTATCGTAATAGCTTTTCTGCCGAGACTGGGCAATCTTCAGATTGTCACGAATGATGCGAACTTTTTCTTCAGCCTCCTGGATAATATCCGGCCCAAAGAATGGACGTTCACCAGCTTGAGACCAATTGAGAGGAGTTCTACATTTGCGGCCATAGAGAGCTTCAAATGGAGCCATTCCTAGACTTGCTTGGAAACTGTTGTTGTAGGAAAACTCAGCATACGTAAGGCAATCCTCCCATTTCATGCCAAAGGAGATAACACAAGCTCTGAGCATATCCTCCAGAATTTGATTCACTCTTTCAACCTGTCCACTTGTCTGCGGATGGTAAGCTGTGCTGAACAGAAGTTTGGTACCCAAGGCTTTCTGAAAGCTATCCCAAAATCGAGAAGTGAAGATACTTCCACGATCCGAGCTTATTGCCAAAGGAACACCATGTAAAGGAACCAGTCTTGTCATATAGAGTTCTGCCAACTGACTAGCTGATACTGTCTCTTTGACTGGGAAGAAGTGAGCCACTTTGGAGAGACGATCAATGACAACAAAGATTGCATCGTTGCCTTTCGTGGACTTTGGAAACCCAGTAACGAAGTCCATCTCGATCTTGTCCCATTTTCACTCAGGAATTTGCAGTGGTTGAAGGAGTCCAGGTGGTCTCTGATGAACTGCCTTGACACGACAGCAAACATCACAATGAGACACATAGCGAGCAATTTCACGCTTCATCCTGGTCCACCAATAGATTGACTTGAGATCCTGGTACATCTTTGTGCTGCCAGGGTGGATAGAAAGCGGAGTATCATGAGCCTCCTTGAGAATGAGTTCTCTTAAGCTGTCAAGCTTGGGCACTACAATGCGTTCTTCAAATAGCAAGGTACCCTTGTCATCGAGAGAGAAACTCTTGTACTTATCCTTGCCGATGTTTGCTTTGATATTCCTGACACCAGAATCACGCAACTGTGCGGCACGGATCTTATCCTCAAGTGTAGGAGTGGCAATCAAACTTGCGAGATAACCAGAAGGAACCACTTGAAGATTGAGCTTCTTGAATTCTTCGTGAAGAGGAGGTTGGATGTCCTCAACCATGAGGTTGTTGCAATAGGACTTGCGACTGAGAGCATCAGCCATTTAATTAGCTTTGCCTGGAGTGTAAGAGATGGTAAGATCGTAATCTGAGAGTTTCTCAAGCCACCTTGTTTGTCTGAGGTTCAAATCTGGTTGAGTGAAGAGATATTTGAGACTCTTGTGATCAGTGAAGATCTCACAGCTGTGCCCCAACAAATAAGGTCTCCAAGCCTTTAGGGCATACATGATTGCTGCAAGTTCAAGATCATGTGTAGGATAGTTGAGCTCATGAGGCTGCAACTGACGATATGCATAAGCCACGACTTTGCGTTCTTGCATGAGGACTGCGCCTAGTCCTTGAAGAGATGCATCGCAGAATATTTGGAAAGGTTTGGAAGTGTCTGGGCCAACTAGAACAGGAGTAGAAGTGAGTTTAGCTTTCAAGAGATTGAAGCTCTCATCACACTTTGGAGTCCAAAGAAACTTTCTATCCTTCCTAGTAAGATCGGTGAGAGGCTTAGCGATTTTGGAGAAGTTCTCAACAAAACGACGGCAATAGCTAGCCATGCCAAGGAAACTCCTGACTTGTTTCACTGATGTAGGAGGCAACCATTCAACAATGGCCTTCACTTTTTCTGGATCAACAGAAATGCCTTCAGAAGAGATGACATGACCAAGGTAGGATACTTTAGGAAGCCAGAATTCACACTTGGAGAACTTGGCGTAGAGACGGTGTTCTCGGAGTTTCAACAAGATAAGACGTAGATGTTCTCCATGTTCTTCTTCGGTTTTGGAATAGATAAGAATGTCATCGAGATAGACTACCACGAACTTATCGAGGTATTCCATGAAAACGAAGTTCATGAGACGTGACAAAGTCGCCGGAGCATTTGTGAGACCGAAAGACATGACAGTGTATTCGTAGAGACCATATCGAGTGGTGAAAGCTGTCTTAGGAATGTCTTCTTTGCGGATCGTGATCTGGTGATAACCTGACCTCAAGTCCAACTTGGAGAAAACCTTAGCACCAGCGAGTTGATCAAACAGGTCATTGATGCGAGGGAGAGGATACTTGTTCTTGATGGTTTTCTTGTTCAGAGGACGGTAGTCAACAACCAGTCGCTCAGTCGTGTCCCTCTTTTTGACAAACATAGTAGGACAACCCCAAGGAGAAGTACTAGGTTGAATATGACCTTTACTTTCCAACTCCTCTAGCTGTCTCTTAAGTTCAGCCAGTTCTTTGGGGCCCATCTTGTAAGGACGTTTGGAGATAGGAGCAGTGCCTGGTTCTAGTTCAATAACGAACTCCACGGCTCTGTCAGGCGGCATGCCTGGCAATTCTTCAGGAAAGACGTCAGGAAAGTCTTGGACCACCGGTATATCTTCCATAGCAGGTAGAGGATGAACATTGAGGGCATATAGCTGAACAGATGGAGATTTTGAATAGAAGTAGACTATCTGGCCAGAAGAATGGGTAAGCTTAACAGATTTAGCAGTACAGTCAATGACCGCTTTATTTGCCACAAGCCAATCCATCCCTAGGATGACATCAATGTCTGAAGAACGAAGAACAATAAGAGACGCTTGGAATGGAAGATTTCCGATTAAGATCTCGTTGTTCAGGCTAACTTCTCTTGTAAGCCATTTGGATCCTGGTTGCTGCACTAAGACAGGGCTGTCCATCTTTTCGAAAGTAACACCATTGCTGGAAGCAAAACTTTGCGAAATGAACGAATGGGACGCACCAGAATCAAACAACACTTTAGCGAGGATAGAGTTCACGAATAGATTTCCAAGAACCACATCAGTAGCTTCCTCTACTTCTTTTGTTGTAACATGATTCACCCTTGCGCGTGTACTAACAGACCTTTTGTCGATGTTGGGGGCCTGAGGAGTAACAACACAACTCTTAGGGCGACAAGGTGGAGAAGGAAGTGTGTTTTGCGGACACTTGTAAGAGAAGTGGCCCGGCTCACCGCACTTGAAACAGGTGACCGAAGAGTTTGGAACTATAGGCGTTGTCTGCTCGAGGAAACTCCTTGTAGCTGAAGCTGGGTTGGTTAGACCAGAAGAAAACCTCGGAGAGATTGGACTGTGGATGAGTTGAGTTTGAGTTGCATAGGGTATCCAAACCCTACGTTTCTGCGGAGGTGTAGAATCTGATGGAGAAGAAGTTGTTTCAAGAGAGTGTTTACGAGATTCTTCAAACTTCTCACGTCCAAATTCCTCTCGGAGAGCTGTGTTGACGAGGTCTTCAAAGGTATCGCACTTGATAAGAGTGAGTGCGTACTTAAGATCTGGGTTTAGACCTCTACGGAATTTGGCTTGCTTTTGGCATCAGTTGATACCTCATCCTGAGCATAGCGGGCCAAACGATTGAACTCAGCCTGATAGTCCAATACAGACATGATACCCTGAGTCAAGTCGTAGAATTCTTCCCGCTTTCTTTCCATGACCCCATCTGGAATATGGTGGCATTTGAAAGCGTCCTTGAACTCATCCCAAGTAGTCACAACATCTGGTGCTCGTAACTGTAGGAAGTTCTCCCACCAAGACATGGATTCACCGCGGAGCAGGTAGGTGACACAAGGAACACGGTCCTCATCGGATACATGAGAAACAGCCAGAGCATTGTTCATCTCACGCAGCCAGTCATCAGCATCGAGTGGCTCAGAGGGAACATCAAACGTGCGGGGATTGAGCTGGAGAAACTGCACGATAGACACACAGTTGTTGCTCTGATTCTGGTTTTGCTGAATTTGACTCAAAACTTGCGTCATCTGAGACAAAACTTGCCCCATTTGAGAAGGCATTGTAGTATCTTCTTCGCCACTCTCCATCCTGAGGAGGATACACCGTTAACACGAGAATCGGATAAAAATCCAACGTAAGTGCTTAAAGGAAAACTTCAGATTGCTTAGAAAAGACAACAAGGAACGAGACATGGCCATCCATCATGGTACGCCACTTTGTTCACTTCCAGAAAGGTTTAAAGAGAGGTAAGAACGAAGACTAGCACTAGAACTAGGAAACACCAATTGAGCTTGACGTAACTTCACCAAAAGAGGAGAAACAATTGATTCATTCAAGAATGAAACTGAACGTAGCCGAAGAGGTTGAAACTGCTGAAACGAAGAGCACCACCTTGAAGACACCTGCAACTATGGTACTACAGAAACCCAGAACACGTGATGTCCTAATTTTTAAAATTTAGTTGAGAAGGGAAATATCGTAACACTTCCTTACCAGAATAACAGGGAGGGTGGGTGGGGAAAGAAGTAAAAGAACAGAATTCCTACTCTCACGTTTAGAATTTCCTGATAACTACAAAATATTTTTCTAGACTCAACCAACGACCAGTAGAAGGGAACCTGAGGGCGTTTAAGCTCTGATACCAACTGTCAGACCCTGAATTCAAGCTACACAAACGAAACGTATCGGTTGGGCCACACAACCAAGAACATACTGGGGTTACCAATCCCAGGAAACAATCAGGCCATGCTCGGAATGGATCATCGGCCGACAGCTCTTGGCGACCCCAACGTCACATACGTTTCCAGATTGTGCACGCAAGAACCCAAAAAGTCTTCCAACTCGTATACTTCAACCATACACACATGGTATACGAGTCGGATTTTTTAACAAGTTGAAACCACAGAATAAACCTAAGACACAAAGAAAGGAAATAATATCCAAAAGCTCTCACTGAGCAAAAATAGCGAATGGCACCAATCAGAGGACACATGTACCAACATTACATCATGCAGCGGAAACAAACCGGTCTGAGTACAGACAAGAAGCAAAGGGCTTAAAGCCGAAACGAAAAAGAAGGCCCATCCACGCAGTCCACCAGGAAGAAGCCCAGGGGAATTCTAACTACTCGTCGCAGATCTCGTCGTCGAACTCCACGTAGTATCCACCACCTGGTCGAGCGAAGTACCCTCAACTGCAGAAAAACCACAGCCCGCGAACGGGTCAAAACACCGAAGCGTATCGAACAAGCTTAAGCTAACAGGTTACAAAACTGTAAGATTCCCAAAGTATGGGGGTAGGTGTACTTAGCGGCAGCAGCACTAGCAACCTAAAGAGACGCGCTAAAACTTCCGTCTAGTTAGAGAGAGATAAGAGAGCGTTTGAGTAGCCATCTACAACTAACACCAGTCATAACCCATTCTCGAATTAACCCCCTCAACCAAGTATGAGGAAGCAATCCGGGAAACTCACACGTTAACAATTTTAGTTACCATTTAGGGTGTAAGTAATTCTATAGTTACTAGTCAAATTAATTAACAACGTTTAGGTGTAAGTTTTCTAGATCTTGTTAGCCAGCATCATCACCAAGTCGTCCATAACCGTGGACACGGCTCATCGATAAGATTATACCCCGCAGGGGTGCACTACTGGACCCATACTCGCATGATCAACCCAGTAAAAAACATTAGGGCCTTTCAACCCAACTCTTTTCCTTCACCGCAACAAGTCCAGGAGCCACGGGAGCTATGCTGGTCCCGGCCAAAAGGGTGCGGACTCCCGCAGGACACACCCCTCCGCACCAACAGGCCGCGCCCTATATGCATGTAACAAGGCACACCACCAAAGTAAAAATACTACACTAGTATCATCAATGCATATGAGGCAAATGGAAAACCCGAACTAGGTGTGGCTCCCGGACAAGTCGAAGTTCTAGTCAAAGTCGAGGGGGGCTCCATTGGGCCACCCACAAGTGGTTAGTGCGCTCAAAATTGGATCCGAGGACAAAATCTCAGTTCCTGGGTCGACACTGAGCAGAACAAAGCACCTCGCAAGGCCTTCCGCCTGGTGCCTTATCTTTTAATTATAGAACCCCATAATAAGACAACAGTTTATTATAGTAAAACCATCTATCATACTAAGCATATGAGATAAAAGACAAAGGAACGACTCGCTCAACCAATTCTAAGCATGCACTACGACTCGCAAAGGCCAACAGATAAACATGCAAGGAGTTATAGGTTGTGGGGATATAGCTGTATAGGCTGCAGGATAACATATGATGGGATCGCAATTCAAGAATCGATAACTAGGATAGCATAGATCAAAAGGCAAGAATGAAAAACCCGACAATCGTGTAACCGGTTAGCAGAAGCTTGCCTGGCAGCTTGTGGCCCGGCACAAAAGCTGAAATCTCAAGGATGAAAGTATCGGCAGCAGACACGTCGTCGTCTACCCAGAGAAGAGCAAAACACAGACAATAGGAAACATAATCAATACAAAGAAAATGCGCAATCAAATGATGTTGCAATATGGTATGAGATGATTAGGTCATATTAATGCGGGGATGAAGTCCCGGCAATTAATTATGGTGAAAGTTATTTCTGTAACCAACAGATTAAATGTTGTTTAACATATATAGCATGGCATGGTGATCTAATTAATTTAAAATGGAATAGGCAATAGATAAATATTTGCCCAACACATTCCATATTTATTATTTTAGTGCAAATTATTTATCTACACATCAAATTAAATGTTTATTAGCATGGCAAGACATGGTATACAAGATATGAGCATATTAAATGGAATTAGGGCATTATATATTTATTACCCCACATATTCCATATTTAATTATTTAAGTGCATTTGTTAAATTAAACTAAGCATTTAAAATAAATGATGCAAAATGACATAAGAATGTGATATTAATGTTTATTGCATTTTTCTGATATAAAAACATATAAAGTTTATTTTATTTGGAGTTATAGATTAAAAGTTATTGCAAAAAGAAGTTTAGGGTTGTTTCTGCAAAAACTGAGGACTTATCCGTGATTGAAAACTAGCAGGGGAGGTCCCTGGTGGAAAAAACTGGGAAACAGGGCTTCGGTGCAAAATTTACAGTGCTCCGGCACTTTTCTCACCTAACTGTGCTCTAGCCACTGCGGCTGACTAGTGGGTCCAGATGCCAGCGTGGCGCTTGAAAAAAAATGGCCTTTTATTCCACTGAGCCAGGGAGGGGATTCGAACTCCGGCGCGCTGCCGATTGATCGGTGCTGGTGGCCAGCGGGGCGGGGAGTGGTAGTGTTAGGCTTAGCTCGTTTTGGTTTTTAACAGGAAACAGGGGATGCGGACTCTGACGAAACTGAGGATTGGAAAGAAGTGTGCCTGACGAACTGAAGAACGGAGAAAAGGAACAGCGCGCAGCGGCCGGGAAGGGCGCCGGCGACGACCCAGAACGGGCGGCACGGCCTCGGGCTAGCGCGCGCGGGTGGTGTGGTTTCCGTTTCTGTGCTCGGAATTCGGGGGAGGGACGGGGTGTCTCGGTTCGTGCTCGGCAGAGGCGTGCGGTTCGTGTCGTGGCCGTGGCCATGGCGGACTCCGGCGCCGGCGGATTGGGCGCTACGGCTCGCCAACGGAGGGGGAAAACGGGGGAGAGGAAGCCGCTCACCTTGAGGAGCGTGATGGCGGGGCGAGACGGTTCGATGAGCGACGGCGGGAGAGGACGGTGTCGGGGTAGAGGCCGCGGGTCCGCGGCCGGCGTCGGGAGGACGCGCTCGGAGCGGCGACGTTGGAGGCTCCCGGGTCCGATTGCTGGCAGTCGAGGACGAAGTACTTGCCGTGGCTTCCGTTGGCGCGAGGAGGAAGGAGATGGAGCTACGGAGGAGCGGCGCGGCGACCCGACGATCTCCGGTGATTTTTCCGGTGTAACAGAGAGGGAAAAGAGGCGGCGGCGCGTGGAGTGGCTAGGGTTTGGGGAAGAGGCCCCGGCGGCGTGCTGTGGATAAGAAGGAGAGGGAGAGGGCAGTGGGGGAGCACGGTGGGGGCAGTAGGGCAGAGAGCAGCGCCATGCCTCGCGGTAAAGGAGGTCGTACGGAGGAAGGGGAAGATGGGAGCGGGCTGAGTTGGGTCGGGCTGGGCTGATTCGGCCCAGCTCGGCCAGACTTCTATTTTTTTGTACTGATTTTATTTTTCTTTTTGTTTATCCTTTTTCTGTTTTGTAAATTTAAAACAAAATAGAAAAAAGAAAAGAGAGATAAAACCCTTTTGACAATTTTGATAGTTTCAAAACAAACTGATTGAAGTATTGAAAAGATTATTTGTACAATTTTGAAACTTCAATTTTTAATTGATTTGAAAAAGCATTTGAAATAAGGGATTTGCAATTTGAAAGTAATTTATCTAATTGCAATGCCAAACAAAACAATATATGCATGAAGTCACTCTATATTACAACACATGCATACAATTTAGGAAAGTACAACTTTGGGATGTTACAGGAGGCATCCGGGAAATATCCCTAAAGAGGACCTCCTCGCCAGGCAAAAATCCTCTACAGGACGAAAACCTTGAGAAGCTCAGTCTCGCACCCACGCCTTAAGAGTGTTTTCTTCCCCTCTAGCGCACATTTGCCCCTCAAGCGACTTCGCTTGCCCTTACGCTTCATAGACTACTCGTACGTCTAAGGGGCGCACTTGAGCATCGCGACTCAGGGCTCTTACCTCTCCTAGGCTTAAACTCCCCCCGGCCTTGCGGAGTCATTGCTCCAGCATACCGATGCGGCGGAGTCATGTCACGAAGAGATGGGTCCTACCGACGTAGAGGACAAATAGACATGAAGACGAGTCCAAAGAGACCTCTCGAGGGGCAAACAAGCTAAAAGCAACAGCAATTAAGAGTATATTACAGGCCAAAAGGTCTTAAATTATCTAAACACTAGATTGTTTCAGATACAAGCGCACGCAGGCGCAATAGCGTGCGGCTCAGGCGGAGTCATCGTCGTCTTCTACCTCCTCCACTGCGCCCTCCGCGGTCTCGGCAGAGGCGGCCTCCTCCTCGCTGTCCTCCGCCGTAGCCTCCACCCGCCTAAAGAGGTTGCAGAAGGCATCAACCTGCTCGCGGAAGGAGTTGGAGACCCTGTGCGCGTCCTCACCTCGGGCGGCCTCCGTCACGGTGGAGAGGTCAAAGCCTGGCATGAGGAGCCTGAGGTTGGTGAAGATGCGGTCAACAACCACCCCCAGGAGCTGTCGGCTCTCATCCTCGATCATCTCGCGAAGCTCGGCGACGGGGCCCTCGAGCGCCGCGAAGAGCTGGTCAAAATAGACCAGGTACATGGCAGCATCGCCTCGGCCTCGGACCTCGGTGTGCGGAGCGTCCGCGCCGAGTTGCACCGCGAGCTCGTTGCCCCGGGCGACCAACGCCTCGAACATACGCTCACGCTGCTTCGTGAGCGCGCTAGCCGCCCGAGTCGAGTCCGACGCCTCCGCAGCCCGCTCCATTACCGGAGCCACATGCTCCTCCACGTCCTTGGCCAAGGAGTTGAGGCCGTGGACTGCTTCGTCGCGGGCCTCCTCCGCTCGGCGCCGGCCATCCTTGGCGCACTTCAGGCGGGCCTCCAGTTTGGAGTTGGCCTTCTCGAGCTCAGCGATCCGCTGAGCATCCGCAGCGTGCTTGGCCTTGAAGCGGTCCTCCTGCTTCTGTGCCTGGTCGTGGTACTTCAGAGAAATTGACTGGCGGAACTGCTTCTCGCGCTCCACGAGGGCCTCCTCAGCCTCTTTCTTCTTCGTGGAGAAACACCGCTCGAAGCGCTCATAAGCAAGCTTCTGGGCAGCGGCGTGCTCGTCTTACTTCGAGATCGCATGCACCAGGCCTCCTTCGCGCGCCTCGAGGTCCTCGCGCTGGGTGACCAGGTCCTTCTCCGATCGAAGGTGTTGCTTGTCGTGCAACTACAGCTCTTTCTCTCTGAGGGCCAGCTGCTGTTCGCGCTCGGCAAGGCCCTTGCGGTCCTCCTCCAGGGTAGCTTGCGCAGCCTGGTGGGAGGAGAGTAGTTGGGCCTCCAGTTGGCCCAGCTCGCGGCGCTTCTGCGCCAGTGAGCCCTCCATCGCCTCGCGCTCGGCCGTGGCCTTGCGCAGGAGCTCTGCAGCGGCGTCGCGTTCCGCTTGGAGGGGCGCGAGGAGTTCGTCGGTGTCACGGATGGCCCCCTCGCGGATCTCCTTGGCAAAGCGGATGGCCTCCTCGCGGACGGCCTACAACGCCAAGCCCTCGAGCCGGCGCGCCTCAACTGCCGCATGGTAGGACGCCCACGACCTCGCCAGCTCCTCCTGCTGCTGGGCAAGCTGGATGTCACCAAGGGCGAGGTGCGCCTCTAGGCCCTCCAGGGACTCCCTCACGAGGCCGAAGGCGACCTCGCGGCGCCCCGCGCTCCAGTCCCAGGCTCGGAGGACCAGCTCCTGGCTTGTGGAGGGTCCGGCTCCGGTGTTGAGCCCCAAGCGCCCGGCCTCGGGGAAAGCTCGGGGGCTAGCCTGGGGTCCACACGTGCCCGCGCCTGCGTCCTCTTCGGGGCCCGCCGCCATGGGGCGCTCATCGTCTCCAGCTGGGCGAGGAGGCGAGGAAGAATCCCCAGCTGGGCGAGGGGGCGAGGAAGAATCTCCCCCTGCGGACGCGCCCACGTCTGCTGGAGCCTCTCACGTTTCCGTCGCAGGCTGAACGAGAGCCATGAGCGCGGACGACGGAGTGGGCGCACGCGGGGGCGTCGACACGCGCGGCGGCGTTGGTTCGCGCGGCGGAGTTTCCTCACGCGGAGGCGTACCCGCGCGAGGGGGAGTAGGACCGCGAGGCGGCGTAGAGGCCTTCTCCTCCGTGGTTTCCACCACCATTGGCTCGGGGGGCGGTACAGGTGCCTCCGGCCGAGGCGTCTACTCCTCCGCCTGAGGCTCTGCCACCCCTGGGGCGCAGCCGCCTCCCCTTGAAGCACCCCTTCAGTGGGGCCTGTGGAGGATGTCTCCACAGGCCTCGGGGCCTCATCAGCCACGACCTCTGCCGTGGCTCTCTTCACGTCAGCTGCCTTGCGAAGCCTGCGGCGCTTCGAGGCACAAGATCGCTGGCAAAAAGCCCAAGAAAAGACCTTCAAGAGAGGGCAAAGCAAAGGGAAAAACAAAAAGCAAGCGATAAAGCGTCATGAACACCCACCCTGAAGGGGGGGCGCCAGCGTCGACCCACGCCAAGCCTGGCGAGCGCCGTGAGGGAAAGGTCTTGGATCCAGGACTTGCAAGGGGTGTCACAGCTTTCCTCTTCGAGGGGACGTCAGATGGCCTCGCCCCCGAGTGGTCCACGACGGCCTTGGTGCGGGGCCCGCGCCTTCCTGGAGAGGCCTCCGCGTTAGAGGTCTCCTCTTCCTCAGCTTCCTCCTCCACGGGGCGCGAGGGAGCCACCACGAAGGCATCGTCATCACCTGACGAGATGTCGCAGACCTCGTCAGTGAATGGCCCGGCCCTCGAAGAAGACACCTCCCCTGCCGTGGCCTCCTCCTCACCTAGGCCAGCTCCTGAGGCCGAGGGGGAATCTGCCCCTTCCGCTCCCCGCATGGCTGGCGTCGGCACCTCCAAGTCCGCCTGGTCTGTCGGGGTGAACGGAGGCATCCCCTCCAGGATGTCCATGCGCTCCGTCAAGTTATATTGGTGGAGAGGCCGGAGTGCCGCTAGGAGCAGATCCATGGATGGCACCGATGGGTTGACGAAGAGCGCAGACATGACATTATCGACGGTGTCTTGGTCGTTGTCCTCCTTGTGGA
This sequence comes from Poa annua, assembly GCA_026929855.1. Taxonomy (NCBI): domain Eukaryota; kingdom Viridiplantae; phylum Streptophyta; class Magnoliopsida; order Poales; family Poaceae; genus Poa; species Poa annua. The sequence goes on along the minus strand of CM049426.1, from coordinate 60,227,386 downwards.
GCCGCATCTTGTCATTCGGACCCGAGTACATCTACATGGGCACTGAATGGGCCTGGAGGGGCGCGATGCGGCGCGTCACGAAGTCCGCCACGATGATCTGCCCCGTGAGGCCCTCCTCGCGGAGGAAGCTCAGGGGCCCCATCAAGCTCGAGTTCCTCGCTCCGTCAAAGGTCGCCTTGCCTCAATGGGAGTTCTTCAGCGGTGTCTCGTTGGGGACTTCGAGGAAGGCGCAGAGATGCTCCACCCCGACGAAGAACCACTTCTGGCGGAAATCGTCCACGTTCTTCGTCACCGAAGTGATAGCCTTGTTCTCGCTCCAGGACATGGGGATGTGGACGCTCCCCATGCCGTCGACGATGCGGAATGAGACGCACCCGGAGCGCTCATTCGTCGCCGTGCTCCGGAGCGCGTAGAAGCACCGGAACAGCCCCACCGTGGGCTCCAGGCCCAGATACGCCTCGCAGAGGTAGGCGAAGACGGCGAGGATGAGGATGGAGTTGGGGTGCAGATGCAGTAACTGCGCCTGGTAGAACGCTAGCACCGCCTCCATGAACGGCGAGAAGGGCGGCATTAGTCCTGCGGCGAGGCAGTGCTGGAAGATCGGGAAGTATCCTCTCGGGCGCATCACGTGCGCAGCGGGCTTCAGGGCGGTGGCGCCGTGCTCGTTCGTCCGGTCCGCAACCAGGAACCGGACCTTGGCAAGCGCCTTCTCGTTGACGCGTACACCCAACAGTGCCGCGCCTTGCACGACCTCAGGGGCATCCGCCTGGGAGGAAGACCCCACAACGGCCTTGCCCTTGCTCTTGAGGGGACTCATCGCCGGGGGCTCGGAGCGACGGGGAAGACAGAAGGAGAAGAATCAAAGGAGAGAGCGGAGGCGGAGAGCTCTAGGAGGCGGAAACTTCTGCGAGAAGGATTGGAAACGGTAACGGCTCCCTGCTGCGACGCTTGGGCTTTATACCCCCTCAAGGAGCAGTTACCGGGGCGTGGTGGGACCCCCACGACTCGCGCGCCGGGTCGTGCGAGACCGTTACTCGTCTGAGTGACGCATGGCTCGGGCCAACCGGGCACTAAGGGCCCACGACGCTTCGCCTGAGCCCATGGGCTCAATCATGCCCATCGCGGGCCTGGGGGCTACTATCGGCCCAGTGGGAACTGGGGTATGGAGAGCCCATTCCCCCAGGCCTCGCGCACGGGCTGATCAGACGAAACGACTAAGGACCAGGCCTCGCCGCCTGGCGGGACCCTCGAGAGGCAATTCCCCTCGATGGCCTGAAGAGGAAACGAGGGCCTCAAGGGGTCCCTCGTTTCAGGAGACCCTCCCGAGGCACCAGCACGCCTGGAGGGAAGTCAACGGGGATCCCCCCTCAAGCCTCCCCAGGCCTGAAGGGAAACGTCGCGGCCAAGGAAGCACGGCGAGACGCACATGGCCTCTACCACACCCACGTTGTGACGCAAGCATCCCCGTTGCCGTTATGGTGATAAAGGAGTCAATAAAGTTGCGCCGCCTGCGGAAGGACTGCCAAGACCTTCCACTCTGGTGGTAAGCAGGTGGACGGCGCAACCCTCCAAAAACTGCGTCATCAAGGGCTCCACCTCAGAGACTGCCCTCCCTAAGGACATTACAGCGCGGTCGGCCGCCTGTCGGCCACCGCGCCCACCTTTATCGGTGATGAACCGCGTCCATGGATGAACGGGACGCGGTGGAAACCTGCACCTCTACGCCACTGCTGTGTGGGAACCACCTTGTAGGCCAAGCCGAAGGAGAACGCCGGAGGCGCCTATATAAACACCAAGACCTCCAACGAGAGGGGGGGGGGTCGCCCAATTGCTTGTAACCACGCTTGTAAACCCTAGCAGTACCAAGTAGGATAGCCTCTGGCTGGAGGAGGAAGGAGACCATCGCTTCCCTCCCCAGGCAAGAACTGCCTCAAGGGGGACCTCGGCAAGCTCTGCTGTACTGTAACCTCCACAATCCAATACAGACAAGCAGGAGTAGCGGTGTTACCTCCTCACGAGGGTCGTGAACCTGGGTACGGGCCGATGTCTATCTCTGTCGTGGGTGCTTCGTCTTGAGGTCCGGCGAGCATCGTCGCCGTGTCCCTCGAGGGTCTTGACCTCCGCGTTCAATCCCCTTCACGAACTACACTTCTGGAAGTGACTACCCCTGATTCGAGGGAGTCATAACTCGACAATCTTTTCCGCGCTGGCGCTGACGAGGCAGTGACGGGGCATCGACGTGGCGTCCCCTGATTCGCTCGTACCGATTTGGAAAAGAACTTAACACGGAGCCGGACGATCTAAATCCAACAGCCGAGATCAAATCGATCTAAACACAGCGGCGCACTTCGCCGGAGTTACCCCGACGACCACAAACCGCGGCGGCGACCGGCGTTCTACACGATCTATGGGCTCCCGAGAAGAACGTAGCATACCCAAAGCTAGAGGAGGTCTCGGCGATGTCGGTGGCGAGGTGGCGGAGTCCGGATCTTCTTGGTTCGCCGTAAATCCTTCGCCGGAGTAGCGTCTGGCGGCGGATTGCGTCGGGCGTGGACGGTCTGCTCGATCCGCGGGATTGAAGAAAATGGACGAGGACAATGGCGGACGGCGGCGGGAGATTGCGGGCAGCCTGGCGGCGATGGAGTTAGGGTTTTGGGTGCGAGGGACGGCGGTGGGGTCGTGGTTTATAAAGGGGTGCGGAGGACGGCTTTCGTGGCGTACAAGTCCCGGATTCTTGAACGAAATCGAAACGAACTGTGGATGAGAAAATCGCGAACAGAGGTTGAGGAAGATGACATGTGGGGTCCGGGCGTCAATAAGAGAGGAGAGAGCGAGGCCGGTTGCTGGGCTTCTGCTTCTCCGCGCGTGCGAGGGAAGGGAGTGGGCCGAGTTGGGCTACGGCCCAACTAGCACGGAGACTCTTTTTTTGTTTAAATTTCCTTTTCCATTTCCTGTTTAAAACTTTTAAATCAAATATGATTTTTAAACTTAATCAAAACTTTTCATAAAAATTCATAAAAATATGTTTTGGAAAGCTTATTAAATATAGAACTTTTTGGTATTATTATTTCCCAAAAATAAAATTAATAAATTGGAATATTATAAAAGAAACAAAAACATATTTATGGAATAAATTCCAAAACAAACATATAAATAAATATTAAAATTCAAACTCTTATGTAATTTAAGCAACATGATGAAATGATGTTGATGCATGAATGCAATGCTTGAATTTTCTTTTCAATGAAAAATACTTAATAGTTTTCAAAAGTTTTAAATTTTTCTGATATTTCAAATTTTGAAAACTTCTAGGATGTTACAAACGCACACCAGCGGCACCCCTCCAAAGCCTCGCACCGAGCGATTTTATGTATGGCACCCCCTATCGGGCCTCTATACTTGGAGGCCCACGTGGGGGTGCCAGAAATCGACTTGGGCATCGCCCTGATAGAGCTGGCCCGCCCGTCATACATGTTGGATTATTAGCATAATTTTCAGGATTAATTCCAGTATATAAAGCATTACTACAGCAGCTACTAACATGTTAATCTCGTAAATACTAGACATATTAATTAACACAAACAGCAGCAATACATCTACGAATACATACATACTAAACCGGCACATTAGCACGTGATGAACATACCGAACAAATGTAGATGGAGTAGTCGTAGTAGTCTTCGAGGTTGTTGCAGCAGCGACGACAACCGCTTCCTGAAGACGATGACGACATTGCAGACGAGCCGCCCACGAATCCGGCGAGCGTACATGAAGGTGAGCCGTGATGGAGAGCTTGAGAGCAGTCGCACGGAATGCTTCCCAAAAACCTTATTCGCCTCTCCCGTACAGGATCACAAGGACGACTGGTTCTGGAGACCTACTGTCCCGTTCGCCGGTGCACGCCGGCGCTCGGAATGGAGTAGTCTACGGTGGCGGTTCAAGACACGAGTTTGTAAAAACCTAGATTGGTTCGGGTATGTTCTAGCACACGCAGTGCCCGACTTTATATAGTGCGACACGTTTTAGGCCGGTTAATGTAGCCCACGATCCGGGAGCGACCCGAACTGATTAACTGTGACGCGTCCGTCCAAACCGTTTTTCCAGACTGCAAAAGTAAAGCTCGACTCGGCGAGATTCCTACAACCCGCGGCGCGTCGTGACGGGTGGGCAGTGCGTGCGGGCGGCGGCGGAGGAGAAGGAGCACGTGAGAGAGTCTCATGTTCTCACGAGCTTACCAAGTAGCACAACACTCAACTATATAAGGTGGTGCCACTCCTCTTAAACTAGCAGTGTGGGATTAAACTTTATCTCCCACTCCACTCTCATGTGTGCTGCCATAAATGTGGACCTTTGAGATTTCTGAAATTGCTTATTGGGCTGCCCCACTAATGGGCCCAATTCTAACAATCCCCCCACCAGATCTCAAATCCCCATTTAGAGATATTTCCCAGACCTCGAGTCTTATTTATATATCAGTGTTTCAACAGAGACTGTTAAGTTCAACTTTCGCCTAGAATCTTGACCTACGTTTATCGGCAACTTGAACAATGGACGAACCTTGAATTGCAAGTTTGGTACTTCTAGATTTCACACAAAATCATAACTGTTACTTGGCTGCCAGTAGCCTACCCCGCGGGTGTAGCATATGCGTCATACTACCTGATCTCTTCATGAGTTTACTAGAGATCACCCAAATCTCATAGATTGCGACGTTTAACAATCTGACTCATATAGGTGTGTTCTTTCAAGAATGTTCTGTAGAACAACATATTTTCTATGAAAAGCCAACAAAAACCCATTAAGTCCTGTAGCCAACCTTCCTTACAATTTGAGAGTTGTGCATCCTCACATAGAGAGGGTTAGATAAAAACTCTCCTCTTTCACACCACTAGCTTGTTCTTCCCAGGTCCTAATTCACGGGGTCTCTGATCACATAGGTTGGGTTACTACTATGGAGTAACACTCACGGGTCTCAACCCCATATCCCTCGATGCACTTTCTATCACATTACGTGATAGTCCCTTCGTAAGGGGATCTGCCAGGTCTTTGTCGGTTTGAATATACGAAACAGATATTATTCCGAAGTTTCTCAATTTCCTGATAGACTTCAAACGTCTTTTAACGTGTCTTGATGACTTCGCGTTATCCTTACCACCTTTCACTTTGACAATAACCGTTTGGTTGTCACAGTTCATAAGGATGGCCGGAAATGGTTGCTCAACCACCGGCAAGTCCATCAAGCTCACGCAACCATTCTGCCTCAACAGAAGTTGTATCTAAAGCAGTTAGTTCTGCTTCCATGGTTGACCTCATCAATATGGTCTGTTTGCAAGACCACCATGAGACTGCGCCACCACCAAGAAAAACGCATATCCACTTGTGGCGTAGAGCTCATCAACATATGAGTTCCAGTTCGAATCACAATATCTCTCAAGCACAGCAGGGTGCCCTGAATAGTGAATCACATAGCTCATTGTACCATTCGGATAGCGCATGACTCTTTCAAGTGCATGCCAATGATTAGTACCCGGGTTAGATATGAACCAGCTCAATTTTCTCACAGCAAAAGAGATATCAGGTCTCGTCGCGCTCGCAAGGTACATGAGTGAACCGACCACTTGAGAGTATCTTAATGGGTTAATTGGTTCTGTGCCATACCAAGCTGAGTTTTATCGGTATGTGCCCTACCCGCGCTATTTCTCTGTTATGTGCCCTGGTTTGCTCGCATATCTCCCAAACGCTCGGTTCCCTCTGGTCAACCTCCTTTGACCCGCACTTGGCCTAACTGGTGGGGTCGGCCTGGCGTGGCTCGGCTCGGGCTGACTGGAGTAGTACGTCATCCTCCTCCAAGTGGGACCGCTCAAGTGGGGACAGGAAGGGACGAGTCTGACGCCCAGGTTGGGTATCTCCGCCCCAATTAACACCGAATTAACTAAATAACACTGAATTAACTGGATTAACATTAACGTAACTGATATTTTGTTGCTTGGTAGTCATTGTTTAGTGAAACTGTTATTACTAATTGAAACATGATTTATAATAGGATTCATAACTCGATTTGAAAGCTGAAACTCGATTTATAACTCGAATTGAAACAGCTATTACTAATTTAAATTTGATTATATTAGGATTATATTAACAATTACAAAAGATTAGCAGTGCATGCAGCACTGCTACTACGCCGGTGGCGGCCTAATACTACTACTAATCAGTAGCAGTGCATTGCACTGCTACTACGCCGGTGGCGGCCTAATACTACTACTAATCAGTAGCAGTGCAACTAATGCACTGATACTTCTACTACGACGATCGCCGGGCGTGGCTCCTACGCACGCTGCCTCTTGGGCGGCGGTCCGTCGTTGGAGGATTCGTCGGAGGAGTCGTCCTCCTCCTCTGCCTCCTCCTCCTCGACCTCATCCTCCTCCTCCTCGACCTCCTCCTCCACCTCCATGCCCTTGTCCTCGTCGTTGTCGTCGTCCTTCTCCTCCTCGTCGCCCTTGTTCAACTCCTGGTCCGAGTCCTCCTCCTCGGACCCGTGGTGATCGTCTTCGTCGTCGTCGCTGGAGTCGGGGTCGGACCCGTCGCCGTCGCCACCGCTCTTGTCGGCGTCGAACCCCTCTCCGTCGTTGTCGGTGCCGGACCCGCCGCCGCCGCCGTTCCCGTGGCCGTGGCCCTCCCCCCACCACTCGATTGGGTTGCCCTCCCCGTTGGAGTCGCTCGGGATGGTTGGGTTCTGCCACCAAGGCTCGTCGTCCGACGACATTGTTGTTGGAGAGAAGTGGTGGTTGGGGTTTTTCATAGAGAAGAGAGAAGAGCGAGTGAACGGCAATGCCAATGCGCATTGGGGTTTTTATTAGTGAAGGGATAACTGCTCATGATGAAATCACTACCGCTAGCGTGTAAATCGATAACCGCGCTTGGGCACTGAACATGCGCATCTCTTGATTTTCTTGGAAACGGCAGTGTAAACATGACAACACAATGCACATTGGGATTTTATTCACAATGATGATATCGTGTGACCGCCCTTCACGTCTAGTCGAAGTGACATGCCTGTAAATGTTTACCACGTCATCTGGTGCCCATATGTAACGCCCCGGGATTTATCCCCTTTTAATTTGGTGTGTTTTCTTTTTGCATCGACATGGCATCGCATCGCATTAATTTAATTTGTTGCATTTAAATTAAATTCAAATGCATTTCAATTTAATTAAAAATGTGTTATTTTTAAATCTTTTGCAAATGTTAAAAATTAGTTTATTAAATTGTCTATTTAAAACTAAAAATATTTTGTATAAGATTCGTGTTCAAATTCATTTTCGATTTTGTTTTAAAAATATAAAAGGGAAAAGAATAAAAGGTGAGAAATAAAAGCCCAAGCCCATCTAACCCCAAACCCTAGGGTTTCCCCTCGAAACTTCTTTGCCACCCCCTGGAATTTTGCAGCCGCCCCCCTCCACTCTCTCCTTTTTTCTTTTTTTATATTTCTTTTCTTTTCTCCTCTTCTTTTCTTTCCTTCTCCTTCTTCCTCCCGCAGCCGACCCAGCCCCGTGCGCCCCCAACCTCCCGCTCTCGCGCCGCCAGCCTCCGGCCCGCCCACGCCCCACGCCGCGCGCCCCCCTGCTCCGCCGGCTGCCGCGGCCGCCGGCCGCGCGCCTCCCCGCGCCGCGCGCGCCTCTGCTGTGCCCCACCTCCGCCCGCGCCGCGCCACGCCCGAGCTGCCGCCGCCGCGCCTCCCCCGGCCGTCGCCCCGAGCCACCGCCGCCGCCTCCCGCCGCCGCCACCGGCTCCGCCGGCACCTCGCCGAGCCCCTGCTCGCGTCCGCGCCGCCCGTGCGCGCCGCGTCCGCGCCGCCGCCCGTGCGTGCTACAGCGCCGCCCTACTCCGGCCTCCCGCGCCCCGAGCCGCGCCGTCCCTGCCGCCGGTCGCCGGTCGCCGCCGCGTCCCCAGCCACGCTCCCGCGCGCCTCCCTGGCCGCCTCGCCCTCCGGCCCGAGCTCCGCCTCCACCGCACGCCTGGCGCCCCGCCGCATCACCTCCGGCTGCTCCGCCCGCACGCGCCGCGCGCCGCACGTGCACGCCACCGCCGGCCGCGCCTCCCCGACGCGCCGCGTGGCCGCCGTCCGGCCGCGCGCGCCCCCGTGCCCCCGCACCGCAGCGCCGCGCGCGCCCGCGCACTGCGCCCTTCTCCGATGCCTCCTCCGCCGCGCGCCGCTTGCTGCCGCGCGCGTCTCCGGCCCTCGCCGCCGCCTCTTCTTCCCGGCCACGTGAACGCCGTCTCCGTCCGGTGGCGTCCCCGCATCCGGCCCTCACAAGGTGTTCGGTGAAATGCCCGCAAGAACTTCGTCGCCACTTTTGTCCGAGTTGTCCACCCTTCGTGGTGTTGCTACGTGCGCGTCCTCTTCCGGTGCCGCATTTCCGTGGCCGCCCGTGTTCGTGTCGCGGTGCCCGTTCGTGCGCGTTTCCTTTCGGTGTCCGTTCGCCGTGCTCCTACGTGCCCGCGCCCGTCAACGATGAGGACCGAGTACAACTTCACCGGCCACTTCCACGACACCGACAAACGACGATGCCCCGGTTCCGCGACGGCTACTTCCCCGACGTCGACTACTTCCTCTACGGGTCGAAGACGTCGGTTTCGAACCCTATCTCTCCCGATCCAACGTGCGAACCCAAACCCTAACCCTACCTATTTTATTAAATGCCATCTATCTTGTGCATATCGCATCATACTTGAATGTGTTGCATCTCTCGGGTTTGGTGGTGTAGCGAATCACCTAAATAATAAATATGGAATGTGTGGGGCAAATCAATATATATATTGCCCTATTCCATTTAATTTAATTAGATCACCCATGCGATGTGTTGCCATGCTAACCAACATTTAATATGGCTGGTAAATAAATAACTTGCACCTAAATATTAATTGTCGGAATCCCGCTTCCGCTTAATTTGGATTAAGTGCATCTCGCATTGCATCTTGCCATGTCATTCATCTGTCGCATGAGCATGCTAGATCTTTTGCCGTAGTTGTAAAATGCATTTTTTACGCTTCCAGTGTTTGTTGCTTCTTTGCGGTTAAGACGTTGAGATGTGTGAGCAACGACAAGATCTGCTTCCATGCGGGATTCCAGGCAAGCTAAGTTTGCTTGTTTACCTATACATTGTCTTTCATTCCTGCCGTTGATCTCTGCTACCCTAGTTATCGATTCTTGAACTGCGATCTCATCACATGTTTATCCTGCAGCCCATACAACTTTATCCCCACAACCTAATACCCGTTGCATGTTTATCTGTTGGCCTTGCGAGTCGTAGCGCATGCTTAGAGTTGTTTGTGCGAGTCGTCTGTTGGTCTTATGTTTCATCTGCTTAGTATGATAGATTATTCTACCTTAATAAACTGTTGTCTTATATTGGGGTATTATAATTAAAAGATAAGGCACCAGGCGGAAGGCCTTGCGAGGTGTTTTGTTCTGCTCAGTGTCGACCTAGGAACTGAGATTTTGTCCTCGGATCCAATTTTGAGCGCAGTAACCACTTGTGGGAGGCCCTATGGAGCCCCCCTCGACTTTGAACGGATCTACAGCTTGTCCATGTGCCGAAACTAGTTTGGGTTTTCCATTTGCTCATATGCATGTGCATGATGATGATGATTGATGAGAGGTTACTTGATACGGGGGGTCATATAGGGGTGGTGCGCGCGAAGCGGACAGTTCCTACTGTGGTTTGAGCCGCATGGCGCGTGGACACAAACTAATGAGTCCGCAATTGAGATTCGACCGGACTCCTGACGCGGGTAACAACTCATATGGGTGGCACTTGGACTTGCTGTAGTGAAGGAATGGGTCGAGTTGAGAGGCCCTGATGCTTGCTTGGGTTGATCATGCGAGTATGGGTACAGTAGTGCACCCCTGCAGGGTATAATCTTATCGATGAGCCATGTCCATGGTTATGGACGACTTTGGTGATGATGCTGGCTAACAAGATCTAGAAAACTTGCACCTAATCAAAGTTAATTAATTTGAATAGTAATATAGAATTCCTTTCACAATAAATTATAAATAAAAATGTTCAGTGTGTGGGTTTCCCGAATTGCTTCCTCATATTTGGTTGAGGGGGTTAATTCGAGAATGGGTTATGTTTGGTGTTAGCTGTAGATGTTTATCTTATGCGCTCTCTTATCCCTCTCTGATTAGACGGAAGTTGTAGCGTGTCTCTTAGGTTGCTAGTGCTGCTGCCGCTAAGTCCACCTCCCCCATATTTTGGGAGATGGTGTAGAAAGTAGGAAAGTCAGTTTTGCTTGCCAGGGAGTGCCCTGACCCTCTTTTGGGATGTGCTTTATGTGCAGTCAACAGGTTTGAAGTATGACGATGTTAGCTTGGGAATCCCTCCGGCTTGGCTGGGCAGGGAGATGGCGCCATCGCTTATCTTCAGGACTCTTAGTCCAATTTGCTTGTTGTCCGTAGTCGGATACTTTTTTGCTTCCGCTGTCATTTGAATCTTTGTATTGTATCATTTGTATCTTGACTCGTTCGAGTCGTTGTTGTATTTTATCTTCTGTTGTATTTGTGGATGTATCGGAACTGTTGTAATGTTATCACAATTCCACCCACATAATGCGCATGTTTCGGCGTGCACATTATGTCTGGTGGGCGACCTAAAATCGTTATTATGCGGATTTCGGGGGGAGCGCTTAAATCTACATAGTACCGATTTTAGGGCGTCACAACCTATACGTGTCGAGCACAACTGTCGAACAGTTGATGCGCGTCGTCGTTCTGGTCAAATTTACTACAGTTGGAGACGAGACGTTGTGAGACATCTACACGTATCAGAAGCATTTGTTGCACGAACTAGACACATATCGGTGCATCCGTGTCAACACAACAAGCGCAATGTAGACACGAACTGGACGTGAACTTGCACCCACAATGCACGCTCTGTGTAGTTACGCGATCTGAACGTGTGTAGACCTTGTTTATCAACTTGAATCGTTTGAATATTTATTATTGTACTTTTGTCGAACACCTTAAGTGCGCACTCTGGACGCGCTTAGAGCGTGCCCGACGTGCTCTGGGCGCGAACAGGCGAACATTTGTGTAAAATTTGTGCGCAAACTGGGCCTAGACCATTCTTAGTCAGTACTAAATGATACTTTCGTGAGTATTTTGAAATTATCATGTTGCAATTCTCATTTGCACATTTGAGATATGCGATATCACATGAGATCCTCGCCCTTCTCATTTGAATGTATGTAGACCATGTTTTTCAACATGAGTCGTTAGTATATGACATATTAAGACTATGTGCGTCGGTTTTTCATTTTTTCGATAATTTTTAAATTTATTATGCTTATTTCAAATTTGGTCAAACCTAAGTTTGACCAACATTTAAATAAGTTTAAAACATGAAAATGAAAAACTAAGCATGGGTCCTTCTTAGTCACTCCAAAACGAAACTTTTGTGAGGTTTTTGAAAATTTCATGTTGCAATTCAAAAACCACTTCTCTCCAACCTTAGACCTCATTGTTTGAGTTATGCAATATCACATGATCTCCATGCCCTTCTTCTTTTAAATATATGTAGACCATGTTTTCCAACTTGAGTCGTTAGTATATGACATAATACGACTATATGCGCAGGATTTTCCTTTTTTTGACATTTGTTTGAATATTTGAAGCTTATTTCAAATGTCGATCAAACTGCAGCCGTCCAATTTCCTCTAGAAGGAATATGCAGCCGTCCGATTTCCTCCAGAGGGAATCTAATTGGACGCGCGTGAAGGACAAGGGCTGTACACCCGCTGACGAGTGGACCCAACGGGATTTTTGGCTCGCCCACCCCCATTTTGGCGCACCAAATGAGGATTTTGGCTGTTACCCGTCGTAACCAAGTGAGACCAAATGAATCCATTTCTAAGCAAATAATGGTGGGGTCGCCTGAAAAATGTGTTTCAAATGAGCTCCAAAGGTAGGGTAAACGGCCTCATTTCTAAGCAAAAAATGGTGGAGTCGCCGCAAAAATGTGTTTCAAACGAGCTCCAAAGGTAGGGTAAACGGCCTCATTTCTAAGAAAAAAATGGCCGAGTCGCCGCAAAAATGTGTTTCAAATGAGTTCCAAAGGTAGGGTAATCGACCTCATTTCTAAGCAAAAATGGTGGACTCGCCGCAAAAATGTGTTTCAAATGAGCTTCAAAGGTAGGGTAAACGGCCTTATTTCTAAGAAAAAATGGTGGACTCGCTGAAAAATGTGTTTCACATGAGGTCCAAAGGTAGGGTAAACGGCCTCATTTCTAAGCAAAAATGGTGGACTCGCTGAAAAATGTGTTTCAAATGAGCTTCAAAGGTATGGTAAATGGCCTAATTTCGAAGCAAAAATGGTGGACTCGCTGAAAAATGAGTTTCAAATGAGCTCCAAAGGTAGGGTAAACGGCCTCATTTCTAAGCCAAAAACAATGGACTGGCTGAAAATTGTCAAACTGAAATGAATTTACACACACAATTGGAAATGTCAAGCACAAGGCCATTGCCCTTAATAAAGCAACTAATAACTAAAATGGACTACTACTCGTCCTCGTCATCGGAAACCTCCACCGTCTCGGCCTTGCCCTTGCCCTTGGCATCCACTTCTTCTGAGGCGTTGGTGTCTGACGCCGATCACATGTCCTCCTTCTTCCCCTGGCTGTCCGAGTAGATCTTGAGTCGTTGCTGCTCGGCGGCGGAATGCTTGGCAAGGTCCATGGCTTTCTGGTCGGCCATGGCCCAGGCCAAACCCGGGTCCAGCACCTCCGTGACCTCCTCATTCCAGGCCATGGTCCAGTGCATACCCTGGTCGTCCTTGTCGTCCTCGTCGGACAGATCGATGAAGGGAATGGGATCGGGCGCAATGGCCCTGCCCCTGCCCCTTGGACTTGGAGACTCCCCGTCCCATGCTGCTTCCCTCCCTCGCCACCTGCCCGAGTTTGGAGGAGTACGCGCACGCCCACGCCCACTCCCCATGTTGCTTCCCTCGCTCGCCTCAAGTAACCAAGGATAGGGGACGTGGCGGCGGCGGTTCGAGCTAGGAATGGAGCTTCCATCACCATGAGCCATGGAGAGATAAGGGGCTGGGAGAAGGTATCTAGGAGAGGAAGAGGGGATTTGTGAGCGCAACGGGCAAGGAGATGGCTCCTTTTAATGCCATCTGCGGTCTCTGGACGACGTCGCGGTCTAGAAGGCAGCAATGGCGACCGGACATTAAGTCCGCTCCAGATTGCTCAGCTTGGAGCAGAACATAGTAAGCAAGAGAGACGCGAGGACGGCGGAGCAGATGCGCGTCCGGGCCGGCAGTGTAGGCGGAGAGGTAGCTTTTTGCCGGCCAGGGGGGCACGCCATTGAAGGCGCGGCGAGCACATGCAAGGACGCGCACGTACGGCTCCATGCATGCTCTCCGCCGCTGCTGGCCCCACTTGCATGCATGCATGCTCTAAGGTCAAAGGCACGACCCCACTAGCCGACCCCACGAAATTCCGGCCGAGCCGCGCCAGGCCGACCCAACCGGTTAAAGTAGGTTGACTAGAGGGAAACAAGCGTTTGGGCGATATGAGAGCAAACCAGGGCACATAACAGAGAAACAACGCGTGTATGGCACATACCGATAAAACTCATCGAACCATGGCACAGAACCAATTGACCCTATCTTAATTGATCTCTCATCTCTTTCTTGTTCTTTCTGAGTGTCACACTAGGATCATAGGGTGTTGGAGAAGGATTGTTGTCTATAAATCCGAATCAGCTCAAGACCTTCTCAACATAGTGTGATTGCATTAACGTAATCCCAGTCTCATCCTTAATCAGCTTGATGTTCAGAATCACATAAGCTTGTCCCAGATGTTTCATATCAAAGCTCTTTGACAGAAAGGACTTGACCTTATTTATAACTATCATGCTTGTACCGAAAATTAGTATGTCGTCAACATGCAAGCATAATATGACACTATCGCCCCCACCATGGCGATAATACACACACCTATTGGGCTCATTAATGGCAAAGCCCGCATAAGTTAAAGTTCTATCAAACTTCTCATGCCATTTCTTAGGTGCTTGTTTTAGCCCATACAAAGATTTTAACAATTGGCACACCTTTCTCTCTTCACCTTTTACTACAAACCCATCAGGGTGATCCATATAGATTTCCTCTTCCAACTCTCCGTTAAGGAAAGCTGTCTTTACATCCATTTGATGAACGATCAGACCATAGGAGGCAGCTAGGGAAAGTAGTACGCGAATGGTGGTCAGTCTATCAACAGGTGAATATGTGTCAAAGGAATCTTCGCCTTCACGCTGGGTGTAGCCCTTGGCTACAAGCCGTGCCTTGTACTTCTCAATAGTACCATCAGGCCTTAGCTTTTTCTTAAACACTCACTTACAACCCACAGGTTTGCAACCGTAGGGTCGTTCAGATAATTCCCAAGTTCCATTATAAAGAATCGAGTCCATCTCATTATGGACAACTTCTTTCCAGTCATCCGCATCAGGAGATGCAAATGACTCTGCCGTGGTCGTAGGAGTATTGTCCACAAGGTAGACAATGAAATCATTACCAAATGATTTTTTAATTCTCTGTCTCTTGCTCCTCTTGGGAGTTTCATTGTCATCCTTCTCAAGGACTTCCTCAATGTGTGCTTGTTCAGAATTATCAACAGATGTACTAGATTTAGTAAATATCCTAGAAGAAATTCTATCAGTGCTATGCATATCCTTCATAGGAAACATGTTCTAAAAAAATGTTGCATCACGAGATTCCATAATACTATCAACATGCATATCAGGTACCTCAGATTTAACCACTAGAAATCTATAACCGATGCTCCGCTAAGCATAACCAAGAAAGACACAATCCACTGTCTTTGGTCCAAGTTTACGTTTCTTAGGTATTGGAACATTGACTTTCGCCAAGCACCCCCAAGTGCGTAAATAAGAAAGTGATGGTTTTCTCCCAGACCACTCCCAGAAAGTGATGGTCTTTTCTTTATTCTTGTTGGGAACTCTATTTAGGACATGACCCGAAGTCAATAAAGCCTCCCCCTACCATGCCTTAGATAAACCAGCAGTGTCCAACATGGCGTTCACCAAGTTGGTCAGCAAGCGGTTTTTCCTCTTGGAAACTCCGTTTGATTGGGGAGAATAGGGAGGCATCCTCTCATGAATAATACCATGTTCCTCACAGAATACAACAAATATTTTGGAGAAATAATCGCAACCACGATCCAACCTGAGACGTTTGATCTTTCTCTCTAGTTGATTTTCTGCTTCAGCTTTGTAAATTTTAAAGTAGTCTAAAGCTTGATCTTTAGTTTGCAACAAATATATACAAAACCTAGTAGCATCATCTATTATAATCATGAAATATTTCTTTCCATCTTTTGTTAACACGCCATTCATTTCACACAGATCGGAATGTACACTAAGTGTCTCTTCTCCACTGCCTTGAGTGGCTTTCGAGGTTGCTTTGATTGCACACAACTATGGCACTTGGAACCTTTGGCAATAGTGAAATTCGGAATTACACTCATACAGGACAACTGAGACATTAAACCAAAATTAATCTGACATAAACGAGAATGCCAAACACTGGTATTATTGGAAACACCGCCACAATATGGTTTACTGATTTATTACAGAAATCTGAAAGTGAAAAGTGGAACAAGCCTCCGCACTCATAACATTTACCATTAAGTTGTCCAAACTTTGACACTACAACTTTCTTGGACTCCAAGAGTAACTTGAACCCATCTCTGCATAGAAGGGATCAAAACCGCTAACAAGATTCTTGTTCAAAGTAGGGACATGCTGCACGTTTCTCAGCTGCACGATCTTCCCCGTATTAAACTTCAGATCTACCGTGCCAACACAACGAACAATAGCATGTGATCCATTCCCCATTAGGACGGAAGAATCCCGAGCGAACTGATAAGAAGTGAACATAGAGATGTCAGCGCACACATGAATGTTAGCACCCGTATCAACCCACCAACATGGAGATTGAAATACTGAAAGCACAAATGGTGAATTAACATACCCATGAGTATCGCTAGCGGTCACGACATTCGCACTCTTGGCCTTCTTCCCTTTCTTGTCTGCACGATCTGGACAGTCCACAAAGAAGTGGCCGAGCTCTCCACAGGTATAGCAACCTAGCTAAGATTTGTTCAGCTTCTTCTTCTTCTTGAAAGAACTAGTCTGACAGGTGCATTAAAACATGCTTGTAGTTTCCTTTGTTCTTGCCGTGGTTATGGTTCTTCTGCACCATATGGGCGCTAGACTGACCTACACCACCTCTCTTAGTAGTGTCCTTAGCCCGAGCCTTCTCCTCTACATCAAGAGACGCTATCAGGTTTTCAACCGATATCTCATGTCTCTTGTGTTTCAGAGCTGTGGCAAAGTTCCTCCATGAAGGGGGAAACTTTGCAATAATGCGTCCAACCACAAACTTGTCAGGTAAGGCAGACTTAGTATGCTTAAGCTCCTTAGCAATGCACTGTATCTCATGAGCCTGTTCGACTACAGAACGATTGTTAACCATCCTGTAATCATGGAAGCTCTCCATGATGTACAGTTCATTCCAGCATCTGCTACACCAAATTTAGCGTTCAGTGCGTCCCATAGCTCTTTACCGTGTATTAAGTGCATGTACAAATCAAACAACTTGTTGCTGAGAGCACTCAGAACGAGTCCCACAAAAGCAGTATTGGTTTCCTTGAACTTCTTCTGATCCTCGTCATATATAGTTCCTTCAGGTAAACCCGCACTAGCCTCGAACACTATAAGAGATTGCAACCACAACGTGGCATTGTACTGCCATCTCTTAAAGCCCTCGCCGGTAAACTTATCCGGACTCAGTGCATCAAATAGTTGTCCCATGTTTAACTCGGGAAATTGCCTCTAACACATATAAGGTTTTTGGGTTGTTGGATTATTAGGCACAATTTCCAGGATTAATTCCAGTATATAAAGCATTACAACATCAGCTACTAACATGTTAATCTCGTAAATACTAGACGTATTAATTAACACGAACAACAGCAATACATCTACGAACACAGACAAACTAAACCGGCACATCGGCACGTGATGAACGTACCGAACAACTGTAGATGAAGTAGTCGTAGTTGTTGCAGCATCGATGACATCAGCTTCCTGAAGACAATGACGACGTTGTAGATGAGCCGCCCGCGAATCCAGCGAGCGTACAAGAAGGTGAGCCGTGATGGAGAGCTTGAGAGCAGTCATGCGGAGCGCTTCCCAAAAAACTTATTCGCCCTCTCCCGTACAGGATCACAAGGACGATTGGTTCCGGAGACCTGTTGTCCCGTTCGCCGGTGCGCGCTGATGCACACGGTGGTGTGTTGTTGGGAAACCCAAGAGAAAAGTATGATGAGTGCAACAACAAGTTTCCCTCAGTTATGAAACCAAGGTTATCGAACCTAGGAGACGAGAATTCCTTCGAGTTGGACACGGCGCCAGAAAAGAGCTTGGTGGCGTGTAGTGGACGTGGAACCTGCACACAACACAATCAAGATACTTTGCCCCAACTTAACAGTGAGGTTGTCAATGTCACTGGCTTGCTGTAAAGGATTAAACGTATGTGTGGAAAAAGGATGTTTGTTTGTAGAGAATGAAAGTAACAGGATTGCAGTAGGTTGTATTATCATATTAAAGAAAAGGACGGGGGTCCAAAGTTTACTAGTGGTGTCTCTCCATAAATAATAATAACATACATGTGGGTACACAAATTACAGCTTGGCAATTGATATAATAAAGAAGTGCATATACTAATGTCATGATGTCTAGTATGAGATTTATTTGGGCATTACAACAATATATATAGACCGTCCCAACCGAATCTATGACTAATAATCCACCTTCCGGTTAGCGTCTGCACCCTTTCAGCATTAAGTTGCAAGCAACATATTATTGCATTAAGCAAAGTGTGTAAAGTAAGTAATAACATCATCCTAAGATAAAGTACTAATGTTTTATCCCTAGTAGCAAAAGTACATCTACAACCTTAGAGCTTTCTGTCACTACTCCAGATTTAATAGAGACATGAACTTACTATCGAGCATAAATACCCCCTCTTTGAGTCACAAGCATCTACTTGGCCCGAGCATCTACTAGCAACGGAGAGCATGCAAGATCATAAATAACACACACATAATATATTATGACGCAAATGACATAGTATTCAATATTCATCGGATCCAGATAACACAACATGAAGTATTACATAACGATGATCTTGATCATGATAGGCAGCTCACAAGATCTAAACATGATAGCACAAGAGGAGAAGACAAATATCTATCTACTGCTATGGACCCGTAGTCCAAGGGTGAACTACTCACGCATCAGTCAGGAGGCGGGCATGGTGACGTAGAGCCCTCCGGTGATGATTCCCCCCTCCGACAGGATGCCGGGGAGAGCTTCTGATCTCTCCCGAAGTAGGGTTGACGAAGGCGGCGGCTCGGGACTCCGTGGAGGAAATATTTCTTCGTGTCGGTCTTAGGTTTTGGGGGGCTTTAAGTAGGCGAAAGGGCGAAGGCGGTGGAGGGCCGAGGCTTCCTCACGTGGGGCCCATGCGGCATGCAAGGGAGCCGTGCCGGGACCCCATCTGGGGCCCTCGTGGCCCCTCTACGTCAGGTATTCGGTATTCTGGAGCCTCCCGTAAAGAATAGGGACTTCAGTATAAAAATCGTCCAATTCCAAGAATATTTCCTTATGGGATTTTCTGAAACCAAAAACAGTAGAAAACAGAGAACTGGCCCTAACAAGTTTTCCTTAACAATTTGCAACAATGACGTAAAACACCGATAACGGATACTAAGCACCATGCCCTAATAATCTTACAGCTATTACATGAGTGATCTCATCCAATCCCTACCATCCCCTCAAGCCTACAACGGTGAATTACTCACTCATGGATGGGGGAAACATGGATGGTTGATGGAGAGGCGGTGGAGATGACGATGGCGATGATCCCCTTTGATTCCCCGTACAGACAGGGTGCCGGAACAGTGAGTTCTCGTCCCCGAACTAGGGTTCACGATGGCGGCGGCGTACGGTGGAGTTCTCTGGAAAAGTGGCTCTTCCCTAAACGTTTTTAGGTCAGGAGGGTCTTATGGCTGAGAGGGGTGATACGTCTCCAACGTATCCATAATTTCTTATGTTCCATGCTATGTTATATCATGTTATTACATGTTTTATATGCATTTTATATAGTTTTATGCATTTTCTGGGACTAACCTATTAACATGATGCCACAGTGCCAGTTCCCTGTTGTCTGCTGTTTTTGGTTTCAGAAAAGTACTTAAGGAAATATCCGCCAAATTGGAAATAAATCAATATGAAATTATTTTTGGAATATTTGGGTCACGAAGAACCAAAGACGAGACGAAGAGGGGTCGCGAGGCGCCCACATCACCTGATATCGCGAGGACTCCATCACGATCGCCAACACCACAATCTCCACCGCCGACGCCGTCATCTCCATCCATCCACTCCGTTCCCGCTGTAACATCTAGGGCTAAACTCTGTGTATTTGATAGGGGAAACTCTCCCGGTGTTGATTACTCTTGTTATTGATGCTATTGAGTGAAACCGTTGAACTAGGGTTTATATTCAGATTGTTATCCATCATTATATCACCTATGATCACGTTCATTATGGTGTGTTGTGAGTACTTCGGTGTGTTCTTGAGGACATGGGAGAAGTCTAGATGTTAGTAGTGAACTATGTTGATTAATATTTGCTGTTTTGATATTTAAGTTGTGGTGCCATTCTTCTAGTGGTGTCATGTGAACGTCGACTACATGACACTTCACCTTTATGGGCCTAGGGGAATCCATCGTGTATTCGGTTATCATTTGTGAAGTTGCCGGAGTGACTGAAACCTAAACCCCCGTTGGTATTCCGATGCACGAGGGATCGCAGGATCTCAGAGTTTAAGGCTATGGTTAGATTTATCTTAATTACTTTTTGTATTTGCGGATGCTTCCAAGGAGTATAATCATAAGTATGTATTAGTCCTAGGAAGGGCGGTGCATTAGCATAGGTTCACCCGCACGACACTTATCTAAACACTAAAGATTTTTCATCAATCTGAAGCGAAAGCACTAGACAGAAATCCCGTGTGTCCTCAAGAACGTTTGGTCATCATAAGTAAACAATATGGCTTGTCCATTGATCTCAAAAGGATTGGGCCACTCTCTGCAATTATATTTGCCGCGCACTATTTTCTCGCACTTTATTTCTCTGTTATCTCAAAGTATACTAAAAACTTGTCTGCTAGTGTTTACAGTGAAATCCTCATCAAAACCACTTGTCAACACCTTCTGCTCCTCGATGGGTTCGACATTCTTATTTATCGAAAGTACTGCGATTGTAGTGACCTCACCTTTTATTATAAGGTGGAAGTCCCCGTGTTAATGTGCTAGTCCCTGGATCAAATGCTAGCACCACAGTTTAAGATGAATATCATGCAAAAGTGTCAAATAAAGCGCATGATCCGGTGTTACAAATATCTCTTACAACTTGCATAACCTGAAAAGGCTAGCAAAATTTCCAAGAGTAGCAGCGGAAAATAGTAGATACAATGAGCCTCATCATCTTCATGTGCCACAGGCAAAGCATGTTGGTTGTAGACTCGAAATCCTATCGAATGCTCACTCGTCGTCTGTCAAATCTGCAAGGTTTAGTTGCAGCCCAGCTATAAAGGGTCAGCACAATTCAATTGTGGTGGCAAGTGACTTTGATTTCTAATATTCTACTAAGCTATATCTATATGCTTATTTGGCCGGTGGAGCTCAAGGCTATTGCGTAAAGCAAGTTTTCTCCTACTTTTGATAAACAATTTTCTTAAATCAATATCTTCTCTTTCAGAGACATCTCGAGACAAGTCCATGTCTCCTACCCATGTTCACCCAACAAAGTTTTATTAAGAAATTGGGATGAAGAGATTTTCATAACACAGCCTTGTGTAGTTACTCAAATTGTCCGATGCCGGGGACACGGCTAAGATCTTAGGTTTTAACTCTCGAGAGTGTGTGCACTTTCACCATTAGACTCAATCAACCCAAACTATCCTCTACACTCATTTAGTGAGAAGGAAAAGGAGAAGATCAAGACGAGACTTTTCCGAAGTTGCTTTCCCATGATCATACTAAGAGATTACCACCGTCCTATCAACTCTACCACCATCAATCTCTTGACCCAGGTCCACATCAACTTACTCCATCAAGACAGAGCCCATATTGACCAATGGTTGCACGATAAGCAACTAAACTTAGTGTAAACTTAAATCTCATAGCCCTGGGTGGCCTACCACAAGTGAGCAACTCAGGTTAACACCGAATATCATGGCCCCAAGTAAGTGGAAACTATCTTGGGAGAAGACAACCATGAAACTTGGCCCTGAGAAGCCACTCAACTTGAAACCTCCTCGATCGACCCAATCCACCCAGGTGTTAAATTAATTTAGTGGAAATTTTCATTTATCACATCAACCATAAAACAATCATTTTTGCAGCAGGTACTTCCACTAAATTATAATAGGGGTCTAACTGGAATTTCTAAGGGGTAGCCTAACAGGTTTGCATAGCATACTATAAATCTCCCAGAAACCTATCATGCATACTACTTTTGCAAATACTTCTTAAAACACTAGGTATGCAATAGAATAAAATAGTAGGTGTTTTATGAAGTCACTTGACTTATGAAAGTTGTCGTTTCTCACACACATTTGTCCAAGTCAATGGTTGCTCCCCGTTTTAAACTATACAATAAGGTGCATCCAATAAACAAAAAATCCAACAAGCATATATCATTCAAATAAACAATCAAGCGTAATAAGGCTTAGAAGTGGATTTGGTCAAGGGTGTCACATAATTCAATATGCAAAAATAATTAATGTGATTGCGTTTAGGGTATAGTCTAAAGTCAAATTGGACAATTTTCAATTTGAAAGGATTGAAAGATCACAGGATCCTAATGAATTGGTCTTTAAACGTTTACACGAAGAGATGCTAAGATGGTTTAATCATAATTTAAAAGCAAGGTTCAAGATTTTACAACAACCATCCATATTTAATTTCTTTTAACTAAGGTTATGTTTTCAGAATTTAAATTTAAGCAAATTCATATTCAAGAATTTCTTAATTTATCATATCTAACATTTTTAATTCCCAACTGAAAAGTTCATAGTATTAAAATTACAACCTAGTTATTTGAAATGGCATAATGTTTTAAATCACATTTTTAGTAACACCTAATTAACTAATAACAGTTATATACACTTGTAAATGAACTAAAATCATTTAAGAGGTTTTAAATAAAACTTACTTATTAATGTTATGTAATAATTTGGTAAGAGATAACCGCATCAGCGGTCCTAATTCTTTTACCGTGCCTTCACATTGGTCCTAATTCTTTAAAATGGCACATCTAGGTCCTAATTGTTTCATAAACGTGTCACGCCAGGTCCTAATCACATCTGACCATCGTTGACCGCTGCCACGTCGGCTGGTGGGGCCCGGAGGCAAAACGACCGGTGGTGGAATATTGCAAATAGGGACTTCAGTTTCATTTCAATCTCACACCCTGTCCCGTTCCTCTTTTCCTTATCCAGTTCCTCTTTTCCCTGTCCCGACCTCTACTCTGTCCCGCGAGGCGCGAGCGAACTGGCGCTGCTCCGGTGATGACCGGAGTCTATCGACCGGCGTCAGAGGCCGCGGCGATGGAGCACGCCAGGAAGGAGCCCGAGCCGAAGGGTCCGAAGCTGCGGCGCCCCGACGACCCTCCCGTGCGCTACGGTGAGTAACCCTAACCCTAAATGCCCTATCTGGTAGTTGAAATCGAATTAGAAATCATCTGTTCTTAGGAATCATCTGTTCTGGTCGATTTATGCATGAGTTTTGGTCCGAAATTGATGAT
This sequence comes from Poa annua, assembly GCA_026929855.1. Taxonomy (NCBI): domain Eukaryota; kingdom Viridiplantae; phylum Streptophyta; class Magnoliopsida; order Poales; family Poaceae; genus Poa; species Poa annua. Next base: position 60,204,423 of record CM049426.1, on the reverse strand, counting down.
CTCCATTTTATTTAGGACCACTTGAGGAGTTGTTCACAGTAGAAATCAACTATCACGGTTTCTTTTGCGGATTTGGGCCGTCCAAGAGCTATGTAGATGGCATGACAGCTCGGTTTGATGGTTGCGAAGCAGATACATGGTCTCCTCTTTGGCTCAACGATTTTATGCAGCAGCTAGGGTACAGCGAACCGGATAAATATGTGATTTATTGGTTGCTTCCTGGAATGAATATAGATACAGGTCTACGGATTGTGGACAGTGATACTGATACTTTGAGCATGATTGCTGTAGTTCCAAAGTTCCAATATTTTCAGCTGTTTGTTGATCACAAAGATATAAATTATGGTGGCGTGTCAATGGATGATGTTGTCATTTGTGGTTCCCCTGATCTGCCTCGAGTGATGAGCCCCGGCAAGAGAATGGGAAAAACAGCAGCAGGCAGGAGCAATCTAGGCAGTAGCAGGAGCAATGTTCCACCTATGCAGCAGCAGAATATTGGGTACGAGATGAGAAGAAGTAGGAGGAACCTGGTTATGGAAGAAGAAGCAACACATTGCACAGACTATGACAGTGATGACAGTGAGTTGGATGCAGACTGGGTTGATTCTGACAATGAGGTTGAAGCTGATGACGATGATCTATATGAAGAATGGGTGGATGACAAGTTTGAGGCTGTAAAGAAGAACAAATCTAGATGGGTGGATGACAGTGATTATGATACAGAAAATGATTTTGAAGAGCTGCAAAATTCAGATGTTGAACCTGCTGATTCAGCAGAAGAAGTAGAAGTAATTGACAAGCAAGGAAGGAAGAAAATGAAGAAGAAAGTGAAGCTAACGAGGTGGAGGCCAGAGAACATGAAGCAAGTAGAATTTCATATTGGCATGGTGTTTCTGTCGGTTACTGAGCTGAGAGCTGCAATACAAGAATATATTGTGCAACAACGAGTTGGAGTGCACTACAAGAAGAATGATCTTCAAAGGGTGAGGGCATGTTGTGAAGATAAATGTTCATGGTATCTTTATGCTGCACCAGACACTAGAACAAGAGCATGGACAGTGAAGAAATATGAGGGAAAACACAAATGCGAGAGGGATTACAAGATAAAGCAGTTCACAGCCAAGTACTTAGCAGCAAAGTTCTTGGAAAAATTCAGAGCTGATGACAAAATGTCATTAAAGAACTTTGCTAGGCTCATTGAACAAGACTTCAACATGACTGCTAGTAGAAGCAAGCTAGAAAGAGCAAGAAGGCTTGCATTGAAGCAAATACATGGTGATGAATTGGCACAATACAACTTGTTATGGGATTTTGCAGCTGAAGTTAGAAGATCAAATCCTGGGAGTACCATGTTTGTTAATGCTAGCAATGGAGTTTTTCAGAACTGCTACATGTCATTAGATGCATGTACGAGGGGCTTTTTGGCAGGCTGTAGGCCCATCATAGGCATTGATGGGTGCCATATTAAGAACAGGTTTGGTGGAGTGATGCTCGCAGCCATTGGGGTTGACCCAAATGATTGTATTTTCCCTATTGCAATTGCTATAGTAGAAGTGGAAGATACCAAGTCATGGAAGTGGTTTCTTAGCACATTGAAAGAGGATCTGGGTGTAGAGAACACAAGGCCATGGACATTCATGAGTGATAGACAAAAGGTGTTGGTTATTACTTGTTTGTTTCTTGTTTTATTTATCTTGTTATCTGTTTCTTGTTTTATTTATCTTGTTATTTGTTTACATGTTACTATGTTAATGCAGGGATTGATCATTGCTGTAAATGCAATATGGCCTGATGCCCAACACAGGTTTTGTGTTAGGCATCTACATCAGAATTTTGCCCAAAATGGGTGGAGAGGAGATATATTGAAGAACAAGCTGTGGCAAATAGCACGAGCAACAAGAGAGGCAGACTGGCAGAGATACATGGATGAGATCAAGGCACTAGATCAGGGAGCATTTGAGTATTTGGATGCAGTTGATCCAAGGTTCTGGTGCAAGGCATTCTTTGAAGACCTTCCAAAATGTGATTTGCTATTGAACAACATATGTGAAGTTTTCAACAAGTGAGTGCATATTTTCCTTTCTTTACTTGATAGTGACTATGTTTATTAGTAGAATCTAGAGAAAATAATTGATAGTAACTATGTTCAACAATTGTTGTAGATACATACTTGATGCTAGAGAACTTCCTATAGTGACTAGTCTAAAGAAGATAAAGGATCAGATCATGGTCAGATTTTTTAGCAAGAGGAATGAACTAGCAGAAATGTGTGGTACTATTTGCCCAAAAATAAGGAAAAAGTTAGACAAAAACATAGATTTTGCCAGAAACTATGAAGCAGTGCCTGCTGCAGAACATCTCTTCAAGGTTGTTGGTTTATATGGTGAGTATGAGGTGAGAATCGATAAGATGGAGTGCTCATGTAGGCAGTGGCAGCTCTCTGGCATTCCATGTCGACATGCATGTGCTGCTTTCAGGCATGAGAGGATCAAGCCAGAATCAGTTGTACACAAATGCTACAGCCTTGATGCATTCAAAGCTGTATATAGTCAAGTGATAATGCCATGTAGTGATCCAAGAGTTTGGCCAAAAATGAATGGGCCTCCTATTAGACCACCCAAATTTGACAAGAAAGTTGGAAGGCCTAGCAAGAAGAGAAAGAAATGTCCATTTGAAGAGGAGGGTGGCACTAAACTCAGCAGACATGGAATTATTGGGCGTTGCGGTGTGTGTAATGTGGCTGGCCACAACAGAAGAAAGTGTCCTGAACTTGGTAGAGGCGCAGCTGCCGCGGAGCCACAAGAACAGCCAGCAGCCGCAGCCATGCCACAAGAACAGCCAGCACCAGCCACGGCACAAGAACAACCAGCTGATGCTCATGAGCCTGATCCTGTTCCAATTCAGATTGTAGTGCCCGATGATGAATCTGATCCTGTTCCATTTCAGGCACAACCTCCCAAGAAAATGGCAGTGAAAAGAAATACATCCAAGGTACATTACTACCATCTCTTCTTGTAGTTCCAGTGCACTAATTTATGTCAAATTTCACATCTTTTATATTCAAATTTTCAGAAAAAGGCAATGCCACAGATGTCGACAAGTGCAACAGCAAGTGTTGTTGAATCATCTATGAGCTATGATATCACATCTTCAAGTGTGATTCAAATTTTACAGGAACAAGTGAGTAAATGAGTTTTATTCAAATTATCTTCTCACCATAATATTCCACCAAAACGAACTCACTTGCTCCATGTACTTTGCAGGCCGCAGCCACCCAACAATCTCAAACTCCAACACCAGGTGCTCTACCTGAATGTCAGTTTATTGCTAGCTGTAGAGGTGACCTACCCCCTCCAAGGACAAGCACTGCCACTCTTGGTTTACCCAAAAAGAAGCGGTTGGCGAAAAAGAAGGAGAATTTAGTCCCGAAGGTTTAGATGAATAGGTTGAATGTTGTTATTTTGGCTCTCTTTTGGCAAGGTTTGAATGAAACCAAATGCTCATATGTAGTTATGGTTTCACACAAACCGTGTGAGTGCAAACCTGTTTTGAGTGCACTTTAAATCTGCCACTTTAAGCTTTTGCCAATGTAGTTGTAATGATACCTGCTGGTTGGGCTTGTTAGAGTACTTATATATTCGAGTTGATCTTGAGTCGAGTTTACAGTATTTATATATTCGAGTTACATCCATCTAATCTGCATATAGCATTACTGCAATAAGAAATCTGGGCGGTTTGCAGCTGGAGGTACAAGCTGGGTACATATAGGGGTTCATTTGCATATTTCCGAACTACCAGACGCGGGAAACCTCCCGCCTAACGCCCACCAGCCGACGTGGCATCGGTCAACGATGGTTAGATGCGATTAGGACCTGGCGTGACACATTTATGAAACAATTAGGACCTAGATGTGCCATTTTAAAGAATTAGGACCAATGTGAAGGCACGGTAAAAGAATTAGGACCGCTGATGCGGTTATCTCATTTGGTAACATGGATTTGAGTTTCTCAGAACAAGGACAATTATTTATGACATTTGTGCAAAGGAAATAATTTAAATATATTAATAAATATTTACACTATGCCCAAGTTAACTAAAATAAGTTTCTGATTTTTAAATTCATTTTAAATTATTCAAACTTTAATTAAAATATTGGATCATTATTCTTCTAATCTTAAGCTTTCCAAAAATATTTTATTTGGAAATTTTGGACTTATGAATTTAAAACTAAGTCAAAAATGCTCACACTCCTAATTTGAAAATTGAATCTATTTAGATTAGTCAAATTTGAAATTTAAAAGTTCTAGCAGATTCAACTTGTCGAGGGCTTTAATTTGATATAAAATTTGTCCAATTTGGGTAAAGGGTTAAAAAGTTATGATAAATCTAAGTGGCAGGGACTTTTCTGCAAAATAGACAATTAAATTCTATTCGGAAATAAAACAATTTTTTTTTGCCACGTGGCGTACTGCGATAGGCTGGTTTCTAGGGTTAACAGGGGCCACAGGATTTAAAGAAGATCGGGCGATCCAGATCCGTTCGTACCTCTTCGGCCTAGATCTAATCTGGGTCGTTGATGGAAGATCGGACGGCTTCGGCCGCGCTGACCAGGACAGGGCGGCGCAAGTTCGTCGGCGACCTGGAAGACGGCGGCGGCGGCCTCGGTTTGGACCGTGGCGACGCTGTGGAGCTCCCCTGGCCTCGGGGTGACGTCGGAGACGCTCGGCACAACGTTCCAGAGGCGATGGCGAGGCCGGTTTCGTGTCGTTCTTCTCGGAGTGGCGACCTCGGGCGGATGAAGGAGCACGGACGCCGGCGAGCTTGGGCTCCTGTTCATGCTCGTTGTTCTGGTAGCAACAGAAATCAGAGGAGGGGTCAGGACGAAGCGCACGGCCATGGCGAGTCAGATGAAGGTGGTCTCGGGCGAGGGGATTCGGTTACCTCGCCGGCATCGACAATTTCGCGACGGCGGCCCGTGCGGACTCCGACGAACAATAGTGGCGGCCTGGCGGCGTTATTTTGATGGGGAGGAGAGGGGAAACAGACGCGGGGATTAAATAGGGCAGGAGAGGGAAACAAATTCCGCAACACACGCTCGGAATCAAGCCGAAATTGGAGGAGGAGTTTCGGCCGGAATTCTTGGGCTGGAGGTTGAAGACGTGCTGATGTCATCGCTGACGTCAGCGATTTTTCCTTTTTCTGATTTTTCCAATTAATTCATAACTTTTGATTTAAATGTCCAAATGATGTCAAAAAAAATTCTAAAGATTAGTAAAAATAATATCTTTGTGTTAAACCAGTTGTGGGCACATTTTGAATTTTTTGAAAATTAATATTTTGAAATATTCATTAAATACAAATTTGACACTTTATGCTAAATTTAAAAACTAGGGTTTAATTAATTTTATTTTTGGCTAAAATAAATTCTATGAAATACCCACATTCAATTATGTTTGAATTCAAGTTATTTAAACTCATTTTCAAATACTAAATTCATTTTTGGCTTTAGTATTATTAAATAGTATAACACAACTATATGAAAATGAAAAAGGGAAATATAAAGTATTCATTTTTAATTCAAAACAATTTGTGCACCATTATATTTTATATTAAGATAATTTATTTGAAAACTTCATAACAACTTTGAAAAAGATTTTAGATTTAATTCATTTCTTATATAGAACATATATTCATGAAAATCATTTTATGTTTTGAAGATAAATGAAAATCATTTATGCTAATGAAATGTTTATTTGGATAATTCATTAATTATAAAATATTTGAAGTTTTAAAGTTATGAATTATAAACTTATAATTTCCAAAAACTTTAATTTGAATTTAGTTAAATGAATGAAAACCATTTGGCAAAAATACCATTTAAATAGTCTTGAATTTATGAATAGATATGGCTAAGTGGTTGAAAATCAATTGCTTATAAGTAAACTATTTTATTAGAATACAGTGGTTTGAAGTTTGTAAAATATTTGTCAAATTACATATTAAGGTTAATGAAATACAAGGGATAATAAAATGTTTACTTGAACAACTTTTGAAAATAATGATACATTGAGATATTTGAAATATTAAACTCTTTCAATATTTTTGAAGTCTTTCATAGTTGGTTTTCTTATGCATTTAATGTTTTATTTTAATCAGAAACAAAAGTTTTAAATTTTAGTGATTTTTGAACATTATAAAATGTTGGGATGTTACAGCGATACACCCCCCTATACTTGTGGGTCATCAAGACTATTTTCTGGCGTGGTTGTCGGGGAGTGAAGCGCTATTGGTAAGAGGAATTGGTAAGGAAAACTTCAACTGAAAGTGTTGTTTTTATTTCTGTCTCCTTATTTGCTTTATAATGGAGAAGAGAAATATTGCTTTCCTGTTTGGGAATTCTTCTACCGCTGCTGAAGTAGAACATGAGGCGCCTCCTGATGATATTGTGCCATTAAAAATACCTATAAAAATTGTTAAACGTGTTATGAATAACCGCTATGTTGGGGATGGAACTGTACACCCCGATGATCATTTGCTGTATTTACATGAATTATGCGAGTTGTTCAAGTGTCCATGTATTACGATGGACGAAGTCAGGAAGAAATTATTCTCTATATCACTTTGTGGGAGAGTTGCGCATTGGTATAAACTGCTGAAGAACAGGGATTCTCTTGGATGGCGGGAAATTGTACCTCTCTTTTATTCTAAATTTTATCCTCCAAGTGAAATTCATCAAGATCGGAATTCTATATATAACTTCTGGCCTCATGATGGAGAGAGTATTGCCCAAGCGTGGGGGAGATTGAAGGCATTAATGCTCAAATGTCCCATTCAAAAGCTTCCTGGTAATATTATTGTTGATAACTTATATGCAAGCCTCTCGTTGAAGATAAAACATTATTGGATACCTCATGTGCTAGATCATTCACTCGTAATAAGGAGTTTAAATGGGATCTTCTTGATCGTATTGAAGAAAATACTGAAGCATGGGAGAACGACAAAGGTAGGGAGTCGGGTATAAATATGACTTTAAATGGGATCTTTTATGGACACTGATGTATTTCGAAATATGAATAATGCCTATGGTCTTGATTCTCAAGTTGTTGCAAATTATTATAATCCTTTGCTGATTATTTCGGTTTACCCAAGAAGGGGTTTGAAAATATCATTAACCTTATAAAGATAAATCTGTTGTTCCTTTAGCTAAAAGCTTTGAAGTTAATATTGTTGATCATATCATTCCTGAGCCTTATGTGCATAAAATTCCTTCTCCTGTTAAAGTGAAAGAATATTCTCTTATGGCTAGTGTGGTTAATAAATTGGTAGGAAAGCTAAAGAACCTGATGAACAAATTAAAGTTGAACCTTCTGTGGCTATAATTAAAGAACTTGTTTCTGAAAATGTGGGAGAGGAGTATATTATATTTTGTGATGACGCTTCTAACGTTGTCTCTCATCCCTCAAAGCCAAGAAAGGCTAGTGTTCCTGTGTTATCTGTTAAAATTGGCGATCATTGTTATTATGGTTTATGTCATATTGGTGCAAGTTCAAGTGTTATTCCTTATGAGCTTTACAAAGAGATTATGCATGAAATTGGTCCTAGCCAACTTGAAGATATTGATGTGGTTATTCAACTTGCTAATAGAGAAACTATCGCTCCCATTGGTATTGTTAGAGATGTTGAAGTTCTATGTGGTAAGACTAAATATCCCGCTGATATTCTTGTACTTGGTTCTGCTGCTAGTAAGACTTGTCCTATTATTTTTGGGAGACCTTTTCTGAATACTTGTGGAACTGTTATAGATTGTAGGAAAGAGAAAATCCTTACTAAATTTGCTGGTGATTCATATGAATTCAATTTTTCGAAGTTTGCAAAAAGTCCTTATCAACCTGAATTGCCTAATGAAGATTTTAGAGTAGAACAACTTGCTTCTGTCTCTCTCTTGCTCCTACTAATTGTATTCAGCAATTTATGGAAGATCATGAAGATGAAACGTTTATGGAAGAAAGAAATGAACTTGAGGACATATTCCTCCGTCAACCTATTCTTAAACATAATTTAAAAGTGGAAGACTTGGGTAGAACACTTCCACCTAAAGAGGATCATGTCTTTGATTTAAAACCTTTGCCTGATAATCTTAAGTATGCTCATCTTGATGATAAGAAAATATATGTTGTTATTATTAGTGCTAACCTTTCAGGTTAAGAAGAGGAACGATTATTGGAAATATTGAAGAAACACCGTGGAGCTATGGATTATACTTTGGATTATTTGAAAAGGATTTCCCCCACTATATGTCAACATTCTATTAATATGGAACCCGATTCGAAGCCAGTTATTGAACATAAACGCCGTTTAATACCTAAGATGAAGGAAGTGGTAAGAAATGAGGTATTAAAACTTCTTGATGCTGGTATAATATATCCTATTGCTGCTAGTAGATGGGTTAGTCCTGTGCATTGTGTCCCTAAGAAGGGTGGAGTTACTATCGTACCTAATGAGCATGATGAACTTATTCCTCAAAGAGTAGTTGTTGGTTATAGAATGTGCATTGATTTTAGAAAGGTTAATAAAGTTACTAAGAAAGATCACTATCCATTACCCTTTATTGATCAAATGTTGGAAAGATTATCCAATAAAACTCAATTTTGCTTTCTTGATGGTTATTCTGGTTTCTCTCAAACTGTTGTTAAAACTCAAGATCAAGAGAAAACCACATTTACTTGTCCCGATGGTACTTATGCTTATAGGCGTATGCCTTTTGGTTTATGTAATTCTCCTGCTACTTTTCAAAGATGTATGCCTGCTATCTTTCATGGTTTTTGTGAGGAAATTGTGGAGGTGTTCATGGATGATTTCTCTGTCTATGGTACTTCATTTGATAATTGCTTGCACAATCTTGATAAGGTTTTGTAGAGATGTTAAGAAACTAACCTTGTTCTTAATTGGGAGAAATGCCATTTTATGGTTAATGAAGGGATTGTTCTTGGACATAAAATTTCTGAAAGAGGTATTGAAGTTGATAGAGCTAAAGTGGAGGCAATTGAGAAAATGCCTTGCCCCCGTGATGTTAAAGGTATTCATAGTATTCTTGGTCATGCTGGTTTCTATATAAGGTTTATCAAAGACATTGCCAAGGTATCAAAGCCTCTTCTAATCTCTTGCAAAAAGATATACCGTTTGTTTTTTATGATGATTGTAAGGAAGCTTTTGAAACTCTTAAGAAAGCTTTAATAACTGCTCCTATTGTTCAACCACCTGATTGAAATTTACCATTTGAAATTATGTGTGATGCTAGTGATTTTTCTTTTGGTGCCGTTCTTGGACAAAGAATAGATAAGAAGCTAAATGTTATTCATTATGCTAGTAAGACTCTTGATTCTGCTCAAAAGAATTATGCTACAACTGAAAAAGAATTTCTAGCTGTTGTATTTGCTTGTGATAAGTTTAGACAATACATTGTTGATTCTAAATTTATTATTCATACTGATCATGCTGTAATTAGATACCTTATGGAAAAGAAAGATGCAAAGCCTAGGCTTATTAGATGGGTATTATTGTTGCAAGAATTCGATTTACACATTGTAGATAGGAAAGGTGCTGATAATCATGTTGCTGATAATTTGTCTAGATTGGAAAGCATTGCTTATGATCATATACCTGTTAATGATAGTTTTCCAAATGAACAATTGGCTGCAATAAGGGTGAGTTCACGAGATAGTCCTTGGTATGCATATTGTGCTAACTTTATTGTTTCGAAGTATTAGCCTCCAACCTTTTCAGCTCAACAAAGAAGAAAATTCTTTTATGACTTGATGCATTATTTCTGGGATGACCCACACTTATATAAAGAAGGAGTTGATGGTATTATGCGAAGATGTGTTCTAGATTATGAACAAAAAGAGATATTGAGAAAGTGCCATAGTAGAGCTTATGGAGGGCATCACGCTGGAGATAGAACCGCACAAAAGGTTTTACAATCAGGTTTTTATTGGCCTACTCTCTTTAAAGATGCAAGAAATTTTATTTTATCTTATGATGATTGTCAAAGAGTTGGTAATATCTGTAGACGTAATGAAATGCCTATGAATTATTCTCTTGTTATTGACCGTTTGATTGTTGGGGATTTCACTTTATGGGTCATTTCCCTTCTTCAGAAGGTAATACACATATACTTGTTGCTGTTGATTATGTTACTAAATGGGTAGAAGCTATTCCTACTAAAAGTTCCGATGGTGAAACATCATTAAAAATACTTCAAGAAATTATTTTTCCTTGGTTTGGTGTTCCTAGATATCTTATGACTGATGGAGGTTCTCATTTTATTCATGGTGGTTTTAGAAAGGTTCTTGCTAAATATGGTGTTAATCATAGAATTGTTTCAGCTTATCATCCTCAGACTAGTTGGCAAGTAGAACTATCAAATAGAGAAATTAAATCTATCTTGCAAAAGACTGTTAATAGAACGAGGAAGAATTGGGCTAGTAAATTAAATGATGCATTGTGGGCTTATAGAACTGCATATAAAAATCCCATGGGTATGTCTCTTTATAAAATGGTTTATGGAAAAGCTTATCACTTGCCTTTAGAATTAGAATACAAAGCTTACTAGGCAGTGAGAAATCAAAATAGAGATTTTAAACTTGCTGGTGAGAAAAGATTACTTAATTTGAGTTCATTAGATGAATGGAGAAGTGAAACTTATGAAAATGCTAAACTCTTTAAAGAAAAAGTTAAAAGATGGCATGATAAGAGAATCCTCAAGAGAGAATTTCATGTTGGTCAGAAAGTTCTATTGTATAGTTCTCGTCTTAGATTCTTTGCAGGAAAATTACTCTCCAAGTGGGAAGGACCGTATGTTATTGTGGAAGTGTTTCGTTCGGGTGCGATAAAAATTGCTTCGCTATGACTCTACACAAGTGGTAAATGGACAAAGAATCAACCATTATATTTCTGGAGATTCTTATAATGAAGATGTTGATGTTATTCAAGCAATTTCTCCGGAGAATTACTGTAACATCCAAGGATTTTTCAAATTCTGAATCCGAAAAATTAAAAACTTTTTGAAAACTATATGTATGTCGATTTGAAAACAAAATTCATGCATGCATTCATCATTTTCTTGCGTTGTTTGTATTTTAAATTACAATGGTTTAAATATTATTTCCATTTGAAAACCTATTTGAGAAAATGTTAAAAACAAAATAGCGATTATTCTTATTATCTTATTTTTTTACTTTAATAATTTGATTGTATTTATTAGAAATAATTATTTTCATAAGTTCACAATTGTGGTACCAAATTTTATTTAGCCACAAATATATTGATTAAATCCCTATTTTCAAAGTTGACAAAGTGTCAAATTTGCATTAAATCAAATATTCAAAATTAATATTTTTGAAAAGTGTTCAAGACATGTCCACAAATATTTTAAAATAAAGATATGATTTTACAAATTTTTAGAAATTAATTTCACTTAATTCAGAGTTTTAAAACAAAAGATATAAAAGAAATAAAAAATAAGAAAAGAAATAAAAAATCGGGCCGGCCAAGCCCAGCCGAACCGAGTCCAACACGACTCTGGTTCGTACCCAATTCTGAAAATTACTTTTTCTAACCACTTTTCATTCAAACACGTTTATCTCGAGAAATATAACTCCAAATCCGGACCCGCTTGGTCCTATGCGTTGACAACTCTGAGTCCTATCTATTCCACCGTCCTTTCGCCTATATAAACCCCTGTAGCCGCCGACATCTCTTTTTCTCTTTTCGTTCCACTGAAACCCTAACCAGTGAAATTATATTTCATTCGTTTGACGAACAAAACCATCTTCAATCGCGACAGAAGCTTAACCATTGTTGTTGATCTCGTCGATACCTTTCCATCCCAAGAAGCCTCAACTCTTTTTATCAAGCGTGGAGGAAGAATTTCAAATCGTCATCTATCAGATCTGAAGTCGTATTTCTCAGATCTCTTCGCGCTTGTTGCGCCAAATCAATATCCCTCCAGTGAAAAGTTAGATCTAGTCAATATCTACAACTTTGCTGTTGACAACTTTTTATTTTAATGTATGTAATTTTCTATATAATACAGATCGTTGTTGATGTTTTTCGAGAAACCAAACCATCTTTGTTTTTCGAGAAACCAAACCATCTTACAAAATTGGGACGACAAGACGAAAGTTATTCCCTTGATCAAGACCTTTCATTTGCTGCAAGTTTCGGCTTATTTGGTTCACCGAGCTGAGAGATATTCGCGTTTGAGTTTTCGGACTAGAAAGGTATAATGCGATTTGTGACTAATCTATCCATCCACTCATAATATAATTATATTAGTTAGATAGGTCGCGTAATTGTCTACAACTTTCGTATAGATTGTTTTGCGATCCAAACAACTTTAATTTCGGTCAAATTCATAGTCAAACGCCCGGTCAGCGTCCAGTCAGCAACACAGTCAGCGGAGGCAGCCAATCAGAAGACGCCACGTCGCCTTAGTTTCTTTTAAATTTCAGAAAATTTGTCAAACTTTGAAAATTCATAACTTTTAAACCGTAACTCCAAATTCAGGAAACTTTATATCCATGAGATCATAATAATATGTAGAATTTATTAAAATTATAAGTTTCCAATTTTAGTTCGTGCATAAACTTGTTATTGTTAAGTTACTTAAAAATGAAATGAAAAGTATTTTGAACATAATTTCAAATTAAAAATTGATAATTGATCAAACTCTTTTTCTATAAGTTTGAATGACTAAGTATTGGTAGTTGGAATTTTCTACTAATTTTTGTAGAATAATTTTCTTTGATTTTGTAATTAATATTTATTAAATACTTTTTAAGTGTTGTTTTAATTATTAAAATTGATTAATTTTTTTTCATCATCTATTCGAATTATAAAGTACTTGGTAATATTATGACCACTTTGGTATTAGAAAGTACTTAGAAATATTTTGCCTATTTAAACAAAGTAAATTCTTCCTTAGAAAATATTTGATAACTATTTTTTGGACAACACCCTTCCTTAGAAAAATTTCAACATCTTAAAGATGCTAAATCTTTTCCTTAGAAAATTTTAGCATCTATAAAACTTAGTTGTTTTATTTTGTTAAGTGTTGTCCTTAGAAATAAGTTGCATTGCATGCATAACATATGTTGTATAGTTATACTTCTTACTTATTTTCCCTAAGTTAGGATTATTTTCAACATAGTGTTTTGGTAAAGTGCTATGCACTTAGACATTTGAGATTCTCAACATGAACACTAGAAGGCTAATGAAGACTAAGCCAAGAAAAACAAAACTCCGAAGGCATATCCAAGAAGCAAAAACACTTAGAAGAAAATCAAGAGGAACTGCAAGAAGACCATCCCCCTTTATTTCTCTAAGTCTTTCTCTCTTCTTCTCTTTCTCTTAGACTTCGTGGTGGCTAAGTTATATCCAAGACAACTCTGAAGAATCATCAAGTCTTAAAAACCAAAGTTTAAAAAAGTTCAATGAAGACATCACACCAAGAAGAAAGTTACGAGGAAGCCTAGAAGAAAAATTACATCTTTTCTTTATCTTTTTCCGCCTTCCTATTCTTCCTCCACTTTGGACATAAGCCAAGTCCTTAGTTATTATGACCAAGTCCTTGGAGTGCTAATTGAAGATGAAGAAAACTACAAGGGAGTTGAAGATTTCAAGACCAAGAATGTGAAGACTTGCGACAGCATTACAACTTATTCAAGTTGATTTATGGCAAAGTTATTCTGTCCAACCTATGACCTTGGTCCTTAGTAATTTTGAATAACACACTTGCCCTGCAATAACTTAGAATAATTTCATGGCATGACATGCATCTCTAGTCCTTAAGAATATTTTTCATATCATGCATGTCATATTTTTCTAATTGTTGCATTTATGCCTGTATGTTTATTTGTGGCTTGTTTGACTTGTTAGAAATTCCGGAGAGAAGTGAAGGCTTTTGCAACTGATACTCCTGCTCTCCCTGTTGCCAAGGCAAGTGGTACACCCTCATAAACTTCCCAAGTATTTTTCTATGCATTACTTAGTGTATTTCTTAATTTCTTATATGCATGTGTTGGATAGTGTTGCTATGTTACAACTACTATCTCCCTTACACTAGTTGTGTCTAGAATCCTATTGATAACTTGGTAGAAATATTGATGCTATGCAAAAGTTGTTTTATGAAAAGTTAATTTCTACTAAGTTAAGAATGACACTCCTAGGTGGAATTGGTTGTATGTGGTTTTTGTTGAGTGTTGTCTCTTAGGGGTGACCTCTAAGGGATGGTCACTTGTGGACGGCCACCCATGGAACAAAAGGATCTGAAGAACTCCAAGTGAAGATTGCTTCCAGTGCAACCATTAGTCAATGGGCTCTGGCTAGATGGATTAAGTTGCGTGGACTCGCCCCGGCCTGACAGGTGGTGGTACAGGTTTTGTAGGTCGAGCGCGTCAGGCCGTTATGGAAAGGGAAGATGCTTATGAAAAGTCTCGTCTCAACTCTCTCCTTTTCCTTCACAAATGGTGTGCTTGAGGAGTTTGGGTTGGTTGGGTCTAATGGTGAAAGTGCACAACCTCTGCAAAGTTAAAAACTAAGTACTTAGCCGTGTCCCCGGTTACAGACAATTTTGAGCAGCTGATCAAGGACGTCAACGGAGATCCTACCATTCCAATTTCTAAGTTAAAATTTAATGGGTGAACAAGGGAAGATGAGATTATGGTTTTCATGCCATACTTGTCTTGATTTTAAGAAAAGTGTTTTCAAAAGAGTAGGAAAAATTGGCTTTATGCAAATTAGACTTGAACTCCACCAGCCAAATATGCATATAGCCTATAGAGTTATTACATTAAGTGTCCACCATAGTGTCACTTGTCAGACTCCATTTTTTTTGGAATCTGACCCACTCTGTTGCAAAAATTTATTTGTTACAGGTTATTCAGATGACGAGTGAGGTTTCGTTAAGGGATTTCGAGTCTGCAACCAACATGTTTTCGCCTGTGGCAACATGAAGATGATGGAGACTCATTGCTATCTTATATCCGATGTTTACTCTTCAGTGCTAGCCTTGTGCTATGCAAGCTGTAATGAATATTTTTATATCTGGATCATCGATGTAATAAATTTGATACTTTGTTGTGATATTACATCGTAGACTGTGTGTGCAAATGAATCGATCTAGAGGTTTGCCCTATACACAGGTACCTGCCATATTTGAAGTGCATTTACACTACAATTACATTAAAGAAAATATTTCCGAGTTTGCAAAACCTGATTGCGAAAAGGTACAATTTCGGTAAGAAAAAGTCCACGAATTTAATTTTTGGTTAACTGTGATTTATTTTTTGAAAAATATGGAAAATATGAGACGAAAACGAACATGACACGAAGTCCGAGGCAACCACACCACCTCGTGGCGCGGCGCCCTTGCTGGCCGCGCTAGTACGCGATGTGGACGCCTCATAGCTCCTCTCCTACTCGGTTTCGTGTTGTTGTCTTCCTTTTATTTCGTGAATTTTAGCTATATAATCACCCGAGGCCCCCGAGGTCCGTATATTGTGTTTTCGACGCGTTTTTGTTTCGAGTTGTTGTTGTCCAGATGTTGTCTCAAGGATCTTGCTCCGAATACTACGCACTTCATCGCCAACGTGAACTCCTTCAAGATCTTGATCAAGGGTCTTTTGTTGGATGGGCGGACGATGAGAAGGCGAAGGCTAGGCACAAGGACATGGACGAGAGCGTCATGAAGGAGGTGAAGAAGATGCAAGCGGCAAAGAACAGGAACCAACAGCCCATCTTCGTGGGATCAGTTAACCCCCAGCGTGCTTTTTCTCAAAACATGCATGGAGCAATACCACCAATCCCGGATCTTAGCTCCTTTCCTGAAGCAATTGAACCTTTCCGAGTCATGGATAAATTTCACGAGCAGTACTGCGTCCTTAGGAGGGAGGTGGATATACTTCAAGAGGAGAATAACAGGCTTCGCAAGATGTTGGAGCGTTACCTTACTCCACTTCGAGTTGTTCCACCATATCCACCGAGGGAGTAATTCATCATCGGTATTGGCATCTCTCTTAGGTTGTTCCAAGCGTGGGGGGAGTGTCGTGGTATCATTATTATCTTTCATCTTTTACTTTTTAGTAGTGTCATATCATGAGTAGGGAAGTTATCTTATATTATGGTTTGCAATGTGGAAGTATCTCTTTTTAGTTGGTCATCTATGTATCCCTTGGTGTGAGTTGCCGTTATGGAATATTAACGAGAAGTGTTATCATTTATCTTGTGCATACTTTATTTTAGGTTGCAAATTTTATCATATATGATTGATCTTGCCATTTAGTATTGGTGATCACTTTGGGAACATATAGTAAATCTTTTGGCTTTGGCAAACTTAGCATTGGTCCGAAGGTACAATACTTTGAGACATAAGAGGAAAAGGAATTACATGTAGATTATAGCATTCATTGATCTATCCTACTTGTCTATGACAAGCTTAGTATTCACAACTTAAAATTGTGTGTGCTTTGAAGTAAGAATTGCATGATTGTATTTTACTATATGTATGTTTGTTTGCATCCTTCAACTCTTATGCTTGCTACCCAAAGACCTGTATCGAGAGGGAATGCTTCTCATACATCCAAACCTTGAACCAAAACCCCTGCCATCTGTATCCACTGTATCTACCTACTATGTGGTATTTTGCGCCACTCCAAGTAAATACTTCTTGTTCTATCTTTATTCAAAATTATTATCCCTTATTTGTGTCAATGTTCAATGCTAGCTCATGAGGAAATAATAGTTGGGTTTGTCATCTTCCGTACTAATTAAGTAACCCATGACTTGCATCCTACATCTGCTCATCATTAATATTGCAAAGGAGTGGTCAGACCACTATAATATCAAAGGTTGAGTTTTTCAAAAATATAGGCACTCCGCCATGGTTTGAGATTGATTGGTGGGCACCCGTGAATTCGGCATGCCATGGTTATATTAGAAAGGTGGGGAGGAGTGTCATGGTTGTGAAAGTAAAGAGAAAAAGAAGATGAATATGATAAAGGCTTGTTATAAAAAAATAATCGGAACCACCCTTAACTTGCTTAGTATGGAAGATGACAAGAACTCTGTAACGAATCGTTGACAACAGCAAACAAGGCTCAAAAACTTACTTTTATGCTCTCTATATGATTTTAAAAATCTATAAAACCAAAAGCTCTAGCACATGTTTGTATCTCTGCTTCCCTCTGCGAAGGGCCTATCATTTACTTTATGTTGAGTCAGTAAACCTATCTCCTTCTATCTTAAGCAAGCATTTGAGTTGATTGTGATTCAACCATTCATACATTAGTATTGTTAATCATGCGTTTCATTCTTTCTTGCTCAGCACATTGTTGGTATCTAATGAATTTGATTTTTGGACCTATCAATCTTTAAAGAGGGCTGTTTTATAAACTAAGCTCAATTGCTCATTGTTCTCTGACCAAGGACTAAGTTTGCCAACACCAACTATAGTTTTCTCTATGTACTTTTCTGTGGTTTACCTCTACTTGTTACAAGTTGATTTATACATGAACGGATTTAATATCTAAGATGACTTGTGCATTTATACATGTGATGCTTCTTGTATGTATATTTTATATCGACACTTCACTCCATAAACATGTGGTCATGTTTACCGAGTTCAGATTTCGCTTGGGGACAAGCGAGGTCTAAGCTTGGGGGGAGTTGATACGTCCATTTTGCATCACTATTTTATATCATAATTTATTGCTATTCATTGATATATATCGTATTTGGAGATGCTATTTATGTTATTTCATCTATTTTGCATGATTGATGATCATTGGAGGATGGAATCCGGAGGCTGAATTCTGCTGGAAAAAGCACCGTCAAGATACAATATTTGCGAAGACCAAAAGAACAAAGTGGCCAATTGGGAATTATTTCTGAATTATTTCATCGAGGGAGCCAAAAGGGGAGCCTGGTGTGGGGCCCAGAGGGCCCACACCACCTCCTGGCGTGGCTCCCTAGGCCGTCGCGCGAGCAAGCGATGTGGGCGCCCTAGCTATAGCGTACCTGCACTTAAACTAAGGCAGATACCTGTGTATAGTGCAAATCCCTGGATCAATTTGTTTGCACACACAGTTTACGATGTAATATCACAACAAAGTATCAATTTTATTACATCGATGATCCAGACTTACAAAATATTGAATACAAGTTGCATAGCATAAAGCTAGCTTTGAAGAGTAAACATCGCAAAAACAATAGCAGTGAGTCTCCACCACTTTCATGTTGCCACAGGCGAAAACATGTTGGTTGTAGACTCAAAACCTCTAAACGAAACCTCACTCGTCATCTGAACAATCTGCAATAAGAAAAATATTGCAACAACGTGGGTCAGATTCCATTAAAAATGGAGTCTGGCAAGTGACACTATGGTGGACACTTAGTGGAATAACTCTAATAACCTATATGCTTATTTGGCTGGTGGAGTTCAAGGCTATTTTGCATAAAGCCAATTTTTCCTAACTCTTTGGAGAACACTTTTCTTCTATTTGAGACATTTGTGGTATGACAACCACGATCTCATTCTACCCTTGTTCACCCATCAAGTTTTAAATTTTGAAGTTGGAATGGTGGAATCCTCCGTTGACGTCCGTGATCAGCTGCTCAAATTGTCCGTACCGGGGACACGGCTAAGTACTTAGATTTACACTCTGCAGAGGTTGTGCACGTTCACCATTGTACCCATTCAACCCAAACTATCCTTTACACACTTATAGTGATAAGGAAAAGGAGAAGAATGAGACGAGATCTTTCAGAAGCATTTTCCCTCCCACCTGGCTAGACCCGTTCCACCTAACACCCTCTACATCTGGAGAGTCCATGCAACATAATTGATCAAGCCAGATCCCATTGGCAATGGCTGCACTGGAAGCAATCGTCACTCAGAGTTCTTCAGATTCCTCTGTTCCCTGGGTGGCCGTCCACAAGTGCACTTTTGGGTGACAACCATCATGCTCATGGCCCTAAGTAGAATAGACATTCATCCTAGGCGACGACAACCACAAGCATAGCCCCAAATATCCACTCAACATAAACCATAGCAACCATTCCACCCAGGTGTTTCATTAACTTAGTGGATATGTACTCTCAGGTGAAAACCACCATGCTCACGGCCCTAAGTAGAATAGACATTCATCCTAGGAGACGACAACCTTGAGCACAGTCCTGAGTAGCCACTTAACATTTTGTAAAAACTTTTCATCAATTGCATAGCATCAATATTTCTACTAAGTATTATATAGGAATCTAGACACAGGAGTAAGGAATTTCTACACAGGTTTAGAATAGCAATCCTATCCTACACATGCTTATATAAAAATACACTAAGTAATGCATATAGAAAATAGAAGGAGGTTTATGAGGTGTGCCACTTGCCTTTGAATGCTGTCGTTGTTCACAAACTCTTTTCAACGATACTCGGAACTCTCCGTTCAGTCGAAACAATATAAGCAAACAACAATACAACAATCATAAAACAAAACAACACAACACATACAAGCATACATAATGAACAAACAAGTTTCATAACTTCTAAGGAAAACATGTCATGCATGATATGCAAATTATTTCTAAGAACTAGAGATGCATGTCATGCCATGAAAATCTTTTAAGTTAATGCAAGGCAATTAGGTTGGTCAAAATGACTAAGGACTAAATTCATAGGTTGGACAAAATACTTTGTTATAAATCATCTTGAATAAGCACTCAATGACTTAGTCATGATGTGCATAACTACTTAGAGAAAACACTAACTCTATTCCTCGAGGTGATCAACAATCATTAACAACTCTTTGTAAATTGGATATTCACTATAGTGAGAGAGACAGACACCCGGCCAGCCACTTAAGTTATCGAACAGGTCTCATGTACGTGTACATGTAAGGTTTGTCTCCAGGCCGCTTCATCTCACTATGCCGCTAGGATCCAACAAACTTCAAGATGGTAATAATATGATCAAAAATTGTTTAAGTCTAAAGTGACAGAAAAGATTAGAAAAGAGGGAAAAGATAGAAAGAAAGATGTAGAATCTTCTCCTTGCTTCCTTTTCTTCTTGATGTGATGATCTCATCGCAATTTTGTAGACTTGATGGCTTTGAAGACTTGATGGTGTTGATAGCCTCCAGGTTGGTCTTGAATATAACTTAGTCATCCAGGGGTCTAAGAGAAGAAGGGAGAATAGAGACAGAGGAAGCAAGACTTAGAAAATATTGCTGGTTGGTCTTCATGAACTTCTTCTTGATTTTCTTCTAAGTGCTTCTACTCATTAAAGATACTTCTGAAGTCTTGTTTTGACTAAGTCCTTCATTGGTCTTCTAGCTCCATGTTGAAAATCCTAAGTGTCTAAGTGCATACCATTTTACCAAAATACTAAATTTGAAAATAATCCTAACTTAGAGAAAATAATGAAGGGGTTTTCCTATGAGGAGTATAACTATATAATAAAATAAGTTATGCATGAAATGCACTTTATAATCACAAGAAACATCATACTAATTTTTGTGATATTTATAAAGTATGCATGAGGTTATAAATGCAATTTAATTAATTTTTATTTTTGGAAAATATAATAAAAATAATTACAAATAGGATTGAAGTTTTATGTGATTAAATTTTATAACAAAAATTTATAAATAATATTAATAGACAGAGGGGATTTAATTAAATTTATAGTAATTAGATTTAATCAAAATAATGTTTCTATCAAAAGTTATGTCCAAATTTACTCATATTGCCCATTTGCAAATTAAATAAATTTAACCTACTCAAAGATGTAAATCAACAGAACCAAGGTATTCTACACGCCAGGGGCATTCGAAGGATATTTTATTTACAAATTTTGAACTTACGGAATTAAAACAATAACTAAAACAATAACTAAAACAATGTTTTACACGTTTCTTTAAATAACAAGTTAGTGCACGACTAAAATACAAGTTCTTATTATACCATTGTATTCTAGACGTTCATAGATTCCATAGACTACAAAAACATTGAAAACGGAGTTACGGTTGAATTGATATGAATTTCTAAAGTTTACCTAAAATTTGTCCAAAGTCAAATCCGAAAATGAAAATGTTTGACACATGGTGATATTCTATTGGCTGAACTGGTTATGCAGGTGCCGACCAAGCAGCTGACTTGTCAATTGCTATATGGCGCTATCCTATTAGCCAACAGGACATCTAATCTGAACCATGGATTGACGATCAAACGGTCGAAAACGAATTCAGCCAACACACAGTGGTGCTCACCGGAAGACGACGGAGGCGACACAGGCGATAGACGGAGCCGGCCTTCAAATGCCTCCCCGCACTCGAGAAAGGCGACGACGAGGACCGTCTCGTCACGGCGGATTCGATGGTGGTGGCGGCGGCGAGTATCGCATCTCAGAGCGGCGTGGCTGCGTGGCCGGAGGCGCGGCTTGCTCCGGCGACCTTTGGTTCATGCACGAACTCCTCATTCGGCTGCAAGAAAGAAGCAATTTAGGGGTCGGGGAGATGCGCACGGATACGGGGAAGAGCAAGGGAGGGTCTCGGTCTCGGGCCTTGACTCACCTTGCCTGAAAAGAAGAAAACGACGGCGGCAATGGACGAACTCCGGCGAGCAAATTCACGAGCCTGGTGGCGTTTCGGAGAGGGCTTTCGGGGGGGGGGGGGGGGGGGGGGGATGATGGAGGAAGCCGAGGGCTATCTATAGGGAGAAACGGTTTGCAGTTTGGTGGAGTAAATCGCCCGCAATCAAAGAAATAAATGTCGGCCGTTTTCGAGTTCCGGGGATTCGTCGAATAAATTCGCCATAATGGGGCTGTTTTGGAGAGGGCTTTTAGGGGGGAAAAAAGCACATCAAGGACTTCAATTAGCAACAAACGGCGCATGAAACGGTGTAGTAAAACGTTCGGAATCAAGAGCTCAATTTCGGCCGGCCGTTTCAGCCGCGCGTTGCGTGCGTGCTGTTCCTGGAGGTTGAAGACAAGGCTGACATCATCATGACGTCAGCATTTTTTCTTTTTCTTTTTCTGATTTTTCTTATTTCTTTCATAACTTTTGATTTAAGACTCCAAATCAAGTCAAATAAATTTCTAATTTTTTAAAAAAATAATATCTTTGTGTTAAACCAGTTGTAGGCATGTTTTGAACACTTTTCAAAAATCAAAATTTTGAATTATTGATTAAATACAAATTTGACACTTAATGTCAAATTTGAAAACATGGCTAAATAATTTTATTTTTGGCTAATTGAAATTTATAAAATACAACAATTATATAGGTTTGAAATTAAGTTAATTAAACTCATTTTCCAATATTAAAACACATATGGCTTTAGTACAATATTATATAACATCACACATTTATTTGAAATGAAAATGGAAATATAATGTATGCATTTTTAATTCAAAATATATTGTGCACATTAAGTTTTATATTATGATCAATCATTTGAAAACTCCATAAAATACCTTTGGAAAAGATTTTAGATTTATTTCATTTCTTATATTGAATATATTCATGAAAATCATTTTAGCAAATAGACCATGTTTTAAATAGTTTAAAAGAACATTTGTAAATATCATTTTAATTTATGAATAGCTATGGCTAAGTGGTTAAAATCAAATACTCATAAATACAATTTTTATTACAAGAAAATGGTTTGAAAGTTTGTAAATCATTTGTCAATTTACATATTGAGGTTTTAAGAAATACAATGGATAAGAAAATGTTTAACTTGAAACAACTTTTGAAAATAATGATAAACTGAGATATTTGAAATATTAAACTCTTTCAATATGTTTGAAGTCTTTCATAGTTGGTTTTCTTATGCATTTAATGTTTTATTTTAATCAAAAACAAAAGTTTTAAATTTTAGTGATTTTTAAACATTACAAAATGTTGGGATGTTACACTAGCCCACCACTCGGCGTACCCCTACACATACATCTTGCCCCCGAAGACCTAGAATTATCAGGTTGGTCAGAAACCATCTCCATCGCCACCACGAGGCGGAGAAGACAGAGAGAGAAAAGCTCTCCGGCAGGCTGCGTTGCCGTCGGGGAAATTCCCTCCCGGAGGGGGGAAATCGTCGCCATCGTCACTGTCATCGAGCTACACTCCATCACCATCGCCAACACCACCATCTCCACCGCCGACACCATCATCTCCATACATCCACTCCGTTCCCGCTGTAACATCTAGGGCAAAACTCTGTGTATTCGATAGGGGAAACTTTCCCGGTGTTGATTACTCTTGTTATTGATGCAATTGAGTGAAATCGTTGAACTAGGGTTTATGTTCAGATTGTTATCCATCATTATATCACCTCTGATCACGTTCATTATGGTGTGTTGTGAGTAGTTCGTTGTGTTCTTGAGGACATGGGAGAAGTCTGGATGTTAGTAGTGAACTATGTTGATTAATATTTGATGTTTTGATACTTAAGTTGTGGTGCCATTCTTCTAGTGGTATCATGTGAACGTCGACTACATGACACTTCACCTTTATGGGCCTAGGGGAATGCATCGTGTATTCGGTTATCATTTGTGGGGTTGCCGGAGTGACAGAAACCTATACCCCCGTTGGTATTCCGATGCCTCTCGAGAGTCGCTTGACCTCCGCGTTCAATCCCCTTTTCAAACTACTCTTCAGGGTGTGACCACCCCTGTTCCTAGGGAGTCACTCTCCGACATTTGGCGCGCCAGGTAGAGGATTGAGGCGCGTCAACGACTTTCGAGCCGCCTCCGCACCATGGCGAACACCCGCGCTACTCGCGCCGCCCGCGCCAACAGACGCGCACCTGAAGGAGCTCGCGCCACGCCCGACGCCATGGCCATGCGCGGACGACGCGGATGACCCCGCCATGAAGAGCGCGCCAACTCAGACCCTCATGTGGAGGAACCCGAGCACAACTCCGAGCACCAGGAGGACACACAGTCGTCGCACCCAACGCAGCGCCCAAGCGGCTCCGGCCCAGGGAGGACGGACCCCGCGCCGCACACCGCTCTTTTTGTGGCGCAAGAGCTTCTCCGCTACCAGCCTACCGCTGAGGCCCACGAGCAGTGGCTGGAGCGCCTATACCACCTCGTCGGCATCGCCACGACTCGCCCCGCTCTGTCGCAGTCCGCCGTGCACCCCTCCCTCGCAGGCATGGCTGCGCCCGACGCGCATCCACCTCCACCAGGGCCCGCACCGGCTACGACGCAGAGGGCTGCCTCTCACGCGTCCTCGCCTCACGACTGCCTGATCGTGCAGCGCACCGCGCCAGAAGCATGCGTAGGAATGGAGCTCCAGCGCAACCGCCAGAACCGCCTCGTGGAAGAAATCGGCCAAGCGGGCCAGCAGAACCGCAGCACGCTGCAGCACGGGGTCGCCACGTACGCCATAGGCTGCATGGCGTTCACCCGCTCCCTGCGCCGCGTGGTCTGGCCCCCAAAATTCAGGCCGGCTCTCACCAAGGGCTACGTTGGCTCCAGCAACCCCATCGAGTTCCTGCAGCTCTACACCACCTCCATCCAGGCGGCAGGCGGAGACGACAAGGTCATGGCCAACTGGTTCTCCCACGCACTTCGCGATTCTTCGCTGTCGTGGACCCTGAACCTCCCCGAGGACTCTGTGAACTCTTGGGAGGAGCTCTACAAGCAGTTCGTCTCCAACTTCAAGGGGACGTACGAGAGCGCGCTCACCCACAACGACCTTCGTGATGTGGGGCAGAAGAAGGATGAAACCCTCTGCAAGTACATCCAGCGCTTTAGCCAAGTGCGCAACAAGATCCTGAACATCCCCGACACGCAAGTCATTGCCGCCTTCCGCGAGGGCGTCACGAACAACAGGATGCTCGAGATGTATCCACAACAAGCTCACCTTTGTGGTGAAGTTGTTCGACTTGGCCGACAAGTGCGCCAAGGCTGAAGAGGTACTCCTCTTTGTCAAAATGTCCTCGCGAGGGGACGACCACGCAGAGGGGTCCAGGAGCCAGAATAAGAAGGAGGAGCCCAATCGCAAGGCCACCACGGTGGACTCTCCCGAGCCTGGGGAGAGAAAGGACGGCCATCGCCAATTCTGCATCTACCACAACAGGCGTGGTCACTCTACAGAGACCTGCTTCGACCTCAAGAGGCTGAGCAAGGAGCGCGAACAAGCAGAGGGCAGCGGCAGCCGCGGTCGAGGCCGTGGCTACCGCGGAAGCGGGCGCAAGGACGACTACTAGAAGACATCCGGCAATCAGGCCAATGATGTGGATAAGAACAACAATCTCCCTGACGAGGAAGATGGGGGCTACCAAGCTCCGAGAGGCGCCATTGCCTGCATCCTCGGTGGGCCACAAGCACCAAAATCGAACAACCAGTTCAAGCAGTTCGCTCGCGAGCTTAACGCCGCCCTCCCCAGCCTCGAGACCTCCAGGCCCCTCAAATGGTCACAGTACACCATCGCTTTCGACGCTCAGGACCTCCCCTAGTCCACCAAGACTGTTGGAACCCTCCCGCGGGTCTGCAACCACACCATCGACAACATCGCCGTCTCCAAGACGCTCATCGATGGCGGAGCAGGCCTAAATGTCATCTCAATCGAGACGTGTGAAGCACTTCAAGTGCCCTACGAGCGGCTCATGCCCTCTAGGCCCTTTACGGGAGTCACCAGCGGCTCGATCGAGCCTCTAGGGCAGGTCAGGCTTGCAGTCACCTTCGGCAGCGACGAAAACTACCGCACTGAGCACATCGACTTTGACGTTGCGCACATCGGCTTGCCGTATAACGCCATCCTCGGCTACCCCGCCCTCGCGAAGTTCATGGCCGTCGCGCATCATGCCTACAACATGGTCAAGATTCGCGGCGGCGCTGGCACCATCACCATCCGTGGACATGTCCTGGATGCTACGCGCGCTGTCGAGACAGCCTACAAGGCAGCCTCCATGGAGTTCCCTGCTGATGAGGACATGGAGCCTCTCAAGAGACCCAAGAAGAAGAAGAAGCAGTTGTTCTCACAGGAACCAGCCGCCACAAAGAAAGTCTCTCTTAGCTCCAACATCTCGGGGGCTGAAGGCTCGGGGGCTAGCATAACTATTGGCGCTGCTCTGCCTCCCAAATAGGAAAGCGTGCTCGTCCCCTTCCTCCGGGCAAACTCTGACATGTTCGCAAGGACTCCGTCGGATATGCCTGGTGTACTGAGGGAGGTGATCGAGCACACCTAGCCGTGTGTACAAACGCACGCCCCGTCAAGCAAAGAGCAAGAAAGCAAGCCCCCGAGAAGCAAACGTTCATCATCAAAGAGATCGAGAAGCTAAAAGCGGCAAATGTCGTTCACGAAGTCGCGCACCCCACTTGGCTCTCCAACGGCGTGGTCGTCCCAAAACCCGCCGAAGGAGGCCTCCTCTGCATCGACTACACTGATGTCAACAAGGCCTGCCCCAAGGACCCTTATCCCATGCCAAGAATCGACAAGATCGTGGACTCCACGGCAGGCTGCGACCTCCTCTGCTTTCTCGATGACTTCTCTGGCTATCACCAGATCAAAATGGCTAAGGAAGGCGAGGAGAAGACAACATTCCTCACCCCTTGTGGTGTATATGGCTTTGTCTGCATGCCCTTCGGCCTAAAAAATGCTGGCGCCACCTAACAGAGGCTCATGAGGATAGCGCTTGGTGAGCAAATGGGCAGAAATGCCGAAGCTTACGTCGATGACATCGTCATCAAGTCACGAGAGGGAGATACTCTCCTCAGGGACCTTGAAGAGACCTTCGCTAGCCTGCGCAAGGTGAACATCAAGCTCAACCCCGCCAAGTGCGTCTTCAGAGTGCCTTCAGGCAAATTGCTTGGTTTCCTTGTGTCCCACCGTGGCATAGAAGCTAACCCTGACAAGATGAATGCCATAGAGGAAATGCAACCTCCACGCCGGCTCAAGGACATGCAACGCCTGGCAGGCTGCATGGCCAGCTTGGGTCGATTCATCTCCAAGTTTGGCGAGAGAGCTCTGCCATTCTTCAAGATCATGAAGAGAACTGGCACCTTCAAGTGGACGCCTGAAGCGGAAAAAGCCTTCGAGGACGTAAAGAAGTACCTGGCCAGCCCACCGGTCATGGTTGCCCCAAGGACAGGCACACATCTGAAGTTGTACCTATCAGCCACCCCTCAGACCGCCAGCGCCGTCCTGCTGGTAGAAAGAGAAGAGCCAGTACTTCCCAAGAAAGGCGCAAGCGCTCCAAAGCCAAAGCCACCTGATGAGGAGCTAGGCGAAGCGACAGACTCCGCCAACAATGCCAGACCCTTAGCCACAAGTCGAGCCTGCACCTGGCAGTCCTACTAAGGCACCTCCACGAGCAAATCTCGACAAGCCTCAAGAGCCTCCTCACGATGATCTCGCCGAGAGCCTGACGAGTCTCCACAGGCCAAGCCCCTCGAGGGCCCTGAAGAGCCTACTCAGGCAGACAACGCTGCAACAAAGCTGACAACCCTTGTCGAGCATCCTGTCTACTTCGTCAGTATAGTACTACGGGATGCTCGCGAGCGGTACACAATGCAGCAGAAGCTCCTCGTTGCGCTCCTCATCGCCTCAAGAAAGCTGCAACACTACTTCCAGGGCCACCCCATCACGGTTGTCACCTCTTTTCCCCTGGAGCAGATCCTGCGCAACCCTAACACAACAAATTGTGTCGCGGGATGGAACATAGAGCTACAGCCATTCAACTTGCGCTTCGATACCACAAGAGTGATCAAAGGGAGAGCGCTGGCAGACTTTGTCGCCGAATGGACTGATCCAACCCCTGAAGAGCCCCTAGGAGAGGAGCTAGAGCCCTCTAAAGACAAAATGCCCAGCCACTAGACCATGAAGTTTGACGGAGCTTTCGCTTGTCGTTACGGTGGGGCTGGTGTGGTCTTGAACTCACGCAAGGGCGACAAGCTCTATTACGCGGTCTAGCTGTGCTTCGGAATCGACAAGATCTCCAACAATATTGCTGAGTACGAAGGCCTGCTCGCTAGCCTACGTGCCGCCATCGCCCTGGGCATCAAGCACTTACTCATCAAGGGCGACTCCCAGCTGCTAGTCAACTTCTCCAACAAGAGCTTCAAGCCTAAGGACGACCACATGGCCGCATACCATGAAGAGGTCCGCAGGCTTGAGAAGCACTTCAGGGGCATGGAGCTCATGCACATGCCAAGGAAGGAAAATCAAGAGGCAGATGACATCGCCAAGCGCGCATCAAAGAGGCAATCTCAGCTGCCAGGCGTCTTTGAAGAAAGACTCGTCAAGGCATCCATAAAACAGCCTCAAGAGCCCATGCCTGCAAGCATAGACGAAGCGCCCCCGCCAGCACCTACAACTGGGGCTCCCGATTGTGGGCCCCCTACAGGGAGCGTCTGTTGCTCACAGCAGCGCATCAACAAACAGGCTGGATAGACGAGATCAAAGATTACCTCGCCAAGGCGATCCTTCCCGAGGAGGACGTTGAAGCGGAGTGAATCGCCCGCCAGGCAAAATCCTATCACATCCTCGAAGGAAATCTCTACCGCAAGTGCCCAAACGGCATCTTCCTCAAGTGCGTCCCTCATAAAGAAGGCAAAATGTTGATCAAGGACATCCATAGCGGGGAGTGCGGCCACCACTCGTGTGCCTGCACCCTCGCACGCAAGGTCTTCAGGAGTGGCTTCTACTGGCCTCAAGCACTTAAGGATGCAGTTGACATCGTCCAAGCATGCAAAGCTTGCCATTTTGTAACGCCCCGGGATTTATCCCCTTTTAGTTTTGTGTGTTTTCTTTTTGCATCAACATGGCATTGCATTTCATCGCATTAAATTTAATTTGTTGCATTTAAGTTCAATCCCCGCAATTAAATTCAAATGCTTTTCTAATTAATTAAAATTGTGTTATTTCAAATCTTTTGCAAATGGTAAAAACTAGTTTATTAAATTGTCTACGCAAAACTAAAAATATTTTGTAAAGGTTTCGTGTTCAAATTCCTCTTCGTTTTGGTTTTAAAAATATAATCAGAAATATTTAAACGGGAGAGAAATAAGGCCCAAAGCCCACCTAAGCCAAACCCTAGTTTTCTCCCAGGAAAATTCTTTCCCACCCCCTGGAAATTTGCAGCCACCCTCCTCCTTTTCTGGGTTTTTGCAAAAGTCCTTCTTCCCTCTTTCTTTTTCTTTTTCCCCCCTTCCTTTTTCTTTTCTTTTCTTTCTTCTTTTCCTTTCCTTTTTTTCCTTCCTTTCTTCCTCCTTTCCCCATCCCGCACGGGCGATCTCCTCCCGAGCCCGCAGCACGAGCGAGCGCACCAGGCGCGCCGGACGCGTGCCCTGCGGCGCCTCCACCGCCGACCCCGTGCGCCTCCCCGCCTCCGCGCACCACGCTCCGACGCGCGCCGCCAGCGCGCCTCCTGCAGCGCCGCCGCCTGCCGCCGCCAGCTCGCCTCCTTGCGCCTCCGTCCCGCCGCGGCCGTCGCCCCGAGCCACCGCCGCCGCGCCCCCTGCAGCTTCTTCCCGCGCCCTAGCGCGACCTGCCGCGCTCGCCGCGCCGCCCCGCACGCCCGGCCGGCTCCCCGTCCCCAGCGCCCCGAGCACGCCGCCCCGCCTCGGCCGGCCGCCCTGCCCCGCGCCGCCTCCGGCCGAGCACCGCCGCGTCCTCCTGCTTCCCCGCGCTGGCCGCCCTCGCTCCTCCCGTTCGCTCCCCTGCTCCGGCCGGCCGGTCGCCTTCACCGCCGCCGCCCGCCACGCCGTGCGCGCCCCGCGCCGCCTCTCCACCGCCGGCCGCGTCGCCGCCTCCGACCGGCGCAGCGCCGCCGCCGCGTCCGCCCGTGCCCGCGCGCTCGCCTGCGCACGCCGCTGCCCGCACGTCCGCATCCGCCCGCGGCGTCCGCGCCGCCGCCGCCCACGCAGCTCCCCGCGCGTTCCCTCCATGTCGCCGCCGCCGTGCGTTCCTCTCCGCGCCGGTCTCCTTCCGCTCCGCCGGGTTCTCCGTCCGGTGGCGTCCCCGCTCCGACGCCCGCAAGGTGTCCGACAAAATGCCTGCAAGACCCCGGCGTCGCTTTGCTGTCCGTTTTTGTCCACCCTTCGTGGTGCTGCCCGTGCGCGCGCGCGTCGTCTTCCTGTGCCGCGTTCCCGTGACTGCCCATGTTCGTGTTTCGGCGCCCGCCCGTGCGCGTTTCCTTCCGGTGTCCGTTGTCGTGGCCCCGAAGACCGGATACGACAAGTGCGCCACCGACCCCGATACTGGTGCTCCGAACAACGACCACCCGAGTACGACTACCCGACCACTTCCACGACACCGACAAGCAACGATGCCCCGGTTCCGCGACGACTACTTCCACGACGACGACCACTTCCTCTACGGACCGAAGACGTCGTTTTCGAACCCTATCTCTCCCGATCCAACGTGCGAACCCAAACCCTAACCCTACCTATTTTTTATTAAATGTCATCTATCTTGTGCATATCGCATCATAATTGCATGTGTTACATCTCTTGGGTTCGGGGTGTAGCAAATCACCTAAATAATAAATATGGAATGTGTGGGGGTAATAAATATATAATGCCCTATTCCATTTAATTTAATTAGATCACCCATGCCATGTGTTGCCATGCTAACCAACATTTAATATTGCTGGTAAATAAATAACTTGCCCCTAAATATTAATTGCCGGGGTTGCTTTCCCGCTTAATTTGGATTACCTGCAATGTATTGCATCTTGCCATGTCATGCATCATTCTCATATGATCATGCTGGATCTTTTGCCGTAGTTGTAAAATGCATCTTTTACGCTTTCCAGTGTTTGTTGCTTCTTCGCGGATAAGACGTTGAGATGTGTGAGCAACGACAAGATCTGCTTCCATGCGGGATTCCAGGCAAGCAAAGTTTGCTTGTTTACCTATACATTGTCTTTCATTCCTGCCGTTGATCTCTGCTACCCTAGTATTCGATTCTTTATCGCGATCCCATCAAATGTTTATCCTGCAGCCCATACAGCTTTACCCCCACATCCCATCACCTGTTGTTTGTTTATCTGTTGGCCTTGCGAGTCGTAGCGCATGCTTAGAGTTGACTGTGCGAGTCGTCTGTTGGTCTTAAGTTTCATCTGCTTAGTATGATATATTGTTCTACTTTAATAAAATGCTATCTTGTATTGGGGTATTATAATTAAATGATAAGGCACCAGGCGGAAGGCCTTGCGAGGTGCTTTGTTCTGCTCAGTGTCGACCTAGGAACTGAGATTTTGTCCTCGGATCCAATTTTGAGCGCACTAACCACTTGTGGGTGGCCCAATGGAGCCCCCCTCGACTTTGAACGGATCCGCAGCTCGTCCATGTGCCGCAAGTAGTTCGGGTTTTCCATTCGCTCATATGCATGTGCATGATGATGATGATGATGATGAGAGGGTATGTGATAAGGGGGGTCATATAGGGGTGGTGCGTACGTAGCGGACAGTTCCTACTGTGGTTTGAGCCGCATGGTGCGTAGGCACAAACTAATGAGTCCGCAATTGAGATTCGGCCGGACTCCTGAACTGGGTAACAACTCATATGGGTGGCACTTGGACTTGCTGTAGTGAAGGAATAAGTCGTGTTGAGAAGCCCTGATGCTTGCTTGGGTTGATCATGCGAGTATGGGTACAGTAGTGCACCCCTGCAGGGTATAATCTTATCGATGAGCCGTGTCCACGGTTATGGACGACTTTGGTGATGATGCTGGCTAACAAGATCTAGACAACTTACACCTATTTAATGTTAATTAAATTGACTAGTAATATAGATTACTTTTACAATAAATTATAATTAAAACTGTTCAACGTGTGAGTTTCCCGAATTGCTTCCTCATATTTGGTTGAGGGGGTTAATTCGAGAATGGGTTATGTTTGGTGTTAGTAGTAGTTGGCTACTTTATGCGCTCTCTTATCCCTCTCTGATTAGACGGAAGTTGTAGCGTGTCTCTTTAGGTTGCTAGTGCTGCTGCCGCTAAGTCCACCTCCCCTATATTTTGGGAGATGGTGTAGAAAGTAGGCAAGTCGGTTTTGCTTGCCAGGGAGTGCCCTGACCCTCTTTTGGGTTATGCTTTATGTGCAGTCAAACAGGTTTGAAGTCCGACGACGTTAGCTTGGGAATCCCTCCGGCTTGGCTGGGCAGGGATATGGCGCCATTGCTTATCTTCAGGACTCTTAGTCCAATTTGCATCTTATCCGTAGTCGGATACTATTCTGCTTCCGCTGTCATTTGTATCTTTGTATTGTAATATTTGTATCTTGACTCGTTCGAGTCGTTGTTGTAATTTATCTTCTGTTCTATTTGTGGATGTATCGGAACTGTTGTAATGTTATCACAATTCCACCCACATAATGCGCATGTTTCGGCGTGCACATTATGTCTGGTGGGGGACCTAAAATCGTTATTATGCGGATTTTGGCGGGAACGCTTAAATCTACATAGTACCGATTTTAGGGCGTCACAAAGTCGTATCAGAGCCTTGGTTTCGATCTCCTTGTTGTTTCGATACGAATGGTTATCGAAGCAGCGGGTCCGCAAAAGCCCGTAGGATAACCTCGCTAACGGTCGTTGTTTCTAGAGTGTCAAAAACAATTTGACTAAAATTATTTTGAAAAATATCTCAATAGGTTTCTATTTACTTCTTACCTCAATTCTATTTCCCCTCTTACCTTACTTGTTTTGAGTCTCTTCTCTTATCCAACTTTCAAAGTTTTAGGATCCTACGTGTGGGTGGACGAATTCTTGCCTTTTACCCTATTAGTTTCGATCTTTCGGAGTCGTCTTCGTCGTGAGCAACAGTCCCTTGTTAGTGGTGTCGAGAATTTCAAGGTGGAGCAACAATCCCTTGTTAGTGGTGTCGAGAAGTTCATCCCGGAGCGTGAAGACTCGATAGTTACCCCTCTCTTCTTGTGGTCTCGGCGTGGATCTCGGGACGCGATCCCTTGTTAGTGGTGTCGATTGTAACGCCCCGGGATTTATCCCCTTTTAGTTTTGTGTGTTTTCTTTTTGCATCAACATGGCATTGCATTTCATCGCATTAAATTTAATTTGTTGCATTTAAGTTCAATCCCCACAATTAAATTCAAATGCTTTTCTAATTAATTAAAATTGTGTTATTTCAAATCTTTTGCAAATGGTAAAAACTAGTTTATTAAATTGTCTACGCAAAACTAAAAATATTTTGTAAAGGTTTCGTGTTCAAATTCCTCTTCGTTTTGGTTTTAAAAATATAATCAGAAATATTTAAACGGGAGAGAAATAAGGCCCAAAGCCCACCTAAGCCAAACCCTAGTTTTCTCCCAGGAAAATTCTTTCCCACCCCCTGGAAATTTGCAGCCACCCTCCTCCTTTTCTGGGTTTTTGCAAAAGTCCTTCTTCCCTCTTTCTTTTTCTTTTTCCCCCCTTCCTTTTTCTTTTCTTTTATTTCTTCTTTTCCTTTCCTTTTTTTCCTTCCTTTCTTCCTCCTTTCCCCATCCCGCACGGGCGATCTCCTCCCGAGCCCGCAGCACGAGCGAGCGCACCAGGCGCGCCGGACGCGCGCCCTGCGGCGCCTCCACCGCCGACCCCGTGCGCCTCCCCGCCTCCGCGCACCACGCTCCGACGCGCGCCGCCAGCGCGCCTCCTGCAGCGCCGCCGCCTGCCGCCGCCAGCTCGCCTCCTTGCGCCTCCGTCCCGCCGCGGCCGTCGCCCCGAGCCACCGCCGCCGCGTCCCCTGCAGCTTCTTCCCGCGCCCTAGCGCCGCCTGCCGCGCTCGCCGCGCCGCCCCGCACGCCCGACCGGCTCCCCGTCCCCAGCACCCCGAGCACGCCGCCCCGCCTCGGCCGGCCGCCCTGCCCCGCGCCGCCTCCGGCCGAGCACCGCCGCGTCCTCCTGCTTCCCCGCGCTGGCTGCCCTCGCTCCTCCCGTTCGCTCCCCTGCTCCGGCCGGCCGGTCGCCTTCACCGCCGCCGCCCGCCACGCCGTGCGCGCCCCGCGCCGCCTCTCCACCGCCGGCCGCGTCGCCGCCTCCGACCGGCGCAGCGCCGCCGCCGCGTCCGCCCGTGCCCGCGCGCTCGCCTGCGCACGCCGCTGCCCGCACGTCCGCATCCGCCCGCGGCGTCCGCGCCGCCGCCGCCCACGCAGCTCCCCGCGCGTTCCCTCCATGTCGCCGCCGCCGTGCGTTCCTCTCCGCGTCGGTCTCCTTCCGCTCCGCCGGGTTCTCCGTCCGGTGGCGTCCCCGCTCCGACGCCCGCAAGGTGTCCGACAAAATGCCTGCAAGACCCCGGCGTCGCTTTGCTGTCCGTTTTTGTCCACCCTTCGTGGTGCTGCCCGTGCGCGCGCGCGTCGTCTTCCTGTGCCGCGTTCCCATGACTGCCCATGTTCGTGTTTCGGCGCCCGCCCGTGCGCGTTTCCTTCCGGTGTCCGTTGTCGTGGCCCCGAAGACCGGATACGACAAGTGCGCCACCGACCCCGATACTGGTGCTCCGAACAACGACCACCCGAGTACGACTACCCGACCACTTCCAAGACACCGACAAGCAACGATGCCCCGGTTCCGCGACGACTACTTCCACGACGACGACCACTTCCTCTACGGACCGAAGACGTCGTTTTCGAACCCTATCTCTCCCGATCCAACGTGCGAACCCAAACCCTAACCCTACCTATTTTTTATTAAATGTCATCTATCTTGTGCATATCGCATCATAATTGCATGTGTTACATCTCTTGGGTTCGGGGTGTAGCAAATCACCTAAATAATAAATATGGAATGTGTGGGGGTAATAAATATATAATGCCCTATTCCATTTAATTTAATTAGATCACCCATGCCATGTGTTGCCATGCTAACCAACATTTAATATTGCTGGTAAATAAATAACTTGCCCCTAAATATTAATTGCCGGGGTTGCTTTCCCGCTTAATTTGGATTACCTGCAATGTATTGCATCTTGCCATGTCATGCATCATTCTCATATGATCATGCTGGATCTTTTGCCGTAGTTGTAAAATGCATCTTTTACGCTTTCCAGTGTTTGTTGCTTCTTCGCGGATAAGACGTTGAGATGTGTGAGCAACGACAAGATCTGCTTCCATGCGGGATTCCAGGCAAGCAAAGTTTGCTTGTTTACCTATACATTGTCTTTCATTCCTGCCGTTGATCTCTGCTACCCTAGTATTCGATTCTTTATCGCGATCCCATCACATGTTTATCCTGCAGCCCATACAGCTTTACCCCCACATCCCATCACCTGTTGTTTGTTTATCTGTTGGCCTTGCGAGTCGTAGCGCATGCTTAGAGTTGACTGTGCGAGTCGTCTGTTGGTCTTAAGTTTCATCTGCTTAGTATGATATATTGTTCTACTTTAATAAAATGCTATCTTGTATTGGGGTATTATAATTAAATGATAAGGCACCAGGCGGAAGGCCTTGCGAGGTGCTTTGTTCTGCTCAGTGTCGACCTAGGAACTGAGATTTTGTCCTCGGATCCAATTTTGAGCGCACTAACCACTTGTGGGTGGCCCAATGGAGCCCCCCTCGACTTTGAACGGATCCGCAGCTCGTCCATGTGCCGCAAGTAGTTCGGGTTTTCCATTCGCTCATATGCATGTGCATGATGATGATGATGATGAGAGGGTATGTGATAAGGGGGGTCATATAGGGGTGGTGCGTACGTAGCGGACAGTTCCTACTGTGGTTTGAGCCGCATGGTGCGTAGGCACAAACTAATGAGTCCGCAATTGAGATTCGGCCGGACTCCTGACGCGGGTAACAACTCATATGGGTGGCACTTGGACTTGCTGTAGTGAAGGAATAAGTCGTGTTGAGAAGCCCTGATGCTTGCTTGGGTTGATCATGCGAGTATGGGTACAGTAGTGCACCCCTGCAGGGTATAATCTTATCGATGAGCCGTGTCCACGGTTATGGACGACTTTGGTGATGATGCTGGCTAACAAGATCTAGACAACTTACACCTATTTAATGTTAATTAAATTGACTAGTAATATAGATTACTTTTACAATAAATTATAATTAAAACTGTTCAACGTGTGAGTTTCCCGAATTGCTTCCTCATATTTGGTTGAGGGGGTTAATTCGAGAATGGGTTATGTTTGGTGTTAGTAGTAGTTGGCTACTTTATGCGCTCTCTTATCCCTCTCTGATTAGACGGAAGTTGTAGCGTGTCTCTTTAGGTTGCTAGTGCTGCTGCCGCTAAGTCCACCTCCCCTATATTTTGGGAGATGGTGTAGAAAGTAGGCAAGTCGGTTTTGCTTGCCAGGGAGTGCCCTGACCCTCTTTTGGGTTATGCTTTATGTGCAGTCAAACAGGTTTGAAGTCCGACGACGTTAGCTTGGGAATCCCTCCGGCTTGGCTGGGCAGGGATATGGCGCCATTGCTTATCTTCAGGACTCTTAGTCCAATTTGCATCTTATCCGTAGTCGGATACTATTCTGCTTCCGCTGTCATTTGTATCTTTGTATTGTAATATTTGTATCTTGACTCGTTCGAGTCGTTGTTGTAATTTATCTTCTGTTCTATTTGTGGATGTATCGGAACTATTGTAATGTTATCACAATTCCACCCACATAATGCGCATGTTTCGGCGTGCACATTATGTCTGGTGGGGGACCTAAAATCGTTATTATGCGGATTTTGGCGGGAACGCTTAAATCTACATAGTACCGATTTTAGGGCGTCACACATTTCCACGAAAAGCAGATCCATCAGCCCGCACTGGGACTTCAAACCATTCCGCTCTCCTGGCCGTTCACGGTCTGGGGGCTGGACATCTTGGGGCCATTTCCAACAGCGCAAGGGGGCCATCGCTACCTCTTCGTGGCCATCGACAAGTTCACCAAATGGCCAGAGGTGGAGGCGATTCCAGCAGGCGCGGCGGTGAAATTCATTAGACGCCTGGTATGCCGATTCGGAGTGCCTAACCGCATCATCAGCGACAACGGCTCACAATTCACCAGTGGCATCTTCAGGGCTTACTGCGAGAAAATGGGCATCAAGCTCTGCTTCGCCTCGGTCGCTCACCCACAGAGCAACGGCCAAGCCGAGCGAGCAAACGCAGAAGTCCTCAAGGGCCTAAAGACCATGACCTTCAATGTCCTCAAGGGCCACGACAAAGGCTGGATCAACGAGCTTCCTTCGGTTCTTTGGTCCATCCGCACAACGTTGCCCAAGCCTACGGGAGAAACACCTTTCGCCCTCGTCTATGGAGTCGATGCAGTCCTCCCCGTAGAGGTAAAGCATGGATCGCCACGGGTCCTTGGCTTTAACGAGGACGAGCAAGAGGATCTCCACAACGACGACCAGCTACTTCTCGAAGGACTACGCCGCCGTGCCGCCCTCCAGACGGAAAAATACCAGCAGGACCTGCGACGCTACCACAGCCGCAACGTGCGCTCACGCACCCTGGAGGCAGGCGATCTAGTCCTCAGGCGAATCCTCTCCAGGGAAGGCCTCCACAAGCTGTCACCGATGTGGGAAGGTCCCTACAGGGTCACCCACATCGCCAGACCTGGCGCGGCTCGTATTGAGACTCAAGACGGTATTCCCGTCAAAAACCCGTGAAACATCATGCATATGCGCAAGTTCTACCCGTGATCATCGTCACGCCCGTGATCATTGTCCCGACAAGACATCTGGCGAAAGAGGCAGCTTACGCCTCAACCTCCAAGCATTTCTTTTTTTGTCTACAGAGGTTAGAAGCTCACGGCTTAAACCTCGAAGCATTTTTTGTCTCCAGAAGGAACAAAGGCAAACATGATCATCGTCATGCCCGTGATCATTGTCACGTCAAGACATCTGGCGGAAGGGACAGCTTACGGCTCAACCTCCAAGCATTTTTGTCTCAAGAGGTTAAAAGCTCACGGCTTAAACCTCCAAGCTCCAAAGGCTTCTCTCGAGGATAAAACCCTCCGAGCTCTCCATGTAACGAGCCACCTCAGGCCGTAGAGAGTCTCTGCCACTAATGGGTGGTCCCCATGCCTCGACATGGTCAAAACATTAACTTGGCAGCCCCAAGCATAATGAAACAATTTCGTTCCCAAGTGAACTTTGCGCTACGGCGCCGCTATGTAAAATTTGGTGGTGAGTTTTATTTCCACATTACTTTACTGAAATGTGCGCTTATATCTCTCCACATGCGCACCTCGCGAGCGGGGGCTGAGTACGGTGCCAGTGCCTCAAATGACACACCAGCAGCACTGCAAAATCCAAGGATCTGAGATCTGGCTGGAGGGCAAGCTCCCACAAACACGAGGAACGCTTGAGGGGACCTATAAGTGTAACATCCCAACATTTTATAATGTTAAAAAATCACTAAAATTTAAAACTTTTATTTGTGATTAAAATAAAACATTGAATGCATAGGAAAACCAACTAAAAAAAGACTTCAATCATATTGAAAAAGTTTATTAATTTAAATATCTCAATATATCATTATTTTCAAAAGTGGTTCAAGTTAAACATTTTATTATCCATTGTATTTCTTAAAACCTCAATATCTAATTTGACAAATGTGTTACAAACTTTCAAACCATTTTATTGAAATAAAAAGTGTTTCTAAATAAGCATTGCATTCATTAATTTCCAAAACATAAAATGATGAATATATATTCTATATAAGAAATGAATTAAAACTAAAATCTTTTCCAAAGTTGTTATATGAAGTTTTCAAATAATTTATCTTAACATAAAATATAATGGTGCACCAAAATAAACTTTAATTAAGATTGAATCCATTATATTTCATATTACTTTAAAAATATTTAAAGATGAATGGTTAAGCAAATGAGTTTAAATAACTTAAATTCAAACATATTTTAATATGGGTATTTTAGAAATTTTATTTAGCCAAAAGAAAATTTAATTAAGCTATAATTTCAAATTTGACATTAAGTGTCAAATTTGTATTAAACCAATATTTCAAAATTATTAATTTTAAAAAGTTTTCAAAACATACCCACTAATGTTTTAAAACATAGATATGAATATTACAAATTTTTAGAAATTTATTTGACTTCATTTGGACATTAAAATCAAAAGATATGAATAAAACGGAAAAATCAGAAAAAGGAAAATCGCTGACGTCAGCGATGACGTCAGCTCCATCTTCAACCTCCAGCGAAAATCTCGGCCGAAAATCCTCTCCCAAACCCGAATCAAATCGAGGGTGAAATCAGCGGGATTTGTTTCCTTCGAGTGTTCCTATAAAATCCCCTCCTCCTCCTCTCTCTTTCCCCTCTCATCCCCATTGAAATCGCGCCGCCAGGCCGCTCAAAAAGCTCGCCGGAGTCCGAGTCATCGCCGCCGCGTGTTACGTCGATTCCTCCCGAGGTAATCACGGTCTAAGCCCCATTTAACCCCTCCTCCTTCCTTTTCCGCAGCTGCACGTCTAATCCGAGCTCGAACCGAAGCTCGCCGGAGTACCGCGCCCCTCGCTCGTGCGTTCCGTCCACTCCAGGGCACGCGCGTGGTAGACGACGCCGCCATCTTCCTCTCCAATCCGCGCCGCACCCGCTCGTGATCATGCGGTTGAAAATAGATCACTTAAGCCGAACCGGTATTTTCGATCTAGACCGTCAGATCTGGATCTAACGATCCAGATCGAATCACTTATCCAGTCAGCCCCCACGTCAGCACCACATCGTTGCCTCGTCAGCGTCCAGTCAGCGCTGACCTGGAAATGAATTTCTCGATTTAATTTAATTTGGCACTTTTGCAGAAACACCCCTGTCAATTAGAATTGTTATAACTTTTTACTCACATATCCAAATTCAAATATTTTTATATATTTGGAAAGCCCTTGACATGTAGAATATTTTAGATCTATTAGATTTCAAATTTGACTTAGTTTAAAATATTCAAATTGTCGGCCCAGTGGGAACTGGGGTATGGAGAGCCCATTCCCCCAGGCCTCGCACGCGGGCCAGTCGGACGAAACGGCTAAGGACCAGGCATCACCGCCTGGCGGGACCCTCGAGAGGCAATTCCCCTCGAGGGCCTGAAGAGGAAACGAGGGTCTCAAGGGACCTCTCGCCTCAGGGGACCCTCCCGAGGCGCTAGCTCGCCTAGAGGGAGCCCCGCAGGAATCTCCCCTCAGGCCTCCCCGCGCCTGAGGGGAAACGTCGCGGCCAAGGAAGCACGGCAAGATGCACGTGGCCTCTGCCACGCACATGCAGTGTCGCACGCACCCCCATCGCTATCCTTGGCGATAAAGTGGTCAACAAAGAAGCTCTGCCTGCTGCGCAGCTGACAGGACCTTCTACTCTGACGATAAAGCGGGTGAACAGCACAACCCTCCAAAGGAGGGCGTCATCGTGGGATCCACCTCAGAGACTGCCCTCCCTGTGGGCAGTACAGCGCGGTCGGCCGCCGGTCGGCCACCGCACCCACCTCTACCAGCAATGGACCGAGTCCATGGACGAATGGAGCATGGTGGACTCATACACCACCCTGCATCTGGCATGTGGGAGCCACCTTGAAGGCCAAGCCGAAGGAGGAGGCCAGAGGCGCCTATAAAAGGGGCAAGACGTCCATCGTAGCGCGGGTCGGCTCTGGGCACAGTGCAGCCCTTGTAAACCCTAACTAGACTAGTTAGGAAAGCCTCTGCCCTGAGGAGGAAGAAGACGATCGCTTCCCTTCCCAGGCAAGAACCGCCTCATGGGGGCTTTCGGCAAGCTCCATTGTACTGTAACCTACACCATCTAATACAGACAAGCAGGAGTAGCGGTTTTACCTCCCCACGAGGGCCGTGAACCTGGGTAAAGTCTGGTGTCTCCCTTCGTGTGTGTGTGTCTTCTTCGGGTCCGGCAAGCAACGTCGCGGAGCCACTCGAGGGTCTAGACCTCCGTGTTCAATCCCCTTCACGAACTACACTTCAGGAAGTGACTACCCCCGGTTCTTGGGAGTCATAACCCGACACAAATTACAAATGGATGATTTGAGTATATTTATAATAACTTTAAATCTATAAATCCAAAAATTGCAAATAAAATTGTTTTATAAACTTTATAAAATGAACTTTTGATAGACTGATTATTTTTGAATAAGTCCAATTGCTATAAATTTATTTAAATCCCCTTTGTCTATTAATATTATTTATAAAATTTTGTTATAAAATTTAATCACATAAAACTTTAATCTTATTTGTAATTCTTTTTATTATATTTTCCAAAAATAGAAATTAATTAAATTACTGTAGCGCCCCATCTTTTATATAACTAGTTAATTGCCCGTTGCAACGGGTATAATATTTTAATAGTTCATACTAATCGTGGCAAACATGCAATTTTAAAATTCCTGTACACATCAATCAACATTTTCAAGTTTTGAGCAAAGTGGTAATACTATTTCACAACATGCCTTTTAATATAATCATCCTTCACTCGTTGTGTCGTGTATTAAAAAAATTGTAAGGAACTATAATTCGACATCATATGCAGAAAGTAACTACCAAACATCTATCTCAAATCTTAGAGACATCTTCTGGTAATACATTTCATATACATTGCATTGTGATGTACAAATTCACGTGGCATTGTTAGGCCCGTGAGTCGGCCATTAGGCAATTTTGCTAGCTCGTGTCACTATAATTATATCCATACTTGTCACAGGACATCTCGTAAAACCGAATATCTTTTTCGGTCCATCAAATTACCGTCTGAACCAAAGCCGGCTCAATGTAATCATCTCCACGCTTAATCAATCATGTAACCAATTAAAACTTGTCTCATCGTCTCCATCTCTATGCGTTGATATGGTACCCAAAAAAATAGTAGAAAGATTATTGTCAAAAGGTTCATCAATTTAATGTACGTAACCTAAAATTGGCGATGTTTGATATATCTACAGTTCACTTTGTTGTTTCACCCAAACTATATCGGAGGAATCACAGATTCATCGCACCAGTACAAATATCTTCACCAATCACCACTGGCGTAGCCCTTGCATCCACATTGAATACACTACGAAATGTTCTTACCTCGTATGCTTAGAAACTCTACAGACACAGGTAGGGGTGGGAACTGGTAGCGGATAATTCGAATTATCCGACATTTGTATTCGAGAAATTGAAAATGAAAGTGGTAAATATTCGTATCCGAACGAAATAGAAATGGAAGTGGTAAATATCTGGATTCGTTTTAAAAAATATAAAACGAATGTGGTATTGAGTTTTGAAGCAAATATGTATATGGAAATAGATATATCCGTATCCGAATAAAATTATGTTAGCCAGTATCGCTAATTCTAACCTAATATATACATTAACCAACTTTAAAAGAGTAAGGAAGTGGACTCGTTATAAGACATGAGTCTATTAATTTGTTATATTCGTATCCAATCCGAATTAAGAAAACATCGGATCCGTATCCGTATAAAATCCTATCCGCATTCGCATCCGATAACATCCGTATTCGTATCCGTTTAAAAAATATGAAATAGGATGTAGGAACAGCACTATCTGATCCGCATCTGATCCGTTTCCACCCCTAGACACAGGTGGCTGCAAAGTTGTGATCTCTTGTCTGAATGCAGTACAATGTAGCATAGACGTTCGTCGCCTCGCTGCAGCAATCCAATACAAAAAATTTGACAACTCCTGCCTTTCGGCTGTTTATTCATTAGGCAGGAGCTTCTCTGATGGTAATAAATCAATCAGAGAGCCAGGGACATCATCAAAGTCTAGACCATTATTACATGAAAGAGCTTCTCTAGCGCACCTATGGCTATGGGCCACACCATTAGCAGTACAGGACGCATGATGAAGCTGAAATCCCTGGAATTGAGAAGCGAGACCTTGTATCTCAAGTAAAACATGGACATCCACTGGCCCTTCTCCCAAGCTTGGATCCCACAAACGGATAATATTGAGGCAATAATCTCAAAGATCACATTTTGCACTCCCTTTTCCTTTGCCGCAATCAAGGCCTCTCTAAAGGCAAGTATCTCCACCGACTCCGGATCGCAGATCCCATCAATTATTTTCATTCTTGCACATATCAAATCTCCATCTTCATTCCAGGCTACTATACCCCAGCCCCACCGTAGCCAAATGAGGACTCCACGACACCATCTGTATTAAATTTGGTCCATCCTGCCCGGGGTTTGCTCCATTAAACTTGAGGTTTCAGTGACACAACCTTGTCCACTACAGGTAATTCTAAAGACCGAATAATATCATCTATGATTTTTATGGATCGCTGGGGCTGGTATTGTTCTTCGCCATGCGTAAATTTGTTCCTCCTATGTCAGATTGCCCACATTACTAAGCTCATCACAGCCGCCTTGTCGCTTGAGACAATTGAGGGGTCCAAGATATCTCTTGACCAAGTTAAGGGATGCAGTTTTGGCTTCTTTACCTCGAGGATTCTTTCTGCTGCATCCCAGAAATGAGTCGCATGATTACACTGCAGCAGGCTGTGAAACAATTCCTCACCTTGATGTCCACACAACGGACAGTTTGACAATTGCATGATATGCCTCCTATGCAACTTCTGGCAACACGGCAGCATATTCTTGACCACCCGCCACCATTAAACCCTTATCTTCGGCAACACATTCATCTTCCATAGCGTTTCCACATAATCTCGCCCAAAGAGGTCCCCTGTGACAGCTCGTTCTTAAACTTCAGTTCAATAACTTCACGGTAAGCTGAACGAACTGTAAATA
The DNA here is from genome assembly GCA_026929855.1 of Poa annua. Classification (NCBI taxonomy): domain Eukaryota; kingdom Viridiplantae; phylum Streptophyta; class Magnoliopsida; order Poales; family Poaceae; genus Poa; species Poa annua. Next base: position 60,160,737 of record CM049426.1, on the reverse strand, counting down.
AGCCAGTTTTCTCCCATGCGCACGCCCAAAAATCAAGCATTGCCCTCCGAGGACGCATACTCAAAATTGCAGTAGCTTTGAACATGCGGGGCTTTCTATATCTCAATTTTGTAATGACTGCCAACAACACAAAATACTTAAACTAATTGTTCTGAATATTGCCCAGCTAGCCCAATACGTTTCCTCTTTATCTCTAACCTACTTCCTCCTCTATTCTCAAGTGGTCAAGAGCACCACGCAAGTCAATGTGATACTTCCTATATCTGAATTTTGATTGAATGCCTACAGCAAGATGCACCATTATTACAGTTCCTTCAAAACTTTCCTCATAAACATTCTACAAATGTCAAAACCTAGTTTACTTAAACTATTGATGTTGAATATTGCCCAGTTAACTAATTCATTTCCTGTTTATCTCCAATCGTCTTCCTCATCTATTCTCGACTCGTCAAGAGAATCACTCAAGTCGATGTAAACTGAGAAGTATTTGTCCACACCTGTCACGAAGGAGAAGATAATCAATCTGAAAGAGCTAGTTACTAAACTTTATTATTTGAAACCAGTGCTAGCATGAAAGATGTGTCAGTCAAAAAGGCACACAACTCTAACGAGATAAATGTGTCGTACATGAGAACCATTCATATCAAATCCATGACTCTGATCACAGCATTGAAGGTCGAAGTAAGACACAAAGAATAGCTCATGGATAAATTTTTAGATAAGCTTGCAGCTCATAATAGGGTGTCACTACAAAAGTAATGTGCAAGTTGAGTGCCCAGTTAAGCAAAATTTATACTCCCTCCGATCCGATAAAAATGCCGCTGGAAAGAAGCTGACCTTGTAAAACTTGATACTACACCTTCCGACACTGTTTTAGGATCAAAGGGAGTAGCATTTATTAACAAACGGAGAAAATGTCATGGAAGCAATGAACGTACATTATCTAAGAAAACCTAAATGTTACAGACTACTAATGAACAGAGCATTGAAGCTCGAAGTAGGATGCAAAGAATAACAACTCTAGAATTGCTATTTTGCGATTAGAGAAGTGAGAGAACAAGAAATGCAGAGTTGAGCAGTACGTTGGCATAGACATCGACGTCAAGTGCGTAGAGTATTCCGTCCACCTTGGCAGAGTGGTAACTTGGATGTTTAAAAAATATGCAGCTGTAGCTTGTTCTCTGAAGAATGATCTGAACACTGCTAAATTATGAAAATAACCACTTCGGTCTGAAGCTGCAGATAATTCAAACTGTGGCCTCCTCAAACATGGCGCTCATACCTAAGCATTTTATTAATGATGATGCCGTCAGAAGATTTTTTTTCAGGAGCGCACTTAGGTTTCGCTGGGTACAAAGGTCTGCAATGTCTTCCCTACCTGTACACTCAAACAAAGACGAGAATAGATTATAAGCACCAAATCTTTGCCTTGAGAGCCTCACATAATTATGCCTGGATGCGATAATCACCAAAGATGATGGGTCTCTTAGTTTCAAGACATCCTGAAAATGTAGTTTCTGGAAGAAAAAAAGGAAGAGAAATGGTAAGCCTTTCAGCTGCAATCAATTTTTTTTTTGGAACTATAAGCTGCAATCATATATAACCAGATACATAAGCTACATAGGGTAGTAGTAGTACCAGTAAATAATTTGAGACAACAAAATTCACATAATATCCATCGAAGAACAAGAGTATATAAATCTTATACTGTATTTGTGAACGAACAGTTTTAGCCACAATACTATCTTGTCACAATCAAATATGTAGAATGAAGAAATATATAGGATGTAAAGGAGAAGATCCAAGTACCTTCCATAGAGGATGCGGCAATGATGCAGTTATTGGAGGTGGTGGCACATGCCCACAAAGGTTGCTACACGATCCAGAGAGGTGGAGCGGTATTGGAAGGGGAGACGACATCGGTGATTCAGAGAGACGCGTGTCTTGGAGGGGAGGCGACCATACGATCCTTGAAGGCGACGCAGAGGGCTCCACGGCGTCATGGGTGCCGGGGGAGGCAAAATTGGATGTGCCGTGCGGATGGACGATGAACTACTCCAAGGAGGGCAACGGAGGCGGCGGATGGCGCGGACGCGTCGATGGCGATCTTGAGGAATCCACTATAGAAGGCAAACAACCGTGAGCGGGAAGCTTGTCGCAGGCAGTCGCGTCAATGGCTGCCTCGAGCCGGCGGCCAAGCTCCGGGTAGGAACCCTAGATTGAGACTCCCCGAAGAGGCGACGATAGAGAAAGGGGATTGGGAATTCAGGGCGACGGAATTACGGAACGGATCGGATCGGAGCGTGAATTTCGTTGTCCCACGCATCACGGGCGAGCGCTCGAAGGAGTTTTGGTCAAGTCGTGGGAGAAAAAAAACAGAGATGGTTTTTTTTTTTGAAATTAAAAACAGAGATGGTTGGACGAAGAGGTGGGCAAAAAGTCTTTTTAGATAGCAGAGAAGATGAAACACCTGTTGTTACGTGCTAGTCCCTGGATCACTGCTAGCACCACAGTATAAAATATAAAGTATCATTGCATAAGTATTAAATTACTACAACGAGATCGAAAAATAATAGCCAAGTATGGCTTTATTACAATTTGCATAGCCATAAAGGCTAGCTAAAGTTCAGAGTTCACAACGAAAACAAATAACAATGAGCCTCATCTTTAAGCATGCGCCACAGACAGACATGTTGGGTGTAGACTCGAGTCCAAACTCATTCCTCATCAGAATTACCTGCACATTTGAATATGCAGCCCCCGAAGGAGGTCAATACAATGAAGTATTGGCAAGTGACTATGGTGGATAAATTATGGCAAGTCTAATTCTATATGCATATTTGGCTTGTGGAGTTATAGGCTATTTTGCAGAAAGCAAGTTTTCTCCTATCTTTGTAAAACAATTTTGTTTCTCAAGGAGTTGGCACCAAGGGATAAAGCCCAAGTGCACCAACAATTCTTTCCTTAGTCAAATTTTACTTTATGAAAACAGTGTTGAGATTCTTCCGCCCATCCTTATCCAGCTGCTCGAAGTAGTCCATTTCCGGGGACACGGCTGAGTACTCAGATTGTCGACTTTGCAGAGGTTGTGCACTTTCACCTTTAGACTCAATTAACCCAAACATCCTATTCACGCGGAGTGTATTAAGGAAAGGAGAGAATTGAGACAAGAACTTTCAGAAGAAGAATGCAACCATACTAGCAAGACCCGTTCCACCTACCAACTCTACATCTGCTTGTCAAGCTGACAGGTTGCACCCTCACAACTTAGTTATTCTAGACAGAGCCCATTGTCAAAAGGCTGCACGGGCAGCTTCTAAACTTGGAGGAACTTGGTAATCTTTTCGTTCCTGGGTGGCCGTCCACAGGTGCACTTCTGGGTAACAACCACCATGCTCATGGCCCTAAGTAGAATAGACATTCATCCTAAGCGACGACAACCACAAGCATAGTCCCAAAAGCCACTCAACATAAACCATAACAACCAATTCCACCCATAAGTGTATTTTAGAATTTTAACACTTAGAAACATTTCTATAACATGGCAAACATTTTAATAGCATAGCTAAGCAACTAATAAAACTTTTCATGGCTGCTTAGGAGAAAGGGTGGCTACACACTACTAGGATATTTGTAAAATACAAACTAATTTAGTATTATAAAATAAATCAAAAATCCCTATCATGCACACTACTCAAAATATACTACATATGCATATAGAAAATATTGGGTAGAATATGAATGTCACTTGCCTTGGTAACAGGAGGAACAAGCACAGCAAGAATAACAATCACAAGCAAGTCCTTCCTCTTCTTCACAATCTAGCACAAGTAATGAATAAAATAAATACTAACACAATATCATCACAACACCAAACATTAACATGTATGCATGAATGATATGCTATGATGATGATAGGTCACCCTTTATTAATAATTTTTAACTTCTGTCATTAAATGAATGAAATATAATTTCTAGGTATTTCTTATTTAATTTATCAATTAAATAATTTTAATAATATAGTAAAACTTTGATTTGTATAATTTAATCTTTTATTGTTTTATGAACGTTTTCAATTAAGACATTCATTAATATTGCCGGACTGAGGGTATTAATACAATCCTGAAAATATTAAACTTATTTCTAAATCATTTTTATTATTTAAGTTATTATTTTAATAGCCGAAATACTCCTCTGATAATCATACAAATTATAATCTGTAAAAAGGAAAAACAAATGATGTAGAAATAAACTTCATGAGCAGGGCTATCCGTGGATATAAAGTTTATCAAATTTGAACTTGTAGATCAAAAGTTATGAATTTTCTAAGTTTTGCATATTTTCTGTTTTATTTATAAAAATTCCTGCGAAAAAGAAATAACAGGGGCTACGTGGCGTGATCTTATTGGTCGGTACCGCTTCGACGCCGATCGGCTGCGAGAGCCGTCCGATCTAAATTAAAATGGACGTGCGGGATCTAATCGATCTAGATCCATTGGATGTAGATCCAACGGTCCACGATCCGTTGACCAAAAACGGGCGGCGCAGCCGCCGGAGTTCGCCCGACCGCGGCGGCGCCACGGCCGGCGTTGCTCGTTCTCGCGTCCTATGGGGCTACGGAACGAACCGGGCTTACCGAGGCGTAGCGGACGTCGGGGCGGAGTCGATGGCGGTGGTGGTCGTCGGCGTGGTCTTCTCCTCCTCGCGTAGCTCGCCGGAGTTGCTTGCGGCGGCGGTCTCCCTCGGGCGTGGACGAATACGACGTTCGGCTGCAAAACAACCCGCGATACAACGTCAAAAACGTGCGCAACAGGGAGGGGGATCGAGGAGGGGCAAAGGCAAGCTCGGGGGTGGTCGGAGTACTCCGTACGACGTGTTTTTCGGCGGCGGAGGTCCGAGCTCGCTCGCGAGCTGCCCGGCGGTGGAAGATTTAGGGTTTGGGTGCGAGGAGGTGCGTCGGAGGTGGGGTGTTAAATAGGGTGGCGCGGGGAGCAAGCCTCGCGCTGATTCCGCTCAGGAATCACGGCAAGTCGCCGATTTCGAATCGGGCGCGATCTCCGGCGGGGAGGAAGACGAAGCTGACAGGTGGGTCCCACCTGTCAGCGAGAGGAGGGGGGGATTGGGCTGCGCGGGCTGGCTGGGCCACGTTCAGACGCGCGCGCGTGGTAGATAGCTAACGGGCCGGCCCGAAATCCTTTTTCTTTTAATGAAATTAATATCTGCTTTTAAATACTGATTTCAAAAATGATTTTTAAACCTACTCAAAACATTTCTGAAAAATTCATAAAAATATGTTTTGGAAAGGTTATTAAAAATGGAAACTTTTGACATTATACTTGCCCATAAATAAATTGATAAAAATAATATTTATTAAAAGGAGTTTAATAACACTTTCTGGAAGCGTAGGTTATTTATTCTTAAAATTTATGTTTTATTTAATATTTTTGTGATTTAGATTTATATCTATTGATGGATGATGCATGGATGCAAAGTTTTAAATTTTTGCAAAATTTGGGATGTTACAATTACATTTATAGCCTCATGCATATTTATAAAGAAATCACAAAAGTTATTTTGATGCTTTCTTGTGATTAAAAAGTGCATTTCATCCATAACTTATTTTATTATATAGTTATACTCCTCATAGGAAAACCTCTTCATTATTTTCTCTAAGTTAGGATTATTTTCACTTAGTATTTTGGTAAGGTGTTAGACACTTAGGATTTTCAACATGGAGCTAGAAGGCCAATGAAGGACTTAGCCAAAACAAGACTTCAGAAGTATCTTCAAGGAGTAGAAGCACTTAGAAGAAAATCAAGAAGAAGCTCATGAAGACCAACCAGCAAATATTTTCTAAGTCTTGCTTCCTCTGTCTCTATTCTCCCTTCTTCTCTTAGACCCCTGGATGACTAAGTTATATTCAAGACCAACCTGGAGGCTATCAACACCATCAAGTCTTCAAAGCCATCAAGTCTATAAAATTGCAATGAAGTCATCACATCAAGAAGAAAAGGAAGCAAGGAGAAGATTCTACATCTTTCTTTCTATCTTTTCCCTCTTTTCTAATCTTGTCTTTCACATTTGACTTAAACAATTTTTGATCATGATATTATCATCTTTAAAGTTTGTTGGATCCTAGCGGCATAGTGAGATGAAGCGGCCTGGAGACTAACCTTACATGTCCACGTACATGAGACCTGGTCCACAATTTAAGTGGCTGGCCGGGTGTCTGTCTCTCTCACTATAGTGAATATCCAATTTACAAAGAGTTGATAATAATTGTCGATCACCTTGAAGAATAGACTTAGAATTCTCTAATTATTTTTGCACATCATGACTTTGCCATTAGAGTGCTTATTCAAGATGATTTATAGCAAAGTATTTTATCCAACTTATGACCTTAGTCCTTAGTCATTTCTGATCAACCTTTTTTCCTTAACTTAAAAGATTTTCATGGCATGACATGCATCTCTAGTCCTTAGAAATAATTTGCATATCATGCATGACATGTTTTCCATAGAAGTTTATGAAACTTGTTTGTTCATTATGTATGCTAGTATGTGTTGTGTTGTTTTGTTTTATGATTGTTGTATTGTTGTTTGTTTATATTGTTTAGACTGAACGGAGAGTTCCGAGTATCATTGAAAAGAGTTTGTGAACAACTACAACATTCAAAGGCAAGTGGCACACCTCATAAACTTCCTACTATTTTCTATATGCATTATTTAGTGTATTTTTATATATGCATGTGTAGGATAGTATTGCTATGCTAGACCTATGTAGAAATCCCTTACTCCTGTGTCTAGGTACCTATGCTAGTTGATGCTATGCATATGTTATTTTTGTGAAAATCTAAATTCTACTAAGTTAAGAATGAAACACCTGGGTGGTAAGAGGTTGTATGGTTTACGTTGAGTGGCTACTAAGGCCATGTCTATGGTTCCTGGAGTACGTACACTTGTGAATGGCCACCCAGGAACAAAGGAATCTGAAGAACTTCGAGTGACGATTGCTTCCAGTGCAGCCATTGCCATATGGGCTCTGGCTTGATCAACTTTGTTGCTGGACTCTCTCCGGCTTGAGAAGCAGATGTAGAGGGTGTTAGGTGGAACGTGTCAAGCCAGAGTGGGAGGGAAAATGCTTCTGAAAGATCTCGTCTCATTCTTCTCCTTTTCCTTATCACTATAAGTGTGTAAAGGATAGTTTGAGTTGAATGGGTACAGTGGTGAACGTGCACAACCAAAGAGTTAGGAAAAAATTGGCTTTATCCAAAATAGCCTTGAACTCCACCAGCCAAATAAGCATATAGGTTATTAGAGTTATTCCACTAAGTGTCCACCATAGTGTCACTTGCCAGACTCCATTTTTAATGGAATCTGACCCACGTTGTTGCAATATTTTCTTATTGCAGATTGATCAGATGACAAGTGAGGTTTCGTTTAAAGGTTTCGAGTCTGCAACCAACATGTTTTCGCCTGTGGCAACATGAAGTTGATGGAGACTCACTGCTATTGTATTTCCGCTGTTTACTATTTCAAAGCTAGCTTTATGCTATGCAACTTGTATTGAATATTTTGTAAGTCTGGATCATCGATGTAATAAAATTGATACTTTGTTGTGATATTACATTGTAAACTGTGTGTGCAAACGAATCGATCCAGTGATTTGCACTATACACAGGTATCTGCCTTATTTAAAGTGCAGGTATGCTACAATAAGCGCGCATGAGTCCCCAGTACCGTGCAAAAGCGTTTGGGTTGCTCCTCTAACATCTATAGGGAACTAGCGTCTCAACAAGCCTGAGGAGGCAACAGGGGAAACACCACTACAGAGGACCTCCTCGCCAGGGTAAAAACCTCTACAGGGTGAAGAGTCTCGAGAAGCTAAGTCTCGCACCCATGCCTCGAGTGCCTTTTTCCCTCAAGCGCTTGTTTGTCCCTTGAGAGATTTCGGTTTCCCTTATGCTTCATGGAATACTCGTACGTCTAAGGGGGGCACTTGAGCATCGCGACTCAGGGTTCTTACCTCTCCTAGGCTTAAACTCCCCCCGGGCCTTGCTGAGTCATTGCTCTAGCATACCGAAGTGGCGGAGTCATGGCACGAAGAGACGGGTCCAAACGACGCAGAGAACCAATAGACATGAAAATAAGTCAAAAGGGACCTCTCGAGGGGCACACAAGCTAAAAGAAAATTGCAAACGAGAACATATTACATGCCCAAAGTAGCAAAGTGTCTAAGCATAAAACTGTTTCAAATACAAGCGCACACAGGCGCAATGACCAAAGCTCAGGCGGAGTCAGCACCGTCCTGCACATCCTCCACTGCGCCCTCCTCGGTATCGGCAGAGGCGGGCCCCTCCTCACTCTCCTCCACGGCGACCTCCGCACACTTGAAGCGGTTGCAGAAGGCATCGACTTGCTCGCAGAGGGAGTTGGAGACCCGCCGCACGTCCTCGCCCTAACGAGCCTCCGTCACTGTGGAGAGGTCGAAGCCCGGCGTGAGGATCCTGAGGTTGGTGAAGATGCGGTCAACGACCACCCCCAGGAGCTGCCGGCTCTTGTCCTTGAACATCTTGCGGAGGTCTGTGACAAGGCCCTCGAGCGCCGTGAAGAGCTTTTCAAAGTAGACCAGGTACATGGTAGCATCGCTATGGCCTCGGACCTCGGCGTGCGGCGCGTCCGTGCCAAGCTGGGCGGCGAGCTCATTGCCCCTGGCCAACAGCGCCTGGAACATGCGCTCCCGCTGCTTGGTGAGCACGCGAGCCGCCTGCGCGGGAGCCACCTGCTCCTCCACGTCCTAGACGAGGGCGTTGAGGTCCTGGACGGCTGCCCTGCGGCCGTCTTCCGCCAAGCGACGAGCTTCCTTCGCGCGTTGGAGGCGGGCCTCGAGCTTGGAGTTGGCCTTCTCGAGCTCCACGATCCGCTGGGCATCAGTAGCTCTCTTGGCCTTGAAGCGGTCCTACTGCTTAGCCCAGTCGTGGAACTCCTGGGCTTTAGTCAGCCTGTATTGCTTCTCGCGCTCCATGAGGGCGTCATCCGCCTCTTTCTACTTCTCGGTGTACCGCTGCTCGAAGCGCTCCAGGGCGCGCTTCTGGGCGGCGACGTTCTCGTCGTATTTCTGGAGTGCCTGGGCCAGGTCCCCTTCGCGCGCCTCATGCTCTTCGCGCTGAATAGCGAGCGCACTCTCCGCCTAAAGCCGCTGCTCGTCACGCAGCCGCACTTCCTTCTCCTTGAGGTCTAGCTGCCGCTCGCGTTCGGCGAGGCCCTTGCGGTCCTCCTCCAAGTGTTCCTACGTGGCTTGGTGGGCAGAGAGCAGCTCGGTCTCCAGCTGGCCCAACTCGCGGCGTTTTTGCGCCAGTGAGCCCTCCATGGCTTTGCGCTCGGCCGTCGCCGCGGCCAACAGCTCGGCAACGGCGTCACGCTCCTCCTGTAGGGGCGTAGGAAGTTCGGAGGCATCGCGGATGGCCCCCTCGCGGATCTCCTTGGCGAATCGGGTGGCCTCCTCGCGTGCGGCCTGCAACGCCAGGTCCTCTTGGCGATGGGCCTCAACGGCCGCATTGAAGGACGCCCACGCCCTTGCAAGCTCCTCGCGCTGCTAGGCGAGCTGTATGTCCTCGAGGGCGAGGTGCACCTCCAAGCTCTCTAGGGACACCCTCACAAGGCGAAAGGCGACCTCGCGGTGCCCAGCGCTCCAGTCCCAGCCGCGGAGGACCAGGTCTTGGCTTGTGGAGGGTCCAGCCCCGGCGTCGAGGCCCGAGAGGCTGGTACCGGAGCGCGCTTGGGGGCTAGGCTGCACTCCGTCCCCGGTAGCGCCAAAAGCAGCCTCGCCGCCCGAGCAGCCTGACGCTCGTCCTCTATATCAGAACGAGGCGGAGATGGAGGAGCTCCTCCTGCGGACTCACCAGCGCCTTGTGGCCCCTGGCCCGCCTCTGCCTCCGGCTACGCGGGTGGTGTTAGCGCACACGGTGGAGTAACCGTGAGAGCTGGAGTTGGCTCGCGCGGTGGAGTTGGCTCGCGCGGTGGCGTCATCGTGCGAGGTGGAGTAGGGGCGCGAGGAGGAGTAGAGACCCTCTCCTGCGGAGCCTCCACCACCATTGGCTCGGGAGGCGGCGCAGGGGCCTCTGGGTGAGCCGCGGCCTCTTCCGCCTGAGGCGCGGCAGCCTTCGGCCGAGGCACAGGCGCCTCCCCTTGAGGCACCTCCTCGGTTGGGCTTGTGGAGGCCGTCTCCACATGCCTCGTGGCCTCTTCAGCCACGGCCTCAGCCGTGGCTCTCTTTACATCTGCGGCCTTGCGAAGCTTACGGCACTTCGCAGGCACAAGATCAATGGAAAAAGCCAAGAAAACATCTTCAAGAGAGGATAAAAAAGAAAAGAGCAAGAATCTAGCAACCAAATGTTAGAAACACATACCCGGACGGCTGGGCACCGGTGTCTACCCACGCCAAGCCTGGCGAGCGCCAGGAGGACTTGGCCTTGGCGCTAGACCCCTCCGGAGGCGCCTCGGCTTTCCTCTTGGAGGGGACGTAGGAAGGCCTCGCCCCGGGACGGTCCACGGCCGCCTTGGTGCGGGGCTCGTGTCGTCCCGGCGTGGCCTCCTCGGTGGAGGCCTCCTCCTCCTCATCTTCCTCCTCCACGTGGCACGAGGGCGCCACCACGAAGGCGTCATCGTCACCTGATGAGAAGTCGCAAATCTCGTCAGTAAAGGGCCCGGGCCTCAAACAGGACACCTCCCCTGCCGCGGCCTCCTCCTCGCCTCGCCCAGCTCCCGAGGAAGAGGGAGAGTCTGCTCCCTCCGCTTCCTGCACCACCGGCACAGGCACCCCCTTCCCCGCCTGCCTGCCGGGGTAAACGGACGCATCCCCTCCAGGATGGTCGTGCGCTCAGTCATGTTGTACTGATGGAGCGGCCGGAGCGTGATGGAGAGCTGGTCAATGGCGGGCACCGTGGGGTTGATGAAGAGCGCGGACAGGATGTTGTCGACGGGGTCCTTGTCATTGTCCTCACGGTGGAGCCGAATCTTGTCTTGAGGGCCTGAGTAAATCCACATGGGCACCGAATGCGCCTGGAGGGGAGCGATGCGGCGCGTCACGAAGTCTGCGACAATGATTTGCCCCGTGAGGCCCTCCTCGCGAAGGAAGCTCAGGCGGCCCATCAAGCTCGCGTTCCGCGCACCGTCGAAGGGTGCCTTGCCCTAGTGGGAATTCTTCACGGGCGGCGCGTCGGGGACCTCGAGGAAGGCGCAGGGCTGCTCCACCCTGACGAAGAACAATCGCTGGTGGAAGTCGTCCACCTTCTTCGTCACCGAAGTGGCGGCCTTGCCGTCGTTCCACGACATGGGGATGTTGACGCTCCCCATGCCGTCCACGATGCGGAACGAGACGCATCCCGAGCGCTCGTTATTTGCCGTGTTCCAGAGTGCGTAGAAGCACCGGAAGAGCCCCACCGTAGGCTCCAGGCCCAAGTACGCCTCGCAGAGGTAGGCAAACACGGAGAGGATGAGGATGGAGTTTGGGTGGAGATGCAGCTGCTGGATCTGGTACAAGGCCAACACCGCCTCCAGGAATGGAGAGAACGGCGGCACCAGCCCGGCGGAAACGCAGTGCTGGAAGACCGGGAAAAACCCTCGCGGGCGTTTCCCGTGCGTCGTAGGCTTGATCGCGGTAGCGCCGTGCTCGTTGGTCCTGTCCCCCACCAGGAAGCAAACCTTGGTGAGCGCCTTGTCGTTGACGCGCACTCCGAGTAGTTCCGCACCATGCGCAACCTCCGCGGGCTCCGCCTGGGAAGAGGACCCCACGGCAGCCTTGCCTTTGTTCTTGGCGGGACTCATCGCCGGAGTTCCGTGTGTCGCTGGAGGCGAGAGGAGAAGAGAGCGCTAGAGAGCAGAGGCGGAGAGCTCGAGAGTGGCGGAGGCTTCTGCGAGAAGGAATGGAAACAGTAACGACTCCCTGCTCCGGCGCCCAGACTTTATGTCTCTTCAGGGAGCCGTTACCGGGGCGTGGTGGGACACCCCCACGATGCACGTCCCAGATCGTGCGCGACCGTTACTCGTCTGAGTGACGCGTGGCTCGGGCCGGCCGGGCATTTTGGGCCCACGACGCTCCGCCTGCGCCCATGGGCTCAACCGCGCCCATCGCAGGCCCGGGGGCTACTGTCGGCCCAGTGGGGATTGGGGTGTGCAGAGCCCACTCTCCATAGGCCTCGCATAGTGACAGATCATACGAAATGACTAAGGACCAAGCCACCGCTTGGAGAGACCCTCGAGAGGCAAATCCTCTTGAGGGCCTGAAGAGGAAGAGAAAGCCTGAAGAGGACCTGCGCTTCAAGAGACTCTCCCGAGGCTCCACGCGCCTAGAGAGAAGTCAGCAGAAATCCCTCCACAGGCCGCCTCGGGCCTGTGGGAAGCTTCCCTCGGGCCTGTGGGGAAGCTTCGCGGCCAAGGAAGTACTACAGGGCGCACATGGCCTCTGCAGTCGCCGCAGAGTGAAGCGGGCATTCCCTTTGCCATTTTGGTGATAAAGGAGTCAATAAAGTTGCGACGCCTGCGCCAGGACAGCTGGGACTTTCCTTTCTGGTGATAAAGCGGCTGGATGGCGCAACGCTCCAAGAAGATCGTCATCGTCGACTCCACCATGATCACTGCAGCCCCTGCGAGTCGTTCTGCGCGGTCTGCAGCCTGTCGGCCACCGCGCGCAACTTTATCGCTGATGGACCGCGTTCGTGGAAGATTCAGCAACGGTGGACTCCAACTCCTCCTCGCCACTGACATGCGGGAGCCCACCTTGGGTGCCCTGCGGAAAGAAGACGCCTGTGGAGCCTATAAAAGGGGGGAGAGCTCCACCGTAGCGAGGGGTCGGCCAATTGCTTCTAAACACTTGTAAACCCTAGTCCAGCTAGTAGAATAGCCTTCGGCTTGAGGAGGAAGACAACCATTGTGACCCCCTCCAAGCACAAACTGCATCAAGAGAGCCTTCGGCAAGCTCAATTGTACTGTAACTTCTGCAGTGCAATACAGACAAGCAGGAGTAGCGGTGTTACCTCCTCCTGAGGGCCGTGAACCTGGGTACGGGTCAGTGTCCATCTCTGTCGTGGGTGTTCTTCTCCAGGCCCGGCGAGCACCGTCGTCGTGCCTCTCGAGAGTCTCTTGACCTCCGTGTTCAATCCCCTTTTCGAACTACTCTTCAGGGTGTGACCACCCCTGTTCCGAGGGAGTCACTCACCGACAGAGGGGCACCCCTAGCCTTTTAATTCACCAATTAATTCCCTAATTCTCTCTCGATTTTGTGATTCCCTTTGTCGGAGTTGCGCCGAGTTGAGAGGGGGATCTCTTCCACCATAGCCCGCTGCCGCGATGCTGGTGTTCCGGTCCAATTCTTCCGCTGCTTGTCCTGGACTGGAGTTTCGGAGGCCGTCGTCTCCACCGTAAGTGTGTAACGCCCTGCGAGGTGTTGCGCTAGCGGTGCTGGGAGGTCTGCTTCCTCTACACGACCTTGAGGTCGACTTCGTCGGTCTTCATCGACTACGTTTGTGCGGGACCATAATCCCTGCTTTCGGTCTACAAGGGTATGTATTCCGATCTCCGTTCGTACTACTATGTCTGCATAGAATAGATCTTGGCATGTTTTAAGGATATCGTTGCTAGGAATTTTTTTGTTTTCTGCACACGATCCCCTTTAGAGGTATTAGAGCCGATCTATTGTAGATATAGCTGTACGCTGTTAGATCCCGTGTTCTACACGGGGGCACCGTTCCTGTTATTTGCTACCCTCTAGCGTGCACTTGTGATTCCAGCGGCATCGAGTTTATGAAGCGGCCCGGACCGACTTTATGCGTACGCTTATGCGAGACTGGTTCCACTACTGACATACGGCTTGTACCGTATCTGTGGCTGGCGGGTGCCAGTTTCTCTCTCTTTAGTTGGTCTTGCATTTTCAATGGAGGTCCCTAAAGGGATGCTTAAATATGCAATTATTGGATCGTTGTTGTGGTCATATGTTCGTAGGTAAGAAGCGGTTCTTTTTACGAAAGCCCCAGCCACATAAAATATGCAAGAGATAAAGTAGACGCGTCTAACTTTATTTTGCAGGGGCTATGTGATATGGTCAAGGTAGGTTTATTAAATTGTATATGAACTGCGGGCGCCAAGAAGACCATGGCGCAATGGACTATATCATATTGCATTACATTTGATGTTTTGTGTGCATCTTGTATTGTGTGATTATATATATTAGTATATATTAGTTACGTGGCGGTAATTATATATAAGATGATCCCTTCAAAAATACCACTAGTGTTCTTCCTCCAACGAGCACCACCAAGAAAGTTCTATGTTATGAGGCAGGCCGTGACGATCGGGTGTCAGACATATCGTCGTTCACATACAGTGGGTGTAAGCCATGTTGCACAAACGTTACGTGGAGGTTATAGTGGCGAGCCTAGCATATGCAGATATGGTCTCGGAACATGGAGGCCGAAAGGTCGAGCATGAATCACAAAATTGGTGTGATGGACAATTGTCTACCCTTGAAGTTGTGCTGCCGGCTCTGACGATGAGGGGTGGTGCAATGGATGGGGGTCATGTAATCACTTAAACGACCAGGGGGGATGTTCGTTTGAGTGGGAGTTATGTTAGTTATTTCCTAAAAATACTATAACTCAAAATTATTATGAACAAAGTATTATGTTGTTGCAAATTCCATTATAGATGTCTCACCCCTCCTTTAACCTAGCCCTGTTCCTTGAGAAAGAAAAGCTTCAGAATGATCGGTCTAACTTCGTGTCTTCGTTCCGCGACCTGAAGTCCATTCTTGAAACCCACAAGGTGGCCTCATCCTTGAAGCCCCCTTAGGTGATCTTCCAAACACCGCCTCAGAAATTGAAATGATTTTCCATGCGATTAAGGCGGAGATTTCTTCTTATGTCCAGAGTGGCATGCTCTTTGCCATGGAGGCTGACCTGCAAAACCATTTCGAGAACACGGGTGCTTATGAGATAATCACTGAACTCATGGTTGTTTTTGCACGACAAGTCAAGGCTGAGAGGTTTGAAGCATCCGTGCTTTTCTTCTCAGCCCAGATGGAAGAGCACGGCAATATAAGTGAGCACTTAGCCAAGTTTTTTGGCTGCGTTCAGCTACTGGATGATCTGGGAAGTGTGATTCCTAAAGAGTTGGTTATTGATAGGGTGCTGATTTCTCTGTCCCCCTAGCTATAAGAACGCCATCGTGGACTACGACATGAAAGGGACGTCAAAACCCCTCTCGGAAATCCTGAAGATGCTCGAAGTGGCCGAATTAGAAATCAAGCTGGTGAAGATGGTGGTGACCATCGGATCAGCTGAGCGCAACTGCCCCAAGTACCTGTAACATCCCAGAATTTGCAAAAATTTAAAACTTTGCATCCATGCATCATTCCTCATTAGGCATAAAACTACATCACAAAAATATTAATAAAACATCAATTATAAGTTTAAATAATCTATAATTCCATAAAGTGCTTATTTAAACTCCTTTAATAAATATAATTTTACCAAATTACTATGGGCAAGTATAATGTTAAAAAGTTCCATTTTTAATAACGTTTCCAAAACATATTTTTATGAATTTTTCTGAAATGTTTTGAATAGGTTTAAAAATCATGTTTGAAATCACTATTTGAAAACATATTTTAATTTTATTTAAAAGAATAGGAGTTCGGGCCGGCCCGTTTATTATCTACCGCGCGCGCGTCTGAAAACGGCCCAGCCAGCCCGCGCAGCCCTTCTCTCTCCCTCCTCTCGCTGACAGGTGGGGCCCACCTATCAGCTTCGTCTACCTCCCGCCGGAGATCACGCTCGTTTCAAATCGGAGCCGGTCGAGATTTCCGAGCGGATTCAGCGCGTGGTTTGCTCCCCCGCACCCCCTACTTAAACCCCCACCTCCGCCGCATCTTCCCGCGCCCAAAATCCTAACCGTTCCACCGCCAGTGCGCTCGGGATCGTGTTTCCGCCGCCGCCATTTCCGTCGACGAGAAGATCATCGTACGGTGCACCCCGGTCATCCCGGACCCTCTCATCTCCTCCCCTCGCTTTCTTTCGTCCTTGCGCTTCTTTTTGGCACGGTCTCATGCCTTGTTTCGCAGCGATCCGCCGTCTTCGTCCGCGCCCGAGAGGAACCGCCGCCATAAGCAACTCCGGCGAGCTATACGAGGAAGGGAGGACAACGCCGACGACCACCACTACGCCATAGACTTCGCCTCGACGCCCGCTACGCCTCGGTAAGATTCGCTCGTCCCGTAGCCCTCTAGAACGCGAGAGCGCGCAACACCGGCCGTGGCGCCGCCGCGGTAGGGTGAGCTCCGGCGACCCCGCCGCTCGCTTTTGACCCTTTGCGTGTGGACCGTTAGATCTAGATCCAACGGATCTAGATCGATGTGATCTCGCGCGTCCATTTCTAATTAGATCGGACGGCTCGCGCCGCGATCCACGTCGAACCGTTTTCGTCCAATAAGAACACGCCACGTAGCCCCTGTTATTTCTTTTTCGCAGGAATTTTTATAAATCAAACAGAAAATACGCAAAACTTAGAAAATTCATAACTTTCAATCTATAAGTTCAAATTTGATAAATTTTATATCCACGGATAGCCCTGCTAGTGTAGTTTATTTCTACATCATTTGTTTTTCCTTTTGACAAATTATAATTCGTGTAATTATCCGAGGAGTATTTCGACTATTAAAATAATAACTTAAATAATAAAAATGTTTTGTAAATAAATTTAATTGTTTTAGTGTTGTATTATTTTCCTCTGTCTAGAAATATTAATATATGTCTTATTTGAAAACTTTCATAAAACAATAAAAGTTGTAATTATTGAAATCAAGTTTTGCTATATTGTTTTCAATTATTTAATTGATAAATAAAATAAGAAATTCCTAGAAAATGCATTTCATACATTTAATCACAGAAGATAAAAATTATTAATAAGTGTGTCTTGTTATACTCATAGCATATCATGCATGCATACGTATTTATGTTTGGTGTTGTGATGATATTGTGTTGGTATTTATTTTATTTATTGCTTGTGCTAGATTGTGAAGAAGAGGAAGGACTTGCTTGTGATTGTTATTCTTGTTGTTCTTGCTCCTCCTGCTACCAAGGCAAGTGACATTCATAGTATACCCAATATTTTCTATATGCATTAGTAGTGTATTTTGAGTAGTATGCATGATAGGAATTTTTGGAACTATTTTATAATGCTAAGTTAGTTTATACTTTGCAAATGTCCTAGTAGTGTGTAGTCATCCTTTTTCCTATGCAGCCATGAAAAGTTTTATTAGTTGCTTAGCTATGCTATAAAAGTGTTTATATACCATGTTAAAGAAATGTTTCTAAGTGTTAAAAATTAAAATGCACATCTGGATGGAATTTGTTGTTATGGTTTATGTTGAGTGGCTTTTGGGTCTATGCTTGCGGTTTTCGTCGCCTAGGATGAATGTCTATTCTACTTAGGTCCATGAGCATGCTGGTTGTTACCCAGAAGTGCACTTGTGGACGGCCACCCCGGAACGAAGAGATTACTAAGTCCCTCCAAGTTTAGAAGCTTCCCGTGCAGCCTTTTGACAATGGGCTCTGTCTAGAATAATTAAGTTGTGAGGGTGCAACCTGTCAGCTTGACAAGCAGATGTAGAGTTGGTAGGTGCAACGGGTATTGCTAGTATGGTTGCATTCTTCTTCTGAAAGTTCTTGTCTCAATTCTCTCCTTTCCTTACTACACTCCGCGTGTATAGGATGTTTGGGTTAATTGAGTCTAAAGGTGAAAGTGCACTACCTCTGCAGAGTCGACAATCTGAGTACTTAGCCGTGTCCCCGGAAATGGACTACTTCGAGCAGCTAGACAAGGATGGGCGGAAGAATCTCAACACTGTTTTCATAAAGTAAAATTTGACTAAAGAAAGAATTGTTGGTGCACTTGGGTTTTATCCCTTGGTGCCAAGTCTTTGAGAAATAAAAGTGTTTTACAAAAGATAGGAGAAAACTTGCTTTCTGCAAAATAGCCTCCAACCCCACCAAGCCAAATATGCATATAGATTCTAGCCTTGTCATTCTATATCTACCATAGTCACTTGCCAATACTTCATTGTATTGACCTCTTTCGGGGGTTGCATATTTAAATGTGCAGTTAATTCTGATGAAGAATAAGATTGGACTCGAGTCTACACCCAACATGTCTCCCTGTGGCGCATGCTTGAAGATGAGGCTCATTGTTATTCGCTTTTGTTGTGAACTCTGAATTTTAGCTAGCCTTCATGGCTATACAACTTGTAATAAAGCTATACTTAGCTATTATTTTTGGATCTCGTTGTAGTAATTTAATACTTATGCAATGGTACTTTATATTTTGTACTGTGGTGCTGGCAGTGATCCAGGGACTAGCACATAACACAGGTGTTCCAACTTTAATAAGAGTTGGGGCGCTACAGTACCTGGAGGACAAGAAGTCTGGCAAGATAGTCGACAAAGAGCAAGGTATATTTTATATACAGATTATAGATGAGTTCCTTATCCGCCCGAAGCAACACTTGGGTATCTGATACTGGTTTTGTTGCTCATATATGTAACTCTTAGGAGGAGATACAGAATAAACAACGATTGGCTAAGGATGAGGTGACGATGCGCGTCGGCAACGGATCGAGAGTCGACGTGGTGGCTGTCGGCACGCTCCCTCTTCATCTACCATCGGGATTAGTTTTGGTTTTAAATAAGTATTATTTTGTACCATCGTTGAGTGTAAACATTATAAGTGGGTCTAGCCTGTTACAAGAAGGCTATTCATTTAAATCAGTATCAAGCAGTTGTGTTATTTCAATGAATGATATCTTTTATGTTGATGCTGCCGAGAGTAATGGTTTATTCTTGTTGAATCTCGATCGTAGTACTCACATCCATAACATAGAAGTCAAACGGATTAAGTGTAGTGATGATATCGCCATGTATACGTGGCATTGCCATCTCGGTCATATTGGTATAAGGCGTATGAAGAAACTCCACTCCTATGGACTTTTGGAGTCGTTGGATTTTGGATCTCTCGATACATGCGAACCATGCCTTATGGGCAAAATGACCAGGACACCGTTCATAGGTTTCGTTGAACGGACGTCAGACTTGTTGGGAGTCATACATACAGATGTGTGTGGACCAATGAGCGTATAGACGAGCAATGGTTATCGTTACTTCGTCACCTTCACCGATGACTTGAGTAGATACAGTTATATCTATTTGATGAAACACAAGTCTGAAACTTTTGAAAAGTTCAAAGAATTTCAAAGTGAAGTTGAAAATCAGCTTAACAAGAAAATCAAGCACATCCGATCCGATCATGGTGGCGAGTATTTGAGTTTTGAGTTTGGCACACATCTGAAGAGTTGCGGCATCGTACCCCAATTGACGCCTGCCGGGACACCGCAACGTAACGGTGTATCCGAGCAACGTAATCGTACTCTACTGGATAGTGTCCTATTTATGATGTCTCTTACCGATTTGCCCGTATCCTTTTAGGGTTATGCGTTAGAAACAGCCGCATTCATTTTAAATAGGGATTCGTCCAAATCGGTTCAAACGACACCGTATGTGTAACATCCCAATATTTTGTAATGTTTGAAAATAACTAAAATTTGAAACTTTTGTTTTTATTAAAATTAAATACTAAATTATAATAGAAACCAATATATTTGGCAAGGTGATTTAAAATTTTTCAAATAAACATTCATCTGATAAAATGTTTCATTCCAAATGGCTGATTTTGAATATTTAAGTTTTGGCAATTTATTAAACTCAAAAAACATATTTGCAAAGTGCCTTAAAGTTATTTAAAAGTATGCTTAATTTGTAAAATGGTTTCATGAATAAAGGCAACATAAATAATGAAATGTTTCCCAAATGTATTTTAGGGAGTTTCAAATCATGCATATCATTTTCAAACTTAACTTTGCATAATGTGTTATTGGTTTGAAAATGATTCCATATTATATTTTCCATTTCTTTTCAAATATTTGTGTTATGTGATATTACTATTTTACTAAAGTTAAATAAAAATGTTTATTGGAAAAATGGACTTAATAAGTTAATTTCTAACATTTATAAGCTTTGTATTTTTATAAATTTTATTTAGCCAAAAATAAAATTATTTAAGCCATGTTTTTAAATTTGACATTAAGTGTCAAATTTGTATTTAGTCAATAATTCAAAATTTTGATTTTTGTAAAGTGTTCAAAACATGCCCACAACTGGTTTAACAAATATATTGTTTTTAATAAAATTTAGAAATTTATTTGACTTCATTTGGACACTTAAAACAAAAGATATGAAAGAAATAAGAAAAATCAGAAAAAGAAAAAGAAAAAATGCTGACGTCGGTGATGACGTCATCATCGTCTTCCAGCTCGGGACGGACAAAAATCATGCCCGCGATGGTGGATTTTCCCGTTTCTTCCCGATTTGTTTCCAGACGTTTTACTCCACCAAATCGAGTACTGTTTCTTGCTAATTAAAGCCCTTGACCTCCTCCTTCATTCGCCCTCGAAAGCCATCTCCTAAATACAACCAGGATGTCGTAATTTCCCGCCGGAGATCACGCTGCCATTTTTTAACCGAAAATTGCTCTTCTTGATTGCCGGTGACTTAGGCCATTAAGCGACGTCCGAGCCTGCCTATTTGAAGCCCCGGCTCTCCTCTTTCTTTTCCCCCAGAAACCCTGACCCGAAGCGCCCCCAGGCCGTTGAATCGGGTCGCCGGAGTTCATCCGTGCCGCCGTCGATTTTCTCCGATTCCGGCGATATGAGTGAGCCTCCACAGCCGAGACCCCATCCATCCTCTACCCCACGTCCGTGCGCACCTCCCTACCTCTTCCCCGACTTTTCTCTCCAGCCAATCGAGAGGAGAGCAAGGACCAAAGTTCACCCGTGTTTACCAAAGCCGCCGCCGCGTTTTCTTCAAATTCCGGCAAGTTGTGTCTCTCCCCCTGCCCGAGACCCAGTCCTTCTTATTCGCCGTGGCTGCGCACTCCTCACTGACTCCAACTTCACGTTTTTATGTAGCCGTAAAACGCTAGTTCGTCCGTGACCCGATGGTCACCGGCGTCGTGCAACTCCGGACGCTCTCCATCGCCGTTGGTGAAACACACGGGCGAGGACACGAGAATCTCCGCTGCAAGTAGCCGCACCAGCCGTCGTCATCATTTTCTCCGGAGGAGCGCCGGTGCACCGCTGCCACACCCGGCCGAGTCGTCATTGTGAGACGTGTGTTTTTCCGGCCACTGAATCACTCAATGAAGAGGTATCAGCTAATAGAATCTCACCACGTATACACCTATTTATCCATTTTCGTTTTTCTGTGATTTTAGATGGAGAACTTCTAAAATTCATATCTCTTAAACCGTTTGGCCAAATTTAACAAACTTTATATCCACGGATTCAGAAAAATGAGGAGCATTTAATGAAGTGGTAAAATTCCATTTTTGCAGCGTGAATCGTACTTGTTTTTGCAGAAAACACTATGTATCTTCGTTTTATCATTACTTTTTCTCTATTTAGCCAAATTCAAATACTTTTATATATTTGGAATCGTGAGGATCATAAGGATCATTTCGTATTATTAGTTTTCTGTTTTGACACTTTGAAATTATTAAATTATCAAATGAGTAGTTTGAGTATCTTTGACATAACTTTTGATAGAAAAATATTTTTGAGTAAATCCAATTGCTATAAATTTGATTAAATCCCCTCTGCCCATTAGCACTATTTTAAAAAAATTGTAAAAATTTAATCACAGAAAACGTAATCTTGTATTTACCCTTTTATTATATTTTCCTATAATAGAAATTAATTAAACTGCATTTATAACTTCATGCATATCACAAAAGTTGTTATGATGCTTTCTTGTGATTAAAAATTGCATTCCATACATAGCATATTTTATTGTATTGTTATACTTCTCATAGGAAAACTTCTCGCTTAGTTTTCTCTAAGTATTTTGTTTAGGTTTATTTTTTCGACTTAGTGGTTTTGAAAAAGTTGTACTTAGTCATACTTGAAAATTTCAACATGTAGTTAGAAGGCCAATGAAGGACTTAGCCAAGAAAAAAAGACTTCAGAAGCATCTCCAAGGAGTAGAAGCACTTCGAATAAAATCAAGAAGAAGTTCATGAAGACCAACTAGATACATTTCCTAAGTCTTGCTTTCTCTCTCTCTTTTCTCCCTTCTTCTTTTAGACCTCATGATGACTAAGTTAAATCCAAGACCAGCATCGGTGATACAAGAATCATCAAGTCTGAAGATTCATCAAGTCTACCAAAAATTCAATAAAGACATCACCAAGGAGAAAGTTACAAGTCTGGAGATGAATACTGAAAGACCAACTACATCTTTCTTTCTATCTTTTCCCTCTTTTCTAATCTTATATTTCACTTTAGACATAAACAATTTTTGATCATGTTATTACCATCTTGGAAGTTTGTTGGATCCTAGCGGCATAGTGAGATGAAGCGGCTCGGAGACTAACCTTACATGTCCACGTACATGAGACATGTTTCACAACTTAAGTGGATGGCCGGGTGTCTATCTCTCTCACTATAATGAATATCCAATTTACAAAGAGTTGTTAATAATTAGAGTGCTTATTCAAGATGATTTATAGCAAAGTATGTTATCCAACTTATGTACTTAGTCCTTAGTCATTTTTCACCAACCTATGTGCTGGCACTTAACTTAGAAGATTTTCATGGCATGACATGCATCTTTAGTCCTTAGAAATGTTTTGCACGTCATGCATAAACATATTTTTCCTTAGAAGTTTATGAAACTTGTTGGTTCATTTTGTATGTGTTTGTATGCGTTGTGTTGTTGTGTTTTATGTTGATTGTTGAATTGTGGTTTTTCTATATTGTTTAGATTGAACGGAGAGCCCCGAGTTACGTTGAAAAGAGCTTGTGAGCAAAGACATCATTCACGGCAACTGGCACATTCATAAACCTCCCACTATTTTCTGTATGCATGACTTAGTGTATTTTTCTATAAGCATGTGTAGGAAAGTATTTCTATGCAAGCCATGTTTAGATTTCCCTACTCCATTGTGTCTAGGTACCTAAGTAATGACTTAGTAGAATTATTGATGCTATGCAATGAAAAGTTAAATTCTACTAAGTAAAGAATGAAACACCTGGGTGGAATGGTTGAATGGTTTATGTTGAGTGGCTACTCAGGGCTGTGCTCATGGTTGTCTTCGCCTAAGGTAGTTTCTACTATACTTAGTGCCATGAGCATGGTGGTTTTCACTTGAGAGTACACTTGTGGATGGCCACCTAGGAACAAATGGATCTGAAAAACTCCGAGTGAAGATTGCTTCCAGTGCAGCCATTTCCAATGGGCTCTGGCTTGATCAACTAAGTTGCGTGGACTCGCCCCGGCTTGACAAGCAGATGTAGAGGGTGTTAGGTGGAACGGGTCAAGCCAGAGTTGGAGGGAAAATGCTTTTGAAAGATCTCGTCTCATTCTTCTCCTTTTCCTTATCACTTTAGAGTGTAAAGGATAGTTTGGGTTGAATGGGTACAATGGTGAACGTGCACAACCTCTGCAGAGTGTAAAACTAAGTACTTAGCCGTGTCCCCGGTACGGAAAATTTGAGCAGCTGATCAAGGACTTCAACGGAGGATCGCACCATTTCAACTTCAAAATTTAAAACTTGATGGGTGAACAAGGGTAGAATGAGACAGTGGATTTCATGCCACGGATGTCTCGAATAGAAGAAAAGTGTTTTCCAAAGAGTTAGTAAAAATTGGCTTTATGCAAAATAGCCTTGAACTCCACCAGCCAAATATGCATATCGGTTATTAGAGTTATTCCATAAGTGTCCACCATAGTGTCACTTGCCAGACTCCATTTTTAATGGAATCTGACTCACGTTGTTGCAATATTTTTCTTATTGCAGATTGATCACATGAGGAGTGAGGTTTCGTTTAAAGGTTTTGAGTCTACAACCAACATGTTTTCGCCTGTGTCAACATCAAGATGATGGAGACTCACTGCTATTGTATTTCCGTTGTTTACTCTTTTAGTGCTAGCTTTATGCTATGCAAGTTGTAAAGAATATTTTCTAAGTCTGGATCATCGATGTAATAAAATTGATACTTTGTTGTGATATTACATCGTAAACTGTGTGTGCAAACGAATCGATCCAGGGATTTGCACTATACATAAGTACCTTGCCATAATTTAAGTGCAGGTACACTACAGTATGAATTATGGTATGGAAAGAACCTAAGTTATTGTTTCTGAAGGTTTGGGGTTGTGAGGCGTATGTTAAGAAACTACAACCCGACAAACTCGAACCGAAGTCGGAGAACGTCGTCTTTGTAGGATATCCGCGGGAAACCGTAGGATACACCTTCTACAACCAATCTCATGGCAAAACGTTTGTCGCAAAGACGGGTACCTTTCTAGAGAAGGAATTTATCGCGAAAGAAGTAAGTGGGAGGAAGGTAGACCTCGATAAGATCGTCGATCCTGAACTCGAAATTCCGAGTGGCGCAATAAAAGCTGTTCCGAAACGTCCTCCACAGATGGAGTGGGAGAAAATGTCGATCTCGTATCGCACCAGAATGGTATGGCAACATGGTTTGCACCGTCATGTTAATTGAACAAGACGAACCTACGAACCACAAGGAGGCAATGGCGAGTCTAGAGTCCGAGAAATGGCTAGAAGCCATGAAATCCGAAATAGGATCCATGAATGATAACAAAGTGTGGACTTTGAAGGATATTCCCGAAGGGAGCAAGGCCGCCGATAATAAATGGATCTTTAAGAAGAAGACTGATGCTGATGGTAATGTGACCGTCTATAAAGCTCGGCTTGTCGCAAAAGGTTTCCGTCAAGTTCATGGTATTGACTATGATGAAACTTTTTCACCGGTAGTGATGCTGAAGTCTATTCGTATTTTGTTAGCAGTTGCTGCATATTACGATTATGAAATATGGCAGATGGATGTCAAAACAGTGTTCCTAAATGGAAACATCGAGAAAGAGTTGTACATGGTACAACCGGAAGGTTTTGTCGATCCAGAAAATGCTGGCAAGGTATGCAAGCTTCAGCGCTCCATATATGGATTGAAGCAAGCATCTCGGAGCTGGAATCTTCACTTTGATGAGGGGATCAAAGGTTTTGGAGGTCCCCGGCCAGAACCACACGTGCAAGTTTCCCTGCATGTGGCTCGTCCGTGCTTTTATCCGAGGCGCTGCCTGCGACTCTGCATGGGAGAAGAGGGCTGAACTGCAAACTTTCGTGTTCAGAGCATTGCATCAAAATATGGAAGAGACCTGCATTTACAAGAAAATGAGTGGGAGCTCGGTTGTGTTCTTAGCACTATATGTAGATGATATATTGCTGATAGGGAATGATGTGAAACTTCTGAATAGCGTGAAGGATTATTTAAACAGTAAATTTTCCATGAAGGACTTAGGAGAAGCTGCATACGTCTTAGGCATTAAAATCTATCGTGATAGATCAAGACGTCTATTAGCGTTGAGTCAGAGTACTTATCTTGATAAAATACTGAAGCGTTTCGGTATGGAGAAGGCAAAGAAGGGTTCTGTGCCGGTTATCAAGAATAAAACATTGCGAAAGGCACAGTGTCCGGTAACGGAACATGATAGAGCCGATATGACTAAACATCCTTATGCTTCAGCCATAGGATCGATTATGTATGCAATGTTAAGTACTAGACCTGATGTGACATTGGCTCTAAGTTTGACAAGACACTTCCAGAGTAATCCTGGAATGGCGCATTGGATTGCTGTTAAGAGCATTCTTAAGTATCTCAATAAGACAAAGGATATGTTCCTTGTCTATGGTGGCTGCGATGAAGAACTTGGCGTAACAGGTTACGTGGATGCAAGTTTCTGCTCAGACCCCGATGACTCTAAGTCACATACAGGTTATGTGTTCAAGGTGAATGGGGGCGCCGTGTGCTGGAGAAATGGGAAGCAACCCATCGTCGCGCAATCTACAATGGAAGTCGAAGTACATTGCTGCTTGCAAAGCCGCGAATGAAGCTGTGTGGCTGAGGAAGTTCATCATTAAACTTGGAGTGTTCCCGAGCGTACAAGACCCCGTGATCCTCTTCTGCGACAATACAGGTGCCATTGCTAACGCCAAGGAGCCAAGGTCTCACTCCACCGCCAAACACATTCTCCGACGCTTCCATGTGATACGACAATACATACAAGAAGGCGATGTGAAGATTTGCAAAGTGCAAACGGATCGGAATGTGGCAGATCCCCTGACGAAGCCTCTTCCGCTTGACAAGCATGAAAAACACCAATTAGCTATTGGTGTTAAGCTTTTACCAAGTTGTAATCTAGATTAATTTGTACTCTAGTGCAAGTGGGAGACTGAAAGAGATATGCCCTAGAGGCAATTAATAAAGAGTATTTATTTATCATATCTCGTTTGTTCATAATACGTTTTTGTGTCATGTTGTGACCGTATTAAGCGGAATCTTTAATACGGGTGTGATGCGTAAACAACCAGGTCCCTAGTAGCCTATACTAAAACTAGTTTCATTGCGCGATTGATGATCGAGGTTTTCCGATCATAAGGCATGGCGCCGGTCGGCAACGGAAGTAATGTCGTTGGTTAAACGATGTGATGGACGTACCCAGTATTTATAGGACATAGTCATTACGCCTTAAGACCGTGAGACCAACTCTTATTGTTATTCCTGGAAGATACTTTGATTGCACCAAACGTCGTATCTTAATTAGTATGACAATAACGGTGATACTTTTGGGTATCGGAAGGGGATAGTTGAGACGAGGGGTCAACAACGGGATTTGTCAGTCCGCATAGCCTGATAGATACTCTAGGGCCCACTCGGTGAGATTACGTTCAGGTTTGGTAGATGAAAGTCATTCGTTATATCACAGGGATTAATTCATGGGGTCCAGGACTACGAGTTAGTCGTTGATCAGAGAGGAGTCTCGATCATTCCTGTTATTATATCGAACCGCTAGGGTAACACACTTAAGGGGTTTCGACAAGACAACCGGAAAGGAAATAGATCACCAGGAACGTCCCGGGAGAGGTCCGATGGAGATTGGGCAGCGACAAAATAGTTTTCGGAGCTAGAATATATTATATATAATATGTTTGATATTAATTAGTGTAATTCATGTCTAAATATGATTTTATATATTTATTTTCGAATTTATTAAGACTGATTTTCCTAAATGGGCCTTCTGGTGGAAAGGAGGCCCATGGGGTAAAATCCCCAAGGGAATTCGGTGGGGGGGGGGGGGGGGGAGCATGGCCGGCCTAGGTGGGCCAAAAGGGGCCCACCAGGGCCGGCGCACCTGCTCATGCCGCACCAGGCATGTGGGGGTTAGTCCCACATTGCCTGGTTAGCAAGTTGGCTCCCTCCCGGGAGCGTATATATAGAGGATACCCCTGGCCTTTTAATTCACCAATTAATTCCCCAATTCTCTCTCGATTTTGTGATTCCCTTTGTCGGAGTTGCACCGAGTTGAGAGGGAGATCTCTTCCACCATAGCCCGCTGCCGCGCTGCTGGTGTTCCGGTCCAAGTCTTCCACTGCTCGTCCTTGACTGGAGTTTCGGAGGTCGTCGTCTCCACCGTACGTGTGTAACGCCCTGCGAGATGATGCGCTAGCGATGCTGGGAGGTCTACTTCCTCTACACGACCTTGAGGTCGGCTTTGTCGGTCTTCATCGACAACGTTTGTGCGGGAATGTAATCCCCGCTTTCGGTCTACAAGGGTATATATTCCGATCTCCGTTCGTACTACTATATCTGCATAGAATAGATCTTGGCATGTTTTAAGGATATCGTTGCTAGGATTTTTTTTGTTTTCTGCATACGATCCCCTTCAGCATTAAGTCTGGGGCAGTGAGAGAAAGATCTAAGATGGTAGATGTACATTTGCTACTAGGGATAAAACAATATTACTTTGTCTAAGGATGATGTTACTTACTTACTTTACACACACTGCTTAAGGCGATAATATGTTGCATGCAACTTAATACTGAAAGGGGTGCGAACATTAACCGGAAGGTGGATTATTAGTCATAAATGCGGTTGGAACGGTCTATGTATATTGTTGTAATGCCTGAATAAATATCACACTAGACACCATATCGTTAGTATATGCATTGGGTTGCTCATCATTATTCGGTCAATTGCCTAGCTGTAATTTGTTTACCACGCATGGATGATTGTTATTATTATTTATGGAGAGAAACCACAAGTGAACTGTGGACCCCGGTCCTTCTCGTTAATCTGATAAAACCACAACATCAAACCTGTTACTTTCTGCAAACATCACTCTTTCTTTCACACATACGTTTAATCCTTTGTTACAACAAGCCGATGATATTGACAACCTCACTGTTAAGTTGGGGCAAAGTATTTTGATTGTTTGTGTGCATGCCCCACGTCAACAGCTCTTTTCTGGCGCCGTTGATACCTTGAGGGAATTCTTCATCTCCTATTGGTTCGATAACCTTGGTGTCATAGATGAGGGAAATTTGTTGTTGCACTACTTCATACCTTCCTCTTGGGGTCTCCCAACAACACACCCACCGTGTGCATCAAGCTCTTTTCTGGCGCCGTTGCCGGGGAGATAAAGATTCATCACGAGGGGAGTGTCCGCACTTCCAATCCTTTTATTTTGTTATTGTCTTGCTTAGTTTATTTTTATTACTGTCTTGTTTGCTTAATATAAAAAATACAAAAACTAATTTACTTGCATTACTTTTTATATTTCGGTTTTGTTATTTATTTTCAGTTTTGTTACTTTGTTTATTTCGGTTTGTCAATTATTTCTCTATTATTGTTATTTCGGTTTGTCCTAAATTTTCTGAAAATGGGTAGTCCTGAAGTTGAAGTTCGTTCGTTTAAACAACAAGGCGGAGAAATTTTAAAAGATGCTTGGTATAGGATAAATGATGCTCATAAAAAATGCACTATGAAACACTCCACTTTAATCCTCCTTAGGAATTTTTATGTTGGTATCTCTAGTTGGTATAGGTATGTTCTTGACACTCTTACGGTGGGTAATTTTCTTGGAACACCTGCTTTTGAAGCCTGCAATTTAATTGAAAGTTTGGTAGGATCACCACCCCTTACTAAAGAAGTTAAAACTGAGATCACTTTGGAGGATATTATTAAAAGGTTGGATTCTACGGAGAAAACTTTTCTTGATAATGCTAGCAAGGGTAATGAGTCAATGAACGATATTAATGGAAGAATCAGTGCTTTAGAAACTAGCAACACCCTTGATACTCATAATCATAGAATTGATGAATTAGAAGATGTTATGAAAACTTTAGGTTCCACATTTGCTTCTATTAAAATTAAGAAAGATAAAGCTTTTGTATGAAGGGAGCAAAAGATCATTTATATTGCCAAACCCAAACCTCAGAATATGCCTAAAAGTGATGGTTTACATAATAGGAGGCACTCATGGATACCAAAAACACCTATTACAACCAACCATGTTTTTGAAGAAGTCATTGATGTTGATGCTTCATCTCTTGATAGTACTTGAGTTTTACTTTGTGCCTAGCTCAAAGGCGTTAAACAAAAGCGCTTATGGGAGACAACCCACTTTTTTTCCTGTTATTTTAATTTATTCTGCTTGTGTCAAGGACTTGTCCTACCTCTGTAGCAATTCATTTGTATCTTTATTTTATTATAATGTTGTGTCAAGTTAAGTCTCTAGTTGAAAGTTGATGTTAAAATTCAATTCCTCTGTTGAAACAGATTTTTGTTGTTCACCGTTAAATTCATAACTCCTCACTGGAAGGTTAGAAAAATCTGCACTTTCTTGTGCGCAATCCTCAGATGTATACGCAACTTTCATTAGTTTTGAGTTTTCTTATCTGAGCTAGTTAAGTGGCTCGAAAAATTCGTCTTTACAGACTGTTCTGTTTTTGACAGATTCTGCCATTTTATTTTGCAATGCCTCGAGGGAATTTTTCATCACCTACTGGTTCGATAACCTTGGTTTCATAACTGAGTGAAATTTGCTGTTGCACTACTTCGTACCTTCCTCTTGGGATCTCCCAACAACACACCCACCGTGTGCGTCAACCCCAAGAGGAAAGTATGAAGTAGTGCAGCAGCAAATTTCGCTCAGTTATGGAACCAAGATAATCGAACCAGTAGGAAATGAGAATTCACTCAAGGTATCAATAGCGCGAGAGAAGAGCTTGACGTAGTTGACGTGGAACCTGCACACAACACAACCAAGATACTTTACCCCAACTTAACAGTGAGGTTGTCTATCTTACCGGCTTGGTGTAACAAAGGATTAAACGTATGTGTGGAAGAAAGATGTTTGTTTGCAAATCGTAACAGGTTCGCGTTTGGTGGTTTATGAGATTAAAGAGAAGGACCGAGGTCCACAGTTCACTAGTGGTGTCTCTCCATAAACAGTAATAACATTCATGCGGGTAAACAAATTACATCTGGGCAATTGATAGAATAATAAAGTGCATAAGAATGCATATACTAATGTCATAATGTCTAGTGTGAGCTTTATTTGGGAATTACAACAATATACATAGACCGTTCCAACCGCATCTATGACTAATAATCCACCTTCCGGTTAGCGTCCTTACCCCTTTCAGTATTAAGTTGCATGCAACAGTTTATCGCCTTAAGCACTGTGTGCAAAGTAAGTAAGTAACATCATCCTTAGACAAAGTACTATTGTTTTATCCCTAGTAGCAATTGTACATCTACAACCTTAGAGCTAGCTGTCACTACCCCAGATTTAATAGAGACATGAACCTATTATCGATCATAAACATCCCCTCTTGGAGTCACAAGCATCTACTTGGCCAGAGCATCTACTAGTAACGAACATCATGAAATATCATTAAATAGCACACACATGAGATATTATGAAGCAATAACTTTATTACTCAATATTCATCGGATCCCAGCAAACACAACATGAAGTATTACATAACGGTGATCTTGATCATTATAGGCAGCTCACAAGATCTGTAGCACCCCAACTTATATTAAAGTTGGAACACCTGTGTTATGTGCTAGTCCCTGGATCACTGCCAGCACCACAGTACAAAATATAAAGTACCATTGCATAAGTATTAAAATTACTACAACGAGATCCAAAAATAATAGCCAAGTATGGCTTTATTACAAGTTGCATAGCCATGAAGGCTAGCTAAAGTTCAGAGTTCACAACGAAAGAGAAAATAACATTGAGCCTCATCTTCAAGCATGCGCCACAGGCAGTCATGTTGGGTGTAGACTCGAGCCAAACTCATTCAGCATCAGAATTTCCTGCACATTTGAATATGCAGCCCCCGAAGGAGGTCAATACAATGATGTATTGGCAAGTGACTATGGTGGATGTATAATGACAAGTCTAAAATATATATGCATATTTGGCTTGGTGGGGTTGGAGGCTATTTGCAGAAATCAAGTTTTCTCCTATCATTTTGTAAAACACTTTTATTTCTCAAGACTTGGCACCAAGGGATAAAACCAAAGTGCGCCATCAATTCTTTCCTTAGTCAAAATTTTACTTTACGAAAACAGTGTTGAGATTCTTCTGCCCATCCTTGTCCAGTTGCTCGAAGTAGTCCATTTCCGGGGACACGGCTGAGTACTCCCATCGGGAGCGGCCGGTTCGACTGAAGAAATCGAGTTCAAGCTCAAGATCAAGCAATCCAATGGCGCGTCCAGGAGGAAGAAGTCCTTTGCTCGACTCTACGCTTCGACCAAGCACTCGGGGGCTACTGACGTGGGGCTGCCTTTCGGGTAGCCCACGATAAGGCTACCTGGGCCGCGCCAAGGACATGGAGGCCCACAGAAGGCTCACGCGGGGTACCATGTAACCTAGTCCAAGTCGGTTAGGTCGCATAACCTGCCATATCTGTAGTTGCCATCGGCATCGACCACCCGAGACCTGGCTACCTATAAAGCCAGGAGCGTTGCTCGTCCCAAAGGACACGCTCATAGCCACCTCCACAAACCCTAGCGAGATCGCAATCTCGCCATTGTAATCGCTACTCGCATCAATAATCAGACAAGCAGGAGTAGGGTGTTATCCTCCGGGAGCCTGAACCTGGGTAAATCCTTGCTTGTCAGCCGTCGTGACCACCTGCACTCATCTCTCTCCCCATCAATCAACCCGGGGTGCATAACCCTGGGACTTGTCGAGTTAACACCTCGTCAGAGGCTATTTGCAGAAAACAAGTTTTCTCCTATCATTTTGTAAAACACTTTTATTTCTCAAGACTTGGCACCAAGGGATAAAACCCAAGTGCACCATCAATTTTTTCCTTAGTCAAAATTTTACTTTACGAAAACAGTGTTGAGATTCTTCTGCCCATCCTTGTCCAGTTGCTCGAAGTAGTCCATTTCCGGGGACACGGCTGAGTACTCAGTTTGTCGACTCTGCAGAGGTTGTGCACTTTCACCTTTAGACTCAATTAGCCCGAAAATCCTATACACACGGAGTGTATTGAGGAAAGGAGAGAATTCAGACAAGAACTTTCAGAAAAAGGATGCAACCATACTAGCAAGACCCGTTCCACCTACCATCTCAACATCTGCTTGTCAAGCTGACAGGTTGCACCCTCACAACTTAATTATTCTAGACAGAGCCTATTGTCAAAAGGCTGCACGGGAAGTTTCTAAACTTAGAGGTACTTGGTAATCTCTTCGTTCCTGGGTGGCCGTCCACAAGTGCACTTCTGGGTAACAAACACCATACTCATGGCCCTAAGTAGAATAGATATTCATCCTAGGCGACGACAACCACAAGCATAGTCCCAAAAGCCACTCAACATAAACCAAACAACCAATTCCACCCAGAAGTGTATTTTAATTTTTAGCACTTAGAATCATGTCTATAACATGGTAAACATTTTCATAGCATAGCTAAGCAACTACTAAAAACTTTTCATGGCTCCTTAGGATAAGGGGGTGGCTACACACTACTAGGATATTTGTAAAAATATAACCAATCTTAGCATTATAAAATAAATCCAAAAATTCTTATCATGCATACTACTCAAAATATACTACTTATGCATATAGAAAAGATGGGATAAAATATGAAGGTCACTTGTCTTGGTAACAGGAGGCACAAGCACATCAAGAATAACAATCACAAGCAAGTCCTTCCTCCTCTTCACAATCTAACAACAAGCAATACAAAATAATTAAATACAATATGCAACACTTAAAACTCCAAGCATAAATATGGATGCATGAATGATATGCTATGATAATAGGACACACTTATTAATAATTTTTATTTTCTGTCATTAAATGAATGAAATATAATTTCTAGGTATTTTTTAATATCAATTAAATAATTTTAAAATAATATAGTAAAACTTTGATTTCTATAATTACAACTTTTATTGTTTTATGAAATCTTCAATTAAGCCATTTATTAATATTGCTGGACAGAGGGAGATAATACAATCCTAAAACAATTAAATTTATTTCTAAATCATTTTTATTATTTAAGTTATTATTTTAATGGCCGAAATACTCCTCTGATAATTATACAATTTATAATTTATAAAAGGGAAAAACAAATGATGTAGAAATAAACTACATGAGCAGGGCTTTGCAATGACATAAAGTTTATCAATTTTGGACTTACAGATTAAAAGTTATGAATTTTGCAAGTTTTAATAGTTTTCTGTTTTAGTTTCTAAATTTTATTCGAAATAGAAAAAGAATCGGCCACGCGGCGCGATCTGATTCGTCCGTACCGATTCGACGCGGATCGGCAGCGTGGGCCGTCCGATCTCCTTAATAACGAGCGCTCGGAATTAAATGGATCTAGATCCGTTGGATTTAGATCCAACGGTCCGAAAACGGAGACCACGCGCGGGCGGCGCTGTTCGCCGGAAAAACTTCCGACCGCGACGGCGCCACGGTCGGCAATGCACGCGCTCGCGTCCTAGGGATCTACGGGATGGATGGGTCTTACCGAGACGTGGAGAAGATCGATGCGGGGAGGGTGGCGAGGTGGCGGTCTCCGGCGTTAACTCCTCCTCGCGTAATCGCTCGCCGGAGTAGCACGAGGCGGCGGTTCTCCTCGGGAGAGCACGGACACGGCGGTGCGCTGCGGAAATGAGTTCAAAACCGTGTCAAAAAGCTTCGCAAGGAAAAGTTAAAGCGAGAGGGAGCAACGAGACGGCACGGGGTGGTTAGGTTTGCGCGCACGGTGAGGTTCTCACCGACGGCGACGGCGGAAGAGCGGGGTCTCTAGCGGCCAGCCCATGGGATCTTTGGAGGAGGTGTTTGGGGCAAAACACAGAGGAGCTCGGGGGCTTTTAGTATGGGAAAACAGCGAGGTAAATGGAGTAGTAAATCGCCGCATTAAAACGAAATCAAATCGGGCGTTTTCGGTCGGAGACGTGGGCGTGATTTGGGGACGAACGGCTCCGCGGGGGAGATGACAGGTGGGTCCCACCTGTCAGTGACAGCGAGAGAGAGAGAGAAAGAGAACTGGGCCGCAGTGCTATGCGCGTGCGACAGGTAGATACGGGCCACGGCCCACTCGACTCAGAAATCCAAATATTTTTATTTAAATCCTTTTCTGTTTTTAAATACTGATTTCAAATATGATTTTTAAACCTATTCAAAACATTTCAGAAAAATTCATAAAAATATGTTTTGGAAAGGTTATTAAAAATGGAACTTTTTAACATTATACTTGCCCATATATAAATTGGTAAATTTTTATTTATTAAAGGAGTTTTAAATAAACACTTTATGGAATTATAGATTATTTAAATTTATAATTTGAAGTTTTATTTAATATTTTTGTGATGTAGTTTTATGCCCAATGATGAATGATGCATGAATGCAAAGTTTTAAATTTTTGCAAAATTTGGGATGTTACAGACTAACCCCCTTAAGAGGAAGCTCGCCCTCGAACTTCGGAAAGGTTAGCAAATAGGTGTGGATGGTCTTCTCGGAGGTCATCCTCTCGTTCCCAGGTGGCTTCTTCCTCGGTATGATGATTCCATTGGACTTTACAAAACTTGATGGTTTTGGTACGGGTGACTCTTTCTTCGGTCTGCAATATCTTGATGGGTTTCTCTTCGTAGGTCAGGTCACTTTCCAATTGTACTTCTTCGAGGGGTACATTATCCTTTAAGGGAACTCCCATCATCTCGGGGTGACATTTCTTCAATTGACTGACATGGAACACATTATGAACCGCAGACAGGGCTTCTGGTAGTTCTAACTCATATGCTACTTCACCCTTGCGAGAAAGAATTTTGAATGGTCCGATGAATCGCGGTGCTAGCTTTCCTTTAATTCCAAACCTCTTTACACCCCGGAGTGGCGACACTCTAAGATAGGTTCTATCACCCACCTCGTAGGTGACTTCTCTACGTTTAGCATCCGCGTAGCTTTTCTGGCGTGACTGTGATATCTTCAACCTATCTTTAATTAATCTGACCTTCTCTTCTGCTTCTTGGATTATATCAGGTCCAAAGAAACTTCGTTCTCCTACACCACTCCACAACAATGGGGTTGCGCATTTCTTCCCATATAAAGCCTCAAATGGTGCCATCTCAATACTAGCTTGGTAACTGTTATTGTAGGAGAACTCGGCATAGGGTAGATTGTCATCCCAACTAGACCCATAATCAAGCGCACAAGCTCTTAACATATCTTCTAAAATCTGATTTACTCTTTCAGTCTGGCCATCTGTTTGCGGGTGAAATGCTGTACTGAATTCCAATCTGGTTCCCAGTGATTCATGCAACTGCTTCCAAAAATGAGATGTGAACTGGGTCCCTCTATCGGACACGATACTCTTGGGGACGCCGTGTAGGCACACAATTCTCTTCATGTAAATATCGGCTAGCTTTGCGCTGGTATAGGTGGTTTTCACGGGTATAAAGTGAGCTATTTTGGTTAAGCGACAAACAATAACCCAAATAGAATCATACCCTGATCTGGTCCTTGGTAACCCGGTGATGAAATCCATCCCAATAGAATCCCACTTCCAATCCGGTACCTTGAAGGGTTGCAAAAGTCTTGCTGGTTTCTGATGCTCAGCCTTTACTCGACTGCATACATCGCACTTAGCGATATATTCTGCTATTTCTCTTTTCAGATTGTTCCACCAAAATCTCTCCTTCACATCCATATACATTTTGGTATTTCCTGGATGAATGGAATAAGGTGTTTCATGGGCTTCTTGCAGAATTAACTTCCTAAGATCAGGATCATTTGCCACGCATACACGTTTTTCAAACCACAAGGTTCCTTGCTCATCTTCATGAAATCGCTTGGCTTTTCCTGCTCTCAGGTTGACTTTGATTTCATCAATATCTTTGTCTCCCTTCTGAGCTTCACGTATATGGTCCATCAAATTTGGTTGTACTACTAACGAGGCTACAAAACCATCTGGTACCACCTCTAATCGGAGGTCCTTGAATGCCTTGCATAAATCCTCAGGTATTTCTCCTGCCGTGAGGCCATTCACATAAACCTTACGACTCAGTGCATCAGCTACTACATTAGCCTTTCCAGGATGGTATTGAAGGCTTAGATCATAATCCTTGATAAGTTCTAACCATCTTCTCTGCCTCATGTTCAATTCTTTCTGAGTAAAAATATACTTCAAACTTTTGTGGTCAGTGAACACTTCGCATCTTTTTCCCATTAGGTAGGGTCTCCAAGTTTTCAGGGCATGTACTACGGAGGCTAACTCGAGATCATGAGTGGGATAATTTGTTTCATGTTTCTTGAGCTGTCTAGAGGCATAAGATGCCACTCTGCCTTCTTGCATCAGCACACTTCCTAGGCCTTGGCGTGAAGCATCACAATAAACTTGGAATTCTTTCTCTAAATCAGGTAAGCATAGAACTGGGGCTGAAACTAGTCGTTTCTTCAACTCCTGAAAACTGGCTTCGCATGCGTCAGTCCACTCAAATTTCTTCTCCTTCTTTAATAATTCCGTCAGTGCCTTGGCGATTTTGGAAAAGTTTTCTATAAATCTTCGGTAGTATCCTGCTAGACCAAGAAAACTCCGTAATTCTCCCACATTCTTTGGTGGCTCCCAATTGGTTACAGCTGAAACCTTTTCAGGATCCACTGCTATACCCTCCTTGGATACTATGTGTCCTAGGAATGCGACTTGTTCCAACCAAAATTCACACTTGCTGAATTTGGCATATAACTTATGTTCACGTAGTCTTTGCAATACTAGGCGCAAATGCTCTTCATGTTCTTTGTGACTCTCGGAGTAGATCAGAATGTCATCTATGAACACCACCACAAACTTGTCCAGAAAATCCATGAACACTTTATTCATCATATTCATGAAATAAGCTGGAGCATTGGTTAATCCAAATGGCATTACTGTATACTCATATGAGCCATATCTTGTAACAAACGCTGTCTTTGGTATATCCATCTCTCTAACCTTCATTTGAAGATAACCTGATCGAAGATCAATCTTGGAGAAGACACATGAACCTTTCAGTTGATCAAATAATTCATTTATCTTGGGTAACGGATACTTGTTCTTGATGGTGTGTTCATTTATATCTCTGTAGTCCGTGACTAGTCTCTGGGTTTGATCTTTCTTTTTGACAAAAAGAACTGGCGCTCCCCACGGCAAAGAAATTGGACGGATAAATCCTTTCAGAAGGTGTTCCTCCAGTTGCTTCTTGAGTTCTTTCAGTTCATCGACAGCCATAGGGTAAGGTCTCTTAGCTATTGGTCCGGTACCCGGTTTCAGTTCAATGATAAATTCCACATCTCTATCGGGTGGCATTCCCGGTAATTCTTCTGGGAATACATCTGGGTACTCTTGGACAATCAGCACATCACCAAGGCTAAGCCCCTTAAGAGAATTTAGCCTAACTTTCTTAAGTTCGAAAGTTGATCTGAATTTAATCTTATATTTTTCTGGGGTGGTGAGGGTGATAGCTCTATTTGCACAGTCTATGATCCCTTCAAAACGGGTCATCCAATCCGTTCCGATGATAACATCCAAACCTTGGGTTTCTAGGATGACTAAGTCTGCTGGGAAAAGATATTTTTCCAATCCTTAAATCTAACTACCTACAGCCTGAATTTACTATCGTCTCACCCCCAGGTGAACTCACTCTAATAGGTTTTCCTAAGCTTTCCTCGGCTAGCCCATGTTTGTTTACAAAAGCTCTTGATATGAATGAATGCGATGCTCCAGTATCAAATAAGACTAATGCTGGAAAGGAATTGAGCAGGAACTTACCAAGCACAGCATCAGGTTCATCATGAACTTCTTCCACATTGATGTGATTTACTTGCCCCTTCTGGAAAGGATTGGGCTTGGAATTTTCATCAGCCTTCCTCTCTGGGCATTCAGTTGCATAGTGTCATGTCTTCTTGCACTTGAAGCAAGTCACATTAGATAAGTCTTTCTTCCCTTCATAGTTAGGACGGGGATTACCATTCCCGTGATTTTGGCCATGGTGATGGTTTCCCTTGAACCCACCATTATTTCCTTTGTACCCTCCATTGTTTCCTTTGTATCCTCCATTGTGGTTATGACCATGATGCTTTTGGCCACTACCACTGTTGGAGTAGTTCCAGGGTTTATGGCCACTGACTTCAGAGGTGTGTGGTTTCTTGTGAGTCCCTTCAGAGTTACCCTTACTTGCACCGAACTTCCTCTTCCTATTCTCTTCCTTTCTTATGTTATTGTCCAGAGTGATTGCTTGATCCAGCAGAATTTGATAGTTAGGAGCATATGCCACACACAAGGGTATCTTTAGTTCTCCCCTAAGTCCATTAAGGAATTTGTCCTTCCTTTTAGCATCAATGTCGATGTCCTCTGGTGCATACCTTGAGAGCATACAGAAGTCATCCATATACTCCTTCAGAGTTCTACCTCCCTGCCTCAAGCTACGAAATTCCTCTTTCTTCAGGTTCATTATGCCAGAGGAAATGTGAGCATTGCGGAAACCATCCTTGAACGCATCCCAAGTCATGCCATCCAAGGGATGGGTCACTTGATAGGTCTCCCACCACATGGCAGCAGGTCCTTCCAATAGGTGTGCAGTGAACCTCACCTTTTCTGCCTCAGAACACTCATAGGTTACTAAGTCCTTGTTGACCGAACGGAGCCAGTCATCCGCCACTATTGGTTCAGTAGCAGAGGAGAACTTATTAGGTCTAAGCCTGAGAAATCTTGCAAGTCTGTCCATTGGTGGTGGTGGTGGTGGTGGGTGGTTGTTATTGTTGTTATTGTTGTTGGTTGCTGCAATGAACTGGGTCATCATAGTCATCAGTTGGGCTTGAGCTGCCATCAGCTGTTGCATAGCTTCGTTGTTGTCGGTATCACGACGTGGAGGCATCTGTGGGGTTTTAGCATGGATGAGTAAAAGATAGATAGAACTATAAGGAGGAATCCTACCCATGCACAAAACAATCAAGTCAAGCACACATCAACAACACACCACTTATAAAACAATCAACAAACCAACCAAAACCTTTGGCTTAAGGAAAGCGATATAAAAGTTTGGGAAATAAACTCAAGAGGTTCTGAGGGTACAAGGGAAAGTACTGCCTTACCACAAGTTGGTAGGTCAATACGAAGCTAATATAACGATGAGGTGTATGATAAATGGTGGTTTCCCTAGCTAGCTACTCGACCATGATATCTTCTTCCTCTTCAATTTCCTGAATCTCGATCCCTTCATTGGCGAGTACATCCTTGAGTTCTTTTGCTTCTTTCTCCAGGGCAAAGTTCTTTTCTTGCAGTTCCCTCTTCTCAGTACGAAGCCTTTTGATCAAATCACTATCAGCCTCGAACTCGACTTCATTGCTCTCGAGTTCTGCCTTTTGTTCCCTGATAGTCTTGTTCTTCTCTTGAACTATTTTCTCCTGCCTCCTGTACTTCTCCTCTTGTGCAGCGAACCTCTCTTCTTGTGCCTTAGTCACTTCCTCTTGAGCCTTCACCTTCTCTTCGTTCTCCTTAAGTAAGGCACATAGCTCATCGTTCTTCAGAAGCTCGGTGCGTCGATCTTCATACAGTTCAGTGACAAGGATTTCCAGCTCCTGGAAATAAAGACTAAGGGGTTTTTCCTTGCCTCTTTCTCCGACATCATACAGGTAAGGTTCTCCATCCTCGTTTCTCCTTCCAAAGAAAATGGAGTAGTGGCCCCTCAACTTTGTGCTGTAGCGTCCGCAGAGGCGCCCAATCAAATCTTGCATGACTAGATTGAGTCCTTTATCTTTGGAGTCGCTAACCATTTTGACCTCCAGTGGGGGCTCTTCTCCACGTCCTGGCTGAGTTGCTTTTATTCCCCAGCAACCCTCTTTGTTAAACTTCTTCAGGATGAAGCCCTTGACTTGGGGTAGTGGTAACCCTATCTTCTCGCCGTTGTCGAGAAGTTACAGCCAAAACGGGTGTTCTCGAAGTCCTCCGCGGTGGTGAAGTGGAAGCTCGTCATCCTTTAGGTAGAAATAAAGGAATTAAAACAAGAATTGCATAAGATAAGGGATTACTAGTCATGGTGTGTATTATTAATTTAGAAGGATACTAAGTCAAAATCTTAAGGTGATCAACAGATATTAACAACTCTTCGTAAATTGGATTTTTCACTATAGTGAGAGAGACAGACACCCGGCCAGCCACTTATATTGTGGAACAGGTCTCATGTACACGGACATGTAAGGTTTGTCCCTGGCCGCTTCATCCCACTATGCCGCTAGAATCCAACATACTTCAAAGATGGTAACATTATGACCAAAAAGGGGCTTAACCAATCCTAGGGGCTCGAACCTACAGGGAACACTTTGCTCTGATACCATTTTGTAGCACCCCAACTTATATTAAAGTTGCAACACCTGTGTTATGTGCTAGTCCCTGGATCACTGCCAGCACCACAGTACAAAATATAAATTACCATTGCATAAGTATTAAAATTACTACAACAAGATCCAAAAATAATAGCCAAGTATGGCTTTATTACAAGTTGCATAGCCATGAAGGCTAGTTAAAGTTCAGAGTTCACAACAAAAGCGAAAATAACATTGAGCCTCATCTTCAAGCATGCGCCACAGGCAGTCATGTTGGGTGTAGACTCGAGCCAAACTCATTCAGCATCAGAATTTCCTACACATTTGAATATGCAGCCCCCGAAGGAGGTCAATACAATGATGTATTGGCAAGTGACTATGGTGGATGTATAATGACAAGTCTAAAATCTATATGCATATTTGGCTTGGTGGGGTTGGAGGCTGACATGGGGCTGCCTTTCGGGTAGCCCACGATAAGGCTACCTGGGCCGCGCCAA
Organism: Poa annua; assembly: GCA_026929855.1. NCBI lineage: Eukaryota > Viridiplantae > Streptophyta > Magnoliopsida > Poales > Poaceae > Poa > Poa annua. The sequence goes on along the minus strand of CM049426.1, from coordinate 60,119,386 downwards.
GGACATGGAGGCCCCCAGAAGGCCCACGCGGGGTGCCATGTAACCAAGTCCAAGTCGGTTAGGTCGCATAACCTGCCATATCTGTAGTTGCCATCAGCATCGACCACCCGAGACCTGGCTACCTATAAAGCCAGGAGGGTTGCTCGTCCCAAAGGACACACTCATAGCCACCGCCACAAACCCTAGCGAGATCGCAATCTCGCCATTGTAATCGCTACTCGCATCAATAATCAGACAATCAGGAGTAGGGTGTTATCCTCCGGGAGCCTGAACCTGGGTAAATCCTTGCTTGTCAGCCGTCATGACCACCTGCACTCATCTCTCTCCCCATCAATAGCCCCGGGGTGCATAACCCTGGGACTTGTCGAGTTAACACCTCGTCAATTGGCGCCGTCTGTGGGAACGTCAAACAAGTGCTAGGATCATGGTCGCTCCGGCTCCATCCGCAATGAAGATTGGCGTGTCCGCCGCCAGGGAGTCGATCCGCTTCGGCTCCTTCGAGTACGTCCTCCACCCACCGGCCCTCCGCTCGGTGTACGCCGATCTGGACAAAGGTATACACATCACCTTCGGCTCCATATACTGCTGCATCGATAGTCGTGGTATACTCAGGTCTACGACTACCACGCTATGCGTGGCGGCGTCACCCGAATCGGCAACCCCCGCGCCCGCCGAAACCGCGAAGATCGCATCTGCCGCACCCGAGGATAGCGCGCCCGCTGCACCCGCGAAGCTTGCATCTACGTCGACTACCTCGACAATTTCGGCAACGGCCGCGTGGATCGGGTCTACTACTCCAAGATCTACCTCGACTGTCGCACTCGCACGGGCAACCAGGAGCTCGCGCCCAAAAACCACGTCACGCGCGCCCTCATCTTCATGGAAATCCGAAGTCTACCCCAAGTCAATCGCACTCGCCCCGGCGAGCGTGAACACATGGACGATCGCGAGAAGACGCGACAGCGACTGCGCCGCGCGCCACGTTGCAGCAATTTTCGATCCCGAGCAAGACGCGGGTGACAGAAGCAGCAGCGGCAGCACCAAGTCTCAGACTCAAGTCTACCCCAAGCAAGTTTTCATGGCCGGCACAGCACCACATGGCGACGACGAAGAACCCGCATATCCGCTAGAGGTGGACATGCCGGACCAGACTAAACTTATCATCACGCGGGACATGGCGATCCAAGCCATGAAGCATGTGGACGAGGGCACGTTCCCCCCACCCAACGCACCTCGAGACGACCACCTGGCGGTCCAGTACTTGCTGCGCAAGGAAGGCGAGCGAATCCGCGCCGAAAAAGCCGACTTACTCCGGCGCAAGAGGGACGCAGACGCATCGAGTGCCAGGCGAGCCGCCCTCTCCTTCACATCCTCTACGGAGGTTAACCAGGGAGCACGGCGGAACAGAGCCCGCGTTCCCCTCATGGCAGAAGCAGATCGAACCAGGCTCACCCGCAATCTCGACTCGTCCTTCGTCACCGAAGATGAGAACGGGATACCCGTCCCAAAGACGGCGAACGCCGCCCTGATCTCAGTCGAGGCATACCTCCGGCTCACGCAGCCACCGGAGGGGGACGCGCGCTCCCTTCTCCACAAGCAGCAAATTGCCTCCATAAGGGCAATCGAAGAAGCGCCGACGGCCAAGGGGCCAAGCAACCGGGCGCACGAACCAACAACCTCGGGCATCCCAGCGGCACAAGGACAACCAGTCAAGGACCTTCGCGACGTCCTCACGCAGAAGACGGTGGATCGCAACCGCAAGGAGCGCTCGGCTGGTGCGGCAAACACGGACGACCATGCTGACTGCGACTTCGAGCCGTGCATCGCGGCATGCTTCAGCTTCAACATCCGCGACACCCGCATGCCTAAGGGCTTCAAGTTGACAGCAGGCACACCAAAGTACGACGGGAAGCAAGATCCAAAACTGTGGCTCGAGGACTACCTCATCGCCTGCACCTGCCAAGGCGGGACGTAGACTACGGAAATGCAGTACATCCAGCTTATGCTGACGGACTCGGCACGCGGGTGTCTCACAAGCCAACCCAAAGACTCTTTCCGAACATGGGAAGAATTCCAAGATAACTTCATCAAGAGTTTCTCGGGAACATTCGCAAGGCCAACGACCTACATCGAGTTGCAGGCCTGCAAGCAAGGAAAGGATGAGTCGCTCCGCTCCTACATCCAGCGATGGACACTCCTCCGCAACACCATGGAACCCGTCTCAGAAGATCGGGTGATGGACGCCTTCATGCACGGCGTCGCTCGCCGTGACCTCCGCGAGGAATTCGGTAGGCTCCAGCCGAAGACCACAATAGAGCTCATGAAGATAGCCAACCAATGGGCCGAAGGAGAGGACTACGTCCGCGAAACTTCCCCCAAGAAAGAGGTCGAAACAAACAACTGGCGTGAGGCACGCCAGAAGAAGAAGCCACGTTACACACACGATTCAATCGAACTAGTAGCGGCGGGCTATGGAACCCCCCGTGAGGACAAACGCGACAACAGTCGACAGTACGACCAAGGTCGACAGTCTAGCTCGAGTCAGTATAACCGTGGCAGCAGCAGCATTGCCCACAATGATGGAAGCCAGAAGCGCGAGTGGAAGCGCCCGCTGACCCCAGCAGAGGAGCTGATGCAACCCTGTAAGCACCACTCGTTCCGCAATCCGGAGACAGGCAAATGGGGTTCCAGCCACCTGTTAAAGGATTGTCGCAAAGCAAGAAAGATATACCAAGCCATGCAGCAAATCATCGCTCCAGTACAGGCAATACAGGCAGCCCCGTAGCTAGCCATCCAGGCAGCACCCGCAAACAACAACCAGGTGCAAGCGGTAGGAGCATTCCCCCAGCCGCAGCAACAGCAACAACAACAAGGTCAGGCGGCAGCAACCGACACGTACCCACCCGCACGGGGACAACTGAACATGATCCAGAAGGGACCCCCGTCAAACAGGCGCCAAAAGCTCCTCACCCGCCAAGTACTTCAGGCCATCAACAGCCCGCGCGCGGTACCAGACTACCTGCGCGGGTCTGAGACACCCATCACGTTTTCCAGGGCAGAACACCCGTCCGAGGTAACCCAACCTGGGCACGCCGCACTCGTGATTGATGCCTTGATGGGCGACTACAGCTTGAAGAAGGTGTTCATGGACGGAGGCAGCAACATCAACATCATATTCGCCGATATCCTGAGAAGAATGAACAGGTCGACAGAGAAATTGCCGGAATCGGAAACCACCTTCCACGGCATAGTACCAGGGCAAGCAATCACGCCCATGGGAACAATCACACTCGACGTCATCCTCGGTACACCCGAGCACTTCAGGAAGGAGTCGATAGACTTCGAGGTCGTCGACTGGAAGTCACAATACCACGCCATCCTCGGGCGCCCAACCTTTGCCAGGTTCATGGCAGTACCCCACTACGCCTACCTGATGGTAAAGCTGCCCGGGCTGAAAGGAGTAATCATCGTACGCGGCGACTTCGGGCTCTCCAATAGCTGCGACCGCGAGTTTGCCAAGATTTCTGAGTTCTTCGGGGTCAAAGAGCACTTCAAGGCCATATCAGCCGACAACGACAAGACCGTCTTTCCATCTCGCAAGAAGCTAGCTAAGGACGCAGAATTCAACACGAACGACGACACCGTCACCCACCAAGTCCATCCGACTGACAGCAGAAAGACGGTCAAGGTCTCGTCAAGTCTGACCCCCGCATAGGAAAGCGCACTCGTCGAGTTCCTACGTGAGAACTGGAAGATCTTTGCATGGCAACCTTCTGACATGCCAGGGATACCCAGGGAACTCGCCGAGCACTCTCTAAAAGTCCATAAGGACGCAAGACCAGTCAAACAATCCATGCGACGCTTCTCAGGACCCAAGCGAGACGCGATCACCATGGAAGTCGACAGACTACTGCACGCCAAGTTCATCCGAGAGATCAAGGACTCGGACTGGGTCGCCAACCCGGTCCTAGTGGAGAAAAAGAAGACGAAGAAACTACGCATGTGCGTTGACTTCACCGCAGTAAACAAGTGCTGCCCCAAGGATCACTTCCCGCTCCCGCGGATAGACCAGATCATCGACTCGACAGCAGGTTGCGAGCGCCTGTCCTTCCTGGATGCCTACACAGGTTACCAGCAGATCAGGCTGAAAGTCGAGGACGAAGAGAAAACGGCCTTCATCACACCCGACGGCGTCTTTTGCTACCAGACGATGCCGTTCGGGTTAAAGAACGCAGGTGCCACATACCAGCGGACAATGCAAGCGTGCCTCAAAGGGCTAATCGGGCAGATCGTCCAAGTCTACGTCGATGACATCGTCGTCACGACCCGAAAGGAGGATATCCTAGTTGACGACCTCCGCAAGGTCTTCGCCGCACTCGACGTGTACCAGATCAAGCTCAACCCAGAGAAGTGCGTGTTCGGCGTGCCAGCCGGAGAGCTACTAGGGTACCTCGTATCTGCAAGAGGAATCGAAGCGAACCCTGAGAAGGTGCAGAACATTCTTACAATGCCAGCACCAACAAAACTCCGCGAGGTGCGGCGATTAGCCGGCCGAGTCGCAGCTCTCAGCCGGTTCATTAGTAAGTTGGGAGAGAAAGCCTTACCTTTGTACCAACTGATGAAGAAGACGGACAAGTTCGAGTGGACACAGGAAGCGCAGGCTGCGTTCGACCACCTCAAGAAAACCCTGACAACCTCCCCAGTCCTCGTGGCTCCACTGGAAAACGAGCCGTTATACTTGTACGTCTCAGCAACAAACAGGGTGGTGAGCACGGTACTCCCAGTCGAACGGGAAGAAGAAGGGCACAGTCACCCGGTGCAAAGGCCCGTTTACTACCTCAGCGAAGTCCTCACCCCGTCCAAGCAGAACTACCCGCATTACCAGAAGCTGGCGTATGGAGTCTTTATGACCTCCAGGAAGGTCGTCCACTACTTCTCCGAGCACCCGATCACGGTGGTAAGATCCTCTGGACTAGCAGACATTCTCACTAATCAACGCGCCACAGGTCGAGTCGCCAAGTGGGTTGTCGAACTAGGACCATGGGGGCTAAAATATGCTCACCCGAAGTCCATCAAGACCCAAGTCCTCCTAGAATTCACCACCGAGTGGATAGAAGCCCAGCTACCAAATGTCCCCGACTTGTCCAACGCATGGACAATGAACTTCGATGGCTCCAAGAAATTCATGTCAGCCGGGGCAGGAGTTGTGCTCATCTCCCCCAAAGGCGACAAGCTCAAGTACGTCCTGCAGATGGACTTTCCGACACCGTCTACAACGAAGCCGAGTACGAGGCCCTGATCCACGGCATGCGGATGGCCAAGAACTGCGGTGCCACGCACCTCATGATCTACGGCGACTCCTACCTTGTGGTACAGCAAACCATGAAGTCCTGCGACGCCATCGCCGAAAACATGATCGCCTATAGAGACCTTTACAACCAGTTGGAAGGCAACTTCGACGGCTGCGAGTTGCGGCACATCGGCCGCGAAAGCAACAAGGAAGCCGACGTCCTCGCTAACATGGGTTCAGACAGGGTGCCAGTCCCACCCGGCGTCTTCCTCGAGCGCATCACGCAGAGATCCATCAAGAATCAAAACACAGCAAGCACTGCAACAACAAAAGGCGATGCTAACCTGCCAAGCCAAGACAAGGTCCCCATGGAGGTCATGCTAGTCGAAGCTACATGGACAGGACCGTACCTGGCGTACATACTGAATCAGAAGCTGCCAGCTGACCCAGTCGAAGCAAAGCGCATCATCAGGCGCTCCAAAAGTTTCACCGTCATCAACGGCGAACTCTACAAAAGAAGTATCTCAGGAATCCTGCAAAGGTGCGTAGATCCAGTCGACGGCCAAGCCATCTTACTCGACATCCACGCGGGTATCTGCGAGCATCACGCCAGCAGTCGAGCATTGGTGGCCAAAGCGCTACGATCCGGGTTCTACTGGTTGACAGCCATGCAGGACGCCGAGGAGCTAGTAAGGAAATGCACAGGGTGCTAGGAGTTTGAAAACAAGCCACACGCGCCAGCATCAGAACTTAAGACAATACCACTAGCCTGGCCCTTCACCCAATGGGGTCTGGACATGGTGGGCCCGCTGAAGAAATCCTCACCCGGAGGTCGCACTCACCTCCTGGTTGCAGTCGATAAGTTCACAAAGTGGATCGAAGCCGTGCCCATCACAAGTTCGACTGCATCCACAGCAGTAAACTTCATCAGGTCAATCATCTTCAGATTCTGAGTACCGAATGGGATCATAACCGACAACGGCTCGAACTTCACAGCCAAAGAATTCAAGGACTTCTGCTCAGAGCAGGGCATCAAGCTCAGCTATGCGTCCGTCTCGCACCCGCAATCAAATGGGCAAGTGGAGAAAGCCAATGGCCTCGTCTGCAGCGACATCAAGAAGCGACTGCACGTGCCACTAATACGCGCATCGGGCGCATGGGTGGAAGAACTACCGTCGGTCCTTTGGAGTTTACGAACAACGCCAAACAGATCCACCCAATACACTCGATTCTTTATGGTGTATCGTGCGGAAGCGGTTCTCCCCTGCGACATGACATTCGACGCACCGAGGGTAGTCGCCTACGACGAGTCGGATGCAGAGGAGGCACTCGAAGACAGCATGGATACCCTGGATGAAGCACGCGACATCGCCCTGGCACGATCAGCCGTGTATCAACAAGACCTACGCAACTATCACACTCGGAGGCTGCGACCAAGAGCGTTCGCTGCAGGCGACTTGGTTCTTCGACTCAAGCAGAAGAAGGTGCACAAGCTCGCTTCCCCATGTGAGGGCCCATACATCATGACAGAAGCAATCGGCAACGGAGCTTACCGCCTGAAAGACTCGAAGACGGGAGCAGTTTGCAGCAACCCGTGGAACGTGGCACAACTCCGCCGGTTCTACGCCTAGTTCGACCCAATCATTGTACAAGAAAAATCAGCGCGGCAGGTCTCAGACGCACTCTTTCCTTCACCAGGGTACCTAAGGGGACTGGAAGGGTTTTAATGAGGCGGCCTGTTCGCAAGAATCAATAAATTGATTTGAAGAAAATCTGTCTACTTTACCTTTCACACAGAGGAAGTTCAAAATCCTAGGCCGCCACTCGAACCACTCGGGGGCTGCGCCACACAGGTTGAAAGAAAAGCTTAGGCCGCTACCCGAACTACTTGGGGGCTGTGCCATACAAGCATAAATCAAAAAATCCTAGGCCGCCATCTGACCCACTTGGTGGCTGCGCCATACAGGTCAAGTTCAAAATCCTAGGTCGCCACCCGACATACTCGGGGGCTGCGCCAAACAGGTAACACTTGTAATCCTAGGCTACCACTCGACTCACTCGGGGGCTACGGCATACAGGCCTTATCAGAAAATCCTCAGCCGCCACTCGAACTCACTCGGGGGCTACGCTGTACAGGTCAAGTTCAAAATCCTATGTCGCCACCCGACATACTCGGGGGCTGCGCCAAACAGGTAACACTTGTAATCCTAGGCTGCCACTCGACCTACTCGGGGGCTACGCCATACAGACCTTAGCCAAAATCCTAGGCCGCCACTCGAACAACTCGGGGGCTGCCACATACAGGTCAAGTTACAAAAATCCTAAGTCGCCACCTGACAAAGCCAGAGACTGCGACATACAGGTCACACTTGGAAAAACCTAGGCCGTCGCCTAACATACTAGGCGACTGCGCCACACAGGTCGAAAATAAAAACAGGCATTTACACTTCCGAGCAAGCAGTTCAATTCTCATTACTCGCAAGTATTTTTAATCTAGTACATTGCGACTTGCACAGGCACATTTGCCATCTATAGCTAACCCTGTACAGCAGACGACAGCTACTTTAAACTGCAAGCTCGGCCTTCGGCACATCGAGTGGGCCTACAAGGCGCTCACTTAGCCTCTGAAGCTGCCCAATAATTTGGCGCGCAGCCGCCAGGGTCTCGTCGAAGTCGTCATCACCAGGCAGGCCATCCAGCACCTTATCGAGCGGAAGATGCGGCCGATGCATTCGGACGTATGCCAACGCCGCATTCGCCCCAGCCACAAGTTGGGCGTGGACGACCTCCTTCAGCCCTTCACCGTCGCGAAACCTCTCCAGCAAGGCGGACAACCCGTTCGGCTGCGCGTTATGCGGGAAGTACACACGATTGATATGCCAGAGTGTCTTCCGGCAATTCTCCAGAAGAAAAGCCGCACGCCATGTGCGATCAAGCATAGTGGCAAGAGCGCGCCCTCTCGACTTGTTCACCCAGAACTGACGAGCTTCATAGGAGTCGCCGGACGCCTCTCGGGCAACTCGCTCTTCAACGCGACCCCGCTCAGCCTCCCAATCCGGGTTCACATCTGCACGCGCAAACCGCAAGTCAGAACAAGCAAGTTTCAGCAAAGAAAGCAGCCGCCAAAAGGATACAAACCTTGCAGCTGTCGACTGATCAGATCGATCTCCCCAAGCAAAAAATCCTCACGTCGTGAGAACTCTGCAGTAGGATGCGACCTGGAGCGGTGCAACAGCAGCTCGGTATTCTTCAGGGTCGCCTCAAGCTCAACCACCTTGTTCTTCAGGTGCCTGATTATCCGTTGATCATTTGTACTACGTGGAGGAGCCGGCGCCGCCCGACGACGGCGAGCACCCTAAGAAGAAGTCTCGCCACTCGGCTCAGTCGCAGGAGAAGAAGAAGCATCACCGCGCACGACATTCTGCCACGAATACGCATAGTCAATACAATCATACGAGTGTGCAACAAAGATAAACTCGGCAGAAAGAAATTCAGTTCTAGCAAAAGCATTGTTGAAGGCCAAAAGACCTGGCAAGACAATATTCATTACAAGGCCAAAAGTTTAAAGGTACAGACCACGGCGACTGCCAAATTCCTATGCTACATCTACTCTAAGGCTGCAGACTGCGACCGGGAGCGACTCTTCCGAGTAGCAGCCGCCTCAGTTGCCTTAGCAAGGGCCCTCTCGAAGAGTGCCACAAGCTGCACAGCCAACTGTGTAGCACGCTCCTTCACACCACCCAGCGACGCGATTCGGTCATCGGGTCTTCGAGGAAAGCCGCTGACGACCTTCTCAAAGTCACCCGGAACCTGATGTCCTAAGAGGAGCTGGAAGGTGAGCTCGGAGCCCCGTACCGTCTGCGACCGCGTGAAGTCGGCGATGGTGGTCGCGTCCTCAAACGGCGCAGCAAGGGCGTCCACGGTTGCCGGCGGCTGGTTGCTCGGGAAGATGCTCCGGTGCACCACAGTGAGGGCTCCGGTCGACTTCTTCAACGCGGCTGTGGACTTCTTCAGCGCGTCGGAGGCATAGGCGCAGACCCGGTCGAGGAAGCCGACAGCAGTCGCCAAATCAACCGCGTCACTCGACGTGTCTTCCGGAGGAGCTCCACCGCAAATCTCTGCGCAAGGGATTCAAGGTCAGACAAAGAAAAGATCAAGACACAGTAGGCAATAAGCCGAAACTTACCCCCAAGAACACCGGCGAGTGAGAGGAGACGATCGACTTGAGTCTTCTCTTGGGCGACCCGCGCCAGCTCCCGCTCTCGAGACTCATGCAGAGCCTTCTCAAGCTCAGCAACCCGCCCGGTAGCCTGGTCCAGAGAAGCACGCAGCTGGTCCCTCTCCTTCTCCAGGCGAACATAGGCCGCGGCTTTGTCAAGCTGCTGGCGGTAGTACGACTGAAACAAAATCAAGATATTAATAAAGTTGCGGACGACTATACTAGTCACCCACACCTTCGGGGGCTACTCCCATCGGGAGCGCTGATCGCGCACCCGATGAAAACTCAAGAGTACAAGCACAAGCGTAAAAGGCTTACGTGGTCCAGGAGGTCAGGGTCCTCTGAAGCCGAAGGAGGAGCGCGACTCGACGACGCAATGCCAGCAGGCTGTGCGCGCACCTTCTCCACCACCGCCTGAGTCCCCAATTCAGTCGAAGGAGCGGATGTATGCTCCACGTCCCGTAGGGGGGGGGGAGCTAACATCGCCAGAACGATGGCTGCAGCGAAGACGAGCACACTGGTCAGCTCAAAGGTTGCAGCTACAAAACACAACTCGAAGAAAATAAATCATCAAGAAGCTCACCTGGTGGTTTCAAAGTCATCGTAACTCCGCGGGGAGGGCGACGCCATCCGCGCAAACGAACGAGGAGCCGCGGAGCTGACTGGAGGAACATTCAAGGGCTCATTCCAGCCACCCGAGGACCGCGCACCCGACGACGTCGCGATGGCCTCCTCCAGAGCAACGTCGGCATCCTTAGCGGGTGACGACGCAGTAGCAGAATCGCCACGGCTCGGGAGCTTCTGCTTCTTCCGTACGGGTTCCTCCTCTTCATCTTCGTCCTCCACCTCTTCGTGGGGAGAATGCGCGGAAGGAATCTCATCGTCGTCATCCACCTCCTCGACAAATTTCGACTCGTCGTCGGGTCCGTTCTCGGGAAGAGGAGGAAGGCTGATCAGCAGGGACCGACCCTGAAGCAAGTAGACGCAAGTCGAATCAAGAAGCAAGTAGACGCAAGTCGAGTCAAGACACAAGGAAAACAAGTCAAGAACTCACCTCAGGAACGCGGTTCGATGCCCCGTAAGCAGCAACCGGGCACTTGACGTTGCATGTATCCGCGACTAGGATGTTGGTGATGGATCTTACTTTGGTTTCCACCTCCTCATCGTCAAGTGGCTCGGTGCTGACGCCCTCGACGGCCCACATCGGGTGGGGCCGAGCGCTGAGGGGCTGCACCCAAAGACGGAAGAAGGTGGCCATCAGGAAGACGCCACCCGCCTCGCGCCCAAGGGTTTTGTTCAGATCGCGCAGCAGGCCCAGCAGAGGCCGCCCGGCTTCCTTCTCCCCAGAAGTCAGCGGGTGCGTCCAGGCTTGCGTCTTCCGCAGCCCACGTCCGCTGTCGAATGCCCCCAGGCCGTCCTGGCTCGACTGGACGTAGAACCATCTCTTGCGCCACCCCTGGACGGAGTCCGACTTCTTCATCTAGAAGTACGCGGTGTCACCGCGCACTTGTATTCCGAAGCCGCCCACGGGGAAGGGCAACCCGCTCTTTCCAATGTTCTTGCGAACGAGGAAGAGCGACTTCCAGAGTGCCCAGTGGGGCGCGACACCTAGAAAGCACTCGCAAAGCACAATGAAGCCCGCGATGCTCAAGACGCCATTGGGGGTCAGATCGTGGATCTGAACCCCATAGGCATACAAGAGACCGCGCACAAAATCGTGCATGGGGAACCCGAAGCCCCGCGGAAGGAAATCCACGAAGCAAACGCGTTCCCCATCCCGGGGTGTGGGGAAAACCTCTTTGCCAGGAGCGCGTACCTGGACTTGATCAGCAGGTGGAAGAAGACCTTGAGCGCGGAGGAGCTCGACCTCTGTCTTCTTCACCGACGATCTCTGCCAGTCGCCGTCGGGCTTCTTCATCAGCCCGGCTTCGTCGGCGGCGGCGGAGATGAAGGGAATATGCCCTAGAGGCACTTAATAAACATAGTTTATTGGCAATATCCCAATCGTTCATTATATGTTTTATACCATGCTATAACTGTATTAAGCGAAAACATTAATACATGTGTGGTAGATAAACAACCAGGTCCCTAGTAGCCTCTACTAGTTTCGTTGCACGATTGATGATCGAGGCTTTCCGATCATAGGGCATGGCGCCGGTCGGCAATGGAAGTCATATCGTTAGGAGTAACGATGTGATGGACGTACCCAGTATTTATAGGACATAGTCATTACGCCTTAAGACCGTGAGACCAACTCTTATTATTATTTCTGGAAGATACTTTGATCGCACCAAACGTCGTATCTTATTTAGTATGACAATAACGTTGATACTTTTGGGTATCGGAAAGGAGTAGTTGAGACGAGGGGTCAACAGCGGGATTTGTCAGTCCGCATAGCCGGGTAGATACTCTAGGGCCCACTCGGTGAGATTATGTCAAATGAGTTTGCAAACATGTGACTAGGTCACCAGCTGACATAATATCATAGACGAGTAGAAGATAGCGATGTCGGTAACGAGATCATGCTAGGTATGGAGATATCTGAGAATGATGCTCGGACACGCTAAGTATCGCCATGACAAAGGGTTTAAGACTATACGTCCAGGTTTGATAGATGAAAGTCATTCGTTATATCTCAGAGGTTAATTCATGGGGTCCAGGCCTACGAGTTAGTCGTTGATCATTGAGGAGTCTTGATCATACCTGATATTATATGGAACCGCTAGGGTAACACACTTAAGGGGTTTCGACAAGACAACCGGAAAGGAAGGAGATCACCGGGAGCGTCCCGGGAGGGGTCCGATGGAGATCGGGCAGCGACGAAAGAGTTTTCGGAGCTAGGAAAAATTATATATATTATGTTTGATATTAATTAGTGTAATTAATATGCAAATATGATTTTATATATTTATTTTCGAATTTATTTAGGCTGATTTCCCTAAATGGGCCTTCTGGTCGAAAGAAGGCCCATGGGGGGGAAAACCCTCAAGGGAATTTTGTGGGGGAGGCTTGGCCGGCCTAGGTGGGCCAAATGGGGCCCACCTAGGGCCGGCGCACCAGCCTTGGACGAACCAGGCATGTGGGATAGTCCCACATTGCCTGGCTGGCAAGGTTGGCTCCCCCTGGGAGCCTATATAAGAAGGGGCACCCCTGGCCTTTTAATTCACCAATTAATTCCCAATTTCTCTCTCGATCTCGTGGTTCCCTTGACGGAGCCGCGCCGAGTAGAGGAGGGGGATCTCTTCCACCATAGCCCGCTGCCGCGCTGCTGGTGTTCCGGTCCAACTCTTCCGCTGCTCGTCCTGGACTGGAGCTTCGGAGGCCGTCGTCTCCACCGTATGTGTGTGACGCCCTGCGAGGTGCTGCGCTTGCGGTACTCGGAGGCCTACTTCGTCCACCCGACCTCGGGGTCATCTTCGTCGTCTTCGTCGCGCCGATTTCTCCGCGACCTAGAGGTCGGCTACGGCGTCTTCATCGTCAACGCTTGTGTGGGAGCGTAATCCCCGCTATTCGGTCTACGAGGGTATGTATTCCGATCTCCGCCGTACTTCTATATCTGCATAGTGTAGATCTTGGCTAGTTTAAGGATATCGTTGCTAGGATTTTTTTTGTTTTCTGCACACGATCCCCTTCAGTGGTATCAGAGCCGATCTATCGTAGATATAGCTGTACGCTGTTAGAACCCGTGTTCTGCACGGGGGCACCGTTCCTGTTATTTGCTACCCTCTAGCGTGCACTTGTGATTCCAGCGGCATCGAGTTGATGAAGCGGCCCGGACCGACTTTACGCGTACGCTTACGCGAGACTGGTTCCACTACTGACATACGGCTTGTACCGTATCTGTGGCTGGCGGGTGCCTGTTTCTCTCTCTTTAGTTGGCTTTGCATTTTCAATGGAGGGCCCGAAAGGGATGCTTAAACATGCAATTATTGGATCGTTGTTGTGGTCATAAGGTTCGTAGGTATGAAGCGGTTCTATTTACGAAAGCCCCGAGCCACGTAAAATATGCAAAAGATAAAGTAGAAGCGTCTAACTTTATTTTGCAGGGGCTATGTGATATGGTCAAGGTAGGTTTATTAAATTGTTTATAAACTGCGGGCGCCAAGAAGACCATGGCGCAATGGACTATATCACATTGCATTACATTTGATGTTTTGTGTGCATCTTATATTGTGTGATTGTGTGTATAGTATACATTAGTTACACGGCTGTAGCTATATAATGTAACAACCCAAGTTTGCTAAATGGAAATATAAGGTGTGTTTTGAGCATTGCATGCATCCTATTTAATTTGGACAAGACTTTGCATTTTTAATTTCACATGTTTGCTTTTGAAAGAAAGGGTTAAATTCTTGTTATTCTTGGTGAACTCAAAATATTCCAAATATTCAAAATCCAAGACTACCAGTGGCTTCCTTGTGAAATTTTGAATCTTCTAGTATTTTTCTGCAAATTTTTCTTTTTACAGAAAAGCCCAAACCTTTTAAATAAGTAACCAGGGCCTGTTTGTGAAAGAAACTGGCAATAATTAAAATCTTCAGGGGGGTTTTCAGAAAACAGGGATCGTCTTCAAGCTTCCGACCTCCCCGTGCGCCGGTGGCGTGCGCTCCGCCGTCCCTCGCCTCCCCGCGCTGCGATTCGCGCCGCCGCCCTTCCCTGGACTACAAGAAGCCCGCCGCCGCTCCGGAGAAACCCTAAGCCATTCCCATTTCGTCTCCTCCTTCCTCAGCTCGCCCGAAACCCTAGCTACGTCCGGCGAGAAACCCCGGCGAATCCCGGCCACCTCCTGCTCCGGCGAGAAGACCAGGAGCCCCGCCGCGCTCCTCTCTTCCTCCTCCTTGAGTTGCTCGTGCCAGGAAGCCGCGAAGTCGGAGAAATCGATCGGTTCCCTCCGCTGGTCCGCCGCCGTCGACCACGGTTTCCGGCCATCCCCGAGCTCCCCTCGCCTCCTCGACACTTCCACGAGCACCAGGGTGAGCTGCTGGTCCTCATGGACCTCCTCTCCTCCTCCCGTTCGCTCTGGTTCTTGCGGCCGACGAACCCGAGCTCCGGCCGCCGCTCCGCCGCGCCGTGGCCGCGCTCCGGTGACCATTTCCGAGCGGCGCCGCCACTTTCTGGTCCGCCTCGGCCTCCTCTTCCCTTTGCTGCAATCCAATCGCCCCAACTCTCTCTGGTTCGAGAGAATCGTGATCAGTAGAGAGGATTTGGGCGCCGATGACGTCAGCTGACGTCATCATCTCCTTTTAATTCATAAAATCATTAATTCTTTTCTGTAATCATTTAATTAAATGACATGTGGGACCATGTTGTCAGAGTTTTAATCTTTTTACATTATTATTTTCTGAAATGATTAAAATTATGACATGTGGGGTCAATTTATTTAAATAAATTTGAAATTTGAATTAAATTGTTTAAACTTTGAAAATTCATAACTAATTCATTTTAAATCAGAAAAATATGATTTTTATATCAAAATATTCAGAAAAATAAAATC
The DNA here is from genome assembly GCA_026929855.1 of Poa annua. Taxonomy (NCBI): domain Eukaryota; kingdom Viridiplantae; phylum Streptophyta; class Magnoliopsida; order Poales; family Poaceae; genus Poa; species Poa annua. Next base: position 60,104,383 of record CM049426.1, on the reverse strand, counting down.
TATTCAATTATAATTTAATCATACATATTCCATACAAGAAAAAATAATGTTACTAGTCTTCCCTTAGTAAACCCTAATTTAAATTATGGGTATGTTATATTCATCCATTTAATTTGGTGCTTGCATCTAGGAAATTCTAGAATGACATATCATTCATGTGATTGCGCATCGCATCAATATTGTATTGATTGTGTCATTCCTTTCCGGTATTTGGTTCTTCGCGATAGGATTTGAGCCCGAGAGTGTTTGCAACGCCCCCGAAGATCAATACCCAGCTACTGAAGAGCAAGGCAAGCATAACCTTATATCTGCACATATAAGATTTCCAAAGTATTTGATTCTTGTGTTATGCATACGGTTCAAAGATGTTTTGGTCAAGGTATAGAGTGTCACTTGCGTTGCATTGCCGCTTAGACTTGCTTAGTTGTTCCTTTCTCCATCCAGTTGAGAGGATTGGGGTGGGATAAGTATACATGACTTGTTAATGTTAAAGACTTGGACGAGAGGCCACATTGGGTTCGTGGTGGATTGTCTCGTTCTCGTCGATATTAGGAACTGAGTTCCTGGGTTCGGAACCAAGACTATCCGTGCATCCACACGGGGCTCGGAAACCCCTCGACTCCAACTTGCCTAGCCTACTACGTGAAGCCACTAGTTCGAGTGTTCCATTTGCGTGTGCGGTAAAATGATTTGAGGAGAAAATTTAGGGCTTGGGTCAGGAGAGTGTGACGCTCTGATCTTGACCCCGGCAACCCGCACTAGGGATCGCTGAGATGGCGGTCTGACCTACTGCTGTGGCTCATGAACATAGGCGAAGCTTGGGAAAGGTCGTGGCCAACTCTCCAGCCGGCACTCCCAGGTAGAGTGCTAATGTCTGGCGTATCGGTTGGTTGGCGCGTGTGGGTAGTTACACCCCCTGCAGGGTAAATCTTTTCGGAAAGCCCTGTCCACGGTTATGGACGACTTGGTACCTTATTTCGGTGATCATAGACAACTTGAAATTAATCATAAAACTGTCAACTAAGGGTGGTTAGGGTTACTTCCTCGGGTTGAGCGAGGGGGTGATTCTTGAGGGTGGTGCAAGCGATGACATCTCGGTGGCTACAGAAGAAGGAGGATGAAGTCAGAGGTGTTGCTTCCTTATCCCATTTTAAAGGTCTATTGATGAGAGATTCTCTCCTCCCTCGATTTGAAAACAAAGATGGCTTTATGCAAAGACATTCATGATTACTCTCTGAACGGGCAGATATATAGAAGGTAAAATAAGTCTTGTTGAGTACCTCCTGTACTCAGCCTTGCGCACTTTTTGGACAGGTGAAGGTTCCAACTCCACCGCTGGTTTCTACCTGGACATCGACGAGTAGATCGGGGTTCCCGGGCAGCAGCCTGGAATCGATGGGCGGGACGTCGCTTATGTTATGGCCTCTTAGGCCTTTTGGTTCTTGTTATGTAGCATAACATAATTTGCTTTCGCTGTTTGATGTGTTGATGGGTCAGTGACCTCGGCTTGTAATATTTGCTATCTTCACTCCGCTAAGAGTTTGTATAATATTACTTTGAGTCGTAGAGTCACTGCTGTGTTATCGAATGTTCAGCTGTTGGCTCTCGAGATCGAGGTTAGGCTTATATCAGATGGATATCTGGGATTTGTCCAGCCTGGCTCTCGGGGGTGCTACAGGTTTTGGTATCAGAGCAGGACTGCCTGTAGGAAACCCTTTTTGTTGGTCGATGTTGAGTTTAGTGTTTGTGAAAACTATTTGAAAGCTAAAAAAAAACTATTTGCGAAAATCTTGATAGGATGCTTTTTCTCCTTATCCATGAATCTATTCTTGGAGCCTCTTTTCTTGATTTGATTTCTAAAGGTTTACCATCTCATCCCATATCTCAAAATCTTAGGATTTCGGAGGATGGGTAGTGTTCTTTCGTACCTATTTTCGGTTGCGGTTCTCAGAGTGTTCTATATGTTTCAACTCCGCTGAAGCATGTATCTTTCTTCTTCCAATCTTGAATTCTACTGCTTGACCATCTCTTATCATTGATATCCTGTTACTTTCCACGTCTTTTCATCTATCCTGTTTACCGGTGGATCTAACTTCGTGGTCTCTGTTCTATGCTATCAGGATGTCAAGTGGTACTCGTGGCCAGGGCCGTGGTGGTCGTCACCATGGTGATGATGATGAACTGCCGCCACCTCCCACAATGGCGCAGGTTCTTCAGAACATCGAGAACAATCACGTGCGGACTGAACATCTCCTTGAGCGAGTGGCCCAGAACACAGAACGTCGTCCAAATGTCTGTGCTACACTTGGAGATTTCCTTAAAGCTCAGCCTCCTACCTTTGGTGAATACAAGGAGCCCCTTGAAGCTGATGACTGGATCCGTACAATTGAGCGTAAGTTTGCTGCTCTCCATGTTCAAGCCAATGACCGTGTGAACTTCGCCACCTACCAGCTAGAGGGTGCAGCTGGCGCTTGGTGGGAAGGTTTCTTGGCGTTGCAGGCGCCAGGACATGAGGTGACTTGGGAAGAATTCCGTACTGCCTTCCGTGCTGCCTACATTCCTAAAGCAGTAATGGACATCAAAAGAAAGGAGTTCCTGGAACTGTCCCAGGGAAGGTTGAATATCGAGGCTTACGGGCGTGAATTCACTCGTCTCGCTCGCTATGCCCCTCGAGATGTTACTGATGATGCGGATAAACAAGAGCTATTCCGCAAGGGCCTGAACCCAGCACTTCGGTATGAGCTGCTACCCTTTAAGTTCCAAATCTTCCAAGATCTGTACAACCAGGCTATCACCCTTGAGAATGGAAGGAAAGAAATGGATCCTGCTATGAAGTCTGTCTCCGGGGATCCTCGTGCATCTGGTTCCGGCTTCAAGAAGCGCCGTGTGTTCATTCCATATAGCGCTGTTCCAAGAGCCCCATATGCACCCAAGCCTGCTGGTTATGCTCCTCGCCCAACTGCACCCCATTCCACTTCGACATATGGTGGTGGGCAAGGTTATCGTCCCTCAGGTGCTGCTCCAGTTGGACTTATCTGCTACACCTGTGGTCAACCCGGACACTATGCTTGGGGATGTCCTCAAAGGAACATTGGTGGTGGAACCCCTCCGCCAAAGAAGGATGCTAAACCATCTGGTGCTGGACGTGGTCGTCTGACCCATGTCACTGCTGAGGCTGCTGAAGAAGATCCAAGCGTCATTCTTGGTACGCTTCATCTCAACTCAATTCCAGCTACAGTTTTGCTTGATTCACGGAGCATCGCATTCATTCATTTCGCAAGGATTTGCTCAAAAGCATGGTATCCTTCTAGAGGAAATGTCTATCTCTATGGAGATTAATACCCCGGGATCTCGTTGGCGGGCAATCTGGACTGCCCCTGAGCCCAACATTGTTATAGGCTCTTTATCTTATCCCGTTTCTCTCATTGCCCTCAAGTCAACTGACCTTGACGTCATCTTGGGCATGGATTGGCTGGTACGGTACAAGGCCGTTATTGACTGTGCAGCCAGATCTGTAAATATGACCCACCCCTCCGCTGAAACTGTTCGGTACTGGTCTCCTTCCTCAGTACCTTCCTCCGCAACATCTCTTCCAAGCTCAGAGTTGTGTGCCATGGACGCCACACCTACCCTTGAGATTCAAGACGTTCAGGTGGTTCGTGAATTTCCAGATGTTTTTCCTGAGGAGTTGCCTCGTATGCCACCTGATCGAAGTGTGGAGTTTGTTATTGAGTTGGTTCCTGGAACTGCTCCAGTTTCCAAAAGACCTTATCGCATGCCTAAGGAAGAGTTGGTGGAGTTAAAGAGACAGTTAGAGGAGATGGAAGAGAAGGGATTTATCCAACCTAGCACCTCTTCTTGGGGATGCCCTGCCCTCTTTGTCAAGAAGCGGGACACCAACATCCCTCGACTGGTGGTTGACTATCGACCGTTGAATGCTGTGACAATCAAGAACAAGTACCCCCTTCCTCGGATCAATGATCTATTTGACCAACTAGCTGGTGCTACTGTCTTCTCCAAGATGGATCTGAGGTCTGGTTATCATCAAATCAAAATCCGGGAGGATGACATTCCAAAGACGGCATTTCAAACTCGTTATGGTCTCTATGAGTATACCGTGATGTCCTTTGGTCTTACCAATGCTCCAGCCACTTTTATGCGGCTGATGAACTCAGTATTCATGGAGTACCTCGACAAGTTCGTCGTGATCTACATCGATGATATCCTAATCTATTCCAAAACCGAAGAAGAACACGCAGAGCATCTGCGTTTGGTGTTGACCAAGCTTCGTGAGCATCGTCTCTATGCCAAGTTCTCTAAGTGTGAATTCTGGTTGAAGGAGCTTATCTTTCTTGGTCATGTTGTGTCAGCCGATGGTGTTACCGTCATTCCGGAGAAAGTTCAAGCTGTTTTGGATTGGGAGACACCTAAATCAGCTAAAGAGATTCGGAGTTTTCTCGGACTTGCTGGTTATTACCGTCGCTTTATTGAGAACTTCTCCAAGATTGCAAAGCCCCTGACTGATCTTCTCAAGAAAGGAAAGAAGTTTGAATGGTCAGAAAAGGCAGAAGAAAGCTTTCAGGTATTGAAAACCAAGTTGACTACTGCTCCAGTTCTTGTTCTTCCTGATACGAGCAAGGATTTCGTTGTTTTCTGTGATGCTTCTCTTCAAGGGCTCGGATGTGTGTTGATGCAAGATGGTCATGTCGTGGCCTATGCCTCTCGGCAGCTGAAACCACATGAGCTGAACTATCCAACCCATGATCTAGAGCTGTCTGCTGTTGTACATGCTCTAAAGCAATGGCGGCATTATGTCTTTGGTAATCGCTGCGAGGTCTATTCAGATCATCAAAGTCTGAAGTATCTATTCACCCAGCCGGATCTGAATCTCAGACAGAGAAGATGGTTGGAACTCATCAAAGATTATGATTTGGGTCTCAACTACCAACCCGGCAAGGCGAATGTGGTCGCCGACGCGCTAAGTCGAAAGTCTTACTGCAACAATCTGATACTTAAGAAAGCTCAACCCTCCCTCTATGAGGAGTTTGCACGACTCAACCTTGAAGTTGTCCCTAGTGGATTCCTGGCAAATCTAGAGGTGAAACCCTCTCTTGAACAACGGATCATAGCTGCCCAGAAGAATGATTCTGATATCACTCAGATTAAGCGGAACGTTGCTGACGGAGCAGCTACATGCTTCACCATCGATGACCAAGGTACCGTTTATTTCGGCAAGCGTCTAGTGGTGCCCAAGAAGCAAGATCTGAAACAGCTTATCCTTCGAGAAGCTCATGAGTCACCTCTTTCTATCCATCCTGGTGGCACCAAGATGTATAGGGATCTTCGTCAGAGATTCTGGTGGTCCCGGATGAAGCGAGAAATTGCTAAGTTTGTGGCAGAATGTGACGTTTGTCGTCGCGTAAAAGCTGAACATCAAAGGCCAGCTGGTACCCTTCAACCCCTTTCTATTCCTGTCTGGAAATGGGATGAAGTTGGTATGGATTTCATCACCGGTCTTCCAAAGACTCAAAAGGGAAACAATGCTATCTGGGTAGTTGTGGACCGCCTTTCTAAGGTTGCTCACTTCCTTCCTGTTCGAGAAGATATTACCGCTATTCAACTAGCAGATCTGTATGTCTCCCGGATAGTTGCTCTTCATGGTATTCCAAAGAAGATCATCTCTGACCGTGGAAGTCTGTTTACCTCCAAGTTCTGGTCTAGTTTCCAACAAGCTATGGGAACACATCTTTCCTTTAGCACAGCTTATCATCCTCAAACCGGTGGTCAGACAGAACGAGTCAATCAGATTCTTGAGGACATGTTAAGAGCCTGTGTCATATCCTTCGGAAAGAATTGGGAGAAGAGTCTTCCATTCGCTGAATTCAGTTACAACAACAGCTTCCAATCTAGCATTGGTATGGCACCCTTTGAAGCTTTGTATGGCAGGAGATGTCGTACCCCTTTGAATTGGTCCGAAACTGGTGAGAGATCACTCTTTGGGCCAGATATCATCAAAGAAGCAGAAGATCAAGTCAATATCGTCCGTGAACGTCTCAAAACAGCTCAGTCCCGTCAGAAGAGCTACTATGACAGCCATCACCAAGATGTTCACTATGAAATTGGCGAGTATGCCTATCTCAGGGTCACTCCTCTTCGGGGTGTCCGTCGATTTGGTATCAAAGGCAAACTGGCTCCTCGCTATGTTGGTCCCTTTCGCATTCTTGCTAAGCGTGGAGAGCTTGCCTACCAATTGGAACTACCCTCAAAATTTCCAGACGTCCATGACGTCTTCCATGTCTCCCAGTTGAAGCGTTGCTTCAAAAATCCCATTCGTGGTGTTGATCATGAGACTCTTGACCTTCAAGAGGATCTAACTTATCGTGAATATCCTATCCGTATCCTTGATGAAGCCGAGCGTAAAACTCGACGCCAGAGCATCAAGTTCCTCAAAGTTCAGTGGTCCCATCACTCTGAGGAGGAAGCAACCTGGGAACGCGAAGATCGTCTCCGATCTGAGTATCCCGACTTCTTTTCTAAAACCTAGGAATCTCGGGGCGAGATTCTTGTAAGGAGGGTAGATCTGTAACAACCCAAGTTTGCTAAATGGAAATATAAGGTGTGTTTTGAGCATTGCATGCATCCTATTTAATTTGGACAAGAATTTGCATTTTTAATTTCACATGTTTGCTTTTGAAAGAAAGGGTTAAATTCTTGTTATTCTTGGTGAACTCAAAATATTCCAAATATTCAAAATCTTAAGACTACCAGTGGCTTCCTTGTGAAATTTTGAATCTTCTAGTATTTTTCTGCAAATTTTTCTTTTTACAGAAAAGCCCAAACCTTTTAAATAAGTAACCAGGGGCCTGTTTGTGAAAGAAACTGGCAATAATTAAAATCTTCAGGGGGGTTTTCAGAAAACAGGGATCGTCTTCAAGCTTCCGACCTCCCCGTGCGCCGGTGGCGTGCGCTCCGCCGTCCCTCGCCTCCCCGCGCTGCGATTCGCGCCGCCGCCCTTCCCTGGACTACAAGAAGCCCGCCGCCGCTCCGGAGAAACCCTAAGCCATTCCCATTTCGTCTCCTCCTTCCTCAGCTCGCCCGAAACCCTAGCTACGTCCGGCGAGAAACCCCGGCGAATCCCGGCCACCTCCTGCTCCGGCGAGAAGACCAGGAGCCCCGCCGCTCTCCTCTCTTCCTCCTCCTTGAGTTGCTCGTGCCAGGAAGCCGCGAAGCCGGAGAAATCGATCGATTCCCTCCGCTGGTCCGCCGCCGTCGACCACGGTTTCCGGCCATCCCCGAGCTCCCCTCGCCTCCTCGACACTTCCACGAGCACCAGGGTGAGCTGCTGGTCCTCATGGACCTCCTCTCCTCCTCCCGTTCGCTCTGGTTCTTGCGGCCGACGAACCCGAGCTCCGGCCGCCGCTCCGCCGCGCCGTGGCCGCGCTCCGGTGACCATTTCCGAGCGGCGCCGCCACTTTCTGGTCCGCCTCGGCCTCCTCTTCCCTTTGCTGCAATCCAATCGCCCCAACTCTCTCTCGTTCGAGAGAATCGTGATCAGCAGAGAGGATTTGGGCGCCGATGACGTCAGCTGACGTCATCATCTCCTTTTAATTCATAAAATCATTAATTCTTTTCTGTAATCATTTAATTAAATGACATGTGGGACCATGTTGTCAGAGTTTTAATCTTTTTACATTATTATTTTCTGAAATGATTAAAATTATGACATGTGGGGTCAATTTATTTAAATAAATTTGAAATTTGAATTAAATTGTTTAAACTTTGAAAATTCATAACTAATTCATTTTAAATCATAAAAATATGATTTTTATATCAAAATATTCAGAAAAATAAAATCTATTCAATTATAATTTAATCATACATATTCCATACAAGAAAAATAATGTTACTAGTCTTCCCTTAGTAAACCCTAATTTAAATTATGGGTATGTTATATTCATCCATTTAATTTGGTGCTTGCATCTAGGAAATTCTAAAATGACATATCATTCATGTGATTGCGCATCGCATCAATATTGTATTGATTGTGTCATTCCTTTCCGGTATTTGGTTCTTCGCGATAGGATTTGAGCCCGAGAGTGTTTGCAACGCCCCCGAAGATCAATACCCAGCTACTGAAGAGCAAGGCAAGCATAACCTTATATCTGCACATATAAGATTTCCAAAGTATTTGATTCTTGTGTTATGCATACGGTTCAAAGATGTTTTGGTCAAGGTATAGAGTGTCACTTGCGTTGCATTGCCGCTTAGACTTGCTTAGTTGTTCCTTTCTCCATCCAGTTGAGAGGATTGGGGTGGGATAAGTATACATGACTTGTTAATGTTAAAGACTTGGACGAGAGGCCACATTGGGTTCGTGGTGGATTGTCTCGTTCTCGTCGACATTAGGAACTGAGTTCCTGGGTTCGGAACCAAGACTATCCGTGCATCCACACGGGGCTCGGAAACCCCTCGACTCCAACTTGCCTAGCCTACTACGTGAAGCCACTAGTTCGAGTGTTCCATTTGCGTGTGCGGTAAAATGATTTGAGGAGAAAATTTAGGGCTTGGGTCAGGAGAGTGTGACGCTCTGATCTTGACCCCGGCAACCCGCACTAGGGATCGCTGAGATGGGGGTCTGACCTACTGTTGTGGCTCATGAACATAGGCGAAGCTTGGGAAAGGTCGTGGCCAACTCTCCAGCCGGCACTCCCAGGTAGAGTGCTAATGTCTGGCGTATCGGTTGGTTGGCGCGTGTGGGTAGTTACACCCCCTGCAGGGTAAATCTTTTCGGAAAGCCGTGTCCACGGTTATGGACGACTTGGTACCTTATTTCGGTGATCATAGACAACTTGAAATTAATCATAAAACTGTCAACTAAGGGTGGTTAGGGTTACTTCCTCGGGTTGAGCGAGGGGGTGATTCTTGAGGGTGGTGCAAGCGATGACATCTCGGTGGCTACAGAGGAAGGAGGATGAAGTCAGAGGTGTTGCTTCCTTATCCCATTTTAAAGGTCTATTGATGCGAGATTCTCTCCTCCCTCGATTTGAAAACAAAGATGGCTTTATGCAAAGACATTCATGATTACTCTCTGAACGGGCAGATATATAGAAGGTAAAATAAGTCTTGTTGAGTACCTCCTGTACTCAGCCTTGCGCACTTTTTGGACAGGTGAAGGTTCCAACTCCACCGCTGGTTTCTACCTGGACATCGACGAGTAGATCGGGGTTCCCGGGCAGCAGCCTGGAATCGATGGGCGGGACGTCGCTTATGTTATGGCCTCTTAGGCCTTTTGGTTCTTGTTATGTAGCATAACATAATTTGCTTTCGCTGTTTGATGTGTTGATGGGTCAGTGACCTCGGCTTGTAATATTTGCTATCTTCACTCCGCTAAGAGTTTGTATAATATTACTTTGAGTCGTAGAGTCACTGCTGTGTTATCGAATGTTCAGCTGTTGGCTCTCGAGATCGAGGTTAGGCTTATATCAGATGGATATCTGGGATTTGTCCAGCCTGGCTCTCGGGGGTGCTACATATAAGATGATCCCTTCAAAATACCACTAGTGTTCTCCCTCCAACGCGCACCACCAAGAAAGTTCTACGTTATGAGGCAGGCCGTGATGATCGGGTGTCATACATATCTTCGTTCGCATACGGTGGGTGTAAGCCATGTTGCACAAGCGTCAGCGTGGAGGTTTTTGGTGGCGAGCCTAGCATATTTAGAAATATGGCCTCGGAACACGGAGACCGAAAGGTCGAGCACGAGTCACAAAATTGGTGTGGCGGACTTTTGTCTACTCTTGAAGTTGTGCCGCCGGCTCTGATGATGAGGGGTGGTGCAATGGATGGGGGTCGTGTAATCGCTTAAACGACCAGGAGGGATGTTCGTTTGAGTGGGAGTTCGGATAGTTATTTTCTAAAATACTAGAACTCAGAATATAATGAACAGAGTTTGTTTTGCAAACCTTTGTAGATATTAACCATTGTGATAGCATCTTTTCAAATTAGGCGCATTCCTACGATTTGAGAAACTTAAAAGGTTGGGTCCAAACTTCATAGTTTTATACTTTAGCTTGAGGATACTCCTTGTTTAAACCGTTAGCTCTTTGTGTTACAATACCCGCTAGGAGATAAACCCGGAGATTCCGCTAACAAAAGATAATTTTGGATTATCGGATTTTGAGCGGATGATTTCATCATAGTCCAGTGTATGCTATGATCTCTGCCATAGAGAACCAACGGTGGGTACGAGTTTTTAGATCGCGGACATATGATATGGTCGCTAAACTCGGGGTACCCCAAACGCTGGGTTGATGAAGTTTATCAGTACGTTGACTGATTGTCTTCTCAACCAAGATGGAAGAGAATACACACATTGAGGGAGCACGTGGCGGTCATACTTAATGACATATGTTCATGATTCATGAACATTGAGACGCCTCGCTCAGCTCAATTACTGGATGACAGACATCGTTGCCAAGTGCAAATCCTCTGTCATAGACTATGTCATGCAAGGGGAATCGTTCACCTTCATGGTTCTTGATTACGGTGGAAGTATCAAGAAAATGAAACAGATCGCCGGAAGTCATCAATGATGATGGTGTATATATGATATACATGTTATGAATGTTTTAGCTAAGCAAGTACTCGCAGTAGTGACTAAATTTTGAACTAGTCATGTTTTGTGAAAAACCAGGTTTACTCTTGAGTAGCTTGAAAGGATGAGGCGACATTGCGTGTTGATAATGGCAATCAAGTTGTTGTGATGGCCATAGACACTCTCCCTCTAGATCTACCATTTGAATAAATTCTTTATGATCGGGTGTTGGTATGATCGTTACGAGTGTGTCTCCTCTAGCGAGACACTTGTTCATACATGATAGTGACAAATTGGTGTCCTATATTTATGAAGTAATGATCATATGCCGATTTGAATTTAGATGGTAGAAGCTCCCACATTCATAGTATTAATGCCAAAGGATACAAACTTAATAAAGACACCACATATGTGTGGCACTACCGTTTAGTCATGTCAATGTTATATGCATTAGCTCCACACTGGATGGACCTACAAGTCCTAAGATTTGATCTTTTGACACTTGCAAAATAACTGTGACACCGTTTTCGGAAAACGGGCATATAACTTATTGATAGTCATACATGGAGATGTATGTGGTTCAATGAAGTAATTGACGGGTAGTGGAGACCTTTATTTCGTGAACTTCACTGAACGTTTTGAGTATAGCTTGTTGAGAATCATGCATATGGGTGTATGTGAATCAATGAAGTACTTTAACGTGTAGTGGAAGTATTTATTTCATAGACTTCATGAACATTCGAATAGATATATGGATATCCACTCGGGGAATGTAGGCCTGGAAATTTTGATTCAATCAAACAAGTCCAGAATGAAGTAGGAAATAAACTTAACAAGAAAATCAAATTCCCGCGATGCATATCGAGGAATGAAGATTTGAGTTATAATGTCGGCACATCATTGGAAGACTTGTGAGAAGAGTTCCACACATTACGTCGCATGGAACACCATAGTGTCATGGTGTGTTAGGACGTCGTAATTACACCCTATCGGATAGTGGGTGGAAAATAAATCTCTTACCGAATTATTGTGATCATTAGAGTCATATGGTAGAAACGTAAACACTCACGTTAGCAAATAGGGAAACCATTTGAATCCATGGAGACAATACCATATGAGTGATGGCATGGCTTTTGAGCCTGGATTGTCGTTTCAGCAATTTAGTGTTTCGATGTAATCGAACCTAAAATAGATTAATCTTTGTAGTATACCCTACCTAAAGAGTTAGTTGGGTACATGTCTCACGACATAGGCAAAATCTATGTCGGGATATACCTTGCGAAAGAAATAGTTTCTTGTCCGAGGGTATAAGTGAGAAAGAAAGTAGAGCAAGACGAAGTTGGTGAACTTCTTCTCCAAACATCAGAGTGGCGCAATCGAAAGTGTTTTCGGTGTCAGGCTCCACAGCTTGAAAAAGCTAATGATTCAAGATCATGATGTTCTGAGCTCATACTAAGAGCGTCGGCATACGAGTTTGTGTTCCACACTGTGTGTTACGACAATCTTGTTATGGAGGTCATATTAATGGAATATGATAGACCTACGAACTACGAAGAAGAGATGGTGGACCTAAGTCCGAGAAATGGCTATGAGTCATTTGTGATCCGAAATAAAATCCATATACGATTACCAGGAATTGACTTGGGAGATCTTCTTGATGGCATCTAGGATGTTGATAGTATATGGAGTTTTATGAGAGAGTAGATATTGAGCAGATTCGATTTGTCGTGAAACAGTTCCGACAGACCACGTGAGACTTTGTCTCAAGTGGCGAAGCCTAAATCTATTCTGGGTCGTTTAGCAATTACTATAATTTCGAATGAGAAATTGATAGATGGATGAGAAAACCATGGTTCTTAATAGTGTAATTAAGAATGGTTTGTAATCCTAAGGATGCTGAACATGTGTGCAAACTTCGGTTGTCCATTCATGGGCAGAAGCAAGCATATCGGAGCTGGAATCTTAACTTTGATAATGTGATCAAAGGATTTTGGAGTTGTCCAAAATAGTTGAAGAAACCTACATTTGCAAAGAAGTGAGTGGGAGCAAAGTAGCTTTCCTTGATCTTATATGCGGAAGGCATATTTGAGTGGGAGCTAAGTAGCTTTTCCTGGATCTTATATGCGGAAGGCATATTTGAGTGGGAGCTAGGTGTCATTCGTGATTTTGTATGTAACGACATATTGAATGACACAGATCCTCTAGTAGAGTGTAAATGATTATTTAAGTGATTAAATTTTCTGTGAAATGAAGTTAGGAGTATTAGGCATCCGATTTATAATTGTATAGATCAGAGGGGGCTTAATAACATTTAAGTCGGAGTATTTCCTAAGTCAGGATTCTGAAGTGTTTCAGAAAAGGACAAGCGAAGAAAGAGGTTCTTGCTTGTATGACTAGGTAAAAGATTAAGTTAATCTTGGCTTTTTCAGTGATAGAAAGTGATGTTCGACATTCTCTATGTATCACACATAGAGTCTATCAGACTGAAAGCTCGACTTGGTGTGACCCGAGTTCTTGGTTAAAGAACAGGTTCTAGAGTGATCCTTGTGTGGATCAATGAACAAACGTTAAGTTTATTCTTCAGTGTCTATGAGAATTGAAGATAGGTTTTCTAGTAAAGGGTAAGAGTGGAATGGAAACTTGCCGTAAAGCGGTTACGATGATGCAAGTTATTACACTGACCCATACGACTAGAAATCTCATATAGGAGATGTCTTTTATTTTGAAGATAGACATGGTTAGTTTGCGAAGTCGCATGTGAATGCACTGTCGCACAATCTACATAGGTATAGAAATATATCGCGACTTTAGAAGTAGCAAGTGTGATTGGACTGAGCAGTTTTCCGAGCGTAGGTGGTCCCCTTAATAGATCTCTTAGACTTTTAAGGCGCATGCTACGCGAATGCTCGAGTCTCACTCCATCCACTGGGATATATTTCACCGTCATCGTAAGATACGGGTTGATGTCAAACTAGGTGACATAGAAGTGTTGCAAAGCACATATAGATCTCAATGTGTGAGAACTATTGACTGTATTCCTCTTCCACGAGGCGAGCAGGCACCAAGATGCTATGGGTGTTGAGCTTTTACCAGGTTGTAAACTAGATTAAGTGTTACTCTAGTGCAAGTGGGAGACTGAAGGGAATATGCCCTAGAGGCACTTAATAAACATAGTTTATTGGCAATATCCCAATCGTTCATTATATGTTTTATACCATGCTATAACTGTATTAAGCGAAAAATTAATACAGGTGTGGTAGATAAACAACCAGGTCCCTAGTAGCCTCTACTAGTTTCGTTGCGCGATTGATGATCGAGGTTTTCCGATCATAGGGCATTGCGCCGGTCGGCAATGGAAGTCATATCGTTAGGAGTAACGATGTGATGGACGTACCCAGTATTTATAGGACATAGTCATTACGCCTTAAGACCGTGAGACCAACTCTTATTATTATTTCTGGAAGATACTTTGATCGCACCAAACGTCGTATCTTATTTAGTATGACAATAACGGTGATACTTTTGGGTATCGGAAAGGAGTAGTTGAGACGAGGGGTCAACACCGGGATTTGTCAGTCCGCATAGCCGGGTAGATACTCTAGGGCCCACTCGGTGAGATTATGTCAAATGAGTTTGCAAACATGTGACTAGGTCACCAGCTGACATAATATCATAGACGAGTAGAAGATAGCGATGTCGGTAACGAGATCATGCTAGGTATGGAGATATCTGAGAATGATGCTCGGACACGCTAAGTATCGCCATGACAAAGGGTTTAAGACTATATGTCCAGGTTTGATAGATGAAAGTCATTCGTTATATCTCAGAGGTTAATTCATGGGGTCCAGGCCTACGAGTTAGTCGTTGATCATTGAGGAGTCTTGATCATACCTGATATTATATCGAACCGCTAGGGTAACACACTTAAGGGGTTTCGACAAGACAACCGGAAAGGAAGGAGATCACCGGGAGCGTCCCGGGAGGGGTCCGATGGAGATCGGGCAGCGACGAAAGAGTTTTCGGAGCTAGGAAAAATTATATATATTATGTTTGATATTAATTAGTGTAATTAATATGCAAATATGATTTTATATATTTATTTTCGAATTTATTTAGGCTGATTTCCCGAAATGGGCCTTCTGGTCGAAAGAAGGCCCATGGGGGGGAAAACCCTCAAGGGAATTTTGTGGGGGAGGCTTGGCTGGCCTAGGTGGGCCAAATGGGGCCCACCTAGGGCCGGCGCACCAGCCTTGGACGAACCAGGCATGTGGGATAGTCCCACATTGCCTGGCTGGCAAGGTTGGCTCCCCCTGGGAGCCTATATAAGAAGGGGCACCCCTGGCCTTTTAATTCACCAATTAATTCCCAATTTCTCTCTCGATCTCGTGGTTCCCTTGACGGAGCCGCGCCGAGTAGAGGAGGGGGATCTCTTCCACCATAGCCCGCTGCCGCGCTGCTGGTGTTCCGGTCCAAGTCTTCCGCTGCTCGTCCTGGACTGGAGCTTCGGAGGCCGTCGTCTCCACCGTATGTGTGTGACGCCCTGCGAGGTGCTGCGCTTGCGGTACTCGGAGGCCTACTTCCTCCACTCGACCTCGGGGTCATCTTCGTCGTCTTCGTCGCGCCGAGTTCTCCGCGACCTAGAGGTCGGCTACGGCGTCTTCATCGTCAACGCTTGTGCGGGAGCGTAATCCCCGCTATTCGGTCTACGAGGGTATGTATTCCGATCTCCGCCGTACTTCTATATCTGCATAGTGTAGATATTGGCTAGTTTAAGGATATCGTTGCTAGGATTTTTTTGTTTTCTGCACACGATCCCCTTCAGGAGAAACCAACGGCGCTCTTCGGCTTGCCCATGGCGCCGCGAGGCAGCGCAAGGTGCACGGACAAAAAAGCACGGAGCTCTGGATGGCGGCAAAAATGGTAGAGCGCAGAGGAAAAGGAGGCCAGAACGATTGGAGAAGATGAAGGCCCTCGCATCAAAACGCAGTACTTATGCCTCGAAAAAGTCTCATCTCAACCGTCCACAGAACAAGGGCTCCAAGTAGACACATCCGGCCGTCCACGTATCGCACGAAGAAACAACCGTCGCCGCCCACTTCGTCCACTACGCACGAAAACCGAGGCGTCATCATCATGCCGCGCAAATTTCACGCCTAGTTCGGAGACGTGACAACTGCTGACCGCGGTCAGCTCTGACAGCGGGGCCCGCCATGTCACGTCCCATCGGGCGCAGAGGCGTGAAATGGATCGTCACCAATGACGTCATCAAGCCAACGGCTCCAAAACAACTGAAACAGCTCGACAGAGTGATTCGAGTAGTAAGCTTCTTAGCTGAAACCAACAAAGTAGGTTCGACTGCTGATCCGAGAACCCGAAGGAATCATTCGGGTGGCAAAGAAAAACCAAGTAAGCTCGAGCAGCCGAATCCATCCACAAGTAAGCCAACAGGCCGAATAGAAGCAAGCTTCACAAGAAGACAAAGGCAAAGTAATTCGACTGCAAAGGTTACTCCCATCGGGAGCGGCCGGTTCGACTGAAGAAATCGAGTTCAAGCTCAAGATCAAGCAATCCAATGGCGCGTCCAGGAGGAAGAAGTCCTTTGCTCGACTCTACGCTTCGACCAAGCACTCGGGGGCTACTGACGTGGGGCTGCCTTTCGGGTAGCCCACGATAAGGCTACCTGGGCCGCGCCAAGGACATGGAGGCCCACAGAAGGCTCACGCGGGGTACCATGTAACCTAGTCCAAGTCGGTTAGGTCGCATAACCTGCCATATCTGTAGTTGCCATCGGCATCGACCACCCGAGACCTGGCTACCTATAAAGCCAGGAGCGTTGCTCGTCCCAAAGGACACGCTCATAGCCACCTCCACAAACCCTAGCGAGATCGCAATCTCGCCATTGTAATCGCTACTCGCATCAATAATCAGACAAGCAGGAGTAGGGTGTTATCCTCCGGGAGCCTGAACCTAGGTAAATCCTTGCTTGTCAGCCGTCGTGACCACCTGCACTCATCTCTCTCCCCATCAATCAACCCGGGGTGCATAACCCGGGGACTTGTCGAGTTAACACCTCGTCAGAGGCTATTTAAAGAAAACAAGTTTTCTCCTATCATTTTGTAAAACACTTTTATTTCTCAAGACTTGGCACCAAGGGATAAAACCCAAGTGCACCATCAATATTTTCCTTAGTCAAAATTTTACTTTACGAAAACAGTGTTGAGATTCTTCTGCCCATCCTTGTCCAGTTGCTCGAAGTAGTCCATTTCCCGGGACACGGCTGAGTACTCAGTTTGTCGACTCTGCAGAGGTTGTGCACTTTCACCTTTAGACTCAATTAGCCCGAAAATCCTATACACACGGAGTGTATTGAGGAAAGGAGAGAATTGAGACAAGAACTTTCAGAAGAAGGATGCAACCATACTAGCAAGACCCGTTCCACCTACCATCTCTACATCTGCTTGTCAAGCTGACAGGTTGCACCCTCACAACTTAATTATTCTAGACAGAGCCCATTGTCAAAAGGCTGCACGGGAAGCTTCTAAACTTAGAGGGACTTGGTAATCTCTTCGTTCCTGGGTGGCCGTCCACAAGTGCACTTCTGGGTAACAAACATCATACTCATGGCACTAAGTAGAATAGATATTCATCCTATGCGACGACAACCACAAGCATAGTCCCAAAAGCCACTCAACATAAACCAAACAACCAATTCCACCCAGAAGTGTATTTAATTTTTTAGCACTTAGAAGCATGTCTATAACATGGTAAACATTTTCATAGCATAGCTAAGCAACTACTAAAAACTTTTCATTGCTGCTTAGGATAAGGGGGTGACTACACACTACTAGGATATTTGTAAGAATATAACCAATCTTAGCATTATAAAATAAATCCAAAAATTCCTATCATGCATACTACTCAAAATATACTACTTATGCATATAGAAAAGATGGGATAAAATATGAAGGTCACTTGCCTTGGTAACAGGAGGCACAAGCACAACAAGAATAACAATCACAAGCAAGTCCTTCCTCCTCTTAACAATCTAACAACAAGCAATACAAAATAATTAAATACAATATGCGACACTTAAAACTCCAAGCATAAATATGCATGCATGAATGATATGCTATGATAATAGGACACACTTATTAATAATTTTTATTTTCTGTCATTAAATGAATGAAATATAATTTCTAGGTATTTCTTATTTTATTTATCAATTAAATAATTTTAAAATAATATAGTAAAACTTTGATTTCTATAATTACAACTTTTATTGTTTTATGAAATCTTCAATTAAGCCATTTATTAATATTGCTGGACAGAAGGAGATAATAAAATCCTAAAACAATTAAATTTACTTCTAAATCATTTTTATTATTTAAGTTATTATTTTAATGGCCGAAATACTCCTCTGATAATTATACAGTTTATAATTTGTCAAAGGGAAAAACAAATGATGTAGAAATAAACTACATGAGCAGGGCTTTCCAATGACATAAAGTTTATCGATTTTGGACTTACAGATTAAAAGTTATGAATTTTGCAAGTTTTAATAGTTTTCTGTTTTAATTTCTAAATTTTATTCGAAATAGAAAAAGAATCGGCCACGCGGCGCGATCTGATTCTTCCGTACCGATTCGACGCGGATCGGCAGCGTGGGCCGTCCGATCTCCTTAATAATGAGCGCTCGGGATTAAATGGATCTAGATCCGTTGGATCTAGATCCAACGGTCCGAAAACGGAGACCACGCGCGGGCGGCGCGGTTCGCCGGAATAACTTCCGACCGCGGCGGCGCCACGGCCGGCAATGCACGCGCTCGCGTCCTAGGGATCTACGGGATGGATGGGTCTTACCGAGACATGGATAAGATCGATACGGGGACGGTGGCGAGGTGGCGGTCTCCGGCGTGAACTCCTCCTCGCGTAATCGCTCGCCGGAGTAGCACGAGGCGGCGGTTCTCCTCGGGCGAGCACGGACACGGCGTTGCGCTGCGGAAATGAGTTCAAAACCGTGTCAAAAAGCTTTGCAAGGAAAAGTTAAAGCGAGAGGGAGCAACGAGACGGCACTGGGTGGTTAGGTTTGCGCGCATGGCGAGGTTCTCACCGACGGCGACGGCGGAAGAACGGGGTCTCTAGCGGCCAGCCCAGGGGCTCTTTGGAGGAGGTGTTTGGGGCAAAACACGGAGGAGCTCGGGGGCTTTTAGTAGGGGAAAACAGCGAGGTAAATGGAGTAGTAAATCGCCGCATTCAAATCAGGCGTTTTCGGTCGGAGACGTGGGCGTGATTTGGGGACGAACGGCTCCGCGGGGGAGATGACAGGTGGGTCCCACCTGTCAGTGACAGTGAGAGAGAGAGAGAGAGAAAGAGAACTGGGCCGCTGGCGGGCCGCAGTGCTACGCGCGTGCGACGGATAGATACGGGCCACAACCCACTCGACTCAGAAATCCAAATATTTTTATTTAAATCCTTTTCTGTTTTTAAATACTGATTTCAAATATGATTTTTAAACCTATTCAAAACATTTCAGAAAAATTCATAAAAATATGTTTTGGAAAGGTTATTAAAAATGGAACTTTTTAACATTATACTTGCCCATATATAAATTGGTAAATTTTTATTTATTAAAGGAGTTTTAAATAAACACTTTATGGAATTATAGATTATTTAAATTTATAATTTGAAGTTTTATTTAATATTTTTGTGATGTAGTTTTATGCCCAATGATGAATGATGCATGAATGCAAAGTTTTAAATTTTTGCAAAATTTGGGATGTTACATGATCTAAACATGATATCACAAGAGGAGAAGAGAACCATATAGCTATTGCTATGGACCCGTAGTCTAAGGCTGAACTACTCACGCATCAGTCCGGAGGCGAGCATGGTGACGTAGGCCCTCCGATGTCGATTCCCCCTCCCGGCAGGGTGCCGGGGAGAAGTTCTGATCTCTCCCAAATTGATGTTGACGATGACGGCACCGTGCCGTGAGGAGGAATCGTCACCGGAGGATCTACGTCACCATGCCCGCCTCCAGACTGATGCCTGAGTAGTCTACCCTTGGACTAGGGGTCCATAGCAGTAGCTAGATGGTTGTCTTCTCCTCTTGTGCTATCATGTTTAGATCTTGTTAGCTGCCTATCATGATCAAGATCAAAGTTATGTAATACTTCATGTTGTGTTTGCTGGGATCCGATGAATATTGAGTAATAAAGTTATTGCTTCATAATATATCATGTGTGTGCTATTTAATGATTTTGCATGCTCTCCGTTACTAGTAGATGTTCTGGCAACTAGATGCTTGTGACTCCAAGAGGGGGTATTTATGCTCGATAGTAGGTTTATGTGTCTCTTTAATCTGGGGTGGTGACAGCTAGCTCTAAGGTTTTAGATTGACTGTTGCTACTAGGGATAAAATAGTAGTACATTGTCTAAGGATGATGTTACTTACTTACTTATTTTACACACAGTGCTTAAGGCGATAATCTGTTGCATGCAGTTTAATACTGAAAGTGTGGGGACGCCTCTCACTAACCGTCAGAGATGCCCACGTTATGTAAACATATCACGATCCCAATGATCAGTGCATCGCGATCACATAACCAACATGGTATACAAACTACATCATTCAACTCGAATAGTATAAGAATTACATAAGTAATGGTCACATGACCAAGTGTCACACATGACGGAAATGAACTAAGGTATTGCGGAAGTTTTGGCTAGCGACGGCACTCGTCACGTCCTAACGCATTCCCACAAAGCAGTTGAGCGGTGACACTCAGTTGGCGTAGTCGTTGGTGTCGTGGGGTTGTCACGACAGATGTTTCCAGGTGGAAACTTGAGATGAGGGGCATGGCGGCTTCCGACATCAGGAGCTTGTCTAGCGTGGGGAAACAAGGGTTTACCCGGGTTCGGCCCTCGTCTTGAGGTAAAGACCTACTTCTTTCTTCGGCTTTATTGATTAGGGTTTCGAGGACTCGGCGCCTTAGCTTCCGAGTCTCGAGATTACAATGGTGTCTCTCCTATGAATTTTGTTAACTGAACTTAGATCTCGAGGAACTAGGAGACCCCCTTATATAGGTGGCGGGTCTCGCTGGAGGTACAAGGCCGGGTCCGGGTTCATATCATACCCGGACTCTACTCTAAGTCCTCTAAGCCTCTTCTTTCCTTAGCAGGACTCCGTCCTGTACTTGGTCTCCAGCCTTCTGGATCCTTCTTGCTTGCGGGCCAAGGCGCATGCTGCGCACTGGCTTACGTGTTACCCGGCCCATGTCTTTCTGCTTGATCCGGCCCAGGCTCTTGCCAGGCCGGTTTATCTTCTATGTCGGTGGGCCTACCGGGTTATGATCCCCCCAACAGTAGCCACCAGGATAACTTGGACATCAAGATGGATTTGCTTCACCATTGCACATTTGGGCATGATTACGGGTGAAGCCATCAATCCTTTTGTCCAGGTTTTCTAAAAAACACTTAAACAACTTGTTAGTCAATCATGCTCCCGGGCGTCGTAACCCGGCCGCCTGTTGCCGGCTTATGCTCTGAGACTTAGTGCTTTTCCACTCTGATTTTCTCCTCTAGACAGTCAAAATTCTAGTCAAAGCCTGTCTTTTTCCCATTCTGCCCCTAGGTCAACGTCCTCCGGAGATAAATAGGTGGAGACTGGGGAGATCAATCATTTCCCCCGTGCGCCCCACTTCATCTTGTTCCTCCAGCTGCTCTCACTCTCAAGCTTTCCGCACTGCGCCTCCAACTCATCTACTGCGCCGCCGTCCACCTTCATTTCTCCGCCACGGTTCGCAGTCGCGTCCGCAGCCGGCCAAGCTCTTCGCACTACTTTAGTCTCCACAGATCTAGATCCAGATTCTCTCTCCTCCGGCGATGGGGAAGAAACTGACCACCAAGGATCCCGTCGCCGTCGCGGCCGCTGCAGAGGCAAGCATGAAGGCTAGGAAGGGCAAGGGCCCCGCCTCTAGCGCCGGCGCGCCTCTCGCAACCTCGGGCAACTGGAGCGGCTCAACCATGTCCAACGCCAAGCTGGAAGACTTGGTTGACGTGGGCCACCTGTAGACCCAGAAGTCTATCTACTGGCGCGCGCCTGTGAACGAGATCGTCCCCGCGCCTTGGGAAGACGAGGTAATTGTATTTCCCGATCACCTTAGCCGGGGTTTCAAGCCCCCCGGCTCTCTCTTTTTCCGCTCTCTTCTTGCCTACTGCGGCCTTCGACCTAAAGAGGTTGCTCCCAATTCGATCCTCTCTCTTTCTAATTTCACCGTGCTTTGTGAGGATTATCTTCTAATCGAACCCACTGTTGATCTTTTCCCTGAATTCTTTTACTGCAACCCGCAACGTTCTTCTGCGGGTGGGCCTTTGCACATTTGCGGTGGCGTTGCAATCCAGCACCGTTGTGATTGCATCTTCCCTTCTCTCAAACTCGCCAGCCATCCTCGGGCTTGGCAATCTACTTTCTTCTACTGCAAAGACACCTCCCCAAAAGGCCAACCCGTCCGGACGGGTTTCCGAGCTGAGCCGTTGGAGCTGGGAGAGTCCGTGAACTCATACGCTGAAGATCGTGAGTCTCTGGCTCCACCATGGCTACAATCAAGGCTCTCAACACCCACAGGCTCAAGGGGACCGATCTGGTGAAGTGCTGGGTCAGATGGTGCATCAAGCCACTCTCCATCCGGCTCAAGTTCATCTACGAGTACACCAACCTCTCTAGCGACCCGCTCCGGTTTACTACACGGGAGCCGGTCAGCGCCGACATCGTCAAGACGGCGAAACGGCTCCTGATGGAGACCGTGGCCGAAGTCCAGCATGACGGCCTACTCCCCTTCGGCTCCGAGAATCCGGGCCCTGTGGTAACATACCTTTTATTTACCGCCTTTGGTTCTGCTTTTACTCGCATACTTTTCTTTTGTCTAACCGACTTTGTTTTTCCTCAGGAGGACAACGAATGGTGGGAAGCCACTAACGGGACTCCTTCCTCCTCCGACCAAGAGGACGACGACAAAGATAATTCCGGAGCGAAGGAAGGAGTCAAACAAGAAGGTGAGTTGGACCCACTAGGCCGGCTCTTCATCCACTTACTGGAAGACGATCATGAAGATGAGCTTGCTACTGATATTCCCACTCTGGCAGGTCAAGATGACCAAGAATGTCGGGGGGGCTGCCCCCCGGGTAGGGCAGAACCCGAGTAATTCAGTAGTGTACCAACAGTACTTGACCTCTGGCGAGAGCAAGGGCCACCCCCTAGTGTGCTGAAGGGGCAACTTGACCCTTGAGTGCTGGTAGAGTGCAAGGTGCCTCCTGGCAGGCGCAAGGGTCAGCTCTGGCGGCTATAAATAGACACCCCGAGCCTTCACAATGGCAGCACAAGCATCATCGGGTGGTTCCTCTTCGAACTAGCTTCTCGAAGATGTCTTTGCTGGTAGGCTAAGACATCTTCGGGAGGCTAGGCCTAGAGATACTCATCCTGAGACGAACTCGGGTGCATCCGGAAAGGATCTCGGATCTTGGGCTCCGAGGAGACTCCCGGAAGGAGAAGTACTCGGTCTTACCGGATAAGCAATCCGGGTAAGTGCTAACCGGAACACTTAACTCTGTCCTGGACTTGTGCAGGAAGGACTCGCGAGGTCGAGCAAGACGATAACCGGCATGAGGGATCCCGGTAGGCCGTCAACGGTCTGTAGCAGGCTTTCCCGCCTAATCCGGGGGGAAGTACCGTTCCGTCTGACACGGAGGGATGGTCACCTCCCGCCTGACACGGAAGCATGGTCAGCTCCCGCCTGACACGGGAGCGCGTCAGGCAGTACGACAACGGTACGACAAGACACGACGTGCCTAGCCCGGCAATCCGGAAAAGGCTATCCGGGATGGGCAAAGACATGTCCAGTCTCTGACAGGGGGACAATGATGTTCCAGGACGGCGCCTGCTGTCCTTGCCAGTATGATGACGAAGGGGCTACGCCGGATAGCGCGGCGAGTAGGTCGCACTAGCCGGTGACGCCATGCCGATTAGGCCTGTCCGGTGGGGCCAAGCCGGTTTAGGGTTTCCGGCCCCCTGGCTGGAACTCTATAAAAGGCGCCATAACTGCTTCTGTGGAGGAGAGACCAACTTGGGAGCCAAATCTATAGTCGCATTTACTCCTAGAGCATTTACTTCTTCCTACCTTGAGTTCATCTAGTTCTTTGTGTTCTTCACTTCGAGAGATCTAAGAGCAAGTTGTAGTCCTTGTACCACACTTATATAGAGAGGAAAGGCAGGAGTAGGGGTGTTACCTCCTCACGAGGGCCCTGAACCTGGGTATATCGTCTGTGTGTTGTGTGCCTTCGTGTGTTTTTTCTTGTTTGTTAGATCTTCCATCAAGCGTGTTGCTCTTGTTTCTCGTTCTTGGGAGATCTCGGTTATACCGGGATCCTCCCCGTGTGAGCTCTTCAGCTCGCTATCCCTCCCCGGATCCACCAACGTCCATCGGCCACACACATTAGCCATCCTATGGCATCTGCCGTGACACCACCTCGACAGTTGGCGCCCACCATGGGGCAGACTGAGGCGTTGGCTGGTGTACGCATCCGGACGGGCTCCCCCGTTCATTTCGACATTCGGGTTATCTCTGGCTGTCGTAAGGCTTGGTGAGATGGACTTCATCAGCGACAACGCAGGGTGCTTCCGGAACAGACCCTTTCCGATGAACGGATGCCTCATTGACTTTGGTGGTTTCACCACCTACGTCGCCACCGAAGTTATCTGCAGCTATCCGGACGTGGTCCTGGAAGCTGAGGAACCCCCCATGCTCTACGCTACTCGGGGTCTGCATGCCGGTCGCTCCCCGAGTTCCGTCGCGGTAATGATGGTCGGGGCAACCGAGGAGGAGTACCAAGACGCTGACGGCGATGCCGGAAACGGCCACGTCCGTTTGGCCAAACCCCCTCAGGAAAGGGATGCGGCCCGAGACGGCGATCCGCAGCCGTCCCAGCCACGTCGTCGCCCGGATCCCCTCTCGGGTCCGGTGACCAAGTTGGATGTCCCTGTGACTGCTGAAGCAGACACCCAAGCCACTTCGGCTGACTTGGAGGAGTAACGTAGGTTGCTACTCGCCGAAGCGCAGGAGATCGCTGAGATCCGGCGTGACCTTAATGCTAGCCTCCGGGAGTACAATGCAGCTCACAGATTCCTTAAGATAGACTCCCGGGACAAGCGCTTTGCGGAGCTACGGAAGAAGGGCAGAATGGTGAATGATGAGTTGGCGGGTGGAGCCACTACCAGTCACACGGGTAGCTTGATCTCGGCGGGGAGACCGGTGTACAGCTCGCCGGCAAAAACTCTTAGGGCTGCCGAAGCCGCCATGGCCGAATTGGCAGGGTTATCCGGTGAGGCTCTGCGCAAGCAACAGGAGCGGTTGAATGAGTTGGTCATCGAGGCCAACCGGCAGAACCAGGCCTTCAAGAAGAAGAACCCCGGGGCGGGATCCCAAGTGCACTCAGCTAGGCCCAATAGCCAGAAATCGGACGGAGAGGCCTCTTCCGCGCATCCGAGTAGAAGCAAGAGCAAGAGCAAAAGCCGGAGCAGAAGCCGAGGCTCCAGGAAGAACAAACAGTTGCAGACCTATGATCCGGCCTTTGCCGGCATCCAGCAGGCCGGGCAGCATAACTCGGGGCAGGCAGGAAGTACCCGTGAGGGTGGCAACCTGGGTGTAGGAAACAATAACCCGAATAGCCCTGGTAATCCACCCCGGAACCCTCCTCATGTTCAGGGAAACCCACGAAGGGAGGCCCCCTCTGTCCCGCAGCAGGCTGTGATCCCGGCACAAGATAGGCTCAACGATGGCAACTCAAGACTGCAGCAGCTCGGGTACCAGCCCAATGAGAATCCTTTGGCATCTCGGGTAGGAACCAGACAGCTGGATCCGGTCGATGCCAGATTCCGGCTCGATCGGATTCACCAGTCAGAGCTAGTGGAAGAGCAAGTTCCTCCGGGACCTGCCTGCTTTGGACCTCGGATCATGCAGGAGCCGCATGTTCGAAATTTTCAGCTCAACCGAGGTGCTAAGACCTATGACGGCAGCAAGAAGCCGGAGGACTGGTTAACCGACTATGTAACTGCAGTAAGCTAGCCGGTGGAAACAGACGCTGGGCGGTACGTTACATACCGCAGATGTTGGAAGGACCTGCCAGAATATGGTTGAACAACTTGAGAACTGGCAGCATAGACTGCTGGTTAGATTTCGAGGAGGCATTTATCAGCAACTTCACCAGCACGTACAAAAGGCCAAACAGGCCTCAGCTCGCCATCTGTAGGCAAAGGAGCAACGAGACTGACCGGGAGTACCTTACCCGGTGGAGCAATATTCGCAATTCTTGCGAAGGGGTGGTAGAGGCACAGGCCATCTCCTGGTTTGCACAAGGATGCCGGCATGGCTCAATGCGGTGGCAGAAATTGCAAAGGAAGATGCCGGCGACCTTGGCAGAGACCATGCGCATCGCCGATACCTAGACGCTTGGAGATCCCATGCAACCCCTAGTGGATGTCGGTGACTCCAACAGGAGGAATGCAAGACCTCAGCGTTCGGGATCGAGCAGGAGCCATGATCGCCAGGATTTTAGCCAGAAGAGAAATCAGCCCGAGTACCACCATGCCGCACAGCATGTCGCATCAGTGACCCGAGATCAAGAGGATGCCGGCAACAGTCAGCGTCAGAAGACAAGTGGCCCGGCTTGGGGTCAAAGTCAGGAAGTGCAAAAAACTTGGGTAGAACAAAAGAAACCCCTGACGTATGAAGAGATGCTGAACAAGCCATGCTGCTACCATACCCTGGAGGCCAGCAAGCCGGCGAACCACTCTACTCGGCAGTGCAGCTGGTATCAGCGCACATTACAGGAGGGCAGCTCGGGAGCTGTTCGGCCGAGTGCTCTAGCATCTCGACCCAACATTCCGAGACCCCCTCCTCCGACGTCGGGAGCCAACGCAGTCCGAATCAGTCAACCTCAGCGAGGACCCCCACCTCGGCCGGTGAATGTGGTGCACATCCGGAACGACAATGGTGCAGGCCCCAGTAATCAAGCCGGACAGCAGCAGGGCAACTACCGGGAGGCACATCAAAGCTATGTGGTCTTCGTGATCGAGCCCACTGACCGGAAGAGTGTGCGACAGCGTGCCCTGCAGGTGAACGTTGTGATCCCGGCGGTGCCCAAGTTCTTGCACTGGTCCGAGATGGAGATCGCCGGAAGGATCATCCCAGAGTTATGCCTAAGCCGAGGGCGTATGCCTTGGTGGTGGACCCAACCTTTGTCGGACCAAACCTCAATGTCCGCTTCAGTCGGGTTCTGATTGACAATGGCAGTGCCATTAACATCATGTACAAGGACACGATGCTGAAGCTGGGGGTGTCCATGAACACCTTGTTGCCTACCGAGACGACCTTCCACGGCATTGTGCCCGGAGTCTCTTGTTCACCCATGGGTAAAATCTGGGTTGAGGTGTTATTCGGAACCAGGGAGAACTGCCAGACTGAGAGCTTGGAATTCGAGGTCGTGGATCTCGAAAGCCCGTATCATGCACTAATCGGCAGGCCGGCACTGGCCAAGTTCATGATCTCAACTCACATGGGCTACCTGAAGATGAAGATTCCGGGACCTAACGGCGTGATCACCATCTCGGGAGACCACAAGCGCTCCATGGAGTGTGCATCGGCCGGCTCGTGCTAAGCTGAGTCCCTGGTGATCGCGGAAGAGAAGAAGAGGATCCAGCAGGTGGTGGCGATGGCCAAGACCTCCCAACTCGGAATGCCCGGGATGGTGAACCCGGAGCAGGGTGCATCATTCCAGCCCCCCAAGGAGACAAAGAAGGTGGGTGTGGACCCCAGCAACCCGGAGCGACAAGTTATCATTGGCAGCAACCTAGACAGCAAATAGGAAGGCGAGCTCGTCGACTTCCTCCGTGAGAATCGGGATGAAAGAAGCCGGTGAAGCAACCGACTAGGCGCCTCTCGGATGAAAGAAGAGCTGCCGTCATGGAGCATCTTGTTATACTGCTGGCCGCCGGATTCATAATGGAAGTGCTGCACCCGGATTGGATATCAAATCCGGTCCTAGTAGAGAAGAAGAAGGATGATCCCCTCCTGCTTAAGGTGTAGCGCATGTGCATCGACTTCACCAACCTCAACAAAGCATGCCCGAAGGACCCCTTTCCACTGCCCCGGATAGATCAAGTAATAATTCCACTGCCGGGAGTGAACTTTTGACTTTTTTAGATGCCTATTCTGTTTTCACCAGATACCTTTGAATCCGGAGGATCAATTGAAAACTGCTTTTATTACCGCTTATGGGGCTTATTGCTATCGTGTCATGACTTTCGGTTTGAGAAATGCTGGTGCTACATACCAGAGGTGCATGCAAAAGTGTTTGCACGACCAGATAGGCCGGAATGCCGAAGTCTATGTCGATGACATAGTCATAAAAACGAAAGAAAAAGCCTCACTGATCGATGATCTGAGGGAAACGTTTAAGAACTTAAGAAGATTCCAGATGGAGTTGAACCCGGATAAGTGCACATTCGGTGTTCCAGCGGAAAAGTTACTCGGTTTCCTCATCTTAAGCCGGGGAATTGAGGTCAACCCGGGTAAAATACGTGCTATCGAGAGCATGAAATTGCCCGTGCGTCTCAAAGATGTGCAGAAGTTCACTGGTTGTCTTGCATCCCTAAGTCGGTTTGTGAGTCGGCTTGGAGAGAAGGCCTTGCACCTATACCAGTTGATGAAGAAGAGCAAAACATTTGTTTGGACCCCGCAGGCCGACGCGACGTTCAACGATTTTAAGAGAATGCTTTCAACAACACCCGTGTTGGCATCCCCGTTACCCAAGGAGCCTATGCTGCTGTATATTGCTGCCACCAATCGGGTAGTCAGTGTAGCAATGGTAGTAGAAAGGGAAGAAGGGGGCAAACTAATACAAAGACCGGTGTATTACCTCAGTGAGGTGATCTCGGAATCCAAGCAGAACTACCCGCATTACCAGAAGATGGCGTATGGAGTGTACATGGCAGTGACCAAGCTCAAGCACTACTTTCAAGAGCACCTGATCACAGTGGTGTGCGAGGCTCCTCTGGCCGAGATCATCGGTTGCAAGGACGCTAGCGGCCGGGTAGCCAAATGGGCCATCCAGTTGTCTCCGTACGCTCCGGCATACGAGAGACGAGATGCCATCAAGTCGCAGGCGCTGCCGGACTTTTTGGTAGACAGGGCCGAGATGCAATATGAACCTCCGATGCCGGATTACAATTTCTGGAGGATGCATTTCGATGGCTCCAAGGCTAAGATCGGGTTGGGTGCCGGAGTGGTCCTCACTTCACCAAAACAAGATGTGCTGAAGTATGTCCTGCAAATTCTTTTCCGGGCATCTAACAACGTCGCTGAATATGAGGCATTGATTCATGGACTGAATGTCGCCAGGGAGATCGGCATCCGCCGGATAGAGTGTTTCGGTGATTCCGACCTCATGGTGCAGCAGGTGTCGGGGAACTGGGATGCGCTGGATGCAAACATGGCCTTGTACCGATTTCATGTGCAGAAAATATCCGGATTTTTTGAAGGATGCGAGTTCAAGCACATACCCAGAGGAGAAAACGAGGCAACGGATGTCTTGTCCAAGCTAGGGTCATCTCGGGATGCCATCCCACCCGGGATCGCTCTTGAGCATTTGAGGAAGCCATCTATTCAACCCTCACCCGAGTCAGATTCTATCTTCATCCCCAAGGAACCTAGTTCTGATGCCGTACCCATGGAAGTAGATGTCGGGAGCGCCACATCGAACCCGGGTACTGCATCACTGTGCTCAGAGAGGCAAAGAAAGATGATGATGGAGGTGATGTCGGCAGAGCCAATGGACATCGACGCTCCCGTGTTCCCGGTTCGACCTATCCCGGGATGGGCACAGCCCATTATGGCTTACATCTTGGAAGGAACCCTCCCGGAGAATGAAGTGGAAGCCCGACAGATAGTGCGGAGGTCAAAAGCATACACCGTCATAAATCAAGAGCTATACAAGAGGAGTGTCACCGAGGTACACCAGAGATGTGTGGAACCGGCAGAAGGACAAGAGATGCTGCTGGAAATACATCAGGGGGAATGTGGACATCATGCATCATCCCGGGCCCTGGTGGCGAAAGTGTTCCGGCATGGGTTCTACTGGCCCACTGCGTTACAGGAGGCAGAAGACATTGTCCGGAAGTGTGGAGGATGCCAGAGGTTTGCTCACCGGATACATATGCCGACTTCAGCACTGAAGACAATCCCTATCACTTGGCCATTTGCGGTATGGTGTTTGGACATGGTCGGGCAGTTCAAACCGGCACGGGGCAATATGACACAAATATTGGTCATGGTAGATAAATTCACCAAGTGGATAGAGGTCAAGCCAATCCGGAAGTGTGACGGACACACCGCAGTGCAATTCCTGAAAGACATCATCTTGAGATACGGGTACCCGCACAGCATCATCACGGATAATGGCACCAATTTTACTGTGGGGGAATTCGCTCGATTTTGTGCTGAAAAGGGAATCTGGTTGGATGTAGCATCAGTTGCACACCCGGAAGCAAACGGACAAGTGGAAAGAGAAAATGCTTTGGTCTTGGCCGGCATCAAAGCTCGTTTGATCGAACCACTGTTGATAACTCCGGGATGCTGGATAGAGGAGTTACCGGCAGTATTATGGGGTCTCCGGACTACACCAAATAGATCTACCGGGTATACGCCATTCTTCATGGTGTACGGTGCCGAGGCAGTACTCCCAACCGACATACAGTATGATTCACCGAGAGTGACAATGTTCACCGAGACCGAGGCAAAGGAGGCCCGAGAAAATGATGTTGATTTACTTGAAGAGGCAAGAGAATTGGCACTGTATCGGTCTGCAATTTACCAGCAAAACCTCCGCCGCTATCATAGCCGGAAGGTGCACCCGAGAGTGTTCCGAGAAGGAGATCTTGTGCTAAGGCTCATCCAACGCACGGCCGGAATGCATAAGCTGTCACCTCCTTGGGAGGGACCTTTCGTGCTAAGCAGGGCATTGCACTATGATTCTTATTACCTAGTAGATGCACAGGAGGCTAGGAAAGGTGTAATGGACAAATCCGGAGAGGAAACCAAGCGTCCATGGAATGTAGCCCTGCTTCGACCCTTTTACACATAAAGGGCTCACTGTATGATGTATTTCAGTTTTTATGTATTAATGAAAGTAAGGCACCCCGCGAGGAACCCGGGGACTGCCTCGTTGTGTGCCCATTTACTTTATCCAATTTGTTTGTTATTTCATACCGCCATCCCGGTAAGGAACCCGGGGACTGCCTAGTACCTATTTTTTATGTTATCTGTATGCCGGGAAAGTTCCGAATTCGATTCTCAAAGTCAGAGTAATGTATGTCATGTGAAATCATCTTGTGACTCGACTGACGAACGCCGAAATGGTAGTCAAGAGCAAAGAGAATCAAATGTGGGGAACACGAAAAGGGTCTCGGGGACTCGGAGCAGGAACTTATCCGGCATACCTGTTTTTACTAACCCAATTGTTTTTTATGTCGGGAATTCTATTAACTAGAACTCGGATTTCTTAAAGAAATGTATGCCGTGTATGGAGTTTTGTGACTCGACTGTCGAACGCCGAAATGGTAGACAAGAGCAGAAATTGCCTAAGTACGGTAAACATGAAAAGGAACTCGGGGACTCGTAACAGAGTAAATCGGCACAGCTTGTTCTGATAGATAACTTCGTACGAAACATAAATGTTAATAGTATATATTACATCTTGCACCCGGCATCCCGGGGATTTAACAGTTCTACTCTTCAGTATTGTGACTTCCAGTCGACGACCTCAAAGTCTATCGACTCCTTCCTGAAGTGTTCGGGTGTACCGAGGATGACGTCGAGTGTGATTGTTCCCATGGGCGTGATTGCTTGCCCTGGTACTATGCCATGGAAGGTGGTCTCCGATTCCGGCAATTTCTCTGTCGACCTGTTCATTCGCCTGAGGGTGTCGGCGAATATGATGTTGATGCCGCTGCCCCCGTCCAGGAACACCTTCTTCAGGCTGTAGTCGCCGATCAAAGCCTCAATCACGAGTGCGGCGTGCCCTGGTCGGACTACCTCCGCTGGGTGATCTGCCCTGGAAAATGTGATTGGTGTCTCCGACCCGCGCAGGTAGTCTGGTACCGCGCGCGGGCTGTTGATGGCTTGAAGTACCTGGCGTGTGATGATTTTCTGCCTCCTGTTCGACGGGGGTCCCTTCTGGATCATGTTCAACTGTCCCCGTGCGGCTGGGTACGCGTCGATTGCTGCCGATGGACCTTGTTGCTGCTGCTGCGGCTGGGGGAACGCTCCTGCCGCCTGCACTTGATTGTTGTTTGCGGGTGCTGCCTGGATGGCTAGCTGCGGTGCCGCTTGTATGGCCTGTACTGGGGCGATGATTTGTTGCATGGCGTGGTAGATTTTTCTTGCTTTGCGACAATCCTTTAACAAGTGGTTTGAACCCCACTTTCCTGTTGCCGGGTTGCGGAACGAGTGATGCTTACATGGTTGCATCAGTTCCTCTGCCGGAGTTAACGGGCGCTTCCACTCGCGCTTCTGACTTCCATCGCTGTGGTCGATGCTACTGCTGCCACGGTTGTACTGACTCGATCTGGGCTGTCGACTTTGCTCGTGCTGTCTGCCGCCCTCACGCTTAACCTCGCGGGGGGTTTCATAACCCGCCGCTACTAACTCGATTGAGTCGTGCGTGTAACGTGCCTTCCTCTTCTGACGTGACTCGCGCCAGTTGCTTGTTTCGCCTTCCTTTTTGGGAGAAGTTTCGCAGACGTAGTCCTCTCCTTCAGCCCATTGGTTGGCTGTCTTCATTAACTCTATTGTGGTCTTCGGCTGGATCCTACCAAACTCCTCCCGGAGGTCGCGGCGAGCAACGCCATGCATGAAGGC
Source organism: Poa annua (assembly GCA_026929855.1). NCBI lineage: Eukaryota > Viridiplantae > Streptophyta > Magnoliopsida > Poales > Poaceae > Poa > Poa annua. Next base: position 60,071,821 of record CM049426.1, on the reverse strand, counting down.
GTCCATCACCCTGTCCTCTGATACGGGTTCCATGGTATGGCGGAGGAGCGTCCACCTCTGGATGTAAGATCGGAGCGACTCGTCCTTCCCTTGCTTGCAGGCCTGCAACTCGATGTAGGTCGTTGGTCTGGCGAATGTTCCCGAGAAACTTTTGATGAAGTTGTCCTGGAATTCCTCCCACGTTCGGAAAGAATCTTTGGGTTGGCTTGTGAGCCACCCGCGTGCAGAGTCTGTCAGCATGAGCTGGATGTACTGCATTGCCGTGGTCGATGTTCCGCCTTGGCAGGTGCAAGCAATAAGGTAGTCCTCGAGCCATAACTTCGGGTCTTGCTTTCCGTCGTACTTTGGTGTGCCGGCCGTCAACTTGAAGCCTTTAGGCATACGGGTGTCGCGGATGTTGAAACCGAAGCATGCCGCACCACATGGTTCGAAGTCGCGGTTGGTATGGTCGTCCGCCTGTGCTGCATTAGCCGAACGCTCCTTGCGGTTACGGTCCACTGTCTTCTGTGTCAGGACGTCTCGAAGGTCCTTGACTGGCTGTCGCTGCGCCGCCGGGATGCCCGACATCGTTGGTTCGTGGTCTTGATTACCTGGCCCCTTGGCCGCTAGAGCTTCTTCGATTGCCCTTATGGAGGCAATTTGTTGCTTGTGGAGGAGGGAGCGCGCGTCACCCTCCGGTGGTTGCGTGAGCCGGAGGTATGTCTCGACTGATATCAGGGCGGCATTCGCCGTTTTCGGGACGGGTATCCCATTCTCGTCTTCGGTGACGAAGGACGAGTCGAGGTTGCGGGTGAGCCTTGTTCGATCAGCTTCTGCCATGTGGGGGATACGGGCTCTGGTTCGCCGTGCTCCCTGATTCACTTCTGTGGAGGATGTGAAGGAGAGAGCCGCTCGCCTGGCACTCGACGCATCCGCATCCCTTTTGCGCCTGAGAAGTTCGGCCTTTTCGGCGCGAATTCGTTCGCCTTCCTTGCGTAGCAAGTACTGGACCGCTAGGTGATCGTCTCGAGGTGCGTTGGGTGGCGGGAACGTGCCCTCGTCCACATGCTTCATGGCTTGGATCGCCATATCACGCGTGATGACAAGTTTCGTATGGTCCGGCATGTCCACCTCCAGTGGGTATGCGGGTTCGTCTTCGTCGTCATGCGGCGCTGTGTCGGCCATGAAGACTTGCTTGGGGTAGGCATGGATTGGAGAGTTGGTGCTGCCGCTGCTACTTATGTCACCCTCTTCTTGCTCGGGGTCGAAAATTGCCGCAACGTGGCGCGCGGCGCACCCGCTGTCGCGTCTCTTCGCGATTGTCCATGTGCCCGCACACGACGGGGCGAGTGCGAGTGGCTTGGGGTAGACCTGGGACTCCTCCCACGAAGATGAGGGCGCGCGCGACGTTGATGTCGGACGCGGGCCCCCGGTAGCACGTGCGGGCGCGACGGTGGAGGTGGGTCTTGACTTGATTGATCGCGCGATCGAGATTGGGGTAGTAGATTTGATTCGCGTGGCCATTGCCGAGATTGTCGACGTAGATGTCTTCTTCGCGGGTACGGCTGGCGCAAACCTTGCGGGTGCGGCGGATGCGGTCTTCGCGGGCCCGGCGGTCGCGATCTCCACGAGTGCGGCAGATGCGATCTTCGCGGGTCCGGCGGTCGCGATCTCCGCGGGTGCGGCAGATGCGATTTTCGCGGGTCCAGCGGGCACGGTGGTCGGCGATTTTGATGGCGCCGCCGCGCGTAACGTAGTAGTCGTAGACCTGAGCATGCCACGACTATCGATGCAACAGAATATGGAGCCGAAGGTGATGTGTATACCTTTGTCCAGATCGGCGTACACCGATTGATGAGCTGGCGAGTGGATGACGTACTCGAAGGAGCCGAATCGGATCGACTCCCTGATGGCGGGTGCGCCGATCTTCATTGCGGATGGAGCCGGCGTGACCATGATCCTAGCACTTGTTTGAACTTCCCACAGACGGCGCCAATTGACGAGGTACTAACTCGACAAGTCCCAGGGTTGTGTACCCCGGGTTGATTGATGGGGAGAGAGGAGAGTGCAAGGTGATCACGACGACTGACAAGCGAGGTTTACCCAGGTTCAGGCTCCCGGAGGATAACACCCTACTCCTGCTTGTCTGGTTATAGATGCGAGTAGCGATTACAATGGCGAGATTGCGATCTCGCTAGGGTTTATGGTTCTGAACGTGTCCTCTAGGACGGGCAACCCTCCTGGCTTTATAGGCAGCAAGGTCTCGGGTGGTTGGTACAGATACGGTAGGTCACAAGTCCTAACCGAGTTGGACTAGGATATGAGATACCCCGAGTGGGCCTTCCGCGGGCCTTTCCATCCTTGGCGCGGCCCAGGTAGCCTCATCGTGGGCTACCCGCAAGGTAGCCCCACGTCAGTAGGGGAAGCCGGCTTCTCGGCGATGGCAGCAGCGGGAGCGGCAGTGGCGGTGTCCTCAGCACCAGCAGCGGTACTCGGGGCATCGGGGCGCGCCTCGGCCTGAGAGGCCTCGGGTGGCGGAGGAGTTGAAGCATCCCGGGAAACCACATTCTCGGTGGCGGCACCGGAAGCAGCGTCGTCCTCCTCCGGGATCTCAGCGTCCACGTCATCAGTTGCACCGGTTTCGTCGTCGTCCTCGTAATCCGACTCGGAATCAGAAGCGACGATGCTGGCGGTGAAGGCGCGAATATTGGACAAGGAGGCGATGCGATGCGCCACTTCTTGTCGCCGCTAGACCTTAGCCGGATCGCTGCACCACGGCGAGATGGTGCGCAGGCGCTGGATCACGTCAAGGTCGAGAACCTCGTACCAACTCAGTACCTGGTTCAAGACCTGGTCGGCACCAGCCCGTGCGCCGGAACGCTTCCAAGCGTGGACACGCCGCCCGGCACCTCGGAGTGCACTCGCCAGTTCGCCGACCGAGAGCGTCGCGCTGACGCCCGGCCATAGCGCACCGTGAACGTGAATCACGGCGCTGAGCAACTCGGTCCCGATCGACCGGAGATGCACTATCCGGGCCTTCAGGGCAGTGATGTGATCCTCAATGTCCCAAGTGTCCGAGACAGGGCCCTTCCCGGCGTGCTTCTCCCGGGCGGCAGTGACCGCAAGAGCAGCAGCATCGCGGGAGTGCTCGAATTCCCCTTTAAAAAGAAGAGTTGTCAAGCGACTAGGTCATAAGGAGGGCAACAACAAAGAAAGATAGCAAGGAAAAAAGGGGGATGTCGGTCCACTTACTGTTAAGATCCCGGTTCAATACAGTTAGCTCAGAGAGCCAAGTATCGGCCCGTGACCGGAGAAGAGCCAGCCCGGTCTCGGCGAGATGCGCGCGCTCCTCGGATTGGTCCAAGGTCTCCTTCTGCTTCTGCGTTGCCTCCACGAAGCGCGTCTTCATGTCGGTCGCAGCAGATTTGGCCTTTCCAAGCTCCCCATTGAGCCGCGCAATCTCGGCCTACGCGGTAGCAAGTGCAGCCTTCTGATCCACCGAGATTTTGCGCGCGGCATCTCGCTCCTCCCGGAGGCGCCCCTCGCACTTCTTGGACTGACCGAGATCAGCAAGAACCCGGTTGAAGATGCTGCCACGTTTCTTGCTACACTCCTGAAATCAAGACAAAGAAAGATAAGTCAATCTTGGGAAAGAGCCCGGGGACTCGGGAGGCTCCGAGATCGGTAACGAAAAAAGAAAAAAAGGTTACTCGGTGGAAAGGAACTCGGGGACTCGGCTTCCGAGTCCTGAGATTTTCTCGAAGATTGGAGCCTAGTGGTCTGCTATTCGGTGGAATCTAGAGCACTAAGCACCAATCTCGGGGACTAGTGGAGATGGACCAATTTTTGAAAAGAAAAAAAAAGAGGTTACTCGGTGGAAAGGAACTCGGGGACTCGGCTTCCGAGTCCTGAGATTTTTTCTAAGATTGGAGCCTAGTGGTCTGCTATTCGGTGGAATCTAGAGCACTAAGCACCAATCTCGGGGACTAGTGGGGAAGGAACAAGTATTTATTGGAGAAGGTAAAGGGAACAAACTTACCTCGGTCACCCGAGTAACGTCCAGCGCGGCCACCTGGAGAGCGTGCAGAGCTTGGGCGCTGCGGCTAGGGCCGGCAGCGTGCAAGTCCTCCGCGATCTCGGAGGCATCAGCGGCAATCCAGTCTTGGTTGTATTCTTCGACAACGCGTATGCCGGAGCCGCCAGCCGCGCGAGCAGCAACAACCTCCCGCGATCCTGAAGGCACAAAGGAGATTACGGTTGCTCGCAGCGTCCGCAGGGCAGCAGTGGGGATCTCGGCAGGAGGTGGTGGTAACGGTGAAAACTTACCCGTGCTTAGGGCCAAGTCTTGGGCCGAGGATGTCGGGGCAGCAGTAGGTTTGGTAGAAGTTGTTTTCTGCCCGACAACCTTGGGGCGCGTTTTCACGGCAGGATGATCAGGTTGCCGGGAAGAGGCCGCGGGCTGTTTTTCCGGGGCTGTCTTGCTCGCAGCTTGCCGGGAGGGACCACTTGGCACGAGCTGCCGGGGAGGACTCAGGATCTCCGCCTCAAGCCCAGGCACCCTGCGCGGACTCTCTGGAAGAAGTATGTCTTGCGATGTGGTCGTGGCCTGGACTGGGGTCTCGTCGACCACGGGACGAGTATCCGGAGTCGCAGCAGCAGTCGGTGCGGCACCAGAAGCAGGAGGCTCACTTCTTCGGGCGGAAGGACGAGGTGGAGAAGAAGCAGCCCGAGGCGGGCTGGGAGTCCGGGATCCAGGAGGACGGGAGGCAAAGGATCCCGGGAGGTCGAGTGCGTCCCTGAAAGAAATATCTCAGTAAAGGCTTCAGGAGAAGGCAAGATCATGTAGCATGAAGCAAAGAAAATGTACCCGAATCCACGGTGGGAGGAACCCTCCTTCGGCGTCGAGGCTTCTCGGTCGTTTGTTTGTTCGGCTTGCTCCTCTTGGGGGGGTTGCCGGAATCATCGGCAACATCGGTGTCGGAAGCCGCACGCTTCCGGCTCTCGGCGCATTTGGTCACGGCCGTGGGTTTCGGAACCACTTCTGAAGCCCAGTTGAGGGGAAGAGCATCAATCACATCGAGTATTTGACAGTCAATCTCATCCTCGTCATCCGAAGAAATGGAAATAGCCTCTGAGGTTGAAGGGTTACCCGGGGCGGCAGCTTTGACTAGAGTAACGGCAAGATGGTCCTCGCCGTCGGGATCCACTCTCGGCATCTTAGCCGGTGCCGGGATGTTCGGCGCGAAATTCCCGTTGGCGTGGATCGCGTACTCCTCGGTTTCCCGCTCGAATAACTGCACGAATAAATCATTGCATGACAACCATGTCGGTTTCCAGCAGAACGCGGGTGCAAATGCAATTTTGCGAAAGACAGACAGGAGCACCTGTTTCAATGGTTTTTCCCGGATCCCCCGATGACACCCCAAACATACTCATCCGACATCTTCGTCCGAGCAATAGCTCGAACGCGTCGGACGACCGCGGGACGGTCCAACCCGAAAATGCTGGTCCTGGTGGGATCATAGTTCCCGTCCATATGGCACATCTTGTGCACTCTGGTTTGTAGAGGGCAGACGCGGCGAATAATGAAACAGCGCAGGAGATCGTCGCCAGTCATCTTGTTAGTCAGCACCCCGAGGACGTCGTGCATACATTTGACCTCCTCGGTATCGGGGAACCGTTTCCAGAGGTTGAATTTGCGGGGAGGACCAATGGCGAACTCCGGCAAATTTATGAAGTCCGGGTTCGAGGATCCCGGACCATCTCCTGAACTCTCCCGATTCTTCACATAGAAGAAACTGCGCTGCCACTTCCGGCAGGATTCTAGTCCCTTGTCTATATGAAATCCGGAGTCAGCACGGGGAATGATGGTGGCCGCTCCGCAGTCGACCAAGTCTTTTACTTTCTGATCCGGATTGGGGATGACTTGGCGGTGAAGGATGAAGTACCTGGCCCAGAGGTCCAAGAATGGCCACACGCCGAGGTATGCTTCCGAGTAGGTGGTGAAGACCGAAAGCATCATGATGGCGTTAGCTGGGAGATGATGGGGTTGGAGGCTGTAGGTGTCGAGGAAGTTGCGGAAGAAGGGGCTAGCCGGAAGCCCAAACCCACGCTCGAAGTGCGTGAGGAATACAACGTATTCCCCGGGTTGGGGTTCCGGTTGAACCTCATCCTCCGGGAGACGGCTCTCAACTTCTGGCGGAATCCGGTGAGTCCGGTACAGCCAGTCGAGGTCCTCCTGTCTGGTCTCGGACCCATCCCAGCACCCCCGAATACTTTCTTCAGCCATGCCGGAGAAGTCCGCAGATGTATCCGGGCTACTCTGCAGGCGCAGCGGCAGTTAGTCGGAATTAGTCTACCGAGAGCTAAGATACCGGATCACAAACTCCTAAAGACAACCGGGTTCATGGCAAGTAAGATCTACCGCGTGCTAGTAAATCAAAACTTAAGTGAGGAAAATACGCTCGGGCTAAACTCAAACATGGCATAGTGCGGGCAAAAGGCTAAGACCTACGGCGAGTCTTCATCCCCGCCACACGCCTCGTGCGCGCCGCGTGAATCGTGCTCGCCGGCGGCGGCGCAGCCGCGCATGCGTTAGGGCGCGACCGAGCGCGAGGTATCGTTCCCGTGAGAGAAAAGTTCATCGGGGCGAAGAGAAGAACTCACCGGAGAAAGCGAGGCCGGTGATGGGCAAGAAGGACGCGAACCGATGATGAAGCGAAGGGCTCCGGCGAGCAACGAGAGCGGCAGCGTTCGGGCTCCGGGCACGGCTACGGCGGCGTGCTCGAGACAACGGTGGCGGAAGTGTGAAGGAGAGGAAGAAGAAGAGGTGACCGTTCCGGTCCCCTATTTATGGGGGGATTCCGGAGCGGTTTCCAAATTTCCCGCCCACGATCTCTCCGATCGTGGGTGGGATCCATTCTGTGCAGCGCGGCACGTGGCGTTCACCGGAGCGCCCGATCCGGCCACACCGGGGGCCACACAGCCCCAACGGTTGGACTTCGGATCGGCTGCGGCTCCCGGCGCGCGAACCTGAGTAGCGGCGTGCTCGGTCAGAGTCACTCGAGTGCACTTTTGATCAGACAGGACATCGGGTGGGACCCAACTCACGATCTGGAATTCAGTGCAGAGCCAACGGTCAAGATTCACTCAGGCTGCACTATCCGGTTACAAGCATCGCCTTCCGGTTGAAACGATCTCGGTATTAGAATCTCGGGAAAAACCGGTCTCGGCGTCTAGTCGGAGGATAATATCATATGTTCTCGGAAGATAGTTGTTATTAAAGCTGATCCCGCACATCATCCGCGGTCGCTGCGCAGCACCAGCTTCGGGGACTAGTGTCGGAGGGCTGCCCCCCGGGTAGGGCAGAACCCGGAGTAATTCAGTAGTGTGCCAACAGTACTTGACCTCTGGCGAGAGCAAGGGCCACCCCCTAGTGTGCTGAAGGGGCAACTTGACCCTTGAGTGCTGGTAGAGTGCAAGGTGCCTCCTGGCAGGCGCAAGGGTCAGCTCTGGCGGCTATAAATAGACACCCCGAGCCTTCACAATGGCAGCACAAGCATCAGCGGGTGGTTCCTCTAAGAACTAGCTTCTCGAAGATGTCTTTGCTGGTAGGCTAAGACATCTTCGGGAGGCTAGGCCTAGAGATACTCATCCTGAGACGAACTCGGGTGCATCCGGAAAGTATCTCGGATCTTGGGCTCCGAGGAGACTCCCGTAAGGAGAAGTACTCGGTCTTACCGGATAAGCAATCCGGGTAAGTGCTAACCGGAACACTTAACTCTGTCCTGGACTTGTGCAGGAAGGACTCGCGAGGTCGAGCAAGACGGTAACCGGCATGAGGGATCCCGGTAGGCCGTCAACGGTCTGTAGCAGGCTTTCCCGCCTAATCCGGGGGGAAGTACCGTTCCGTCTGACACGGAGGGATGGTCACCTCCCGCCTGACACGGAAGCATGGTCATCTCCCGCCTGACACGGGAGCGCGTCAGGCAGTACGACAACGGTACGACAAGACACGACGTGCCTAGCCCGGCAATCCGGAAAAGGCTATCCCGGATGGGCAAAGACATGTCCTGTGTCTGACAGGGGGACAATGATGTTCCTAACGGCGCCTGCTGTCCTTGCCAGTATGATGACGAAGGGGCTACGCCGGATAGCGCGGCGAGTAGGTCGCACTAGCCGGTGACGCCATGCCGATTAGGCCTGTCCGGTGGGGCCAAGCCGGTTTAGGGTTTCCGGCCCCCCTGGCTGGAACTCTATAAAAGGCGCCATAACTGCTTCTGTGGAGGAGAGACCAACTTGGGAGCCAAATCTATAGTCGCATTTACTCCTAGAGCATTTACTTCTTCCTACCTTGAGTTCATCTAGTTCTTTGTGTTCTTCACTTCGAGAGATCTAAGAGCAAGTTGTAGTCCTTGTACCACACTTATATAGAGAGGAAAGGCAGGAGTAGGGGTGTTACCTCCTCACGAGGGCCCTAAACCTGGGTATATCGTCTGTGTGTTGTGTGCATTCGTGCGTTTGTTCTTGTTTGTTAGATCTTCCATCTAGCGTGTTGCTCTTGTTTCTCGTTCTTGGGAGATCTCGGTTATACCGGGATCCTCCCCGTGTGAGATTTTCAGCTCGCTATCCCTCCCCGGATCCACCAACGTCCATCGGCCCCACACATTAGCCATCCTATGGCATCTGCCGTGATACCACCACGACAAAGAAACTGAAGTTGCCGCTCCGCCTCCGTCTCCACCGGTTCTCCGCAAGCGCACCCGGACTGCGGTACGCATGATATCCAACAATCGTTTTCTCGAGCTCGAAGCTGGTGCTTCTCAAAGCTGGCCTTCTACGCAGGGTACGGAGGAGGCGACACCGAAGCGCCGGAGGACCCGTTCCTCTACTTCTTCTGTGGATTTTTCTTCAGGTATCCCCCTTAGTCCTTCTCCTCGCAGGCGTCCAACCCCTTAAGCTTCCGCCGCTGCTATTTATCCCTTGGCTGGCAACGTCCGGGTCTCTAAATCCCAGTCTCTGTCTGGCTCTTCAGATTCTGGCTCGGACGTCCCCCTCTCTAAATTAACTGTAAACAAGGGGTACGTTCTTTGCTTTTGCTCGTTTGTCATTTACGTAGACCTCCGCGATTTGTCTTTCTTTTGCTTGTCAGCCACTTATTTATTGTCTTGCCTTTCACAGGGCCAAAGCCGTACTGAAGGATGAGGAGGAAGCTCCTCACTAGACTAAGCCTTCTCTGCCGAGCTCCCCAGCTCCCGCGCCTCCGGTTCTTGAGACCCGGGATGCAGAGCCGGTCGATAAGACCCCTTCTCCTGGCCGCGTCCAGTTCTCCTCCGAAGGACAAGTTGCCTACCGTCCATGAGGAGGATGAAGTCGTGGTCACCGGCACCGGGTTTTCAGACCCAAAGGCCTCAACATCCGCCAAAGCCAAAACTCTAGAGCCGGTGCCAGAGCCGGTGGCAAAGGGCAAGGAGGCATCCGGAGCCCTCCCGAAGAAGATCAAGGTTGTCAAGGCGGAGGATGGCCCCCCTGAGGATGATGGACTTCCCCTCCACCTTCCAATTCATTCATGCACGCTTATCTGATCTTCGGAAGGAGGAGTCTGGGATGAGGTCCACAAGCGTTTCACGGTACGTTCTATTGCAGTTCCCTATCCTTAGTAGTCCCCAAATGCTGAGCTTGTATCTTGTAGATGCTTAGTACTTGTCAATGCTTAGAGAACTCCATTTGGAGCGTAAGAAATCTTCACTGTAGTCCCCTAGAGCCATAGTTGTAGCTTGACTGAACTCCGGGTCTTCTTGAAACATTTCTCCCGCAACTTTTGTCTACTAAGTGGTCCCTAAGAGCCGGAAGTAGTGCTAGCAGTGTTTCGGGTCTTCTTTTGAAAAAACTTTCTATTTCTGCTCTGAATTGAGTAGTCCCCAAGTGCGGGGTTGCTCCCTGTAGCAACCTGGGACTTATAACAATTTGAGATATTTTTCTTTTCTTTGCTATGAACTGTACTTATTTGACCGGGTTACGTCATTGCCCTTTTTCCTTATTGCTTCCTTTGTATGTCTTGCAGGAGTATTCTGCGGAGATCTCTCAAAAGAACAGTGAAGCTCGTCACCAGCTGGCTCAGGAAGCCGGTCTTCATGAGAAAGCCAAATAGCAGATCAAGGCTCATGAAGACACGATTCGCCGGCTCTCCCTTGATATGAGACCTTCCTCAAAAAATTGAAAGATCAAGAAAAGGTTTTCCAGATCCAGGACGTAGCCATGACGAAGATCTCCATAGAGCTTGAGAAGGTCAAGAAGTGTGTCCATGATCTGGCCATTGCCGTCTTTGGTAAGTAAATTTCCTGTTTGGTGATTTTGACCTTTGCTTTTGCCCTCTCTTGTCATCTATTTTCTTACTTGGTTTTGCTTGTAGGCGGAATTCAGGGGGTGACCAGCAAGACGACCGTTGAAAAGGTCCAAGCGATCTATCGAGTCACTCGCCGGCTGTACTTTGGCTGTGCTGAGATGATCAAAATGGCGTCGCCTGCTGAGAATCTTCCGCTGAGCTTGCCTGATTTTCTGGCTGCTACTTCAACTGTGCCGGCTCTTATGCAGCGATGGAAGGCGTCCTCGTGCTGCAATGGTGCCATCCGGGTTCTGGCGCTTGCCAAGGCTTACTATCCCCATGTGGACACGGTGCTGCTTTCCAAGGGCTTCTCTGAGTTCCAGGCTGATGGGACCCGGTACACCGCAAAGATCTTCGCGAGGCTTGTGAAGTTCATTCGGCTTCCGGCGTGGCGCATCGCGGATGGGCTCACGCTGACGGATCTCCAGGCTACGTATGATGAAGACAATAAGGCCGTCGAGGAAGAGCCGATCCAGCCGTTTGACCTGTGGAAGCCGATTGAAGAAGCACCGCAGCTGTTCACACCCATTATAACGGGTGCTGCACCTTCAAGCTCTACCCATGTAGTCCCAGCTCCTTCTCGCCCTTCTGACCTGGACAACTTTGACGCGTTGGCCTCCATCATCCAGCAAAAACCATCTGGTGAGAAGGATCTTGGGCAAGGTTCGGTGACCAAGTCTCCTTGAGGAGAATCTTCAAGCACTAGTTCTTGTGCCGGCTTGCAACCTTTTGAGTTGGCACTTCTCTGAAAAACAATCTGCTGGCCTATCTTGGCCTGTAATAGGTTAGATGATACTTGTGTTGCATCATATTTTGAGACTTGCTATTGTATGATGCTGAAGGACATGCTTATCTATATGTTCTGCTTTTTCAAAGTAAGCAAGTCCCTATTTGGTTTTGATGACCCTTTTGGTTTCCTTAGCTTTCTGCATAGCCGTCTTTCATGTGACTTCTTTCGTGCATACAAACTCTAGGTCATTCAAGGTCTGCTAAGTCCCCATGGGCCTCATAGTCAGATTGAAAGACGGATTTTTCGCATCGGGTCATAGTGGCTTCAGTGCCGGGTTAGAATAGCATCAGGCTAGCAGGCAAGTGTAACCAAGAATATTGTGGCGTCTTTGCCGGGTCTTGAGTTTTTAACTTGCAACTGATAGTTAGCAAGACCCCAAGACCCCTTGTTATATGACTGATTAGAATCTGAAAAAATGGTGGCGTCTCTGCCGGGTCTTGAGTTTTCAACTTATAACTCTTGGTTAGTAAGCCCCCAAGACCCCTTATGGTATAAAAAACGAGGATCTGACAATTGTGGCGTCTCTGCCGGATCTTGAGTTTTCAACTTATAACTCTTGGTTTGTAAGCCCCCAAGACCCCTTGTGGTATGGTAAATAAGGATCTAAACAACAAACTCTTTTCTCCAGAGAAGTTTCTCTTTTATTTATCATAAGATATGTACATAGCTAGCAAGCCGCCTCATTAAAAACCTTCCAGTCCCCTTAGGTACCCTCGTAAGGAAAAGAGCGCGTCTGAAACCTGCTGCTTTCAAACTGAATAAGATACAAAAAGGGTGGAACCCGTCGTTTCCGGGTCTCCTTCTGTCTATGTGTAGTATGGCCTAAGCTCTGCTATATTTCAGGGCCTGTCATTGGGTATCTCGTGTGATATGTGTTGTTTCCTGTCAGCTTGGTTTCTTCTCAGAGATCCACCAAGTAGTAGGATCCATTGTGTAAGTTCCTGCTTATCACGAAAGGTCCTTCCCATGGAGGGGTAAGCTTGTGAAAGCCGGCTTTGTTCTGCGCCAGTCTCAAGACCAAGTCTCCTTCCTGGAAAGTTCTTGATCTGACCCGGCGACTATGGTATCGCCTCAGGTCTTGCTGATATATGGTTGTTCTTGCCAGGTCTAGTTCTCTTGCTTCCTCTAGCAATTCCACTGAGGTCAGCCGGGCTTACTCGTTTTCTATCTCCACATAGTTTGAAACTCTTGGAGAATCTTGAAGAATATCGCTGGGCAACACAGCCTCTACCCCATAAACCATGAAGAAGGGGGTGAAGTCTGTTGATATGTTTGGGGTTGTGTTGAAGTTCCAAACAAATGATGACATATCTTCTTCCCAGGCTCTTGCTGCCCTGATCAGTGGAACCCGGAGTCTTGGCTTTACTCCTCTGAGCAGCTCCTGGTTTGTTCTTTCTACTTGACCATTTGATTGACGATGTGAAACTTAGGCAAGGTCAAGACGGATCCCGTTATCCCCACAGAATATCTGCATCTGAATATGAAAGTGAAAAGTTTGCCCCATTGTCTGTGATGATACTCTGAGGGTACCCGAATCTGAATATGATCCTCTTTAGAAACTTGACTGATGTTCCCGCTGTGCAACTGTTGACGGCTTGAACCTCGACCCACTTTGTGAACTTGTCCACTGCTACCAAGAGATGTGTTTTCTTGCCGGGTGATGGCTGGAAGGGTCCAACCATGTCCATACCCTGTATTGCGAAAGACCATGTAATTGGAATGGTCCTTAAATCCTGAGCCAGTACATGAATCTGCCTTGCATATCTCTGACATCCATCACAAACCCGGGCATGTTCTCCGCGTCTGCCAAAGCCATCAGCCAGAAGAAACCATGTATGTACGCCTTGGCTACCATTGATCTTGTTGAAGCATGATGTCCGCAATCTCCTGAGTGGATCTCCTGTAAGATTTTCCGGCCTTCCTCTGGTGAGACACATCGTAAGAAAACTCCTGATGTGCTCCACTTGTGTAACTCGCCGTTTATGATGACGTACGCCTTAGCCCGGCGCACAATTTGTCTTGCCAGAACTTCGTCTTGTGGTAGCTCTTCTCTCAGCAGATAAGCTGGATACGACTCTATCCATGGGGGTTTGGTGTAAGGCGGAAACCAACTGAGACTCCGGGTCATCTGAGACTGCAAGCTCTTTTTCTGTTGGGAGCTTGACTGATGGCTGATGTAACTCGGCTCTGAACACATTTGGTGGTGTCGGGTCTCTCCTAGAGCCGATACTTGATAAGGCGTCAGCTGCCTCGTTTTTTCTTTTGTCGATGTGTTCCACTTGGTAGCCGGAGAAGAACCCGGCTACCCTGTCAACTTCTCTTCTGTACGCTGCCATATTGGCGTCCTTTCGGTCCCAAGTCCCTGATACTTGCTGTGCAACTAAGTCCGAGTCACCGTAGCACATGATCCTCTTGATATCCATCGCCTTGGCTATTCTCAGGCCGTGTAACAAAGCCTCATACTCTGCGATGTTGTTTGTGCATGGCTCAAAATGTATCTGTAAGAGGTAACTCAGCTTGTCTCCTTTTGGCGAAGTTAAAACAACGCTGGCTCCCGATCCTCCAAATTGCTAAGACCCGTCAAAGTGCATGGTCCAGTGCTTGATGCTTGGTGCAGTAGGTAAGGGGTCAAACTCGGTCCAGTCATTGATGAAATCAGCTAAAACTTGAGATTTGATTGTTGTCCTTGGCTCATAGTTGATGTGGTAAGGCCCCATTTTGATTGCCCACTTTGCAACTCTGCCTGTTGCTTCTCTGTTTCTGATTATTTCCGCTAAAGGAGCCGCACTAACCACTATTATGGGGTGTTCCTGGATTTAGTGTGGCATTTTCCGGCTTGCAATTAAGAGTCCGAAAACCAGGTTCTGCCACTGTGGGTATCTTTGCTTTGACTCGATTAAGGCCTCACTAACATAGTAAACCGGACTCTGAACTAAGTACTCGTTTCCTTCTTCTTTCCTCTCTACGACAACCACGGCGCTGACGGCTCATGAATTGGCAGAGACATACAACAACATTTGTTCCATACTTGTTGGAGCCGCTAAAACCGGTGTTGTGGACAATATTTTCTTCAAATCTTCAAAGGCGTCATCAGCTTCCTGGTCCCATACGAACTTGTGTGACTTTTTCAACAGCTTGTAAAGTGGAAGTGATTTCTCTCCCATCCTTGCTATGAACCGGCTTAGGGCTGTGATGCAACCCGTCAACTTTTGGACATCGTTAACGCACTACGACTTCTTAAGGTTCATGATCACCTTAATCTTGGCCGGGCTTGCCTCTATTCCTCTCTCTGAGACTATGAAACCCAGCAGCATGCCTGCTGGTCAGGTTTAGCTTCATCTGATACTTGCGGAGATTGATGAAGGTCTCCTTGAGGTCATCTAAGAGTGACCCGGCCTTCTGTGACTTGATCACAACATCATCAACGTAAGCGTGAACGTTACTGCCAATCTGACTCTCAAAACACTTCTTGATGCACCTCTGGTACGTTGCCCCTGCGTTCTTAAGGCCGAAGGACATTGTCTTGTAACAAAAAGCTCCAAAGGGTGTGATGAACGACGTCTTCTCTTGGTCTTCCACTTTCAGCTTTGTCTGATGATACCCGGAATAAGCATCCAGGAAACACAGCAACTCGCTGCCGGCTGTGGCATCAATTATATGGTCTATCCGAGGCAGCACAAAAGGATCCTTCGGACAAACCTTGTTCAAACTTGTGTATTCAACGCACATCCTCCACTCTCCGTTCTTTTTCAACACAAGGACCCGGTTATCCAGAAACATAGGGTGATAGACTTTCATGATAAAGCCGACCGCTAGAAGGCGGGCTATCTCTTCTCTGATTATCTTTTTCCTGTCTGCATTCAAACGACGCAGACGTTGCTTTACTGGTTTTGCTGATAGATCAACATGTAAGCTGTGCTCGGCGAGTTCGCTCGGGACACCTGGCATGTCGGAAGGGGACCATGCAAAGATATCCCGATGCTCACGGATGAACTCAACGAGCTCGCATTCCTATTTTGGGTCCATGTGAGACCCGATCGAGAACTGCTTGGAGGAATCTCCTTCTACGAAATCAACCATCTTGGTGTCCTGGGCAGACTTGAACTTCTTCTTCTCTTCTTCGTGAGCCAGCTTATCCAGCACACGCTTGTCCGCGGGGTCTACCTGAGACTTGTAGTACCTCAGTTCTTCTTATGAACAGGCCTGGTCTACCATAATGGCATCACCTCTGTTGCACTCGATTGCCATGTCTTTGCTTCCTTCAACGGTGATGGTTCCCTAGGGACACGGTATCTTTAATTTGATACAAACATAGCACGGTGTTGCCATGAACTTGGTGTAAGCCGGTCTCCCGAATAAGGCATGATACGGACTCTTCAGATCTACAACCTCAAATGACAGGTACTCTGATCTGTACTGCGCTTTGCTCACTCCAAAGGCTACCTCCAAACTGATTTTACCGATCGGGTGAGCCGACTTTTCTGGTACTATGCCGTGAAATATTGTTGATGTTGGTGTTAGCCGGCTCTCAGATAGGCCCATCCTTTTTAATGTGTCCAGGTTTAAGATGTTGATACTGCTTCCTCCGTCCATCAGGACCTGGTTCAAACGTCCTGTCAACCTGTGGTGCAACCACTAAGGCTAGGAGACCCGGCTGTTCTATACCCTAACTGGTTATTCTAACCACCTCAAATATCTCGGTATGGCTGTTGCTGCTGCATTGACCTCTCTTTCCTTCAACTTTTGCTCTCTTCTGGACGTGCTAGTGGTAAACACGTGATACTGACCCTGATTGTGAAGCTCTTTCGGGGTTTGTTGATAACATCCTCCCTGGTTTTGACTGGACCCGACATTGTTGTTTGGGGGTCCCTGTGACCCGGACCCTTGACCTTGATTGGCCGGGTTACCAATGTTGTCGTGGTTACCATTGTTTCTATTGTTTCCTTTGAAGTTACCTTGGCTTTGCTCCATGGCCTGCTCGTGCCTCCTCCATGCTCTCATGTCAGCGCATTGTGCTAATGTGTGACTTGCTGGCTTGCCGTTCTTGGCGTGCCTTGGGCACGGCATATTGTATATCTCACTGATGTTTTCCCTCTCGCAGGATCTCCTCTGAAATTTCCGCCGGGTCTTGGTCCTCTGTAACCTATGGCCTGGGTGGTTCCAACAAACTCTGAATTTCCTCCCTCATAGGGTCTTTTCTTGTTGTTTTGATTTCCGTTGCTCTGATTTGGAGCCGGGATACGCGCTGTGTTGACTCGGTTGTTCTTTTGCTGCTCTTCCGTCTCGCCCACTCTTTTATCTGTTGCTGCATATTTGTAAGCAATTGAAACTACTTCGCCTATGGTGATGTCCTGGCGAGCTGGGTCTTCCCTCATACGTCCGAGTTTGTGTGTCAGTGAATCGAAGCAGCAATTCTTCTGCATCGTTGTTATTGCCGTGTGAGCCGAGATATTGATTGATGACTGTAAGATTTCCGTGATCCGGGCCACCCATTGCCTTGCTGACTCGGTCTTTCTCATGACACACCGATCGAAATCCGCTTCGGTGTACTGTTTCTTGCATGTCCCAGCAAAATTCGAGATGAATGCCGTCTTAAGTTCCTCCCATGAGTGTATGATGTTTGGTGGAAGCCGGTCCCACCAGATCTTGGGTGCTCCTTCTACCATCATCAGATATAGGTAACGCGCACACAGTTTTGCTGTTGCATTCTTCATGTCCATGGCCATACTATAGCCACCCAACCACGTCTACGGGTCCATGTTTGGCTCATAGTTAACAATTTTTCTTGGCTCTTTGAATTTTTCTGGGAAAGGTTCTGATCTGATTGCATCTGACAAACACTTGGGTCCCGTCAGGTTTGCTGACGAGCCTCCTCCCTGACCCGGCGCAGGTGAATTCACGACGGGTCTGGGTTGAGCCATAACTCCAACTCCGACTCCGGCTTCTGGCGCGGAAATTCCGGCTGCCGCACGTCTTGGTCTTGAACTGTCTACTATGGACTGGGCAGCAGAGGTGGCAGGCGCGGGCACCCTACGTGGCGCGGGAACCTACTGCCGTGGCTGCGGTTGTGGTTTTCGTACTTCTAGTTGCGGGGCTGGCCGGTTTACCCGTCCCAGTCTGTTTTGAACTGATCTTGGTTCTGCCGGCTCTGCGTGCCAGGTTTTGGTACGGCTCCTCACTGGCTCTGAGTTGAAAACTTGCGAACCTTGTGGGTTGTTGTTCTGCTGTACCACGGCTGTCCGTACTAGATCTACAACTCTTCTTGCTTCTAAGTCGGCCGGTTAGTTGTCGAAGGGTATTTGCTCCAGGGCATGTGTCGCTGCAAAAATATTGTCAACTGGATTATTGCAATGACCCGGAGGGGGATCAAACCTGGGTGGAGGTGGTGGTAGCTTGTAACAGCCCTACTGTAACTTTCCTTTTGGTGTGCAATAAAATTGTTGAATCATGTCATCATTCCATAATTGGTTGCATTTAATTAAACATGTCTCCCAAATGTTTCCCAAATTTAAATCCTTATTTTAAATTCAAATGCTTTTCAACTATTTTTCAAATAAAGTTTCAAATTACTTATAAATAATTAAACCAATAATTAATATGTCTAATTGGAAACTATCAAAATTTGCTCAAAAGTATTTATGAGGTTCTTTGCTGTTTTGTTTTAAAAATACAAAAACAGAAAAGTTTTAAAAAGGAAAACAAAACCAGAAAAAAAATATGGGGAGAGGCTCTCCTGGCCGAACTGGGCCACTACCTGGCCCAACCCGACCCACATCTCTCGTCCCCCACCTCCGTACGGAGGACTCGCTTTACAGCGTGGAGGACGACCATGGCGCCTCTCTCCCTCTGCCAAGCTCGCCCCACAGCTCTCCCCACTGCCACCTCCTCTCCTCTCTCCTATTTATCTGGCCAAAACCCTAACCCTAGCCCTAATCTTCCTCCTCCCCCGCCGCCGCTTGCTCCCTAGCTTCCGCATCGCCGTCGCCATGGCCGTCGGGCCCGAGCTCGCCTACGTCGGACTCCGGCCGCCATCTCCTTCCCCCGCACGCCAGCAACGCCTCCCCGACCTCCTCTTCACCCTCGACGCGCGCAGGACGGACGGGAGGCACCACTTCTTCTTCTTCTTCCACGACGACCGCGCGGCCCCCGAGCTCCGCCTCGCCTCCCCGAGCTCCGTTCGGTCGTTTCCGGCCTCCTCTAACTCTCCCCGCCTCGCCATCAACTTCCTCGAGGTGAGCCTCGCCGTTCCCCTCTCCTTCCCCTCCGTGTCCTTTCCTCTGGCGGCCTAGTTCTGGCCGGAGCCGGAGACGAGCACCACGACCGGGGTGCGCTGCCCCCAAGTCGAGCACCAATACGTGCAGCCCGTGCCTCCCCTGTTCAACCGAGCCCGAAAATCGAACCCCGCACGAACCGCAACCCCACGCACACGCTCACACGCGCAGCGCCGCTCACAGGAGGTCGCCAGCGTCGCTTTTCGCCGCCGCGCCTCGGCGTTTCCGGCAGTTCCGTCAGACACGGTTTCGACACCTTCAGTTTCGTCAGTCAACACCGCACTTTTCCTGTTAAAATTAAAACGAACCTAACCCTATCACTAACACGCACTAGACCTAGTGGCTATCAGCGCCGATCGCTACCACTGCGCGCGTCGCGCGTTCGAATCTCACCCGGGGCAGTGGAAAAATGCCCCCTTTTTACGCCGCGCCACTGACAGGCATGGCCCACCGGTCAGCGACCGGCCAGGCCGGCGCAGTCCAGTGAGCGCCACGCTAGCGCTGGCCCCGCTCGCCAGCGACCCGAGCTGGGGTGTCCCGCGGTGAGAAAAATTCCAGGAGCGTTGTATTTTTGCACTTGAGCCCCCTGGGTCCCAGTTTTGCACAGAGGACCTCTCAGGCGACTTTTCTATCACGGATAAGTCCCTGGACATATCAGAAACACCCCTACACTTATAAAATGCTTAACTTTTAATTTATAACTCCAAATTAAATAAATTTTATATGTTTTTATATCAGAAAAATGTAATAAACATTAATATCATATTCTTATGTCATTTTGCATCATTTATTTTAAATGCTTATTTTAAATTAACAAATGCAATTAATTAATTAAAAATGGAGTATGAGGGGTAATAATTATATAATGCCCTAATTCCATTTAATAAGCTCATACCTTTTATACCATATCTTGCCATGCTAATAAATAATTAATTTGAGTTGAATATAAATAACTTGCAAATAAATACTAAATATGGAAGGTGTTGAGCAATTAATGCCTATTCCATTTAAATTAATTTGCTCACCACATCTGCTATATATTAAGTAACATTTAAATTGTTGGCTACACAAATAACTTGCACCCTAATCTTTTGCCGGGATTTCATCCCCGCTTTAATATGACCTAATCATCTCATACCATCTCGCATCATCATTTGTTTGCGCATATCTCTGTATTGATTATTGTTCCTATTGTCTATGTTTGGCTCTCTTTGGGTAGACGACGACGTGACTGCTGCGAGTACCTACGACACTGAGGTTCCAGCTATCATGCCAGGCTACGAGCTGCCAGGCAAGCTTTTGCTAACCGGTTACACGATTGTCGGGTTTTCATTCCTGCCTTTTAATCTATGCTATCTTAGTTATCGGTTCTTGAATTGCGATCCCATCACATGTTTATCCTGCAGCCTATAAAGCTATATCCCCACAACCCATAACCCCTTGCATGTTTATCTGTTGGCCTTTGCAAGTCGTAGTGCATGCTTAGGATTGGTTGAGCGAGTCGTTCCTTTGTCTTTATCTCATATGCTTAGTATGATATTTGTTCTACTATAATAAACTGCTGTCTTATTTTGGGGTTCTATAATTTAAAGATAAGGCACCAGGCGGAAGGCCTTGCGAGGTGTTTTGTTCTGCTCAGTGTCGACCTAGGAACTGAGATTTTGTCCTCGGATCCAATTTTGAGCGCACTAACCACTTGTGGGTGGCCCAATGGAGCCCCCCTCGACTTTGAACGGATCCGCAGCTCGTCCATGTGCCGCAAGTAGTTCGGGCTTTCCATTCGCTCATATGCACGTGCATGATGATGATGATGATCTATGAGAGGTTACTAGATACGGGGGGTCATATAGGGGTGGTGCGCGCGAAGCGGACAGTTCCTACTGTGGTTTGAGCCGCATGGCGCGTGGACACAAACTAATGAGTCCGCAATTGAGATTCGGCCGGACTCCTGACGCGGGTAACAACTCATATGGGTGGCACTTGGACTTGCTGTAGAGAAGGAATGAGTCGTGTTGAGAGATCCTCACGGGTTGATCATGCGAGTATGGGTACTGTAGTGCACCCCTGCAGGGTATAATCTTATCGATGAGCCGTGTCCACGGTTATGGACGACTTTGGTGATGATGCTGGCTAACAAGATCTAGACAACTTACACCTAATCATTGTTAATTAATGTGACTAGTAATATAGCATTACTTACACCCTAAATGGTAACTAAAATTGTTAAGTGTGAGTATTCCCGGATTGCTTCCTCATACTTGGTTGAGGGGGTTAATTCGAGAATGGGTTATGACTGGTGTCAGTTGTAGGTGGATATTTAAACGCTCTCTTATCCCTCTCTAATTAGACGGAAGTTTAGCGTGTCTCTTTAGTTTGCTAGTGCTGTTGCCGCTAAGTACACTTACCCCCATATTTTGGGAATCTTACAGTTTTGTAACCTGTTAGCTTAAGCTTGTTCGATACGCTTCGGTGTATTGACCCGTTCGCGGGCTGTGGTTTTTCTGCAGTTGAGGATCCTTCGCTCGACCAGTTGGGTGGATATACGTGGAGTTCGACGACGAGAGCTACGACGAGTAGTTAGATTTCCCCTGGGCTACTTCCTGGTGGACTGCGTGGATGGGCCTTCTTTTTCGTTTCGGCCTTGAGCCCTTTGCTTCTTGTCTGTACTCAGACCGGTTTCTTTCTGCTGCATGATGTAATGTTGGGACATGTGTCCTCTGATTGGTGCCATTTGATATATTTTGCTCAGTGAGAGCTTTTGGATATTATTTCCTTTCTTTGTGTCTTAGGTTTATTCTGTGGTTTCAACTTTTTAAAAATCCGACTCGTATACCATGTGTGTATGGTTGAAGTATACGAGTTGGAAGACTTTTTGGGTCTTGCGTGCACAATCTGGAAACGTATGTGACGTTGGGATCGCCAAGAACTGTCGGCCGATGATCCATTCCGAGCATGGCCTGATGGTTTTCCTGGGAGTGGTAACCCCAGTATGTTCTTGGTTGTGTGGCCCAACCGATACGTTTCGTTTGTGTAGCTTGAATTCAGGGTCTGACATAGCTGATCTGCGACCGCTGCTCCGACTCCTGGTAACCCGTCCGGGAGGACGCCTGCCCCTGGCGCCGGGTTAACTGTTGTTACTGGTAGTGGTGCTGGTACTAGCGCTGCGTTTGGCATTGTCTGATACTCCAAAGCCCGAGGTGCTATGGTGTTTGTCCCGGTTAGCAGGGGAAGCCGACTTCCGTGCCTCCTGTTCTGGACAACAGTTTGCTCGACCCTTCTTCTCTGGAGGGTGTTTCTTTCTTCCACAGACTCTGCTCTTGCTGAATCACCAACCGCTCTCTGTCTTGTATGCGCCGGATCTCGTCCACACGCTCTTGATTTGCCTTTGCCACTACCTGCCTTAGATCTTCCAATTCTCTCACCATAGCTGTGTTGTGGTTTGTTACGTCTCCCTGATGCTGCGCCGGGCTTGCTGATAGTCCGGCTAGCACATGCTGCTGCAAAGGCGGCCTAACCATGTTGGCCGGGTTTGGAGCTGGCAGTGGAGTTTGTGCTAATATCGGTTTCTGACGGGGATCCCTGCAGCTGGTGTCTGTGTCTGTGCCAACGAACTGAAAGTCGGTAGAACTCCTCTGATAGTGGGGTTAGGTGGTGCATAGTTTGCTGCTGGCACGACTTGATGATGATCCCAATTGTCTTTGTTCTGCCTCGCCAATATTTCGGCGCTCGTCTCGTCGCTTACAGAAGACGATCCTCCATCGACCGGTGGTGCCCGGGTCACAACGTGAACCGTTATGGGACGTACGGGTTCTAATGGCACCGGGTAATCTTCATCTTCAATCCCATCTCCATAACGCTCCTCGAACAAAGGTAAGATTTATTCTGTATCTGTGTCCAAATCTGACATATTGGTGGGGGTAGCGATGGAATCCTGCATGACCCGGATCACCGACTCTCCCTCTTGTGTGGTAGCTTCAAATTCTGGCGACCCAAGTGATTCTTCTCCATCCGTCTGGTCAATCGTGGTTTACCCGGACTCTGATTCGAACTCCGGCTCATACTGTTCTCTGTCGTTCCGCACAAAGATGAGCATATATCCGGTTTCCAAAAAATCAGCTTCTTCTGTCCAGCCAGAGTCGTCCACGATCCGCTCCCCTCCTGGGAGCGTGTGGCGCTGGCCGATAGCTAGGTTTTCCATACCTCGCCGCGCTTCTCCTGAAAAAGTGGTGCTCTTGGCCGCAAGCCCCACGGTGGATGCCAACAGTCGTGGCGTTGTCACGGCATATGTTTCCAGGTGGAAACTTGAGATGAGTGGCATGGCGGCTTCCGACATAAGGAGCTTGTCTAGCGTGGCGTGGTGAAACAAGGAATTACCCAGGTTCGGCCCCTCGTCTTGAGGTAAAGAACTACTTCCTGCTTCGGCTTTATTGATTAGGGTTTTGAGGACTCGGCGCCATAGCTTCCGGGTCTCGAGATTACAATGGTATCTCTCCAAAGACTTGTGTCGACTGAACTTAGATCTCGAGGAACCAGGATACCCCCTTATATAGGTGGCGGGTCTTGCTGGAGGTACAAGGCCGGATCCGGGTTCCTATCATACCTGGACTCTACTCTAAGTCCTTTAAGCCTCTTCTTTCCTTAGCAGGACTCCGTCTTGTACTTGGTCTCCAGCCTTCTGGATCCTTCTAGCTTGCGGGCCAAGGCGCACGTTGCGCACCGGCTTATGTGTTACCCGACCCATGTTTTTATGCTTGATCCGGCCCAGGCTCTTGCCAAGCCGGCTTATCTTCTATGTCGGTGGGCCTACCGGGTTAAGATCCCCCCAACAGTCGGCGTACTCCTCCTTCCTGTCGTACATCTCCTAATTGGAAACTGGACGTTTGAATATCCAGGGACATAGCCATATCAGTACATTTACGTACTCGCAAGACCACCTGTAGGGCTAAGTTTTTATGGTAATGAAATAAAGCATTTTCGAAAACTAAGATAGCTCATATTAACAACCCTAGGGGCTTATTTTTGAATACCATGATTATCAGACATAGAGAATACGACATCTCTATATCTTTGTTGAAGAAAACATTTAGAGATATAATTCTCTTCTCTAGGATATAGCAACGACATATCCAAGTTTGAAAACTTTCTTTTGTAAAACCTTTAAAAGCTCTAGGATGGGGATACCCCTTTTTCCTAACTTGAGATCGGACTGATTGTCTCCCGAGACCATCCATTCTCACTAGAATTCCGTACCTCCCAGGTATGTCCTCATTTCACCGAAACACTTTTCTTGAAAACAACTTCTTTCTCCAAGGCGCCAAGTGTGACCTTCCCAACCGTCGATGACCGCGGACACGACTATTCGAATAGATTTACACTCTGCAGAGGTTGTACACTTTGCCCACGCCTATCGGGCCTTCCGTCGCGTCTGCCACGGCCCATCATACGACAGCATGTGGGGGTCAGGATAACACGATCAAAACATTCCACTATGACCACCCTAGTATCGGGGTCTCCCTGTAGGTTTGTTCTGCTCGGCACCGTGTGCTCCACTAGACCTTTCCGTCTTCCTCGGGACGCCACACCGCTACGGCAGTGTAGTGTACCTGCACTTAAAATATGGCAGATACCTGTGTATAGTGCAAATCCCTGGATCGCTCGTTTGCACACACAGTTACGATGTAATATCACAACAAAGTATCAATTTATTACAACGCTGATCCAGACTTAGAAAATATTCATTACAAATTTGCATAGCATAAAGCTAGCAGTGAACAGAGTAAACAGCGGAAAATTATTCTTCATGGAGTCCCCAATCATCATCATGTGCCACAGGCGAGCATGTTGGTTGAAGACTCGAAACCCTTAGAAAAATTCTCACTCATCCTCAGAATAGTCTGCAATAAGATATATATTGCAACAACGTGGGTCAGAACCATTAAAATGGAACTGGCACTATGGTGGACACTTAGAGGAATAACTCTATGACCTATATGCTTATTTGGCTGGTGGAGCTCAAGGCTATTTTGCAGAAAGCAAGTTTTTCCCTAACTTTTTGAAACAACTTTATCTCGTTGAGACAACTATGGTATGAAAACCATAGTCTCATTCTACCCTTGTTCACCCATCAAGTTTTTTGTCGTGGTGGTGTCACGGCAGATGCCATAGGATGGCTAATGTGTGGGGCCGATGGACGTTGGTGGATCCGGGGAGGGATAGCGAGCAGAATAGCCCACACGAGGAGGATCCCGGTATAACCGAGATCTCCTAAGAACTACAAACAACAGCAACACGATATAGGGGAGATCTAACAAACAAGAACAAATGCACGAAGGCACACAACACACACGATATACCCAGGTTTAGGGCCCTCGTGAGGAGGTAACACCCCTACTCCTGCCTTTCCTCTCTATATAACTGTGGTACAATGGCTACAACTTGCTCTTAGATCTCTCGAAGTGAAGAACACGAAGAACTAGATGAACTCAAGGTATGAAGATGTAAAAGCTCTAGGAGTAAATGCAACTACTGCTTTGGCTCCCAAGTTGGTCCTCTCCTCACAGAAGCAGTTATGGTGCCTTTTATAGGGTTTCGGCCAGGAGGGCCGGAAACCCTAAACCGGCTTGGCCCCACCGGACAGGCCTAGCCGGCATGTCGTCACCGGCTAGTGCGACCTAGTCGCCGCGCTATCCGGCGTAGCCCCTTCGTCATCATCTCGGCAAGGACAGCAGGCGCCGTCCTGGATCATCATTGTCCCCCTGTCAGAGACATGACATGTCTTTGCCCATCCCGGATAGCCTTTTCCGGATTGCCGGGCTAGGCACGTCGTGTCTTGTCGTACCTTTGTCGTACCGGCTGACGCGCTCCCGTGTCAGGCGGGATGTGACCATGCTTCCGTGTCAGGCGGGAGGTGACCATGCTTCCGTGTCAGACGGAAAGGTATTTCCCCCCGCATCAGGAGGGAAAAGCCTTCTACAGGCCGTTGACGGCCTACCGGGATCCCTCATGCCGGTTACCTCCTTGCTTGCCCCTGCGAGCCTCTCCTGCATAAGATCAAGACCGAGATAGACACTCCGGTTAGCACTTACCCGGACCATCTATCCGGTAAAACCGAATACACCTCCTTCCGGGAGTCTCCTCGGAGCCCAAGATTCGAGATCCTTTCCGGAGGTGTCCGAGCTCGTCCGTGGATGCGTATCTCTAGGCCTAGCCTCCCGAAGATGTCTTAGCCTACCGGCAAAGACATCTTCGAGAAGCTAGTTCTTAGAGGAACCATCCGCTGATGCCTTTGCTGCCATTGTGAAGGCTCGGGGTGTCTATTTATAGCTGTTAGAGCTGACCCTTGCGCCTGCCAGGTGGCACTTAGCACTCTTCCGGCGCTCAAGGGCCAAGTTGCCCCTTCAGCACACCAGGGGGTGTCCCTTGCTTTCGTCAAAGGTTAAGTACTGTTGGCATATTGCTGAGTTATACCGGGTTCTGCCCCTACCCGGGGGGCAGCCCCTCGACACTAGTCCCCGAAGCTGGTGCTGCACAGCGACCTCGGATGATGTGCGGGATCAGCTTTAATAACAACTATCTTCTGAGAACATATGACACCACCCTTCGACTATAGGCCGAGATCGATTCTTCCCGAGATCCTCTTACCGAGACTGTTTCAACCGGATACCGCAGTGTCAGTGAATCTTGACCGTTGGCTCCGTATTGAACTCGAGATCTCGAGCTGGGTCCCATCCGACGTCCCGTCTGACCAGAAACGCACTCGAGTGCCTCTGCCCGAGCACGCCGTCGCTTGGGTTCGCGCGCCGGGAGCCGCAGCCGATCCGAAGCCCAACCGTTGGGGCCGTGTGGCCCTCGGTGTGGGCGGATCGGGCGCTCCGGCGAGCGCCACGTGTCGCGCTGCACAGAACGGATCCCACCCACGATCGGAAGGATTGTGGGCAGGAAAATTGGAAACCGCTCCGGAATCCCCCCATAAATAGGGGACCGGAACGGTCATCTCTTCTTCTTCCTCTTCTTCACTCCTCCGTCCTGTCGTCTCGAGCGCTCCGCTGCAGCCGTGCCCGTAGCCCGAACGCCACTGCTCTCACCGGTCGCCGGAGTCCGAACGCCGCCGTTCCTCTTGCGCGTCATCGACCTCCTCTTCTCCGGTGAGTTCCTCTCTCCGACCCGATGATCTTCTTTACGGGAACGATGCTTCACACTCGATCATACCCTAACACACGCTTAGCTGCGCCGCCGCCGGTGAGCATGATTCGAGCGGCGCGCACGGGGCGCGCGGCGAGGATGCACAGTTGCGGTAGGACTTAGATCTTTCGCCCACATTACGCCTCGTTCGAGTTTAGCCCGAGCTTATTTTCCTCACTTTAGTTTCGATTTATCTGCACACGGTAGATCTTACTTGCCATGAACTCGGTCGTGTTTAGGAGTTTGCGATCCGGCATCTTAGCTCCCGGTAGACGAACTCCGACTAACTACCACTGCGCCTGCAGAGTAGCCCGGATACCTCTGCGGACTCCTCCGGCATGGGCGAAGAGAGTATCCGGGGGTGCTGGGATGGATCCGAGACCACCCAGGACAACCTGGACTGGCTGTATCGGACCCACCAGATTCCGCCGGAAGTTGAGAGCCGTCTCCCGGAGGACGAGGTTCAACCGGAACCCCAACCCGGGGAATACGTTGTATTTCTCACGCATTTTGAGCGTGGGTTTGGGCTTCCGGCTAGCCCCTTCTTCCGCGACTTCCTCGACACTTACAGCCTCCAACCCCATCATCTCCCCGCCAACGCCATCATGATGCTTTCGGTCTTCGCCACCTACTCGGAAGCATATCTCGGCGTGTGGCCATTCCTGGACCTCTGGGCCAGGTACTTCATCCTTCGTCGCCAAGTCATCCCCAATCCGGATCAGAAAGTAAAAGACCTGGTCGACTGCGGAGCTGCCACCATCATCCCCCGTGCTAACTCCGGATTCCCAATAGTCAAAGGACTAGAGTCCTGCCGGAAGTGGCAGCGCAGCTTCTTCTATGTGAAGAACCGGGAGAGCTCGGGAGATGCTCCGGGATCCTCGAATCCGGACATCATCAACCTGCCGGAGTTCGCCATTGGTCCTCCTCGTAAATTCAACCTCTGGAAACGGTTCCCCGACACCGAGGAAGTCAGGTGTATGCACGACGTCCTGAACGTGCTGACCGATACGATGACCGGCGATGATCTCCTGCGTTGCTTCATCATTCGCCGCGTCTGCCCCCTCCAAACCCGAGTACACAAGATGTGCCATATAGCCGGGAACTTAGACCCTACCCGGACCAGTATTTTTGGGTTAGATCATGTTGCGGTCGTCCGACGCGTTCGAGCTATTGCTCGGACGAAGATGACGGATGACTATTCTTGGGGTGCCATCGGGGGATCCCGGAAAAAACCCCTGAAGCAGGTGCTCCTGTCTGCCTTTCGTAAACTTGCATTCGCACCCGGGTTCTGCTGGAAACCGACATGGTTATCATGTGGTGATTTATTTGCGCAGTTATTCGAGCGGCAAACCGAGGAGGACGCTATCCACGCCAACGGGAATTTCGCGCCGGACTTCCCAGTACCGGAAGAGATGCCAAGGGAGGATCCCGACGGTGAGGAGCATCTTGCCGTTCCTCTAGTGAAAGCTGCCGCTCCGGGTAATCCTTCAACCTCAGAGGCAGTTTCCGTTTCTTCGGATGATGAGGATGAGATTGACTGTCAAATTCTCGATGTGATTGACGCTCTTCCTCTCAACTGGGCCTCAGCAGTGGTTCCGAAGCCGACGGCCGTGACCAAACGCACCGAGAGACGGAAGCGTGCGGCTTCCGACACCGACGCCGCCGATGACTCCGGCAACCCCCCCAAGAGGAGCAAGCCAAACAAACAAATGGCCGAGAAGCCTCCTCGATGCCGGAGGAAGGGTCCTCCCACTGTGGATTCCGGGTACATTTTCTTTGCCTTATGCTACATGACCTTGCCCTCTCCATAAATTATTACTGAGATATTTTCTTTCAGGGACGCACTCGACCTCCCGTCACCCGTTGTTCCTCCTCCTCCCGGAACTCGGACTCCCAGCCCGGCTCGGGCTGCCTCTTCTCCACCTCGCCCTTCTACTCGAGGAAGCGCGCCTGCTGCTTCCGGTGCCGCACTGGCTACTGTTGTGACTCCGGATGCACGTCCGGTGATCGACGAGACCCCGGTGCAGGCCACGACCACCTCGGGAGACATTATTCTTCCGGAGAGTCTGCGCAGGGTGCCCGGGCTTGAGGCAGAGATCCTTAGCCCTCCCCGGCAGCTCGTGCCAAGTGGTCCCTCCCGGCAAGCTGCGAACAAGGCCGCGTCGGAGAAACAGCCGGCAGCTTTTTCCCGGCTAGCTGATCCACCTGTCGCGAAATCGCGCCCCAAGGTTGCCGGGCAGAAAACAACTTCTGCCAAACCTACTGCTGCCCCGACATCCTCGGCCCAAGACTTGGCCCTGCGCACGGGTAAGTTCTCATCGTTACCACCGCCTCCCGCCGAGATCCCTACTGCCGCCCTGCGGATGTTGCGAGCAACCGTAAGCTCCTTTGTGCCTTCAGGATCCCGGGACATTGTTGCTACTCGCGCGCCCGGCGGCTCCGGCATACACGTTGTTGACGAATACAACCAGGCCTGGATTGCCGCTGACGCCTCCGAGACCGTGGGGGACTTGAACGCTGCCGGCCCTGGCCGCAACGCGCAAGCTCTGCACGCTCTCCAGGTGGCCGCGCTGGATGTTACTCGGGTGACCGAGGTAAGTTTGTTCCCTTTCTTTCTCCAATAAATACTTGTTCCTTCCCCACTAGTCCCCGAGATTGGTGCTTAGTGCTCTAGATTCCACCGAATAGCAGATCACTAGGTTCCAATCTTAGAGAAAATTTTCAGGACTCGGACACCGAGTCCCCGAGATCCTCCCAACCGGTTAGCTTGTTTCAAAATTTTCCATCACCACTAGTCCCCGAGATTGGTGCTTAGTGCTCTAGATTCCACCGAATAGCAGACCACTAGGCTCCAATCTTAGAGAAAATTTCAGGACTCGGACACAGAGTCCCCGAGATCCTCCCAACCGGTTAGCCTTTACTTGCTACTGATCTCGAAATCTCCCGATTTCCTTACATCTTTTCCCAGATTGACTCATCCTTCTTTGTCTTGATTTCAGGAGTGCAGCAAGAAACGCGACAGCATCTTCAACCGAGTTCTTGCTGACCTCGGTCAGTCCAAGAAGTGCGAGGGGCGTCTCCGGGAGGAGCGAGATGCCGCGCGCAAGATCTCGGTAGATCAGAAGGATGCACTTGCTACCGCGCAAGCCGAGATCGCGCGACTCAATGGCGAGCTTGAAAAGGCCAAGGCTGCTGCGACCGAGATGAAGACGCGCTTCGTTGAGGCGACGAAGAAACAAAGGAAGACCTTGGATCAATCCGAGGAGCGCGCGCATCTCGCTGAGACCGGGCTGGCTCTTCTCCGGTCACAGTCTGATAGTTGGCTCTCCGAGCTAACTGTATTGAACCTGGACCTTAACAGTAAGTGGGCCGACATCCCCCATGTTTTCCTTGCTCTCTTTCTTTGTTGTTTCTTTTCTTATGCCTTAGTCGCTTGACAGCTCTTCTTTTTAAAGGGGAATTCGAGCACTCCTGCGAGGCTGCTGCTCTTGCCGTTGCTACTGCCCGGGAGAAGCGTGCCGGGAAGGGTGCTGTCTCGGATGCTTGGGATATTGAGGACCACCTCACCGCCCTGAAGGCCCGGATAGTGCCTCTCCGGTCGATCGGGACGGAGCTGCTCAGCGCTGCGATCCACGTCCATGGCGCGCTGTGGCCGAGTATCCGCGCGACGCTCTCGGTCGCCGAACTCGCGAGCGCACTCCAATGTGCCGGGAGGCGTATCCACGCCTGGAAGCGCTCCGGTGCGCGGGCCGGTGCCGACCAGGTCTTGACCCAAGTACTTAGCTGGTACGAAGGTCTCGACCTGGACGCGATCCAGCGTCTGCGGACGATCTCGCCGTGGTGCAATGATCCAGCTAAGGTCCAGCGGCGACAAGAGGTGGCGCACCGCATCGCCTCGTGTTCCAACATTCGTGCCTTCACCGCCAGCGTCATTGCTTCTGATTCTGAATCCGACTACGAGGATGAAGAAGAAACCGGCGCGACCGGTGACGCGGATGATGAGATCCCGGAAGAAGACGACGCTGCCTCTGGTGCTGCGACCGAGACCGTGGTTCCCCGGGACGCTACAACTTCTCCGACACCCGAGGCCTCTCAGGCCGAGGTGCGCCCTGATGCCCCGAGTACCGCCGCCGGAACTGAAGCCACTGCTGCTCCTGCTGCTGCTCCCGAGATCGCTGCTCCCGCTGCTGCCACCGAGATTGCTGCTCCTACTGATGTCACCGCCGAGAAGCCGGCTTCCCCTACCACTTAGAAAAATCTTAAGAGTAGAACTGTTAAATCCCCGGGATGCCGGGTGCAAGATGTAACATACACTATTTTTACACTTATGCTCCGTACTCAATTATCTATCTGAACAAGTTATGTCGATCTATTCTGTTACGAGTCCCCGAGTTGCCTTTTCATGTTTACCGTACTTAGGTAATTTCTGCTCTTGTCTACCATTTCGCCGTTCGACAGTCGAGTCACAAAACTCCATATACGGCATACATTACTTAAGACAAACCGAGTTCTGGCTAACTGAATTCCCGACATAAAAAATAACTGGGTTAGCAAAAAATAGGTATGCCGGATAAGTTCCTTCTCCGAGTCCCCGAGACCATTTTCGTGTTCCCCACATTTGACTCTCTTTGTTCTTGACTACCATTTCGGCGTGCGTCAGTCGAGTCACAAGATGATTTTACATGACATACATTACTCAGACTTTGAGAATCGAACTCGGAACTTTCCCGGCATATAAATAATACCAAAGACAGCTACCCGGCAGTCCTCGGGTTCTTTCCCGAGATGCCGGTATAAAACAACAAATGAATTTGACAAAACAAAAATAAAATAGGCACATAACCAGGCAGTCCTCGGGTTCCTCCCGGGGTGCCTTATTTTCATTAATACCGAAAACTGAGATACATCGTCCACTGAGCCCTTTATGTGTAGAAGGGTCGAAGTAGAGCTACATTCCATGGGCGTTTGGTTTCCTCTCCGGATTTGTCCATTACACCCTTCCTAGCTTCTTGCGCATCTACAAGGTAATAAGAATCATTGTGCAATGCCCTGCTTATCACAAAAGGCCCCTCCCATGGAGGTGACAATTTATGCATTCCAGCCGTGCGTTGGATGAGCCTCAGCACAAGATCCCCTTCTCGGAACACCCTCGGGTGCACTTTCCGGCTATGATAGCGACGGAGGTTTTGTTGATAAATTGCCGACCGAGACAGTGCCAATTCCCTTGCCTCTTCAAGTAAATCAACATCATCTTCTCGGGCCTCCTTTGCCTCGGTCTCAGTGAACATTGTCACTCTCGGGGAATCATATTGTATGTCGGTCGGGAGTACTGCCTCGGCACCGTACACCATGAAGAATGGCGTGTATCCGGTAGATCTATTCGGTGTAGTCCGGAGACCCCACAAAACCGCCGGTAACTCCTCTATCCAGCATCCCGGAGTTCTCAACAGTGGCTCGATCAGGCGAGCTTTGATGCCGGCCAAGACCAAGGCATTTGCTCTTTCGACTTGCCCGTTCGCTTCCGGGTGTGCAACTGATGCTACATCCAGCCGGATTCCCTTCTCAGCACAAAATCGAGCGAATTCCCCCACAGCAAAATTGGTGCCATTATCCGTGATAATGCTGTGCGGGTATCCGTATCTCAAGATGATGTCCTTCAGGAATTGCACAACAGTGTGTCCATCACACTTCCGGATTGGCTTGGCCTCTATCCACTTGGTGAATTTATCCACCATGACCAGTATGTGCGTCATATTGCCTCTTGCCGGTTTGAACTGCCCGACCATATCCAAACACCATACTGCAAATGGCCAAGTGATAGGGATTGTCTTCAGTGCTGACGTCGGCATATGTATCCGGTGAGCAAATCTCTGGCATCCTCCACACTTCCGGACAATGTCTTCTGCTTGCTGCAGCGCAGTGGGCCAGTAGAACCCATGCCGGAACACTTTCGCCACCAGGGCCCGGGATGATGCATGATGTCCACACTCCCCCTGATGTATTTCCAGGAGCATCTCTTGTCCTTCTGCCGGTTCTACACACCTCTGGAGTACCTCAGTGACACTCCTCTTGTACAACTCTTGATTGATGATGGTGTATGCTTTTGACCTTCGCATTATTTGTCGGGCTTCTACTTCATTCTCCGGGAGGGTTCCTTCCAAGATGTAAGCCATAATGGGCTGTGCCCATCCCAGGACAGGTCGAACCGGGAACACGGGAGCGTCTATGTCCATTGGCTCTGCCGACATCACCTCCATCATCATCTTTCTCTGCCTCTCTGAGCACTGTGACGCAGTCCCCGGGTTCGATGTGATGCTCCCGACATCTACTTCCATGGGTATGGCATCTGAACCAGGCTCCTTGGGGATGAAGATATAATCCGACTCGGGTGAGGGTTGAATAGATGGCTTCCTCAAATGCTCCAGAGCCAGCCCGGGTGGGATGGCATCCCAAGATGACCCTAGTTTGGACAAGACATCCGCTGCCTCGTTTTCTCCTCTGGGTATGTGCTTGAACTCGCATCCTTCGAAAAATCCGGATACTTTCTGCACATGAAACCTGTATAAGGCCATGTTTGCATCAAGGGCATCCCAATTCCCCGACACCTGCTGCACTACGAGGTCGGAGTCACCGAAACACTCTATCCGGCGGATGCCGATCTCCTTGGCAACGTTCAGTCCATGAACCAAGGCCTCATATTCCGCGACATTGTTAGATGCCCGGAAATGGATTTGCAGAACATACTTCAGTACATCCTGTTTTGGTGAAGTGAGGACCACTCCGGCACCCAATCCGATCTTAGCCTTTGAGCCATCGAAATGCATCCTCCAGAAATTGTAATCCGGCATCGGAGGTTCATACTGCATCTCGGCCCAGTCTACCAAAAAGTCCGGCAGCGCCTGCGACTTGATGGCATCTCGTCTCTCATACGCCGGAGCGTATGGAGACAACTGGATGGCCCATTTGGCTACCCGGCCGCTAGCATCCTTGCAACCGATGATCTCGGCCAGAGGAGCTTCGCATACCACTGTGATCGGGTGCTCTTGAAAGTAGTGCTTGAGCTTGGTTACTTCCATGTATACTACATACGCCATCTTCTGGTAATGCGGGTAGTTTTGCTTGGATTCCGAGATCACCTCACTGAGGTAATACACCGGCCTTTGTATCAGCTTGCCCCCTTCTTCCCTCTCTACCACCATTGCCACACTGACTACCCGGTTGGTTGCAGCGATATATAGCAGCATAGGTTCCTTGGGTAATGGGGATGCCAACACGGGTGCTGTTGAGAGCATCTTCTTCAAATCGTTGAATGCCGCGTCAGCTTGCGGGGTCCAAACAAATGTTTTGTTTTTCTTCATCAATTGGTACAGGGGCAAGGCCTTCTCCCCAAGTCGACTCACAAAACGACTTAAGGATGCAAGGCAACCAGTGAACTTCTGTACATCTTTGAGACGCACGGGCAATTTCATGCTCTCGATAGCACGAATTTGACCCGGGTTGACCTCGATTCCTCGGCTCGAGATGAGGAAACCGAGTAATTTCCCCGCCGGAACCCCAAATGTGCACTTATCCGGATTCAATTTCATCCGGAATCTTCTTAAGTTCTTAAATGTTTCCCTCAGATCATCTATTAGTGAGGCT
Source organism: Poa annua (assembly GCA_026929855.1). Taxonomy (NCBI): domain Eukaryota; kingdom Viridiplantae; phylum Streptophyta; class Magnoliopsida; order Poales; family Poaceae; genus Poa; species Poa annua. Next base: position 60,037,575 of record CM049426.1, on the reverse strand, counting down.
TTTTCTTTTGTCTTTATGACTATGTCATCGACATAGACCTCGGCATTCCGGCCTATCTGGTCATGCAAACATTTCTGCATGCACCTCTGGTATGTAGCACCAGCATTCCTCAAACCGAAAGTCATGACACGATAGCAATAAGCCCCATAAGGGGTAATAAAAGCAGTTTTCAATTGATCATCCGGATTCAAAGGTATCTGGTGAAAACCAGAATAGGCATCTAAAAAAGTCAAAAGTTCACTCCCGGCAGTGGAATCTATTACTTGATCTATCCGGGGCAGTGGAAAGGGGTCCTTCGGGCATGCTTTGTTCAGGTTGGTGAAGTCAATGCACATGCGCCACACCTTAAGCAGGAGGGGATCATCCTTCTTCTTCTCTACCAGGACCGGATTCGATATCCAATCCGGGTGCAGCACTTCCATTATGAATCCAGCCGCCAGTAGTATAGCCAGATGCTCCATGACGGCAGCTCTTCTTTCATCCGAGAGGCGCCTAGTTGGTTGCTTCACCGGCTTCGCATCCGGTCTAACAAACAGAGAGTGCTCAGCCAACTCCCTCGGGACACCTTGCAGATCGTCACTCGACCACGCAAAAGCATCCCGATTCTCACGGAGGAAGTCGACGAGCTCGCCTTCCTATTTGCTGTCCAGGTTGCTGCCAATGATAACTTGGCGTTCCGGGTTGTTGGGGTCCACAACCACCTTCTTGGTCTCCTTGGGGGGCTGGAACGATGCACCCTGCTCCGGGTTCACCATCCCGGGCATTCCCAGTTGGGAGGTCTTGGCCATTGCCACCACTTGCTGGATCCTCTTCTTTTCTTCAGCGATCACCAGGGACTCAGCTAAGCATGACCCCGCCGAGGCACACTCCATGGAGCGCTTGTCGTCTCCCGAGATGGTGATTACACCGTTTGGTCCCGGCATCTTCATCTTCAGGTAGCCCATGTGAGTTGAGATCATGAACTTGGCCAGGGCTGGCCTGCCGATCAGTGCGTGATACGGGCTCTCGAGGTCCACGACCTCGAACTCCAAGCTCTCGGTTCGGCAGTTCTCCCGGGTTCCGAACAGTACTTCAACCCAGATTTTTCCCATGGGTGAGCAAGAGACTCCGGGCACGATGCCGTGGAAGGTCGTCTCGGTAGGCAGCAAGGTGTTCATGGACACCCCCAGCTTCAGCATCGTGTCCTTGTACATGATGTTAATGGCACTGCCATTGTCGATCAGAACTCGGCTGAATCGGATATTGAAGTTTGGTCCGACAAAAGTTGGGTCCACCACCAAGGCATACGCCCCCGGCTTAGGCATAACCCTGGGATGATCCTTCCGGTTCCATGTGATCTCCATCTCGGACCAGTGCAAGAACTTGGGCACCGCCGGGATCACAGCGTTCACCTCCAGGGCACGCTGTCGCACACTCCTCCGGTTAGTGGGCTCGGTCACGAAGACCACATAGCTTTGATGTGCTTCCCGGTAGTTACCCTGCTGCTGTCCGGCTTGGTTACTGGGGCCTGCACCGTTGTCGTTCCGTGTGTGCACCATATTCACTGGCCGAGATGGGGGCCCTCGCGGAGGCGGGTTGATTCGGATAGCGTTGGCCCCCGATGTCGGAGGAGGGGGTCTCGGAATGTTGGGCCGAGATGCCGGAGCACTCGGCCGAACAGCTCCCGAGCTGCCTTCCTGCAATGTGCGCTGATACCAGCTGCACTGCCGAGTAGAGTGGTTTGCAGGCTTGTTGGCCTCCAGAGTATGGTAGCAGCATGCCTTGTTCAGCATCTCCTCATATGTCAGGGGCTTCTTTTGTTCCACCCAGGTCTTTTGCACCTCCTGACTCTGACCCCAAGCCGGGCCACTTGTCTTTTGACGCTGACTGTTGCCGGCATCCTCTTGCTCCCGGGTTACTGCTGTGACGTGCTGTGCGGCATGGTGGTACTCGGGCTGACTCCTTTTCTGGCCAAAATCCTGGCGATCATGGCTCCTGCCAGATCCCGAACGCTGAGGTCCCGCATTCCTCCTGTTGGAGTCACCGACATCCACCAGGGGTTGCATGGGATCTCCAAGCGTATAGGTATCGGCGATGCGCATGGTCTCTGCCAAGGTCGCCGGCATCTTTCTTTCCAATTTCTGCCACAACATTGAGCCATGCCGGCATCCTTGTGCAAACCAGGAGATGGCCTGTGCCTCTACCACTCCTTCGCAAGAATTGCGAATATTGCTCCACCGGGTAAGATACTCCCGGTCAGTCTCGTTACTCCTTTGCCTACAGATGGCGAGCTGCTGAGGCCTGTTAGGCCTTTTGTACGTGCTGGTGAAGTTGCTGATGAATGCCTCCTCAAAGTCTAACCAGCAGTCTATGCTGCCAGTTCTCAGGTTGTTCAACCAAATCCGGGCAGGTCCTTCCAACATCTGCGGTACGTATCGTACCGCCCATCGTCTGTTTCCCCCGGCTATGCTTACTGCAGTTACATAGTCGGTTAGCCAATCCTCCGGCTTCTTGCTGCCGTCATAGGTCTTGGCACCCCTGTTGAGCTGAAAATTCCGAACAGGTGGTTCCCGCATGATCCGGGGTCCAAAGCAGGCAGGTCCCGGAGGCGGAATTCGGATTGGTGAATCCGGTCGAGCCAGAATCTGGCATCTGCCGGATTCAGCTGTCTGGTTCCTATCCGAGATCCCAAAGGATTCTCGTCGGGCTGATATCCGAGCTGCTGCAGTCTCGAGTTGCCATCGTTGAGTCTGTTCTGCGCCGGGATCACAGCCTGCTGTGGAACAGAGGCGACCTCCCTTTGTGGGTTTCCCTGAACATGAGGAGGGTTCCGGGGTGGATTACCACGGCCGACCGGGTTATTGTTTCCTTCACACAGGTTACCGTCCTCACGGGTACTTCCCGCCTGCCCCGAGTTACGCTGCCCTGCTTGCTGGATACCGGCGAAGGCCGGATCATAGGTCTGTAGCTGCTTGTTCTTCCCGGAACCTCGACTCCGGCTCCGGCTCTTGCTCTTGCTTTTGCTCGGATGCGGGGAAGAGGCCTCCCCGTCCGATTTCTGGCTATTGGGTCTGGCTGAGTGCACTTGGGATCCTGCTCCGGGGTTCTTCTTCTTGAAGGCCTGATTCTGACGGTTGGCCTCAATCACCAACTCGTTTACTCGCTCCTGCTGTTTGCGTAGGGCCTCACCGGATAACCCTACCAACTCGGCCATGGCGGCTTCGGCAGCCCTAAGAGTTTTCGCCGGTGAGCTGTACACCGGCTTCCCCGCTGAAATCCGGCTTCCCGTGTGACTGGTTGTGGCTCCACCTGCCAGCTCGTCATTCACCATTCTCCATTTCTTGCGCAGATCCGCGATGCGCTTGATTCCGGGAGTCTATCTTAAGTTATCCGTGAGCTGCATTGTACTCCCGGAGGCTAGCATTGAGCTCGCGACGGATCTCGGCGATCAACTGTGCTTCAGCGAGTAGCAACCTCCGCTGCTCCTCCAAATCAGCCGAAGTGGCCTGGGTATCTGCTTCAGCAGTTACAGGCACAGCCAACTTGGCCACCAGGCCCGAGAGGGGATCCGGACGACGTCGTGGCTGGGACGGCTGTGGATCGCCATCCCGGGCCGCACCTCTTTCCTGAGGAGGTTTGGTCAAACGGATGTGGCCGCTTCCGGTGTCGCCGTCAGCGTCCTGGTACTCTTCCTCGGTTGCCCCGACCATCATCACCGCGACGGAACTCGGGGGGCGACCGGCACGCAGACCCCGAGCAGCGCAGAGCATGGGAGGGTCCTCAGCTTCCAGGACCACGTCCGGGTAGCTACAGATAACTTCGGTGGCGATTTAGGTGGTGAAACCACCAAAGTCAATGAGACATCCGTTCACCGGAAAGGGTCTGTTCCGAAAGCATCCTGCGTTGTCGCAGACGAAGTCCATCTCCCCTAGCCTTACGACCAGGCCAGAGAGAACCCGAACGTCGAAATGAACGGGGGAGCCCGTCCGGATGTGTACACCAGCCAACGCCTCTGTCAGCCCCACGGTGGGTGCCAACTGTCGTGGTGGTGTCACGGCAGATGCCATAGGATGGCTATTGTGTGGGGCCGATGGACGTTGGTAGATCCGGGGAGGGATAACGAGCTGAATAGCCCACACGAGGAGGATCCCGGTATAACCGAGATCTCCTAAGAACTAGAAACAACAGCAACACGATATAGGGGAGATCTAACAAACAAGAACAAATGCACGAAGGCACACAACACACACACGATATACCCAGGTTCAGGGCCCTCGTGAGGAGGTAACACCCCTACTCCTGCCTTTCCTCTCTATATAACTGTGGTACAAGGGCTACAACTTGCTCTTAGATCTCTCGAAGTGAAGAACACGAAGAACTAGATGAACTCAAGGTATGAAGAAGTAAAAGCTCTAGGAGTAAATGCAACTACTGCTTTGGCTCCCAAGTTGGTCCTCTCCTCACAGAAGCAGTTATGGTGCCTTTTATAGGGTTTCGGCCAGGAGGGCCGGAAACCCTAAACCGTCTTGGCCCCACCGGACAGGCCTAGCCGGCATGTCGTCACCGTCTAGTGCGACCTAGTCGCCGCGCTATCCGGCGTAGCCCCTTCGTCATCATCTCGGCAAGGACAGCAGGCGCCGTCCTGGATCATCATTGTCCCCCTGTCAGAGACAGGACATGTCTTTGCCCATCCCGGATAGCCTTTTCCGGATTGCCGGGCTAGGCACGTCGTGTCTTGTCGTACCTTTGTCGTACCGGCTGACGCGCTCCCGTGTCAGCCGGGATGTGACCATGCTTCCGTGTCAGGCGGGAGGTGACCATGCTTCCGTGTCAGACGGAAAGGTATTTCCCCCCCACATCAGGCGGGAAAAGCCTGCTACAGACCGTTGACGGCCTACTGGGATCCCTCATGCCGGTTACCTCCTTGCTTGCCCCCGCGAGCCTCTCCTGCATAAGATCAAGACCGAGATAGACATTCCGGTTAGCACTTACCCGTACCATCTATCCGGTAAAACTGAATACACCTCCTTCCGGGAGTCTCCTCGGAGCCCAAGATTCGAGATCCTTTCCGGAGGTGTCCGAGCTCGTCCGTGGATGCGTATCTCTAGGCCTAGCCTCCCGAAGATGTCTTAGCCTACCGGCAAAGACATCTTCGAGAAGCTAGTTCTTAGAGGAACCATCCGCTGATGCCTTTGCTGCCATTGTGAAGGCTCGGGGTGTCTATTTATAGTAGTTAGAGCTGACCCTTGCGCCTGCCAGGTGGCACTTAGCACTCTTCCGGCGCTCAAGGGCCAAGTTGCCCCTTCAGCACACCAGGGGGTGTCCCTTGCTTTCGTCAAAGGTCAAGTACTGTTGGCATATTGCTGAGTTATACCAGGTTCTGCCCCTACCCGGGGGGCAGCCCCCCGACATTTTTAATTTAAAAATTGGAATGGTGGAATCCTCCGTTGACGTATTGTTGGCATATTGCTAAGTACTGTTGGCATATTGCTAAGTACTTAGATTTTAACTCTGCAGAGGTTGTGCACTTTCACCATTGTACCCATTCAACCCAAACTATCCTTTACACACCATCTGTGATAAGGGGAAGGAGAAGAATGAGACGAGATCTTTCAGAAGCATTTTCCCTCCCACTCTGGCCTGACGCGCTCCACGTACAAACCACTACCTCCACCTGTCAGGCCGGGGCGAGACCACGCAGCTTAGTTGATCAAGCCAGAGCCCATATTGGCAATGGCTGCACGAGAAGCAATCTTTACTCGGAGTTCTTCAGATCCCTTTGTTCCTGGGTGGCCATCCACAAGTGAATATCCCACAGGTAAATCCCCTGGGGACAACACTCAACTCATACAGCCAAGCAACCAATTCCACCCAGGTGTTTGATTATATCTTAGTAGAATTTAACTTTTCATCAAATAGTTTTGTATAGCATCACAATTCTACTAAGTTATTTCATAGGAACCTAGACACAGGAATAAGAAAGTCTAAACATGGATTGCATAGCAATACTATCCTACACATGCTTATAGAAAAATAATCTACTCATGCATAGAAAAATATAGGACTTTTATGAGGGTGTGCCACTTGCCTTGGCAACCGGGAGTGCAGTAGTTACAGTTGCAAAGATTTCCGTTTCCCTCGGAATAGTCTAACAAAGAAATAAAGAGCCACACATAAACACGCAAGCAATATGTTCATACAAAGAAAAATATATTCTATGCATGAGATGAGATGCAATAATTTATTTCCAACGTCAAGAAACAAATATATGTATCTCTTTGAATTTTTGTGATATAGGCATGAATAAATTTTTAATTTGTTTTCATTTCTTTAGATATGAATAAAGGGTAATATCAAGAATTTTAGCTTACTTAGATAAAAATTTATAACCAATTTTTGTAAAAATGACATTTGGGCAGAGGGCATCCAAAAAAGTTGTTAGCAATTTGATTTACTCAAAAATAATTTTTCAAACTAAAGTTATGTCAAAAACACTTAAACTACCCTAAAAAATATTTGAAAATTTTGAATGTGTCAAAACAGAAAACTAAAGAAGCTAAAGTGTTCTACTGGTTCTAAGGATTTCAAATATATAAAAATATTTAAATTTGGTTAAACAGATAAAAAGTAATGATGAAAACAGTATGCAGGGTGTTTTCTTCAAAACTGCCAAATTAAATGATTTAATAAAAATTCAGAAAATAATATCTGACGCGGCGCTGACGAGGCGCTGATGCGGCGCTGACGCGGCGTACCGGTTCAGGTTTTTAAGTGAACTAATCCTGGCCGTGCACTGGGGATCTAACGGTCCAGATCTAATCGACCAGAACCGAGCGGCGCTGTCGCCGGAAACCTAGCCGGAGGTGACTCCCGCGGCGGCGGTGCGCCGGCGACGGACGTTCTACACGATCTAGTGCGCTATGGGACGAACGGATCATACCAGAATGCAGAGGAGGTCGACGCGAAGACGATGGCGAGGTCGTGGGGGCTGGGGCGTCCTTTGCTTCCTGGGATTGCTCGCCGGAGTCGTGCGCGGCGGCGGGTTGCTTCGGTAGTGTACCGTTACGACGACACGCTGCGAGACAGAGTGCAAAACCATGTCACAACATTGCGCAAAGATGAAACAAAACAAAGGGGAGAGGAGAGAAGGTCCGGGGTGGCCGGAGTTGAGCACACGGTGCGAGTTTTACCGGCGGTAGCGGCGGAAAGTCGAGGTCTCGTGCGGGCAGCCTCGTGGCTCTCGGGAGGTGGTGCTTGGGGCAAAAGAGAGAGGGGATCGAGGGGATCTTATAGGAAGAATCGGCGATGTAATTGGGGCAATGAATCCTCCGCAATGAATCGAAATTACTCGGCCGTTTCTCGGCGTCGTCACGGGCGTGATTTGGGGCGAGCCGTTGCAGCGGGAGGGATGATAGGTGGGGCCCACCTGCCAGAGAGAGAGAGAGAGCGCGGGCGCAGGGGGACGGGCTGCTGGCGGGCTACGGTGCTGCGCGCGCGGTAGATAGCTGGTGGGCTTCGGCCCACTTGGTGACCCGGTTCGATTTTCTTTTTATAAATCATTTTTCTGTTTTTAATTCTTTTGACTATAAAACAATTTCATAACTATATCAAAAATTCTCAGAAAAATTCATAAAAATATATTTTGAAAAGCTTATTAAAAATAGATCCTTTTGGTATTATTTTTGTCTAAAGTAAAAATAGAATAAAAGAAATATTATTATAAATTCAAATAACAATTTTATGTACATAAAATCAATTATTCATATATAAATGATTTAATTCAAATTCTATGTGATTCAATTGACAAGTTTAATGATTTATGATGCATGGATGCAAAGTTTTAAATTTTTCTGAAAATTGGGATGTTACAAACCTAACCCCCTTAAGATGAATCTCGCCCTCGAGATTCAGATTGGCCAGCAAAGAGGTGAGGCTGGTCTTCTTTCAGGTCATCTTCTCTTTCCCAAGCAGTGTTTCGGCCATTTCTGGGTGACATTTCTTCAGCTGGCTGACATGAAACACACTGTGAACTGCGGAAAGTGCTTCCGGGAGTTCCAATTCATCGGCGACCTCTCCTTTGCGGGATAATACCTTGAAAGGTCCAATAAATCTAGGTGCCAATTTTCTTTTGATTCCAAATCTTTTAAGTCCCCGCATAGGTGAAACTCTGAGATAGACTCGATCGCCTACTTCATACATGACTTCTCTCCTTTTGGACTCCGCATAACTCTTCTATCTGGATTGTGCTATTTTTAAACGGTCCTTAATCAACCTGACTTTTTCCTCAGCCTCCTTGATTATGTCTGGTCCGAACAAACTACGTTCTCCTACGCCACTCCATAGTAGTGGGGTAGTACACTTTCTTCCATACAGGGCTTCAAATGGCGACATCTCTATGCTCGCTTGATAACTGTTGTTGTAGGAGAACTTGGCATATGGAAGATTATCATCCCAGCTTGACTTATAATCTAGAGCGCATGCTCTCAGCATATCTTCTAGGATCTGGTTTACTCTTTCTGTCTGTCCATCCGTCTGCGGATGAAACGCTGTGCTGAACTCTAACCTGGTTCCCAAAGACTCATGTAATTGGTTCCAGAAATGGGAAGTAAACTGAGTACCCCTATCCGACACAATTTTCTTGGGAACACCATGTAAACACACAATCCTCTTCATATAGATGTCAGCTAGTTTGGCACTAGTGTAAGTAGTCTTCACGGGTATAAAATGAGATACTTTTGTCAGACGATCGACTATAACCCATATAGAATCATACCCTGATTTAGTCCTGGGCAGATCCGTGATGAAATCCATACCAATCTGTTCCCATTTCCAATCTGGTACTGGTAAGGGTTGTAGTAACCCTGCTGATTTTTGGTGTTCTGCTTTCACACGACTGCAGACGTCACACTTTGCAATGTATTCAGCAATATCACGCTTCAAGTTGATCCACCAATACCTCTCCTTTACATCCATATACATCTTGGTGTTACCCGGATGTATGGAATAAGGTGAGTCATGGGCTTCTTGAAGTATTATCTTCCTGAGATCGGCATTGTCAGGAACACATATGCGTTCTTTATACCATACGGTTCCTTCTTCATCTTCTCTAAAGTCCCTGGCTTTGCCTTCGCTTAGGTTCTTCTTGATTTCTTTTATTGCTTTATCCTCTAACTGAGCTGTCTTGGTTTTTTTAACTAGAAGAGGTTGAACTTCTAAGGATGCTACGAATCCTTCTGGTACCACTTCCAAACGAAGGTCCTTAAATCCTCTAAAAAGATCTTCCGGCAATTCTCCTGCCGTGAGTCCGTTTACATGTGTTACGGCTCAAGGCAGCAGCCACTACGTTGGCTTTCCCTGGGTGGTATTGTAGACTTAAATCATTGTCTTTGATCAATTCTAACCATCTCCTTTGTCGCATGTTTAATTCCTTCTGGGTAAAGAAGTACTTGAGGCTTTTATGATCTGTAAATACTTCACATCTCTTTCCCCGTAAATATGGTCTCCATATCTTTAGCGCATGTACCACACAAGCTAACTCTAGATCATGAGTGGGGTAGTTTACTTCATGATTTTTGAGTTGTCTTGAGGCGTAAGACACTACTTTGCCTTCTTGCATCAATACGCTTCCTAGGCCATGATATGAAGCGTCGCAATAGACTTGGAAGTCTTTCTCTAAATCTGGTAATCACAATACTGGTGCCGATACCAAGCGCTTCTTTAATTCTTGAAAACCGGTCTCACAAGCTTCTGTCCACTCAAATTTCTTTCCGTTCTTTAGTAGTTCAGTCAAGGCTTTGGCAATCTTGGAGAAATTTTCAATGAATCTCCGGTAGTAGCCTGCAAGTCCTAGAAAACTGCGGATTTCCCCCACATTTTTGGGTGATTCCCAATTCGTCACAGCAGCAACTTTTTTAGGATCCACTTCTATCCCATCTTTAGACAACAGGTGTCCTAGAAATCCTACTTGTTTTAACCAGAATTCACACTTGTTGAACTTAGCATATAACTTATGCTCTCGGAGCCTTTGCAACACCAGACGTAAATGTTCTTCATGTTCTCTGTGACTTTTGGAGTAGACTAGGATGTCATCGATGAAGACAACAACAAATTTGTCCAGAAAATCCATAAATACTTTATTCATCATATTCATGAAATAGGCTGGAGCATTGGTTAACCCAAAAGGCATTACGGTGTACTCATACGAACCATATCTTGTAACAAAGGCAGTCTTGGGTATGTCCATCTCTCTAACTTTCATATGAAAGTACCCTGATCTGAGATCAATCTTGGAGAACACGACAGCCCCTTCTAGTTGATCGAAAAGCTCATTGATTTTGGGTAGCGGATACTTGTTCTTGATTGTATGCTCATTTATGTCACAGTAATCGGTGACTAATCTCTGGGTACTATCCTTCTTCTTGACGAAAAGGATTGGGGCTCCCCAGGGTGATGAGCTTGGACGGATAAAGCCTTTCTGCATAAACTCTTCCAATTGCTTCTTGAGTTCCTTCAGTTCATCAGTTGCCATTGGGTAGGGCCTTTTAGCTATTGGTCCTGTACCCGGCTTTAGTTCAATGAGGAACTCTACATCTCTATCGGGTGGCATTCCTGGTAGTTCTTCCGGAAACACATCAGGGTATTCCTTAACTATAAGGACCTCACCGAGACTAACCCCCTTAAGAGAATTAAGCCTAACCTTCTTTAGTTCAAGCTTTGATCTAAAGTTGATCTTCGAGCCTTCTGGAGTGGTGAGAGTGATAGTTCTATTTGCGCAGTCTATGATTACTGCATAGCGGGACATCCAATCCATCCCTATGATAACATCAAGGCCTTGTGTTTCCAGGATGATCAAGTCCGTAGGAAACTGATGCTTTCCAATCTTCAGACTCAACTGTCTACAGCCAGAGGTTACTAGCATCTCTCCTCCTGGAGAACTTACTCTAATGGGGCTTCCTATATTTTCCACTACTAACCCATGTTTGTTTACAAAAGCTCTTGAAATGAAAGAATGCGTTGCTCCAGTATCAAATAAAACTAATGCTGGGCATGAATTGAGCAAGAACGTACCAATGACATCATCAGGTTCATCGTACACTTCTTCCACATTGATGTGGTTCACCTGTCCTTTCTGGAAGGGATTGGGCTTGGCAGCTTCTGCGGCCTTCTTTTTGGGGCAGTCAGTGGCGTAGTGGCCCTTGTTATTGCACTTGAAGCATAGGACTTGGCTGATATCTTTCTTATATTCGGGTTTTGGGCGATGATGTCCATTGTTGTGGCCAGCATTTCCATTTCCCTTGTGATTCCCATTGTTTCCCTTGAAACCACCACTATGGTTGTGACCATGATGTTTGTGGTTGCTTCCTCCACTAGGATAGTGCCCAGGCTTATGACCCTGGTTTGTATCTTGAGGGAAAGGCCTCTTGAAAGAAGTTTCAGAATGGTGTTTGTGAACATTCAACTTTCTCTTCCTGTTTTCCGCCTTCTTGATGTTGTCTTCCAGTATGATAGCCTGATCTAGGAGGATTTGATAATTTGGGGCATATGCTACTGTTAAAGGAATCTTCAGCTCGTCACTCGGCCCATTTAGGAATTTTGCTGTTCTCTTAGCCTCTGTGTTGATGTCCTCAGGGGCATACCGAGAAAGGGCATGGAAATCAGCCATGTACTCCTTAAGGCTCATGTTTCCTTGTCTCAGGTTTCGGAATTCCTCTTGCTTCAGGTTCATAATACCCGAGGAGATATGAGCATTACGAAAACCTTCCCTGAAGTTTTCCCAGGTCAAGGTTTCTAGTGGGTGAGTGATTTGATAAGTTTCCCACCACTGAATTGCTGGTCCTTCCAACAGATGAGTAGTGAACCTCACCTTCTCAGCGTCGGTACATTCACAAGTCACTAGATCTCTGTCCACGGAACGCAGCCAGTCATCTGCCACAATTGGCTCAGTTGCAGTGGAGAACTTGTTGGGCCGGAGCCTCAGAAATTGGTAAGTCTATCCACTTGGGGGGGTGGTGGCGGTGGTGGGTTGTGGTTATGGTTGTTGTTATTGTTGTTGGTCGCCGCAATGAACTGGGTCATCATAGTCATTAGCTGAGCTTGAGCGGCCATCAACTGTTGTATAGCATCGTTATTGTTGTGGTCGTTGTTGTTGTTATCGGGCGCACGGCGGGGAGGCATCTGCGGTTTTTGCATAGATGAGTTTTTAGACGGGAAGGTCTAAAGAGAAAAATAACCCAGCAAGCAAACAGCTTAAAAGAACAACCATCACACAATTCAAACTTTGGATTAAAGACATGAAATTTTTTGGGGAATAAAACTCGCGAGGTTCCGGGGATACAAGGGAAGGTATTGCCTCACCACAAGTCGGTAAGTCAATACAAGACTAAGATAACGATGGGTGTAAAGTAAATAGTAGTCTAACTATTCGACCATGTCATCTTCTTCATCTTCAATCTCCTGAATCTCGATTCCTTCATTGTCAAGTACTTCCTTTAATTCCTTCACTTCTTTCTCCAGGGCAAGGTTCTTCTCTTGCAGCTCCCTCTTCTCAGTACGAAGCCGCTTGATCAAGTCACTATCAGCCTCAAACTCGACTTCATTGCTCTCGAGTTCTGCCTTCTATTCTCTGATAGTCTTGTTCTTCTCCTGAACCTTTTTCTCCTGTCTCTTGTACTTCTCCTCCTTGTGCAGCAAACCTCTCTTCTTGGGCCTTAGTCACTTCCTCCTGAGCCTTCATCTTTTCCTCGTTCTCCTTGAGTAAGGCACATAGCTCATCGTTTTTCAGGAGCTCAGTGCGCCTATCCTCATAAAGTTCTGTGACGAGGATCTCCAGCTCCTGGAAATAAAGACTGAGGGGCTTTGCTTTGCCTCTATCTCCGACATCAAATAGGTAAGGTTCTCCATCCTCGTTTCTCCTTCCAAAGAAAATGGAGTAGTGGCCCCTCAATTCTGTGTTGTAGCGTCCACAGATACGCCCAATCAGGTCTTGCATGACTAGATTGAGTCCTTTATCTTTGGAGTCACTAACAATTTTGATTTCCAATGGGGGCTCTTCTCCACGTCTTGGCTGAGTTGCTTTTATTCCCCAACAGCCTTCTTTGTTAAACTTCTTCAGAATGAACCCCTTAACTTGAGGTAGCGGTAAACCTATCTTCTCGCCGATGTCGAGAAGGTAGCAACCAAAACGGGTGTCCTCGAAGTCCTCCGCAGTGGTGAAGTGGAAGCTCTTCATCCTTTAGGAAGAAAGAGAAGAATTTAAAACAAGAAATGTATAAGGTAATGAAGTACTAGTTATAAGTGCATTATTAATTTAGAGACAATACTAAGTCAAATCTCAATGTGATCAACAAATATAAACAACTCTTTGTAAATTGGATATTCACTATACTGAGAGAGACATACACCCGTCCAGCCACTTAATTGTGGAACAGGTCTCATGTACGCGGACATGTAAGGTTTGTTTAATTTAGAGACAATACTAAGTCAAATCTCAATGTGATCAACAAATATAAACAACTCTTTGTAAATTGGATATTCACTATACTGAGAGAGACATACACCCGTCCAGCCACTTAATTGTGGAACAGGTCTCATGTACGCGGACATGTAAGGTTTGTTTCCAGACCGCTTCATCTCACTATGCCGCTAGGATCCAAAATACTTAAGTAGTTAATACTATGATCAAAAGGTTTTTCCAATCCTAAGGGCTCGAACCTACATGCAACACAGTGCTCTGATACCATCTGTAGTGTACCTGCACTTAAAATATGGCAGATACTTGTGTATAGTGCAAATCCCTGGATCGATTCGTTTGCACACACAGTTACGATGTAATATCACAACAAAGTATCAATTTATTACAACGCTGATCCAGACTTAGAAAATATTCATTACAAATTTGCATAGCATAAAGCTAGCAGTGAACAGAGTAAACAGCGGAAAATTATTCTTCATGGAGTCCCCAATCATCATCATGTGCCACAGGCGAGCATGTTGGTTGAAGACTCGAAACCCTTAGTAAAATTCTCACTCATCCTCAGAACAGTCTGCAATAAGATATATATTGCAACAACGTGGGTCAGAACCATTAAAATGGAATTGGCAAGTGACACTATGGTGGACACTTAGAGGAATAACTCTATGACCTATATGCTTATTTGGCTGGTGGAGCTCAAGGCTATTTTGCAGAAAGCAAGTTTTTCCCTAACTTTTTGAAACAACTTTACCTCGTTGAGAAAACTATGGTATGAAAACCATAGTCTCATTCTACCCTTGTTCACCCATCAAGTTTTTAATTTAAAAATTGGAATGGTGGAATCCTTTGTTGACGTCCTCGTTCAGCTGCTCAATTGTCCGTTTCCGGGGACACGGCTAAGTACTTAGATTTTAACTCTGCAAAGGTTGTGCATGTTCACCATTGTACCCATTCAACCCAAACTAACCTTTACACACCATCTGTGATAAGGGAAAGGAGATGAATGAGACGAGATCTTTCAGAAGCATTTTCCCTCCCACTCTGGACTGACGCGCTCCACCTACAAACCACTACCTCCACCTGTCAGGCCGGGGCGAGTCCACACAGCTTAGTTGATCAAGCCAGAGCCCATATTGGCAATGGCTGCACGAGAAGCAATCTTCACTCGGAGTTCTTCAGATCCCTTTGTTCCTGGGTGGCCATCCACAAGTGAATATCCCACAGGTAAATCCCCTGGGGACAACACTCAACTCATACAGCCAAGCAACCAATTCCACCCAGGTGTTTGATTATATCTTAGTAGAATTTAACTTTTCATCAAATATTTTTGCATAGCATCACAATTCTACTAAGTATTTTCATAGGAACCTAGACACTGGAATAAGGAAGTCTAAACATGGCTTGCATAGCAATACTATCCTACACATGCTTATTGAAAAATAATCTACTCATGCATAGAAAAATATAGGACTTTTATGGGGGTGTGCCACTTGGCTTGGCAACCGGGAGTGCAGCAGTTACAGTTGCAAAGATTTCCGTTTCCCTCAGAATAGTCTAACAAAGAAATAAAGAGTCACACATAAACACACAAGCAATATGTTCATACAAAGAAAAATATATGCTATGCATGAGATGAGATGCAATAATTTATTTCCAACGTCAAGAAACAAATATATGTATCTCTTTGAATTTTTGTGATATAGGCATGAATAAATTTTTAATTTGTTTTATTTTCTTTAGATATGAATAAAGGGTAATATCAAGGATTTTAGTTTACTTAGATAAAATTTCATAACCAGTTTTTGTAAAAATGACATGCAGAGGGCATCCAAACAAGTTGTTAGCAATTTGATTTACTCAAAAATAATTTTTCTAACTAAAGTTATGTCAAAAACACTTAAACTACTCTCAAAAATATTTGAAAATTTTGAATGTGTCAAAACATAAAACTAATGAAGCCAAAGTGTTCTATTGGTTCTAAGGATTTCAAATATATAAAAATATTTAAATTTGGTTAAACAGATAAAAAGTAATGATGAAAACAGTATGCATGGTGTTTTCTTCAAAACTACCAAATTAAATGATTTAATAAAAATTCAGAAAATAATATCTGACGCGGCGCTGACGCGGCGTACCGGTTTGGGTTTTTAAGTGAACTAATCCTGGCCGTGCACTGGGGATCTAACGGTCCAGATCTAATCGACCAGAACCGAGCGGCGCTGTCGCCGGAAACCGAGCCAGAGGTGACTCCCGCGGCGGCGGCGCGCCGGCGACGGACGTTCTACACGATCTAGTGCGCTATGGGACGAACGGATCATACCAGAATGCAGAGGAGGTCGACGCGGAGACGATGGCGAGGTCGTGGGGGCTGGGGCGTCCTTTGCTTCCTGGGATTGCTCGCCGGAGTCGTGCGCGGCGGCAGGTTGCTTCGGTAGTGCACCGTTACGACGACATGCTACGAGACAGAGTGCGAAACCATGTCACAACATTGCGCAAAGATGAAACAAAACAAAGGGGAGAGGAGAGAAGGTCCAGGGTGGCCGGAGTTGAGCACACGGTGCGAGTTTTACCGGCGGTAGCGGCGGAAAGTCGAGGTCTCGTGTGGGCAGCCTCGTGGCTCTCGGGAGGTGGTGCTTGGGGCAAAAGAGAGAGGGGATCGAGGGGATCTTATAGCAAGAATCGGCGACGTAATTGGGGCAATGAATCCTCCACAATGAATCGAAATTACTCGGCCGTTTCTCGGCGTCGTCACGGGCGTGATTTGGGGCGAGCCGTTGCAGCGGGAGGGATGACAGGTGGGGCCCACCTGCCAGAGAGAGAGAGCGCGGGCGGGGGCGGGCTGCTGGCGGGCTGCGGTGCTGCGCGCGCGGTAGATAGCTGGTGGGCTTCGGCCCACTTGCTGACCCGGTTCGATTTTATTTTTATAAATCATTTTTCTGTTTTTAATTATTTTGAGTATAAAACAATTTCATAACTATATCAAAACTTCTCAGAAAAATTTATAAAAATATATTTTTAAAAGTTTATTAAAAATAGATCCTTTTGGTATTATTTTTGTCTAAAGTAAAAATAGAATAAAAAGAAATATTATTATAAATTCAAATAACAATTTTATGAACATAAAATCAATTAATCAAATATAAATGATTTAATTCCAATTCTATGTGATTCAATTGACAAGTTTAATGATTGATGATCCATGGATGCAAAGTTTTAAATTTTTCTGAAAATTGGGATGTTACAAACCTAACCCCCTTAAGATGAATCTCGCCCTCGAGATTCAGATTGGCCAACAAATAGGTGAGGCTGGTCTTCTTTCAGGTCATCTTCTCTTTCCCAAGTTGCTTCCTCTTCTGAATGGTGATTCCACTGTAGTTTACAGAATTTGATGGTCTTGGTTCGGGTGACACGTTCTGCTGTCTCCAAAATCTTTATGGCTTTTTCTTCATAAGTGAGATCACTTTCTAGTTGTACTTCCTCTAGTGGCACCGTATCTCTTAGCAGTGTTTCGGCCATTTCTGGGTGACATTTCTTCAGCTGGCTGACATGAAACACACTGTGAACTGCGGAAAGTGCTTCCGGGAGTTCCAATTCATCGGCGACCTCTCCTTTGCGGGATAATACCTTGAAAGGTCCAATAAATCTAGGTGCCAATTTTCTTTTGATTCCAAATCTTTTAACTCCCCGCATAGGTGAAACTCTGAGATAGACTCGATCGCCTACTTCATACGTGACTTCTCTCCTTTTGGAGTCCGCATAACT
Source organism: Poa annua (assembly GCA_026929855.1). NCBI lineage: Eukaryota > Viridiplantae > Streptophyta > Magnoliopsida > Poales > Poaceae > Poa > Poa annua. Next base: position 60,020,363 of record CM049426.1, on the reverse strand, counting down.
CTTCTGTCTGGATTGTGCTATTTTTAAACGGTCCTTAATCAACCTGACTTTTTCCTTAGCCTCCTTGATTATGTCTGGTCCGAACAAACTACGTTCTCCTACGCCACTCCATAGTAGTGGGGTAGTACACTTTCTTCCATACAGGGCTTCAAATGGCGACATCTCTATGCTCGCTTGATAACTGTTGTTGTAGGAGAACTCGGCATATGGAAGATTATCATCCCAGCTTGACTTATATGCTCTCAGCATATCTTCTAGGATCTGTTTTACTCTTTCTGTCTGTCCATCCGTCTGCGGATGAAATGCTGTGCTGAACTCTAACCTGGTTCCCAAAGACTCATGTAATTGGTTCCAGAAATGGGAAGTAAACTGAGTACCCCTATACGACACAATTTTCTTGGGAACACCATGTAAACACACAATCCTCTTCATATAGATGTCAGCTAGTTTGGCACTAGTGTAAGTAGTCTTCACGGGTATAAAATGAGATACTTTTGTCAGACGATCGACTATAACCCATATAGAATCATACCCTGATTTAGTCCTGGGCAGACCCGTGATGAAATCCATACCAATATGTTCCCATTTCCAATCTGGTACTGGTAAGGGTTGTAGTAACCCTGCTGGTTTTTGGTGTTCTGCTTTCACACGACTGCAGACGTCACACTTTGCAATGTATTCAGCAATATCACGCTTCAAGTTGATCCACCAATACCTCTCCTTTACATCCATATACATCTTGGTGTTACCCGGATGTATGGAATAAGGTGAGTCATGGGCTTCTTGAAGTATTATCTTCCTAAGATCGGCATTGTCAGGAACACATATGCGTTCTTTATACCATACGGTTCCTTCTTCATCTTCTCTAAAGTCCCTGGCTTTGCCTTCGCTTAGGTTCTTCTTGATTTCTTTTATTGCTTTATCCTCTAACTGAGCTGTCTTGATTTTGTTAACTAGAAGAGGTTGAACTTCTAAGGATGCTACGAATCCTTCTGGTACCACTTCCAAACGAAGGTCCTTAAATCCTCTACAAAGATCTTCCGGCAATTCTCCTGCCGTGAGTCCGTTTACATGTGTTACGGCTCAAGGCAGCAGCCACTACGTTGGCTTTCCCTGGGTGGTATTGTAGACTTAAATCATTGTCTTTGATCAATTCTAACCATCTCCTTTGTCGCATGTTTAATTCCTTCTGGGTAAAGAAGTACTTGAGGCTTTTATGATCTGTAAATACTTCACATCTCTTTCCCCGTAAATATGGTCTCCATATCTTTAGCGCATGTACCACAGAAGCTAACTCTAGATCATGAGTGGGGTAGTTTACTTCATGATTTTTGAGTTGTCTTGAGGCGTAAGACACTACTTTGCCTTCTTGCATCAATACGCTTCCTAGGCAACGATATGAAGCGTCGCAATAGACTTGGAAGTCTTTCTCTAAATCTGGTAATCACAATACTGGTGCCGACACTAAGCGCTTCTTTAATTCTTGAAAACCGGTCTCACAAGCTTCTGTCCACTCAAATTTCTTTCCCTTCTTCAGTAGTTCAGTCAAGGCTTTGGCAATCTTGGAGAAATTTTCAATGAATCTCCGGTAGTAGCCTGCAAGTCCTAGAAAACTGCGGATTTCCCCCACATTTTTGGGTGATTCCCAATTCGTCACAGCAGCAACTTTTTCAGGATCCACTTCTATCCCATCTTTAGAAACCAGGTGTCCTAGAAATCCTACTTGTTTTAACCAGAATTCACACTTGTTGAACTTAGCATATAACTTATGCTCTCGGAGCCTTTCCAACACCAGACGTAAATGTTCTTCATGTTCTCTGTGACTTTTGGAGTAGACTAGGATGTCATCGATGAAGACAACAACAAATTTGTCCAGAAAATCCATAAATACTTTATTCATCATATTCATGAAATAGGCTGGAGCATTGGTTAACCCAAAAGGCATTACGGTGTACTCATACGAACCATATCGTGTAACAAAGGCAGTCTTGGGTATGTCCATCTCTCTAACTTTCATATGAAAGTACCCTGATCTGAGATCAATCTTGGAGAACACGACAACCCCTTCTAGTTGATCGAAAAGCTCATTGATTTTGGGTAGCGGATACTTGTTCTTGATTGTATGCTCATTTATGTCACAGTAATCGGTGACTAATCTCTGGGTACTATCCTTCTTCTTGACGAAAAGGATTGGGGCTCCCCAGGGTGATGTGCTTGGACGGATAAAGCCTTTCTGCATAAACTCTTCCAATTGCTTCTTGAGTTCCTTCAGTTCATCAGTTGCCATTGGGTAGGGCCTTTTAGCTATTGGTCCTGTACCCGGCGTTAGTTCAATGAGGAACTCTACATCTCTATCGGGTGGCATTCCTGGTAGTTCTTCCGGAAACACATCAGGGTATTCCTTAACTATAAGGACCTCACCGAGACTAACCCCCTTAAGAGAATTAAGCCTAACCTTCTTTAGTTCAAGCTTTGATCTAAAGTTGATCTTCGAGCCTTCTGGAGTGGTGAGAGTGATAGTTCTATTTGCGCAGTCTATGATTACTGCATAGCGGGACATCCAATCCATTCCTATGATAACATCAAGGCCTTGTGTTTCCAGGATGATCAAGTCCGTAGGAAACTGATGCTTTCCAATCTTCAGACTCAACTGTCTATAGCTAGAGGTTACTAGCATCTCTCCTCCTGGAGAACTTACTCTAATGGGGCTTCCTATATTTTCCACTACTAACCCATGTTTGTTTACAAAAGATCTTGAAATGAAAGAATGCGATGCTCCAGTATCAAATAAAACTAATGTTGGGCATGAATTGAGCAAGAACGTACCAATGACAGCATCAGGTTCATCGTACACTTCTTCCACATTGATGTGGTTCACCTGTCCTTTCTGGAAGGGATTGGGCTTGGCAGCTTCTGCGGCCTTCTTTTCGGGGCAGTCAGTGGCGTAGTGGCCCTTGTTATTGCACTTGAAGCATAGGACTTGGCTGATATCTTTCATATATTCGGGTTTTGGGCGATGATGTCCATTGTTGTGGCCAGCATTTCCATTTCCCTTGTGATTCCAATTGTTTCCCTTGAAACCACCACTATGGTTGTGACCATGATGTTTGTGGTTGCTTCCTCCACTAGGATAGTGCCCAGGCTTATGACCCTGGTTTGTATCTTGAGGGAAAGGCCTCTTGAAAGAAGTTTCAGAATGGTGTTTGTGAACATTCAACTTTCTCTTCCTGTTTTCAGCCTTCTTGATGTTGTCTTCCAGTATGATAGCCTGATCTAGGAGGATTTGATAATTTGGGGCATATGCTACTGTTAAAGGAATCTTCAGCTCGTCACTCAGCCCATTTAGGAATTTTGCCTTTCTCTTAGCCTCTGTGTTGATGTCCTCAGGGGCATACCGAGAAAGGGCATGGAAATCAGCCATGTACTCCTTAAGGTTCCTGTTTCCTTGTCTCAGGTTTCGGAATTCCTCTTGCTTCAGGTTCATAATACCCGAGGAGATATGAGCATTACGAAAACCTACCCTGAAGTTTTCCCAGGTCAAGGTTTCTAGTGGGTGAGTGATTTGATAAGTTTCCCACCACTGAATTGCTGGTCCTTCCAACAGATGAGTAGTGAACCTCACCTTCTCTTCGTCGATACATTCACAAGTCACTAGATCTCTGTCCACGGAACGCAGCCAGTCATCTGCCACAATTGGCTCAGTTGCAGTGGAGAACTTGTTGGGCCGGAGCCTCAGAAATCTGGTAAGTCTATCCACTTGGGGGGGGGGGTGGTGGCGGTGGTGGGTTGTGGTTATGGTTGTTGTTATTGTTGTTGGTCGCCGCAATGAACTGGGTCATCATAGTCATTAGCTGAGCTTGAGCGGCCATCAACTGTTGTATAGCATCGTTATTGTTGTGGTCGTTGTTGTTGTTATCGGGCGCACGGCGGGGAGGCATCTGCGGTTTTTGCATAGATGAGTTTTTAGACGGGAAGGTCTAAAGAGAAAAATACCCCAGCAAGCAAACAGCTTAAAAGAACAACCATCACACAATTCAAACTTTGGATTAAAGACATGAAAATTTTTGGGGAATAAAACTCGCGAGGTTCCGGGGATACAAGGGAAGGTATTGCCTTACCACAAGTCGGTAAGTCAATACAAGACTAAGATAAGGATGGGTGTAAAGTAAATGGTAGTCTAACTATTCGACCATGTCATCTTCTTCTTCTTCAATCTCCTGAATCTCGATTCCTTCATTGTCAAGTACTTCCTTTAATTCCTTCAATTCTTTCTCCAGGGCAAGGTTCTTCTCTTGCAGCTCCCTCTTCTCAGTACGAAGCCGCTTGATCAAGTCACTATCAGCCTCAAACTCGACTTCATTGCTCTCGAGTTCTGCCTTCTGTTCTCTGATAGTCTTGTTCTTCTCCTGAACCCTTTTCTCCTGTCTCTTGTACTTCTCCTCCTTATGCAGCAAACCTCTCTTCTTGGGCCTTAGTCACTTCCTCCTGAGCCTTCATCTTTTCCTCGTTATCCTTGAGTAAGGCACACAGCTCATCGTTTTTCAGGAGCTCAGTGCGCCTAGCCTCATAAATTTCTGTGACGAGGATCTCCAGCTCCTGGAAATAAAGACTGTGGGGCTTTGCTTTGCCTCTATCTCCGACATCAAATAGGTAAGGTTCTCCATCCTCGTTTCTCCTTCCAAAGAAAATGGAGTAGTGGCCCCTCAATTCTGTGTTGTAGCGTCCACAGATACGCCCAATCAGGTCTTGCATGACTAGATTGAGTCCTTTATCTTTGGAGTCACTAACAATTTTGATTTCCAATGGGGGCTCTTCTCCACGTCTTGGCTGAGTTGCTTTTATTCCCCAACAGCCTTCTTTGTTAAACTTCTTCAGAATGAACCCCTTAACTTGAGGTAGCGGTAAACCTATCTTCTCGCCGATGTCGAGAAGGTAGCAGCCAAAACGGGTGTCCTCGAAGTCCTCCGCAGTGGTGAAGTGGAAGCTCGTCGTCCTTTAGGAAGAAAGAGAAGAATTTAAAACAAGAAATGTATAAGGTAAGGAAGTACTAGTTATAAGTGCATTATTAATTTAGAGACAATACTAAGTCAAATCTCAATGTGATCAACAAATATAAACAACTCTTTGTAAATTGGATATTCACTATAGTGAGAGATACAGACACCCGTCCAGCCACTTAATTGTGGAACAGGTCTCATGTACGCGGACATGTAAGGTTTGTTTCCAGACCGCTTCATCTCACTATGCCGCTAGGATCCAAAATACTTAAGTAGTTAATACTATGATCAAAAGGTTTTTCCAATCCTAAGGGCTCGAACCTACATGCAACACAGTGCTCTGATACCATCTGTACTGTACCTGCACTTAAAATATGGCAGATACCTGTGTATAGTGCAAATCCCTGGATCGATTCGTTTGCACACACAGTTACGATGTAATATCACAACAAAGTATCAATTTATTACAACGCTGATCCAGACATAGAAAATATTCATTACAAATTTGCATAGCATAAAGCTAGCAGTGAACAGAGTAAACAGCGGAAAATTATTCTTCATGGAGTCCCCAATCATCATCATGTGCCACAGGTGAGCATGTTGGTTGAAGACTCGAAACCCTTAGTAAAATTCTCACTCATCGTCAGAACAGTCTGCAATAAGATATATATTGCAACAACGTGGGCCAGAACCATTAAAATGGAACTGGCAAGTGACACTATGGTGGACACTTAGAGGAATAACTCTATGACCTATATGCTTATTTGGCTGGTGGAGCTCAAGGCTATTTTGCAGAAAGCAAGTTTTTCCCTAACTTTTTGAAACAACTTTACCTCGTTGAGACAACTATGGTATGAAAACCATAGTCTCATTCTACCCTTGTTCACCCATCAAGTTTTTAATTTAAAAATTGGAATGGTGGAATCCTCTGTTGACGTCCTCGTTCAGCTGCTCAATTGTCCGTTTCCGGGGACACGGCTAAGTACTTAGATTTTAACTCTGCAGAGTTTGTGCACGTTCACCATTGTACCCATTCAACCCAAACTATCCTTTACACACCATCTGTGATAAGGGAAAGGAGAAGAATGAGACGAGATCTTTCAGCAGCATTTTCCCTCCCACTCTGGCCTGACGCGCTCCACCTACAAACCACTACCTCCACCTGTCAGGCCGGGGCGAGTCCACACAGCTTAGTTGATAAAGCCAGAGCCCATATTGGCAATGGCTGCACGAGAAGCAATCTTCACTCGGAGTTCTTCAGATCCCTTTGTTCCTGGGTGGCCATCCACAAGTGAATATCCCACAGGTAAATCCCCTGGGGACAACACTCAACTCATACAACCAAGCAACCAATTCCACCCAGGTGTTTGATTATATCTTAGTAGAATTTAACTTTTCATCAAATAGTTTTGCATAGCATCACAATTCTACTAAGTATTTTCATAGGAACCTAGACACTGGAATAAGGAAGTCTAAACATGGCTTGCATAGCAATACTATCCTACAAATGCTTTTTGAAAAATAATCTACTCATGCATAGAAAAATATAGGACTTTTATGGGGGTGTGCCACTTGCCTTGGCAACCGGGAGTGCAGCAGTTACAGTTGCAAAGTTTTTCGTTTCCCTCAGAATAATCTAACAAAGAAATAAAGAGCCACACATAAACACACAAGCAATATGTTCATACAAAGAAAAATATATGCTATGCATGAGATGAGATGCAATAATTTATTTCCAACGTCAAGAAACAAATATATGTATCTCTTTGAATTTTTGTGATATAGGCATGAATAAATTTTTAATTTGTTTTCATTTCTTTAGATATGAATAAAGGGTAATATCAAGGATTTTAGTTTACTTAGATAAAATTTCATAACCAGTTTTTGTAAAAAATGACATGCAGAGGGCATCCAAACAAGTTGTTAGCAATTTGATTTACTCAAAAATAATTTTTCTAACTAAAGTTATGTCAAAAACACTTAAACTACTCTAAAAAATATTTGAAAATTTTGAATGTGTCAAAACATAAAACTAATGAAGCCAAAGTGTTCTATTGGTTCTAAGGATTTCAAATATATAAAAATATTTAAATTTGGTTAAACAGATAAAAAGTAATGATGAAAACAGTATGCAGGGTGTTTTCTTCAAAACTGCCAAATTAAATGATTTAATAAAAATTCAGAAAATAATATCTGACGCGGCGCTGACGCGGCGTACCGGTTTGGGTTTTTAAGTGAACTAATCCTGGCCGTGCACTGGGGATCTAACGGTCCAGATCTAATCGACCAGAACCGAGCGGCGCTGTCGCCGGAAACCTAGCCAGAGGTGACTCCCGCGGCGGCGGCGCGCCGGCGACGGACGTTCTACACGATCTAGTGCGCTATGGGACGAACGGATCATACCAGAATGCAGAGGAGGTCGACGCGGAGACGATGGCGAGGTCGTGGGGGCTGGGGCGTCCTTTGCTTCCTGGGATTGCTCGCCGGAGTCGTGCGCGGCGGCGGGTTGCTTTGGTAGTGCACCGTTACGACGACACGTTGCGAGACAGAGTGCGAAACCATGTCACAACATTGCGCAAAGATGAAACAAAACGAAGGGGAGAGGAGAGAAGGTCCGGGGTGGCCGGACTTGAGCACACGGTGCGAGTTTTACCGGCGATAGCGGCGGAAAGTCGAGGTCTCATGCGGGCAGCCTCGTGGCTCTCTGGAGGTGGTGCTTGGGGAAAAAGAGAGACGGGATCGAGGGGATCTTATAGCAAGAATCGGTGACGTAATTGGGGCAATGAATCCTCCGCAATGAATCGAAATCACTCGGCCGTTTCTCGGCGTCGTCACGGGCGTGATTTGGGGCGAGCCGTTGCAGCGGGAGGGATGACAGGTGGGGCCCACCTGCCAGAGAGAGAGCGCGGGCGGGGACGGGCTGCTGGCGGGCTGCGGTGTTGCGCGCGCGGTAGATAGCTGGTGGGCTTCGGCCCACTTGCTGACCCAGTTCGATTTTCTTTTTATAAATCATTTTTCTGTTTTTAATTCTTCTGAGTATAAAACAATTTCATAACTATATCAAAACTTCTCAGAAAAATTCATAAAAATATATTTTTAAAAGTTTATTAAAAATAGATCCTTTTGGTATTATTTTTGTCTAAAGTAAAAATAGAATAAAAAGAAATATTATTATAAATTCAAATAAAAATTTTATGGACATAAAATCAATTAATCATATATAAATGATTTAATTCAAATTCTATGTGATTCAGTTGACAAGTTTAATGATTGATGATGCATGGATGCAAAGTTTTAAATTTTTCTGAAAATTGGGATGTTACAAACCTAACCCCCTTAAGATGAATCTCGCCCTCGAGATTCAGATTGGCCAGCAAATAGGTGAGGCTGGTCTTCTTTCAGGTCATCTTCTCTTTCCCAAGTTGCTTCCTCTTCTGAATGGTGATTCCACTGTACTTTACAGAATTTGATGGTCTTGGTTCGGGTGACACGTTCTGCTGTCTCCAAAATCTTTATGGGTTTTTCTTCATAAGTGAGATCACTTTCTAGTTGTACTTCCTCTAGTGGCACCGTATCTCTTAGCAGTGTTTCTGCCATTTCTGGGTGACATTTCTTCAGCTGGCTGACATGAAACACACTGTGAACTGCGGAAAGTGCTTCCGGGAGTTCCAATTCATAGGCGACCTCTCCTTTGCGGGATAATACCTTGAAAGGTCCAATAAATCTAGGTGCCAATTTTCCTTTGATTCCAAATCTTTTAACTCCCCGCATAGGTGAAACTCTGAGTTAGACTCGATCGCCTACTTCATACGTGACTTCTCTCCTTTTGGAGTCCGCATAACTCTTCTGTCTGGATTGTGCTATTTTTAAACGGTCCTTAATCAACCTGACTTTTTCCTCAGCCTCCTTGATTATGTCTGGTCCGAACAAACTACGTTCTCCTGCGGCACTCCATAGTAGTGGGGTAGTACACTTTCTTCCATACAGGGCTTCAAATGGAGACATCTCTATGCTCACTTGATAACTGTTGTTGTAGGAGAACTCGGCATATGGAAGATTATCATCCCAGCTTGACTTATAATCTAGAGTGCATGCTCTCAGCATATCTTCTAGGATCTGGTTTACTCTTTCTGTCTGTCCATCCGTCTGCGGATGAAACGCTGTGCTGAACTCTGAACTGGTTCCCAGAGACTCATGTAATTGGTTCCAGAAATGGGAAGTAAATTGAGTACCCCTATCCGACACAATTTTCTTGGGAACACCATGTAAACACACAATCCTCTTCATATAGATGTCAGCTAGTTTGGCACTAGTGTAAGTAGTCTTCTGTAGCGTACCTGCACTTAAAATTAGGCAGATACCTGTGTATAGTGCAAATCCCTGGATCGATTCATTTGCACACACAGTTTACGATGTAATATCACAACAAAGCGTCAATTTTATTACATCGATGATCCAGAATTACAAAATATTTGATACAAGTTGCTTAGCATAAAGCTAGCATTGAAAATACACAGCGGAAATACAATAGCAGTGGGTCTCCAACAACTTCATGTTGCCACAGGAGAAAACATGTTGGTTGTAGACTCGAAACCTTTAAACGAAACCTCACTCGTCATATGATCAAATCTGTAATAAGAAAAATATTGCAACAACGTGGGTCAGATTCCATTAAAAATGGAGTCTGGCAAGTGACACTGTAGAGACCTCACCTTTTATTATAAGGTGGAAGTCCCTGTGTTAATGTGCTAGTCCCTGGATCAAATGCTAGCACCACAGTTTAAGATGTATATCATGCAAAAATGTCAAATACTTTATTAAATCGCATGATCCAGTGTTACAAATATCTCTTACAACTTGCATAACCTGAAAAGGCTAGCAAAATTTCCAAGAGTAGCAGCGGAAAATAGTAGATACAAAGAGCCTCATCATCTTCATGTGCCACAGGCAAAGCATGTTGGTTGTAGACTCGAAATCCTATCGAAACTCACTCGTCGTCTGTCGAATCTGCAAGGTTTAGTTGCAGCCCAGCTACAAAGGGTCACCACAATTGAATTATGGTGGCAAGTGACTTTAATTTCTAATATTCTACTAAGCTATATCTATATGCTTATTTGGCTGGTGGAGCTCAAGGCTATTGCGCAAAGCAAGTTTTCTCCTACTTTTGGTAAACATCTTTTTGAAACAATATTTTCTCTTTATAGACAATCTCGAGACAAATCCATGTCTCCTACTCATGTTCTCCCATCAAAGTTTTATTAAGAAATTGGAATGAAGAGATTTTCAGAACACAGCCTTGTGTAGTTACTCAAATTGTCCGATGCCGGGGACACGGCTAAGATCTTAGGTTTTAACTCTCGAGAGGGTGTGCACTTTCACCATTAGACTCAATCAACCCAAACTATCCTCTACACTCCTTTAGTGAGAAGGAAAAGGAGAAGATCAAGACGAGACTTTTCAGAAGTTTCTTTCCCATGATCATACTAAGAGATTACCACCATCCTATCCACTCTACCACCATCAATCTCTTGACCCAGGTCCACATCAACTTACTCCATCAAGACAGAGCCCATATTGACCAATGGTTGCACGATAAGCAACTAGACTCAGTGTAAACTTAAATCTCATAGCCCTGGGTGGCCTACCACAAGTGAGCAACTCAGGTTAACACCACATATCATGGCCCCAAGTAAGTAGAAACTACCCTGGGCGAAGACAACCATGACACTTGGCCCTGAGAAGCCACTCAACTTGAAACCTCCTCGATCGACCCAATCCACCCAGGCGTTAAATTAATTTAGTGGAAATTTTCATTTATCACATCAACCATAAAACAATCATTTTTGCAGCAGTTGCTTCCACTAAATTATAATAGGGGTCTAATCTGGAATTTCTAAGGGGAAACCTAAAAGGTTTGCATAGCATCTACAATCTCCCAAAAACCTATCATGCATGCTACTTTTGCAAATACTGTTTCAAAACACTAGATATGCAATAGAATAAAATAGTAGGTGTTTTATGAAGTCACTTGCCTGATGAATGTTGTCATTTCTCACTCACTCATTGTCGACAACGAACGTTGCACTCCGTTCAATCTATAAAGTAAACAGACATACAATGAACAAGCAATTCAACAAGCACATAACAATTTAAAACAAACAAGCGTAAAAAGGTTTAGCACAGGGTTTGGTCAAGGGTATCACATAATTTGATATGCAAAAATAATTAATGTGATTGAGTTAAGGGTTTGCCATTTTGGTCAGGGGATGGTCTTGAAAAGATTTACACCAATGAATGCCGAGATGGTTTGAAAACAATTTAAATGCAAGGTTCGCAATTTTAAGTTATCCAGCATATTTAAATACAAATACACAAGTCTATGTTTCAAAATTGATTTAATGAGACATTGTGTTAAACTTGTTCAAATGATCACACATTAACCTTGGTAAAGGTTTTAACCTAATAAAACCAAACTTAAGAGTTCATATCAATGAATTAATATTCTAGTTATTTAAGTTGGCATCAAGTTTTAAAATCAAATTCGTACGCTAAATCATTTTAAGGTTGGTCAATATAATGTATAATCGAATACTTATTATACATCTTAATGATTCCAAAAATATTTCATTTAAAAATTTCTTGGACATACACAATAATATCTATGTCCAATTTACTTAAATCATGCATTTGAACATTTGAACGAGTTTAAACTAGTCAAGGTTGGAAAATAACAGAACTAGCACAATCTATAGGTCATGGGCTTTTCAAAGATATTTTATTAACAAATTTTGACCTTACAGAATTAAAACTATAACTAAAATAATGTTTTACATGTTTCTGTAAATACCAAGTTAGTGCACGACTAAAATACAAGTCTTTATTATACCACTATTTTCTACACGTTCATACGATTCCATAGACTACAAAAATATCAAAAACGGAGTTACGGTCGATTTAATATGAATTTTGGAAGTTATGTCTAGTCAGAAAAACGGAAATGGAAAATAGCTAACACAACAGCCGCGCGGCGCGATGCTATTGTATCAAACAAGTCATCTAATCTACACCGCTGGATCAAGATGTAAGGGCTTACAGCGAGATAGTCTGGTGGTGGCGGCGCAGTTCACCGGAGTTGAGGGAGACGGCGGCGCCGACGTCGGGTGGAGGTCGGAGACGACGTTCCCGTGGTTCTCCGGACGTGTAGAGGGGTTCCGCGTATGTGGCGCGCCGCGACGGAGAGGATGGTGGCTTCGACGTTGAGCGGCGTGGCTCGGTGCGGCGCGGAGGAGCGGCCGGAGTGCGTCGGGCGTCGGCGAGCTTCGGCGTGCTTGTCCCGAGCGTTTTGGTCGTGGAGGAGAGGCGAGGATGGGTCGAGGGGGTGCGCACGGGCAAGGCAGACGGAATGGAGGTGGTCTGGGTGCTCGGAGGTGGCCTCACCTCGCCGGAATCAATGAAATCGTCTGTGGATGTGAAGAACTCCGGCGAGCAAATTCGTCGGCCTAGTGGCGTATTGGAGAGGGCTTTTGGGGGAGAATGGAGGAGGAGGTCGAGGGCTTTATATAGAATCCGACGGTGCTTAATTTGGTGCACTAATTTACCCGCAATCAATCGGACATTAATTTCGACCAAAAACGTCCATGTTTAATGGCGGAATAAATTAGAGCAATTTAGGGCATTTAATAGAGGGCTTTTATGGGGGAATGAAAGAGGAGATTAAGGGCTTTAATTAGAAACAAATGGTGCGTCATTTGGGGATCTAAATCAACGGGAATCAATTCGGAAAGTTTGCACGGGAGCTGATTTCGCGTTTCCTGGTTCTGGAGCTTGAAGACGACACTGACGTCATCATGTCGTCAGCATTTTTTTCTTTTTCTTTTTCTGATTTTTCTTATTTCTTTCATAACATTTGATTTAAGACTCCAAATTAAGTCAAATAAATTTCTAAAAATTTGTAAAAATTATATCTTTGTGTTAAACCAGTTGTGGGCATATTTTGAACACTTTTTAAAATTCAAAATTTTGCATTATTGATTAATTGCAAATTTGCCACTTAATGTCAAATTTGAAAACATGGCTTAAATAATTTCGTTTTTGGCTAAATAAAATTTATAAAAATACAACACTTATATAAGTTTAAAATTAAGTTATTTAAACTCATTTTCCAACATTAAATCATTTTTGTCTTTAGTACAACGTTAAATAACATAACACCACTATTCGCAATGAAAAGGGGAATATAATGAATGTTTTTAATTGAAAATAATTTGTGCACCATTATATTTTATTTTATGATAATTCATTTGAAAACCTTATAACAACTTTGGAAAAGATTTTTGATTTAATCATTTCTTATATAGAAAATATATTCATGAAAGTCATTTAATGTTTTGAAAATAAATAAAAATCATTTAGGCTAATGAAATGTTTATTTGGGTTGTTAAGTAGTTATAGAATCTATGAGGTTTTAAAGTTATATGCTATAGACTTGTAATATCCAAACTATGTTTTGCACTCAGGTAAATGAATAATAATCTTTTGGCAAATAGACAATGTTTTCAATAGTTTAAAATAACACTTGTAATTATTATTTTAATTTATTTATAGCTAAGGTTAAGTGGTTGAAATCAATTATTTATAAGTAAACTATTTACTTAAATAAAATGGTTTGTACTTTATAAAACATTTGTCAAATTACATTTGAAGGTTTTTGAATACAATGGATAATGTAATGTTTAATTGGAAATAACTTTTGAAAATAATGACACATTGGGAATTTTGAAATAATAGACTTTTTCAAAATTGGTTGAAGTCTTTTATAGTTAGTTTTCTTATGCATTTTAATATTTTATTTTAATCAAAACAAAAGTTTTAAATTTTAGTGATTTTTGAACATTCCAAAATATTGGGATGTTACAGACTACCACCCTTAAAAGGAATCTCGTCCCCGAGATTCGGAGAGGCTAGAAAGACAAAGCAAATGCTTGAATGATTCTGATAACTCGGGATGTTTTGAGAAATGAAATTTCTGGCATGGAAACTGGAAACTAGCAGGGGATGAATTTTCTGATTGGGGAGGCTCAAAAGAAAGGATGTTTGGGATCTCTGGGTTTCAGGCAGCTGGGTTAGAATTATCTGGGTGGCTACCACCCTTAAAAGAAATTTTTGTGGTCAGTCTAAGAACTTTGTTTAATCTTGTTTATTTTTCTGATGTAGAGTGTACTACTATTTAAAATGTAATGGTATGTGGTGATACGACAAGTTATAGTACTTTACGTTTTCCACTCGGTCCTTGGAGAGATTTATCCTTCTTCCACTCAGGGCACTTATCAGCGTAATGTCCCTTATCTTTGCACTTGTAGCAACTTATGTGGCTAAGAACTTTCTTGGATTTAAGCTTTTGTCCTTGTTCCTCCAGGGTCTTCATGAGAGACTGTTGCATTCCTTGCTTGGTTTGCTGGATAACTTGTTGCACCAAGGGATAAAGTTGACACTGTATTGGGACATGATTTGTTCCTTCACACAGGAAACAAGTAACCTGACTTGTGGGCATCCTTTAACTAGATGTCTGGTATGACCATGGGGCCACTCATCAGAACATTCTTTGGACGTATGTCCTATCTCTCCACAAGTTTTGCATACCTTTGGTTTGGTCATAAGGTCCTCTTAAAAAACACTATGGTTTTGATCAATCTTTGGCAGTTGATCATTGATCAAATTCCACAGCTGACTCTGGTTCTCAAATAGTAGTTGCATAGTTGTATGTAAAACATTGGTGTTGGTATTTGGGTGAGACATTTGTTTGGTTTAGAAAGCAATGAGTTGAATTATTTTTACTATGGAGGAATCCTAGTTCAATAAAACAAAACAAGGCAACCAATCTATAACATAATCAATCAACATCTAACAAACATCAAGCAACAAGGTTCACAACAAACAATCAATCTAGTATTATCATATAGCTAAGTTGATATGATCAATACACTAACATGATATCGTCGTTCTATTTAAGTGGTGGTCAAATCTACCTCCTTCGTGGGTGCTTCAAGTTCTTGTTCAACTTTCTTGAATATCTTCGAGGTGTTGGTCGTATCCTGGTTCTTCCGTGGTCTTTCATGCATGTAGAACTTTATGTTGCATCGTAGCTTTTCCATATGAAGCAGCAGAATAACACTTAGACTATAAGAACATGGTCATCTATAATAAGATAAGGTATTTTCAGAAGGTTGATAGTAGATGAGAGTATGAAGAGGATAAAATGAAAAGTTTTGTTTTTAGAAAAGTGAATAAATAGATTTTCAATCCTATGGTCAAATCCTATTTCTATCCAAACCTAGGGTTTCGAACCTACAGGCAACACAGTGCTCTGATACCATCTGTCGAGACCTCACCTTTTATTATAAGGTGGAAGTCCCTGTGTTAATGTGCTAGTCCCTGGATCAAATGCTAGCACCACAGTTTAAGATGTATATCATGCAAAAGTGTCAAATACTTTATTAAATCGCATGATCCAGTGTTACAAATATCTCTTACAACTTGCATAACCTGAAAAGGCTAGCAAAATTTCCAAGAGTAGCAGCGGAAAATAGTAGATACAAAGAGCCTCATCATCTTCATGTGCCACAGGCAAAGCATGTTGGTTGTAGACTCGAAATCATATCGAATACTCACTCGTCGTCTGTCGAATCTGCAAGGTTTAGTTGCAGCCCAGCCTATAAAGGGTCAGCACAATTGAATTGTGGTGGCAAGTGACTTTAATTTCTATTATTCTACTAAGCTATATCTATATGCTTATTTGGCTGGTGGAGCTCAAGGCTATTGCGCAAAGCAAGTTTTCTCCTACTTTTGGTAAACATCTTTTTGAAACAATATTTTCTCTTTATAGACAATCTCGAGACAAATCCATGTCTCCTACTCATGTTCTCCCATCAAAGTTTTATTAAGAAATTGAAATGAAGAGATTTTCAGAACACAGCCTTGTGTAGTTACTCAAATTGTCTGATGCCGGGGACACGGCTAAGATCTTAGGTTTTAAATCTCGAGAGGGTGTGCACTTTCACCATTAGACTCAATCAACCCAAACTATCCTCTACACTCCTTTAGTGAGAAGGAAAAGGAGAAGATCAAGACGAGACTTTTCAGAAGTTGCTTTCCCATGATCATACTAAGAGATTACCACCATCCTATCCACTCTACCACCATCAATCTCTTGACCCAGGTCCACATCAACTTACTCCATCAAGACAGAGCCCATATTGACCAATGGTTGCACGATAAGCAACTAGACTCAGTGTAAACTTAAATCTCATAGCCCTGGGTGGCCTACCACAAGTGAGCAACTCAGGTTAACACCGCATATCATGGCCCCAAGTAAGTAGAAACTACCCTGGGCGACGACAACCATGACACTTGGCCCTGAGAAGCCACTCAACTTGAAACCTCCTCGATCGACCCAATCCACCCAGGCGTTAAATTAATTTAGTGGAAATTTTCATTTATCACATCAACCATAAAACAATAATTTTTGCAGAAGTTGCTTCCACTAAATCATAATAGGGGTCTAATCTGGAATTTCTAAGGGGAAACCTAAAAGGTTTGAATAGCATACTACAATCTCCCAAAAACCTATCATGCATACTACTTTTGCAAATACTGTTTCAAAACACTAGATATGCAATAGAATAAAATAGTAGGTGTTATATGAAGTCACTTGCCTGATGAATGTTGTCGTTTCTCACTCACTCATTGTCGACAACGAACGTTGCACTCCGTTCAATCTATAAAGTAAACAGACATACAATGAACAAGCAATTCAACAAGCACATAACAATTTAAAACAAACAAGCGTAAAAAGGCTTAGCACAGGGTTTGGTCAAGGGTATCACATAATTTGATATGCAAAGAATTAATGTGATTGAGTTAAGGGTTTGCCATTTTGGTCAGGGGATGGTCTTGAAAAGATTTACACCAATGAATGCCGAGATGGTTTGAAAATAATTTAAAAGCAAGGTTCGCAATTTTAAGTTATCCAGCATATTTAAATACAAATACACAAGTCTATGTTTCAAAATTGATTTAATGAGACATTGTGTTAAACTTGTTCAAATGATCACACATTAACCTTGGTAAAGGTTTTAACCTAATTTAAATTTCAAGTTTCATTAAAGTAACATAACAAATCATTTTAAAACCAAACTTAAGAGTTCATATCAATGAATTAATATTCTAGTTATTTAAGTTGGCATCAAGTTTTAAAATCAAGTTTGTACGCTAAATCATTTTAAGGTTGGTCAATATAATGTATAATCGAATACTTATTCTACATCTTAATGATTCCAAAAATATTTCATTTAAAAATTTCTTGGACATACACAATAATATCTATGTCCAAATTTACTTAAATCATGCATTTGAACATTTGAACGAGTTTAAACTAGTCAAGGTTGGAAAATGACATAACTAGCACAATCTATAGGTCATGGGCTTTTGAAAGATATTTTATTAACAAATTTTACATGTTTCTGTAAATACCAAGTTAGTGCACGACTAAAATACAAGTTTTTATTATACCACTATTTTCTACACGTTCATACAATTCCATAGACTACAAAAACATCAAAAACGGAGTTACGGTCGATTTAATATGAATTTTGGAAGTTATGTCTAGTCAGAAAAACGGAAATGGAAAATAACTGACACAACAGTCGCGCGGCGCGATGCTATTGTATCAAACAAGTCATCTAATCTACACCGCTGGATCAAGATGTAAGGGCTTACAGCGAGATGGTCTGGAGGTGGCGGCGCAGTTCACCGGAGTTGAGGGAGACGGCGGCGCCGGCGTCGGTTGGAGGTCGGAGACGACGTTCCCGTGGTTCTCCGGACGTGTAGAGGGGTTCCGCGTATGCGGTGCGTCGCGATGGAGAGGATGGTGGCTTCGACGTTGAGCGGCGTGGCTCGGTGCGGCGCGGAGGAGCGACCAGAGTGCGTCGGGCGTCGGCGAGGTTCGGCGTGCTTGCCCCGAGCGTTTTGGTCGTGGAGGAGAGGCGAGGATGGGTCGACGGGGTGCGCACGGGCAAGGCGGACGGAATGGAGGTGGTCTTGGTGCTCGGAGGTCGCCTCACCTCGCCGGAATCAATGAAATCGTCTGTGGATGTGAAGAACTCCGGCGAGCAAATTTGTCGGCCTAGTGGCGTATTGGAGAGGGCTTTTGGGGGAGAATGGAGGAGGAGGTCGAGGGCTTTATATAGAATCCGACGGCGCTTAATTTGGTGCAGTAATTTACCCGCAATCAATCGGACATTAATTTCGACCAAACAACGTCCATGTTTAATGGCGGAATAAATTAGAGCAATTTAGGGCATTTAATAGTTGGTTTTTATGGGGGAATGAAAGAGGAGATTAAGGGCTTTAATTAGAAACAAACGGTGCGTCATTTGGGGCTCTTAATCAACGGGAATCAATTCGGAAAGTTTGTACGGGAGCTGATTTCGCGTTTCCTGGTTCTGGAGGTTGAAGACGACGCTGACGTCATCATGACGTCAGCATTTTTTTCTTTTTCTTTTTCTGATTTTTCTTATTTCTTTCATAACTTTTGATTTAACACTCCAAATCAAGTCAAATAAATTTCTAAAAATTTGTAAAAATAATATCTTTGTGTTAAACCAGTTGTGGGCATATTTTGAACACTTTTCAAAATTCAAAATTTTGCATTATTGATTAATTACAAATTTGCCACTTAATGTCAAATTTGAAAACATGGCTAAAATAATTTTGTTTTTGGCTAAATAAAATTTATAAAAATACAACACTTATATAAGTTTAAAATTAAGTTATTAAAACTCATTTTCCAACATTAAATCATTTTTGTCTTTAGTACAACGTTAAATAACATAACACCATATTCGCAATGAAAAGGGGAAAATAATGAATGTATTATTAATTGAAAATAATTTGTGCACCATTATATTTTATATTATGATAATTCATTTGAAAACCTTATAACAACTTTGGAAAAGATTTTTGATTTAATCATTTCTTATACAGAAAATATATTCATGAAAGTCATTTAATGTTTTGAAAATAAATGAAAATCATTTAAGCTAATGAAATGTTTATTTGGGTTGTTAAGTAGTTATAGAATCTATGAGGTTTTAAAGTTATATGCTATAGACTTATAATATCCAAACTATGTTTTGAACTCAGGTAAATGAATAATAATCTTTTGGCAAATAGACAATGTTTTCAATAGTTTAAAATACCACTTGTAATTATTATTTTAATTTATTTATAGCTAAGGTTAAGTGGTTGAAATCAATTATTTATAAGTAAACTATTTACTTAAAATAAAATGGTTTGTACTTTATAAAACATTTGTCAAATTACATATGAAGGTTTTTGAAATAAAATGGATAATGTAATGTTTAATTGGAAATAACTTTTTAAAATAATGACACATTGGGAATTTTGAAATAATAGACTTTTTCAAAATTGGTTGAAGTCTTTTATAGTTAGTTTTCTTATGCATTTTAATATTTTATTTTAATCAAAACAAAAGTTTTAAATTTTAGTGATTTTTGAACATTCCAAAATATTGGGATGTTACAGACACTATGGTGGACACTTAATGGAATAACTCTAAAGCCTATATGCATATTTGGCTGGTGGAGTTCAAGGCTAATTTGCATAAAGCCAATTTTTCCTACTCTTTTGAAAACACTTTTCTTGAAATCAAGACGAATATGGCATGAAAACCATAAACCTCATATTCCCTTGTTTACCCATCAAGTTTTATTTCTGAAGTTGGAATGTCGTGGTGGTGTCACGGCAGATGCCATAGGATGGCTAATTTGTGGGGCCGATGGACGTTGGTGGATCCGGGGAGGGATAGCGAGCTAAAGATCTCACACGCGGGAGGATCCCGGTACAACCGAGATCTCCCAGGAACAAGAAACAGGATCAAATCACGAAGGGGAAGATCTAACAAACAAGAACAAATGCTCGAAGGCACACCACACACACATGATATACCCAGGTTCAGGGCCCTCGTGAGGAGGTAACACCCCTACTCCTGTCTTTCCTCTCTATATATTTGTGGTACAAGAGCTACAACTTGCTACAAGATCTCTCAAAGGGAGAAGTACAAAGAACTAGATGAACTCAAGGTGAGAAGGAGTAACTGCCCTAAGAGTAAATGCGACTATAGCTTTGGCTCTGAAGTTGGTCTCTTCCTCTCAGGAGCAGTTATGGCGCCTTTTATAGAGTTCCGGCCAGGAGGGCCGGAAACCCTAAATCGGCTTGACCCCACCGGACAGACCTAGCCGGCATGCCGTCACCGGCTAGTGCGACCTATTCGCCGGGCTATCCGGCGTAGCCCCTTCGTCATCATCTCGTTAAGGACGGCAGGCGCCGTCCTGCATCATCATTGTCCCCCTGTCAGAGACAAGACATGTCTTTGCCCATCCCGGATAGCCTTTTCCGGATTGCCGGGCTAGGCATGTCAGGTCTTGTCGTACCACGATCGTACCGGGTGACGCGCTCCTGTGTCAGGCGGGAGGTGACCATGCTTCCGTGTCAGGCGGGAGGTGACCATGCTTCCGTGTCAGGCGGAATGGTACTTCCCCCCCGCAACAGACGGGAAAGCCTGCTATAGACCGTTGACGGCCGACCGGAAGCCCTCTCGCCGGCTACCTCCTTGCTTGCCACTGTGTAGCACCCCCGAGAGCCAGGCTGGACAAATCCCAGATATCCATCTGATATAAGCCTAACCTCGATCTCGAGAGCCAACAGCTGAACATTCGATAACACAGCAGTGACTCTACGACTCAAAGTAATATTATACAAACTCTTAGCGGAGTGAAGATAGCAAATATTACAAGCCGAGGTCACAGACCCATCAACACATCAAACAGCGAAAGCAAATTATGTTATGCTACATAACAAGAACCAAAAGGCCTAAGAGGCCATAACATAAGCGACGTCCCGCCCATCGATTCCAGGCTGCTGCCCGGGAACCCCGATCTACTCGTCGATGTCCAGGTAGAAACCAGCAGTGGAGTTGGAACCTTCACCTGTCCAAAAAGTGCGCAAGGCTGAGTACAGGAGGTACTCAACAAGACTTATTTTACCTTCTATATATCTGCCCGTTCAGAGAGTAATCATGAATGTCTTTGCATAAAGCCATCTTTGTTTTCAAATCGAGGGAGGAGAGAATCTCGCATCAATAGACCTTTAAAATGGGATAAGGAAGCAACACCTCTGACTTCATCCTCCTTCTTCTGTAGCCACCGAGATGTCGTCGCTTGCACCACCCTCAAGAATCACCCCCTCGCTCAACCCGAGGAAGTAACCCTAACCACCCTTAGTTGACAGTTTTATGATTAATTTCAAGTTGTCTATGATCACCGAAATAAGGTACCAAGTCGTCCATAACCGTGGACACGGCTTTCCGAAAAGATTTACCCTGCAGGGGGTGTATTTACCCACACGCGCCAACCAACCGATACGCCAGACATTAGCACTCTACCTGGGAGTGCCGGCTGGAGAGTTGGCCACGACCTTTCCCAAGCTTCGCCTATGTTCATGAGCCACAGCAGTAGGTCAAACCGCCATCTCAGCGATCCCTAGTGCGGGTTGCCGGGGTCAAGATCAGAGCGTCACACTCTCCTGATCCAAGCCCTAAATTTTCTCCTCAAATCATTTTACCGCACACGCAAATGGAACACTCGAACTAGTGGCTTCACGTAGTAGGCTAGGCAAGTTGGAGTCGAGGGGTTTCCGAGCCCCGTGTGGATGCACGGATAGTCTTGGTTCCGAACCCAGGAACTCAGTTCCTAATGTCGACGAGAACGAGACAATCCACCACGAACCCAATGTGGCCTCTCGTCCAAGTCTTTAACATTAACAAGTCATGTATACTTATCCCACCCCAATCCTCTCAACTGGATGGAGAAAGGAACAACTAAGCAAGTCTAAGCGGCAATGCAACGCAAGTGACACTCTATACCTTGACCAAAACATCTTTGAACCGTATGCATAACACAAGAATCAAATACTTTGGAAATCTTATATGTGCAGATATAAGGTTATGCTTGCCTTGCTCTTCAGTAGCTGGGTATTGATCTTCGGGGGCGTTGCAAACACTCTCGGGCTCAAATCCTATCGCGAAGAACCAAATACCGGAAAGGAATGACACAATCAATACAATATTGATGCGATGCGCAATCACATGAATGATATGTCATTTTAGAATTTCCTAGATGCAAGCACCAAATTAAATGGATGAATATAACATACCCATAATTTAAATTAGGGTTTACTAAGGGAAGACTAGTAACATTATTTTTCTTGTATGGAATATGTATGATTAAATTATAATTGAATAGATTTTATTTTTCTGAATATTTTGATATAAAAATCATATTTTTCTGATTTAAAATGAATTAGTTATGAATTTTCAAAGTTTAAACAATTTAATTCAAATTTCAAATTTATTTAAATAAATTGACCCCACATGTCATAATTTTAATCATTTCAGAAAATAATAATGTAAAAAGATTAAAACTCTGACAACATGGTCCCACATGTCATTTAATTAAA
Organism: Poa annua; assembly: GCA_026929855.1. Lineage (NCBI taxonomy): Eukaryota > Viridiplantae > Streptophyta > Magnoliopsida > Poales > Poaceae > Poa > Poa annua. The sequence goes on along the minus strand of CM049426.1, from coordinate 59,997,774 downwards.
TGATTACAGAAAAGAATTAATGATTTTATGAATTAAAAGGAGATGATGACGTCAGCTGACGTCATCGGCGCCCAAATCCTCTCTGCTGATCACGATTCTCTCGAACCAGAGAGAGTTGGGGCGATTGGATTGCAGCAAAGGGAAGAGGAGGCCGAGGCGGACCAGAAAGTGGCGGCGTTGTGACCAAATGGTCACCGGAGTGCGGCCACGGCGCGGCGGAGCGGCGGCCGGAGCTCGGGTTCGTCGGCCGCAAGAACCAGAGCGAACGGGAGGAGGAGAGGAGGTCCATGAGGACCAGCAGCTCACCCTGGTGCTCGTGGAAGTGTCGAGAAGGCGAGGGGAGCTCGGGGATGGCCGGAAACCGTGGTCGACGGCGGCGGACCAGCGGAGGGAATCGATCGATTTCTCCGGCTTCGCGGCTTCCTGGCACGAGCAACTCAAGGAGGAGGAAGAGAGGAGCGCGGCGGAGCTCCTGGTCTTCTCGCCGGAGCAGGAGGTGGCCGGGATTCGCCGGGGTTTCTCGCCGGACGTAGCTAGGGTTTCGGGCGAGCTGAGGAAGGAGGAGACGAAATGGGAATGGCTTAGGGTTTCTCCGGAGCGGCGGCGGGCTTCTTGTAGTCCAGGGAAGGGCGGCGGCGCGAATCGCAGCGCGGGGAGGCGAGGGACGGCGGAGCGCACGCCACCGGCGCACGGGGAGGTCGGAAGCTTGAAGACGATCCCTGTTTTCTGAAAACCCCCCTGAAGATTTTAATTATTGCCAGTTTCTTTCACAAACAGGCCCCTGGTTACTTATTTAAAAGGTTTGGGCTTTTCTGTAAAAAGAAAAATTTGCAGAAAAATACTAGAAGATTCAAAATTTCACAAGGAAGCCACTGGTAGTCTTGGATTTTGAATATTTGGAATATTTTGAGTTCACCAAGGATAACAAGAATTTAACCCTTTCTTTCAAAAGCAAACATGTGAAATTAAAAATGCAAATTCTTGTCCAAATTAAATAGGATGCATGCAATGCTCAAAACACACCTTATATTTCCATTTAGCAAACTTGGGTTGTTACAGATCTACCCTCCTTACAAGAATCTCGCCCCGAGATTCCTAGGTTTTAGAAAAGAAGTCGGGATACTCAGATCGGAGACGATCTTCGTGTTCCCAGGTTGCTTCCTCCTCAGAGTGATAGGACCACTGAACTTTGAGGAACTTGATGCTCTGGCGTCGAGTTTTACGCTCGGCTTCATCAAGGATACGGATAGGATATTCACGATAAGTTAGATCCTCTTGAAGGTCAAGAGTCTCAAGATCAACACCACGAATGGGATTTTTGAAGCAACGCTTCAACTGGGAGACATGGAAGACGTCATGGACGTCTGGAAATTTTGAGGGTAGTTCCAATTGGTAGGCAAGCTCTCCACGCTTAGCAAGAATGCGAAAGGGACCAACATAGCGAGGAGCCAGTTTGCCTTTGATACCAAATCGACGGACACCCCGAAGAGGAGTGACCCTGAGATAGGCATACTCGCCAACTTCATAGTGAACATCTTGGTGATGGCTGTCATAGTAGCTCTTCTGACGGGACTGAGCTGTTTTGAGACGTTCACGGACGATATTGACTTGATCTTCTGCTTCTTTGATGATATCTGGCCCAAAGAGTGATCTCTCACCAGTTTCGGACCAATTCAAAGGGGTACGACATCTCCTGCCATACAAAGCTTCAAAGGGTGCCATACCAATGCTAGATTGGAAGCTGTTGTTGTAACTGAATTCAGCGAATGGAAGACTCTTCTCCCAATTCTTTCCGAAGGATATGACACAGGCTCTTAACATGTCCTCAAGAATCCGATTGACTCGTTCTGTCTGACCACCGGTTTGAGGATGATAAGCTGTGCTAAAGGAAAGATGTGTTCCCATAGCTTGTTGGAAACTAGACCAGAACTTGGAGGTAAACAGACTTCCACGGTCAGAGATGATCTTCTTTGGAATACCATGAAGAGCAACTATCCGGGAGACATACAGATCTGCTAGCTGAATAGCAGTAATATCTTCTCGAACAGGAAGGAAGTGAGCAACCTTAGAAAGGCGGTCCACGACTACCCAGATAGCATTGTTTCCCTTTTGAGTCTTTGGAAGACCGGTGATGAAATCCATACCAACTTCATCCCATTTCCAGACAGGAATAGAAAGGGGTTGAAGGGTACCAGCTGGCCTTTGATGTTCAGCTTTGACGCGACGACAAACGTCACATTCTGCCACAAACTTAGCAATTTCTCGCTTCATCCGGGACCACCAGAATCTCTGACGAAGATCCCTATACATCTTAGTGCCACCAGGATGGATAGAAAGAGGTGACTCATGAGCTTCTCGAAGGATAAGCTGTTTCAAATCTTGCTTCTTGGGCACCACTAGACGCTTGCCGAAATAAACGGTACCTTGGTCATCGATGGTGAAGCATGTAGCTGCTCCGTCAGCAACGTTCCGCTTAATCTGAGTGATATCAGAATCATTCTTCTGGGCAGCTATGATCCGTTGTTCAAGAGAGGGTTTCACCTCTAGATTTGCCAGGAATCCACTAGGGACAACTTCAAGGTTGAGTCGTGCAAACTCCTCATAGAGGGAGGGTTGAGCTTTCTTAAGTATCAGATTGTTGCAGTAAGACTTCCGACTTAGGGCGTCGGCGACCACATTCGCCTTGCCGGGTTGGTAGTTGAGACCCAAATCATAATCTTTGATGAGTTCCAACCATCTTCTCTGTCTGAGATTCAGATCCGGCTGGGTGAATAGATACTTCAGACTTTGATGATCTGAATAGACCTCGCAGCGATTACCAAAGAGATAATGCCGCCATTGCTTTAGAGCATGTACAACAGCAGACATCTCTAGATCATGGGTTGGATAGTTCAGCTCATGTGGTTTCAGCTGCCGAGAGGCATAGGCCACGACATGACCATCTTGCATCAACACACATCCGAGCCCTTGAAGAGAAGCATCACAGAAAACAACGAAATCCTTGCTCGTATCAGGAAGAACAAGAACTGGAGCAGTAGTCAACTTGGTTTTCAATACCTGAAAGCTTTCTTCTGCCTTTTCTGACCATTCAAACTTCTTTCCTTTCTTGAGAAGATCAGTCAGGGGCTTTGCAATCTTGGAGAAGTTCTCAATAAAGCGACGGTAATAACCAGCAAGTCCGAGAAAACTCCGAATCTCTTTAGCTGATTTAGGTGTCTCCCAATCCAAAACAGCTTGAACTTTCTCCGGAATGACGGTAACACCATCGGCTGACACAACATGACCAAGAAAGATAAGCTCCTTCAACCAGAATTCACACTTAGAGAACTTGGCATAGAGACGATGCTCACGAAGCTTGGTCAACACCAAACGCAGATGCTCTGCGTGTTCTTCTTCGGTTTTGGAATAGATTAGGATATCATCGATGTAGATCACGACAAACTTGTCGAGGTACTCCATGAATACTGAGTTCATCAGCCGCATAAAAGTGGCTGGAGCATTGGTAAGACCAAAGGACATCACGGTATACTCATAGAGACCATAACGAGTTTGAAATGCCGTCTTTGGAATGTCATCCTCCCGGATTTTGATTTGATGATAACCAGACCTCAGATCCATCTTGGAGAAGACAGTAGCACCAGCTAGTTGGTCAAATAGATCATTGATCCGAGGAAGGGGGTACTTGTTCTTGATTGTCACAGCATTCAACGGTCGATAGTCAACCACCAGTCGAGGGATGTTGGTGTCCCGCTTCTTGACAAAGAGGGCAGGGCATCCCCAAGAAGAGGTGCTAGGTTGGATAAATCCCTTCTCTTCCATCTCCTCTAACTGTCTCTTTAACTCCACCAACTCTTCCTTAGGCATGCGATAAGGTCTTTTGGAAACTGGAGCAGTTCCAGGAACCAACTCAATAACAAACTCCACACTTCGATCAGGTGGCATACCAGGCAACTCCTCAGGAAAAACATCTGGAAATTCACGAACCACCTGAACGTCTTGAATCTCAAGGGTAGGTGTGGCGTCCATGGCACACAACTCTGAGCTTGGAAGAGATGTTGCGGAGGAAGGTACTGAGGAAGGAGACCAGTACCGAACAGTTTCACCGGAGGGGTGGGTCATATTTACAGATCTGGCTGCACAGTCAATAACGGCCTTGTACCGTACCAGCCAATCCATGCCCAAGATGACGTCAAGGTCAGTTGACTTGAGGGCAATGAGAGAAACGGGATAAGATAAAGAGCCTATAACAATGTTGGGCTCAGGGGCAGTCCAGATTGCCCGCCAACGAGATCCCGGGGTATTAATCTCCATAGAGATAGACATTTCCTCTAGAAGGATACCATGCTTTTGAGCAAATCCTTGCGAAATGAATGAATGCGATGCTCCGGAATCAAACAAAACTGTAGCTGGAATTGAGTTGAGATGAAGCGTACCAAGAATGACGCTTGGATCTTCTTCAACAGCCTCAGCAGTGACATGGGTCAGACGACCACGTCCAGCACCAGATGGTTTAGCATCCTTCTTTGGCGGAGGGGTTCCACCACCAATGTTCCTTTGAGGACATCCCCAAGCATAGTGTCCGGGTTGACCACAGGTGTAGCAGATAAGTCCAACTGGAGCAGCACCTGAGGGACGATAACCTTGCCCACCACCATATGTCGAAGTGGAATGGGGTGCAGTTGGGCGAGGAGCATAACCAGCAGGCTTGGGTGCATATGGGGCTCTTGGAACAACGCTATATGGAATGAACACACGGCGCTTCTTGAAGCCGGAACCAGATGCACGAGGATCCCCGGAGACAGACTTCATAGCAGAATCCATTTCTTTCCTTCCATTCTCAAGGGTGATAGCCTGGTTGTACAGATCTTGGAAGGTTTGGAACTTAAAGGGTAGCAGCTCATACCAAAGTGCTGGGTTCAGGCCCTTGCGGAATAGCTCTTGTTTATCCGCATCATCAGTAACATCTCGAGGGGCATAGCGAGCGAGACGAGTGAATTCACGCCCGTAAGCCTCGATATTCAACCTTCCCTGGGACAGTTCCAGGAACTCTTTTCTTTTGATGTCCATTACTGCCTTAGGGATGTAGGCAGCACGGAAGGCAGTACGGAATTCTTCCCAAGTGACCTCATGTCCTGGCGCCTGCAACGCCAAGAAACCTTCCCACCAAGCGCCAGCTGCACCCTCTAGCTGGTAGGTGGCGAAGTTCACACGGTCATTGGCTTGAACATGGAGAGCAGCAAACTTACGCTCAATTGTACGGATCCAATCATCAGCTTCAAGGGGCTCCTTGTATTCACCAAAGGTAGGAGGCTGAGCTTTAAGGAAATCTCCAAGTGTAGCACAGACATTTGGACGACGTTCTGTGTTCTGGGCCACTCGCTCAAGGAGATGTTCAGTCCGCACGCGATTGTTCTCGATGTTCTGAAGAACCTGCGCCATTGTGGGAGGTGGCGGCAGTTCATCATCATCACCATGGTGACGACCACCACGGCCCTGGCCACGAGTACCACTTGACATCCTGATAGCATAGAACAGAGACCACGAAGTTAGATCCACCGGTAAACAGGATAGATGAAAAGACGTGGAAAGTAATAGGATATCAATGATAAGAGATGGTCAAGCAGTAGAATTCAAGATTGGAAGAAGAAAGATACATGCTTCAGCGGAGTTGAAACATATAGAACACTCTGAGAACCGCAACCGAAAATATGGGATGAGATGGTATGAGATGGTAAACCTTTAGAAATCAAATCAAGAAAAGAGGCTCCAAGAATAGATTCATGGATAAGGAGAAAAAGCATCCTATCAAGATTTTCGCAAATAGTTTTTTTTAGCTTTCAAATAGTTTTCACAAACACTAAACTCAACATCGACCAACAAAAAGGGTTTCCTACAGGCAGTCCTGCTCTGATACCAAAACCTGTAGCACCCCCGAGAGCCAGGCTGGACAAATCCCAGATATCCATCTGATATAAGCCTAACCTCGATCTCGAGAGCCAACAGCTGAACATTCGATAACACAGCAGTGACTCTACGACTCAAAGTAATATTATACAAACTCTTAGCGGAGTGAAGATAGCAAATATTACAAGCCGAGGTCACTGACCCATCAACACATCAAACAGCGAAAGCAAATTATGTTATGCTACATAACAAGAACCAAAAGGCCTAAGAGGCCATAACATAAGCGACGTCCCGCCCATCGATTCCAGGCTGCTGCCCGGGAACCCTGATCTACTCGTCGATGTCCAGGTAGAAACCAGCAGTGGAGTTGGAACCTTCACCTGTCCAAAAAGTGCGCAAGGCTGAGTACAGGAGGTACTCAACAAGACTTATTTTACCTTCTATATATCTGCCCGTTCAGAGAGTAATCATGAATGTCTTTGCATAAAGCCATCTTTGTTTTCAAATCGAGGGAGGAGAGAATCTCACATCAATAGAACTTTAAAATGGGATAAGGAAGCAACACCTCTGACTTCATCCTCCTTCTTCTGTAGCCACCGAGATGTCATCGCTTGCACCACCCTCAAGAATCACCCCCTCGCTCAACCCGAGGAAGTAACCCTAACCACCCTTAGTTGACAGTTTTATGATTAATTTCAAGTTGTCTATGATCACCGAAATAAGGTACCAAGTCGTCCATAACCGTGGACACGGCTTTCCGAAAAGATTTACCCTGCAGGGGGTGTAACTACCCACACGCGCCAACCAACCGATACGCCAGACATTAGCACTCTACCTGGGAGTGCCGGCTGGAGAGTTGGCCACGACCTTTCCCAAGCTTCGCCTGTGTTCATGAGCCACAGCAGTAGGTCAGACCGCCATCTCAGCGATCCCTAGTGCGGGTTGCCGGGGTCAAGATCAGAGCGGCACACTCTCCTGACCCAAGCCCTAAATTTTCTCCTCAAATCATTTTACCGCACACGCAAATGGAACACTCGAACTAGTGGCTTCACGTAGTAGGCTAGGCAAGTTGGAGTCGAGGGGTTTCCGAGCCCCGTGTGGATGCACGGATAGTCTTGGTTCCGAACCCAGGAACTCAGTTCCTAATGTCGACGAGAACGAGACAATCCACCACGAACCCAATGTGGCCTCTCGTCCAAGTCTTTAACATTAACAAGTCATGTATACTTATCCCACCCCAATCCTCTCAACTGGATGGAGAAAGGAACAGCTAAGCAAGTCTAAGCGGCAATGCAACGCAAGTGACACTCTATACCTTGACCAAAACATCTTTGAACCGTATGCATAACACAAGAATCAAATACTTTGGAAATCTTATATGTGCAGATATAAGGTTATGCTTGCCTTGCTCTTCAGTAGCTGGGTATTGATCTTCGGGGGCGTTGCAAACACTCTCGGGCTCAAATCCTATCGCGAAGAACCAAATACCGGAAAGGAATGACACAATCAATACAATATTGATGCGATGCGCAATCACATGAATGATATGTCATTTTACAATTTCCTAGATGCAAGCACCAAATTAAATGGATGAATATAACATACCCATAATTTAAATTAGGGTTTACTAAGGGAAGACTAGTAACATTATTTTTCTTGTATGGAATATGTATGATTAAATTATAATTGAATAGATTTTATTTTTCTGAATATTTTGATATAAAAATCATATTTTTCTGATTTAAAATGAATTAGTTATGAATTTTCAAAGTTTAAACAATTTAATTCAAATTTCAAATTTATTTAAATAAATTGACCCCACATGTCATAATTTTAATCATTTCAGAAAATAATAATGTAAAAAGATTAAAACTCTGACAACATGGTCCCACATGTCATTTAATTAAATGATTACAGAAAAGAATTAATGATTTTATGAATTAAAAGGAGATGATGACGTCAGCTGACGTCGTCGGCGCCCAAATCCTCTCTGCTGATCACGATTCTCTCGAACCAGAGAGAGTTGGGGCGATTGGATTGCAGCAAAGGGAAGAGGAGGCCGAGGCGGACCAGAAAGTGGCGGCGTTGTGACCAAATGGTCACCGGAGTGCGGCCACGGCGCGGCGGAGCGGCGGCCGGAGCTCGGGTTCGTCGGCCGCAAGAACCAGAGCGAACAGGAGGAGGAGAGGAGGTCCATGAGGACCAGCAGCTCACCCTGGTGCTCGTGGAAGTGTCGAGGAGGCGAGGGGAGCTCGGGGATGGCCGGAAACCGTGGTCGACGGCGGCGGACCAGCGGAGGGAATCGATCGATTTCTCCGGCTTCGCGGCTTCCTGGCACGAGCAACTCAAGGAGGAGGAAGAGAGGAGCGCGGCGGAGCTCCTGGTCTTCTCGCCGGAGCAGGAGGTGGCCGGGATTCGCCGGGGTTTCTCGCCGGACGTAGCTAGGGTTTCGGGCGAGCTGAGGAAGGAGGAGACGAAATGGGAATGGCTTAGGGTTTCTCCGGAGCGGCGGCGGGCTTCTTGTAGTCCAGGGAAGGGCGGCGGCGCGAATCGCAGCGCGGGGAGGCGAGGGACGGCGGAGCGCACGCCACCGGCGCACGGGGAGGTCGGAAGCTTGAAGACGATCCCTGTTTTCTGAAAACCCCCCTGAAGATTTTAATTATTGCCAGTTTCTTTCACAAACAGGCCCCTGGTTACTTATTTAAAAGGTTTGGGCTTTTCTGTAAAAAGAAAAATTTGCAGAAAAATACTAGAAGATTCAAAATTTCACAAGGAAGCCACTGGTAGTCTTGGATTTTGAATATTTGGAATATTTTGAGTTCACCAAGAATAACAAGAATTTAACCCTTTCTTTCAAAAGCAAACATGTGAAATTAAAAATGCAAATTCTTGTCCAAATTAAATAGGATGCATGCAATGCTCAAAACACACCTTATATTTCCATTTAGCAAACTTGGGTTGTTACACACTGTGAGCCTCTTCTGCATAAGATCAATACCGAGACATATATTCCGGTTAATACTTACTCGGACTACCTATCCGGTAAAACCGAGTACACCTTCATCCGGGAGTCTCCCCGGAGCCCTAGATCCGGGATCCTTTCCGGAGGCGTACGAGCTCGTCTCAGGATGAGTATCTCTAGGCCTAGCCTCCCGAAGATGTCTTAGCTTATCAACAAAGACATCTTCGAGATGCTAGTTCTTAGAGGAACCACCCGCTCATGCTTGTGCTGCGATTGTGAGGGCCGGGGGTGTCTATTTATAACTGCGAGACCTGACCCTTGCGCTTGCCAGGAGGCACTTTGTCCTCTACCAGCGCTCAAGGGCCAATCTGCCCTTTCAGTACAGCAGGAGGTGTCCCTTGCTCTCGCCAAAGGTCGGGTACTGTTGACACCTTATTGAATTCTACCGGGATCTGCCCCTACCCGGGGGGCAGCCCCCCGACACTAGTCCCCGAAGCTGGTGCTGCACAGCGACCTCGGATGATGTGCGGGATCAGCTTTAAACAACAGCTATCTTCCGAGAACACATGACACCAGCCTTTCCCTATTTGTCGAAGTCGGTTCTTCCCGAGATCTTCTTACCGAGACTAAGTTTACCGGGAGGCGAAGCCTGCAACTGGATACCACATCCTCAGTAAATCTCGACCGTTGGCCTCCTGATGAATTCGAGACTGTGCGCCAGGGCCCACCCGACGCCCCGTCCGAGCAGAAACGCACTCGAGTGCTCCTGCGCGAGCACGCCGTCGCTTGGGTTCCCGCGCCGAGATCCGCAACCGATCCGGAATCCAACCGTTGGGGCCGTGTGACCCTCGGTGTGGCCGGATCGTACGCTCCGGATAGCGCCACGTGGCTTGCTGGACAAACCAGATCCCACCCACGATCGTGGAGATCGTGGGCGGGAAAATTGGAAACCGCTCCGGAATCCCCCCCATAAATAGGGGACCGGAACGGTCTCCTCCCCTTCTTCTTCTTCCTCGCTCTTCTTCCACTACTGTCTCGAGCGCATCGCTGCCGCTAAGCTCATCGCCTTTCGCCGGAGCCCGGACATCGTCGCCCTCGCCGCTCACCGGAGCCCGGACACCGTCGCCCTCGCCGACCTTCTCTTCTCCGGTGAGTTCCTCTTCTTCGCTCCGATGATTTTCTCCGGTAGAACAACCGCCCGACTCCGGCCGTGCCGTAGCACGAGCGCGACTAAGCCACCGCCGGCGAGCACAACTTGAGCGGCGCGCACGAGGCGCATGGTGGTGATGCACCGTTACGGTAGGATGTAGATCGCTCACTCGCATTGTGCCTCGCCCGAGTCCAGCGCGAGCCTATTTTCCCCCTTTTGTTTTGATTATTTAGCACACGGTAGATCTTGTTTCCCACCAACTCGGTAGTGTTTAGCAGTTTGTGCTCCGGCATCCTAGTTTCCGGTAGACTAACTCCGACTAACCGGCGCCGCATCTGCAGAGTAGCTCGGATACGTTCGCACACTTCTTCGACATGGGCGAAGAACGTACTCGGGGATGCTGGGATGGGTCCGAGACCAAGCAGTCAGACCTGGACTGGCTGTATCGGACTCACCGGATTCCTCCGGAAGTCGAGAGCCGTCTCTCGGAGGGGGAGGTTGCACCGGAACCCGAACCCGGGGAATACGTGGTATTCCTCGCGCACTTCGAGCGTGGGTTCGGGCTTCCGGTTAGCCCCTTCTTCCGCGACTTCCTCGACCTCTACGACCTCCAACCTCACCATCTTCCCGCCAACGCCATTATGATGCTCTCGGTCTTCACCACATACGCGGAGGCATACCTCGGCATATGGCCATTTTTGGATCTCTGGGCGAAGTATTTCATTCTTCGCCGACAAGACATCCCCAATCCGGATAAGAAGATAAATAACTTAGTCGATTGCGGAGCAGCCACCATCATCCCTCGCGCGGACTCCGGATTCCCCATAGTCAAGGGACTAGAGTCCTGCCGGAAGTGGCAGCGCAACTTCTTCTACGTGAAGAACCGGGAGCACTCGGGAGATGGTCCGGGATCCTCGAATCCGGACTTCATCAATCTGCCGGAGTTCGCTATTGGTCCTCCGCGCGAATTCCGTCTCTGGAAGAAGCTTCCGGATAACGACGAGGTCAATTGCATGCACGACGTTCTGAACGTGCTAAAGGAGAAGATGACCGGCGATGATCTCCTGGGCTGCTTCATCATTCGCCGCGTCTGCCCCCTTCAAAACCGAGTGCACAAGATGTGCCACATGGCCGGGAACCTAGACCCCACCCGGACCAGTATCTTTGGGCTAAGTCACGCAGGGGTCGTCCGTCGCGTTCGAGCTATTGCCCGGACGGAGATGACGGATGACTACACTTGGGGTGTCATTGGGGGATCCCGGAAAAAACCATGCGACCAGGTGCTTATATCAGTCTTTCGTGCATTCGCCTTCGTACATGCGTTCACCTGGACACCGACACGGCCTAATTTGTTTGCGCAGTTGTTTGAGCGTCAAATTGAAGAAGACGCCGTCCACGCCAACGGGAATTTCGTGCCGAACTTCCCCAAACCGGACGATATGCCGAGGGAGGACCCCGACGGCGAGGACCATCTCGCCAATCCTTTCGTCAAGGCTGCTGCCCCGGGTAATCCTTCAACCTCAGAGGCAGTTTTCATTTCTTCGGATGAGGAGGATGAGATTGACTTCTAGATTCTCGATGTTATTGACGCTCTCCCTCTGAATTGGGCCTCAGCAGTGGTTCCGAAACCGACAACCGGGACCAAACGTGCCGAGAGCCGGAAGCGCGCGGCTTCCGACACCGAGGGGGCCGATAACCCCGGCAACCCCCCCCCAAGAGGAGCAAGCCGAGTAAGCAAACGACCGAGAAGCCTGCTCGGCGCCGGCAAAGGGGTCCTCCCATGGTGGATTCCGGGTACGTTTTCCTTGCTTTATGCTGTCTGACTTTGTTTTCTCCACAACCATTACTAAGACATTTCCTTTCAGGGATGCGCTCGAGCTTCCGTCACCTGCTGTTCCTCCTCCTCCCGGGACTCGGACTCCCAGCCCGGCTCGGGCTTCTCCTTCACCTCCTCGCCCTTCTACCCGAGGAAGTGAGCCTGCCGCCTCCGGTGCCGCACCAGCTACCGTTGCGACCCCGGATGCACATCCGGTGATCGACGAGATCCCGGTGCAGGCCAGGACCACCTCGGGAGAAATTCTTCTTCTGGAGAGTCCGCGCCGGGTGCCCGGACTTGAGGCAGAGATCCTTAGCCCTCGCCGGCAGCCCGCGGCGAGCCGCCCCTCTCGGCCAGCCGCGACCAAGACCATCCCGGAGAAACAGCCCACAGCCTCCTCCCGGCCAGCTGATCCACCTGCCGGGAAGTCGCGCCCCAAGGTTGCTGTACAGAAGATACCTTCTGCCCCGCCCGCAGCTGCCCCGACATCCTCGGCCCGCGACTTGGTGGTGCGCACGGGTATGTTTTCATCGTTACCACCGCCTCCCGCCGAGATCCCTACTGCTGCCTTGCGGATGCTGCGAGCAACTGTCAGTTCCTTTGTACCTTCAGGATCCCGGGATGCTGTCGCTGCTCGCGCTGCCGGCGGCACCGGCATACAGGTTGTTGACGAATACAACCAGGCCTGGCTTGCCGCCGACGCCTCCGAGACTGCAGGAGACTTGCACGCTGCAGGCCCAAGCCGCAACGCTCAAGCCCTGCATGCTCTCCAGGTGGCCGCGTTGGACGTTACTCGGGTGACCGAGGTAAGCTTGTTCTCTTTCTTTTATCAAAAAATACTTGTTCCTTTCACCACCACTAGTCCCCGAGATTGGTGCTTAGTGCTCTAGATTCCACCGAATAGCAGATCACTAGGTTCTAATCTTAGTGAAAAAACCAGGACTCGGACACCGAGTCCCCGAGATCCTCCCAACCGGATAGGTTGATTCAAAATTTGCTCCATCACCACTAGCCCCCGAGATTGGTGCTTACTGCTCTAGATTTCACCGAATAGCAGATCACTAGGTTCCAATCTTAGAGAAAAAATCCAGGACTCGGACACCGAGTCCTCGAGATCCTCCCAACCGGGTAGGTTGCTTCAAAATTTGCTCCATCACCACTAGTCCCCGAGATTGGTGCTTAGTGCTCTAGATTCCACCGAATAGCAGATCACTAGGCTCCAATCTTAGAGAAAAACCCAGGAATCGGACACCGAGTCCCCGAGATCCTCCCAACCGGGTTCCTTACCTCTCTTCCAGACTGATTTCTCCTTCGCCTTGATTTCAGGAGTGCAGCCAGAAACGCCGCAACATCTTCAACCGGGTTCTTGCTGATCTCGGTCAGTCCAAGAAATCCGAGGAGCGCCTCCGGGAGGAGCGCGATGCTGCGCGCAAGGTCTCGGTTGACCAGAAGACCGCACTTGCCACCGCGCAAGCCGAGATCGCGCCGCTCAACGGCGAGCTCGAAAAGGTCAAGGCTGCTGCGACCGACATGAAGACGCGCTTCATCGAGGCGAGCAAGAAGCAGAAAGAAACCTTGGACCAGTCCGAGGCGCGCGCGCACAATGCCGAGACTGAGCTGGATCTCCTCCGATCACGGTCTGATACTTGGCTCTCCGAGCTCACTGTATTGAACCGGGATCTGAACAGTAAGTGGACCGACATCCCTCTTCTCTTGCTGCTGCCTTTCTTCGCTGTTGCCTTTCTTATGACTTAGCTGTTTGACAATTCTTCTTTTTAAAGGGGAATTCGAGCACTCCCGGGAGGCTGCCGCCAAAGCCGTTGCCGCCGCCCGAGAAAAGCGCGCCGGGAAGGGTCCCATTTCGGATGCCTGGGACATCGAGGATCACCTCACCGCGCTGAAGGCCCGGATAGTACCTCTTCGGTCTATCGGGACTGAACTTCTCAGCGCTGCGGTCCACGTCCACGGCGCACTGTGGCCAAGCATCCGCGGGACGCTCTCAATTCCCGAGCTCGCGAGCGCACTTCGGGGTGCCGGGAGGCGCATCCACGCCTGGAAGCGTTCCGGTGCGCGGGCTGGCGCGGACCAGGTCTTGACCCAAGTACTCAGCTGGTACGAAGGTCTCGATCTGGGGGCGATCCAGCGGCTGCGGACGACCTCAGCGTGGGTTAGCGATCCGGAAAGGGTTCAGCGCCGACAAGAGGTGGCGCACCGCATCGCCTCTTGGGCCAGCATCCGCGCCTTCACCGTCAGTGCCGTTCCTTCTGATTCTGAATCAGAGGGTGAGGACGACGAAGATACCGGCGCGACCGGCGACACGGAAGAGGAGGCTCCGGAAGAAGACGATGCCGCCTCCGGTGCCGCGCCCGATACCGTGGTGCCCCGGGATGTTGCGAGTTCGCCGAGGCCCAAGGTCTCCCAGGCCGAGGTGCACCTCGACGCCCCGAGTAGTGCTGCCGGAGCTGAAGCCGAAGTCGCTCCCGCTGCTGCTCCTGCTGGTTCTGCTGCTGCTGCTCCCGAGGCTGCTGCTCCCGAGGTCTCCGTCGAGAAGCCGACTTCCCCTACCGCTTAAAAAACTTAAAGAGGAGATTCGTCAAATCCCCGGGATGCCGGGCGCCATATGTAATATATACTTATACTATTTTCGTTCCGTAGTGAACTACCTATTTGAACAATTTATGCCAATGTATTCTGTTTTGAGTTCCCGACTTGCCTTTCATGTTTACCGTACTTAGGTAATTTCTGCTCTTGTCTACCATTTCGGTGTTCGACAGTCGAGTCACAAAACTCCACATACGGCATACATTACTTAAAACAACCCGAGTTCCGGCTAACCGAATTCCCGACATAAACAACAATTTAGTATAAAACAAGCATGCCGGATAAGTTCCTGCTCCAAGTCCCCGAGACCATTTTCGTGTTTCCCACCTTCCCTCTCTTTGCTCTTGACTACCATTTCGGCATTCGTCAGTCCAGTCACAAGATGATTTCACATGACATACATTACTTTGACTTTGAGAATCGGACTCGGAATTTTCCCGGCATGCACACAATATAAAAGATAGCTATCCGGCAGTCCCCGGTTCCTTCCCGGGATGCCGGTATAAAACAATAAATAAACTTAACGAAACAGAAGTAAAAAAGAGCACAGAACCAGGCAGTCCCCGGGTTCCTCCCGGGGTGCCTTACTTTCATAAATACTGAAAATTGAGATACACATACACTGAGCCCTTTAAGTGTAAAAGGGTCGAAGTAGAGCTACATTCCATGGACGCTTAGTTTCCTCACCGGACTTGTCCATTACACCTTTCCTAGCCTCCTGTGCATCTACAAGGTAATAAGAATCATTGTGCAATGCCCTGCTTATCACGAAAGGTCCCTCCCATGGAGGTGACAACTTATGCATTCCGGTCGTGCGTTGGATGAGCCTCAGCACCAAATCCCCTTCTCGGAACACCCTCGGGTGTACTTTCCGGCTATGATAGCGACGGAGATTCTGTTGATAAATTGCAGACCGAGATAGTGCCAACTCTCTTGCCTCTTCGAGTAAATCTACATCATTTTCTAGGGCCACCTTTGCCTCGGTCTCGGTGACCATTGTCACTCTCGGGGAGTCATACTGTATGTCGGTCGGGAGTACCGCCTCAACACCGTATACCATGAAAAATGGGGTGTACCCGGTAGATCTGTTCGGTGTAGTCTGGAGACCCCACAAAACCGCCGGCAACTCCTCTATCCAGCATCCCGGAGTTCTCAAAAGTGGTTCGATCAAACGAGCTTTGATGCCGGCCAAGACCAAGGCATTTGCTCTCTCGACTTGCCCATTTGCTTCCGGGTGTGCGAATGATGCTACATCCAGCCGGATTCCCTTCTCAGCACAAAATCGAGCGAATTCCCCCACAGCAAAGTTGGTTCCATTATCTGTGATAATGCTGTGTGGGTATCCGTATCTCAAGATGATGTCTTTCAGGAATTGCACAGCGGTGTGTCCATCGCACTTCCGGATTGGTTTGACCTCTATCCACTTGGTGAACTTGTCCACCATAACCAGTATGTGTGTCATATTGCCTCTTGCCGGCTTGAATTGACCGACCATATCCAAACACCAAACTGCGAATGGCCAAGTGATGGGGATTGTTTTCAGTGCTGACGCCGGCATGTGTATCCGGTGAGCAAATCTCTGGCATCCTCCACACTTCCGAACAATATCCTCTGCTTGCTGCAATGCAGTGGGCCAATAGAACCCATGCCGGAATACTTTTGCCACCAGGGCCCTGGATGATGCATGATGCCCACATTCCCCCTGATGTATTTCCAGTAGCATCTCTTGTCCTTCTGCCGGTTCTACACACCTCTGGAGTACCTCAGTGACACTTCTCTTGTACAGCTCTTGATTGATGACAGTGTATGCTTTTGATCTTCGCAATACCTGTCGGGCTTCCCCTTCACTCTCCGGGAGAGTTCCCTCCGAGATATAAGCCATAATGGGTTGTGCCCATCCCGGGACAGGTCTAACCGGGAACGTGGGAGCGTCAATGTCCATTGGCTCTGCCGACATCACCTCTATCATCATCTTTCTCTGCCTCTTTGAGCACTGGGACGCAGTCCCCGGGTTCGATGTTATGCTCCCGACATCTACTTCCATGGGTACTGCATCTGAACCAGGCTCCTTGGGGATGAAGATAGAATCTGACTCGGGTGATGTTTGTATAGATGGCTTCCTCAAATGCTCCAGAGCTATCCCGGGTGGGATTGCATCCCGAGATGACCCTAGCTTGGACAAGACATCCGCTGCTTCGTTTTCTCCTCTGGGTATGTGCTTGAACTCGCATCCTTCAAAAAATCCGGAAATTTTCTGCACATGAAACCTGTATAAGGCCATGTTTGCATCAAGAGCATCCCAATTTCCCGACACCTGTTGTACTACGAGGTCCGAGTCACCAAAGCATTCTATCCGGCGGATACCGATCTCCTTGGCGACGTTCAGTCCATGAACCAAGGCCTCATATTCTGCGACATTGTTGGATGCCCGAAAATGGATCTGCAGCACATACTTCAGTACATCTTGTTTTGGGGAAGTGAGAACCACTCCGGCACCCAATCCGATCTTAGCCTTTGAGCCATCGAAATGCATCCTCCAGAAATTGTAATCCGGCATCGGAGGTTCATACTGCATCTCGGCCCAGTCTACCAAAAAGTCCGGCAGCGCCTGCGACTTGATGGCATCTCGTCTCTCATACGCCGGAGCATATGGAGACAACTGGATGGCCCATTTGGCTACCCGGCCGCTAGCGTCCTTGCAACCGATGATCTCGGCCAGAGGAGCTTCGCATACCACCGTGATCGGGTGTTCCTGAAAGTAGTGCTTGAGCTTGGTCACTGCCATGTACACCCCATATGCCATCTTCTGGTAGTGCGGGTAGTTCTGCTTGGACTCCGAGATCACCTCACTGAGGTAATACACCGGCCTCTGTATCAGCTTGCCCCTTCTTCCCTCTCTACCACCATTGCCACACTGACTACTCGATTGGTTGCGGCAATATACAGCAGCATAGGTTCCTTGGGTAATGGGGATGCCAACACAGGTGCTGTTGAGAGCATTCTCTTCAACTCGTTGAACGCCGCGTCAGCCTGCGGGGTCCAAACAAATGTCTTGCTCTTATTCATCAGCTGGTACAGAGGCAAGGCCTTCTCCCCAAGTCGGCTCACAAACCGACTTAGGGATGCAAGACACCCGGTAAACCTCTGCACATCCTTGAGGCGCACAGGCAACTTCATGCTCTCGATAGCACGAATTTTACCCGGGTTGACCTCGATTCGCCGGCTTGAGATGAGAAAACCGAGTAACTTCCCCGCCGGAACCCCAAATGTGCACTTATCCGGATTCAACCTCATCCGGAATCTTCTTAGGTTCTTAAATGTTTCCCTCAGATCATCTATTAGTGAGGCTTTTTCTTTTGTCTTTATGACTATGTCATCGACATAGACCTCGGCATTCCGGCCTATTTGATCATGCAAACATTTCTGCATGCATCTTTGGTATGTGGCACCAGCATTCCTCAACCCGAAAGTCATGACACAATAGCAGTAAGCCCCATACGGGGTAATGAAAGCAGTTTTTAATTGATCATCCGGATTTAAGGGTATCTGGTGAAAACCAGAATAAGCATCTAAAAAAGTCAAAAGCTCACTCCCCGGCAGTGGAGTCTATCACTTGATCTATTCGGGGCAGCGGAAAGGGGTCCTTCTGACAGGCTTTGTTGAGGTTGGTGAAGTCGATGCACATGCGCCATACCTTAAGAAGGATGGGATCATCCTTCTTTTTCTCCACCAGGACCGGATTCGATATCCAATCCGGGTGCAGCACCTCCATTATGAATCCAGCCGCCAGCAGTATAGCCAAATGCTCCATGACCGCAGCTCTTCTCTCATCCGAGAGGCGCCTAGTCGGTTGCTTCACCGGCTTCGCATCCGGTCTAACAAATAGAGAGTGCTCAGCCAACTCCCTCGGGACGCCTTGCAGATCGTCACTCGACCACGCAAAAGCATCCCGATTCTCACGGAGGAAGTCGACGAGCTCGCCTTCCTATTTGCTGTCCAGGTTGCTGCCAATGATAACTTGGCGCTCCGGGTTGGTGGGATCCACACACACCTTCTTGGTCTCCTTGGGGGGCTGGAATGACGCACCATGCTCCGGGTTCACCATCCCGGGCATCCCGAGTTGGGAGGTCTTGGCCATCGCCACCACCTGCTGGATCCTCTTCTTCTCTTCCGCGATCACCAGAGACTCAGCCAAGCACGACCCCGCCGAGGCACATTCCATGGAGCGCTTGTGGTCCCCCGAGATGGTCATTACACCGTTAGATCCCGGCATCTTCATCTTGAGGTAGCCCATGTGAGTTGAAATCATGAACTTGGCCAGGGCTGGCCTGCCGATCAGTGCGTGATACGGGCTCTCGAGGTCCACGACCTCGAACTCCAAGCTCTCGGTTCGGCAGTTCTCCCGAGTTCCGAATAGCACCTCAACCCAGAGTTTTCCCATGGGTGAGCACGAGACTCCGGGCACAATGCCGTGGAAGGTTGTCTCGGTAGGTAACAAGGTGTTCATGGACACTCCCAGCTTCAGCATCGTGTCCTTGTACATGATATTAATGGCACTGCCATTGTCAATCAGAACCCGGCTGAAGCGGACGTTGAGGTTAGGTCCGACAAAAGTTGGGTCCACTACCAAGGCATACGCTCCCGGCTTAGGCATCACACAGGGCTGATCCTTCCGGCTCCACGTGATCTCCATCTCGGACCAGTGCAAGAACTTGGGCACCGCCGGGATCACAGCATTCACCTCCAGTGCACGCTGCCGCACACTCTTTCGGTCAGTGGGTTCGGTTACAAAGATCACATAGCTTTGCTGTGCCTCCCGGTAGTTGCTCTGCTGGTGTCCGGCTTGGTTACCGTTGTTGTTCCGGGTATGCACTACATTCACTGGCCGAGGTGGGGGTCCTCTCGGAGGAGGGGGAAGTCGAACAGCATTGGCCCCCGATGTCGGAGGAGGGGGTCTCGGGATATTGGGCCGAGATGCCGGAGCACTCTGCCGAATAGCTCCCGAGCTACCCTCCTGCAACGTGCGCTGATACCAGCTGCTCTGCCGAGTAGAATGGTTTGCGGGCTTGTTGGCCTCCAGAGTATGGTAGCAGCATGGCTTGTTCAGCATCTCTTCATACGTCAGGGGCTTCTTTTGTTCCACCCAAGTCTTCTGCACCTCCTGACTCTGACCCCAAGCCGGGCCATTTGTCTTTTGCCGCTGGCTGTTGCCGGCATCCTCCTGCTCCCGGGTCACTGCTGCGACGTGCTGTGCGGCATGGTGGTACTCGGGTTGATTCCTCTTGTGGCCGAACTCCTGGCGATCATGGCTTCTGCTCGGTCCTGAACGCTGAGGTCCCGCATTCCTCCTGTTGGAGTCACCGACATCCACCTGGGGTTGCATGGGATCTCCAAGCGTATAGGTATCGGCGATGCGCATGGTCTCTGCCAAGGTCGTTGGCATCTTTCTCTGCAACTTCTGCCACAGCATTGAGCCATGCCGGCATCCTTGTGCAAACCAGGAGATGGCCTGCTCCTCCACCACTCCTTCGCAAGAGTTGCGAATATTGCTCCACCGGGTGAGGTACTTCCGGTCGGTCTCGTTGCTCCTTTGCCTACAGATGGCGAGCTGCTGAGGCCTGTTGGGCCTTTTGTACGTGCTGGTGAAGTTACTGATGAACGCTTCCTCAAAGTCTAACCAGCAGTCTATGCTGCCAGTTCTCAAGTTGTTCAACCAGATCCGGGCTGGTCCTTCCAACATCTGCGGCACATAACGTACCTCCCATCTTCTGTTTCCACCGGCTATGCTTACTGCAGTTACATAGTCGGTTAGCCAGTCCTCCGGCTTCTTGCTGCCGTCATAGGTCTTGGCACCCCTGTTGAGCTGAAAGTTCCGAACAGGTGGCTCCCGCATGATCCGAGGTCCAAAGCATGCAGGTCCCGGGGGTCCTTGCTCTTCCACCAACTCGGATTGATGAATCCGGTCGAGCCGGAATCTGGCGTCTGCCGGGTTCAGCTGCCTGGTCCCTATCCGAGATCCCAAAGGGTTCTCGTCCGGCTGATACCCGAGCTGCTGCAGCCTCGAGTTGCCATCATTGAGCCTGTCCTGCACGGGGATCACGGCCTGCTGTGGAACGGAGGCGACCTCCCTCTGCGGGTTTCCCTGATCGTGAGGAGGATTCCGGGGTGGATTACCACGGCCAACCGGGTTATTGTTTCCTACACCCTGGTTACCATCCCCACGGGTACTTCCCGCCTGTCCCGAGTTACGCTGTCCGGCCTGTCCGGTTTGCTGGATACCGGCGAAGGCCGGGTCATAGGTCTGTAGCTGCTTGTTCTTCCCGGAACCTCGACTCCGGCTCCTGCTCTTGCTCTTGCTTCTGCTCGGATGTGGGGAAGAGGCCTCCCCATCTGACTTCTGGCTATTGGGACTGGATGAGTGCACCTGGCACCCTGCCCCGGGGTTCTACTTCTTGAAGGCCTGATTCTGACGGTTGGCCTCAATCACCAACTCGTTTACCCGCTCCTGCTGCTTACGCAGGGCCTCACCGGATAATACCACCAACTCGGCCATGGCGGCCTCGGCGGCCCTAAGAGTTTTCGCCGGTGAGCTATACACCGGCTTCCCCGCTGAAATCCGGCTTCCGGTGTTACTGGTGGTGGCTCCACCAGCCAGCTCCTCATTCACCATCCTTCCTTTCTTGCGCAGATCCGCAATGCGCTTCTCCCGGGAGTCTATCTTAGGGAATCTGTGAGCTGCATTGTACTCCCGGAGGCTGGCGCTGAGCTTGCGGCGGATCTCGGCGATCTCCTGTGCTTCAGCGAGTAGCAACTTCCGCTGCTCCTCTAACTCAGCCGAAGTGGCCTGGGTATCCGCTCCGGCAGTTACCGGTACAGTCAACTTGGCAACCAGTCCCGAGAGGGGATCCGGGCGGCGTCGCGGCTGGGATGGCTGTGGATCACCATCTCGGGCCGTAGGCCTTTCCTGCGGGGGTTTGGCCAAACGGGGGTGGCCGTCGGTATCGCCGTCAGCGTCCTGGTACTCCTCCTCAGTTGCTCCGACCATCATTACTGCGACGGAATTCGGGGGGTAACTGGCACACAGACCCCGAGCAGCGCACAGCATGGGAGGGTCCTCAGCTTCCCAGACCACGTCCGGGTAGCTACAGACAACCTCTGTGGCAACGTAGGTGGTGAAACCACCGAAGTCAATAAGACATCCGTTCACCGGAAACGGTCTGTTCCGGAAGCAGCCTGCGTTGTCGGAGACGAAATCCATCTCCCCTAGCCTTACGACTAGGCCAGAGAGAACCCGAACGTAGAAATGAACGGGGGAGCCCGTCCGGATGTGTACACCAGCCAACGCCTCTGTCTGCCCCACGGTGGGCGCCAACTGTCATGGTGGTGTCACGGCAGATGCCATAGGATGGCTAATTTGTGGGGCCGATGGACGTTGGTGGATCCGGGGAGGGATAGCGAGCTAAAGAGCTCACACGCGGGAGGATCCCGGTACAACCGAGATCTCCCAGGAACAAGAAACAGGATCAAAGCACGAAGGGGAAGATCTAACAAACAAGAACAAATGCTCGAAGGCACACCACACACACATGATATACCCAGGTTCAGGGCCCTCGTGAGGAGGTAACACCCCTACTCCTGCCTTTCCTCTCTATATATTTGTGGTACAAGAGCTACAACTTGCTACAAGATCTCTCAAAGGGAGAAGTACAAAGAACTAGATGAACTCAAGGTGAGAAGGAGTAACTGCCCTAAGAGTAAATGCGACTATAGCTTTGGCTCTGAAGTTGGTCTCTTCCTCTCAGGAGCAGTTATGGCGCCTTTTATAGAGTTCCGGCCAGGAGGGCCGGAAACCCTAAATCGGCTTGACCCCACCGGACAGACCTAGCCGGCATGCCGTCACCGGCTAGTGCGACCTATTCGCCGGGCTATCCGGCGTAGCCCCTTCGTCATCATCTCGTTAAGGACGGCAGGCGCCATCCTGCATCATCATTGTCCCCCTGTCAGAGACAAGACATGTCTTTGCCCATCCCGGATAGCCTTTTCCGGATTGCCGGGCTAGGCATGTCAGGTCTTGTCGTACCACGATCGTACCGGGTGACGCGCTCCCGTGTCAGGCGGGAGGTGACCATGCTTCCGTGTCAGGCGGGAGGTGACCATGCTTCCGTGTCAGGCGGAATGGTACTTCCCCCCGCAACATACGGGAAAGCCTGCTATAGACCGTTGACGGCCGACCGGAAGCCCTCTCGCCGGCTACCTCCTTGCTTGCCACTGTGAGCCTCTTCTGCATAAGATCAATACCGAGACATATATTCCGGTTAATACTTACTCGGACTACCTATCCGGTAAAACCGAGTACACCTTCATCCGGGAGTCTCCCCGGAGCCCTAGATCCGGGATCCTTTCCGGAGGCGTCCGAGCTCGTCTCAGGATGAGTATCTCTAGGCCTAGCCTCCCGAAGATGTCTTAGCTTATCAACAAAGACATCTTCGAGAAGCTAGTTCTTAGAGGAACCACCCGCTCATGCTTGTGCTGCGATTGTGAGGGCCGGGGGTGTCTATTTATAGCTGCGAGACCTGACCCTTGCGCTTGCCAGGAGGCACTTTGTCCTCTACCAGCGCTCAAGGGCCAATCTGCCCTTTCAGTACAGCAGGAGGTGTCCCTTGCTCTCGCCAAAGGTCGGGTACTGTTGACACCTTATTGAATTCTACCGGGATCTGCCCCTACCCGGGGGGCAGCCCCCCAACATGGAATGATGGAATCCTCCGTTGACGTCCGTGATCAGCTGCTCAAATTGTCCGTACCGGGGACACGGCTAAGTACTTAGTTTTACACTCTTCAGAGGTTGTGCACGTTCACCATTGTACCCATTCAACCCAAATTATCCTTTACACACCATTTGTGATAAGGAAAGGAGAAGAATGAGACGAGATCTTTCAGAAGCATTTTCCCTCCCACTCTGGCTTGACCCGTTTCACCTAACATCCCCCTACATCTGCTTGTCAAGCCGGAGAGAGTCCACGCAACATAATTGATCAAGCCAGAGCCCATATGGCAATGGCTGCACTGGAAGCAATCGTCACTCGGAGTTCTTCAGATTCCTCGGTTCCTGGGTGGCCATTCACAAGTGTACATAAACCAAGAACCATAGACATGGACCTGAGTAGCCACTCAACATAAACCATACAACCACTTACCACCCAGGTGTTTCATTCTTAACTTAGTAGAATTTATATTTTCACAAAACAACATTTGCATAGCATCAATAATTCTACTAAGTATTGCATAGGAACCTAGACACAGGAATAAGGAATTCTACACAGGTTTAGCATAGCAATACTATCCTACACATGCATATAAAAATACACTAAGTAATGCATATAGAAATAATAGGAAGTTTATGAGGTGTGCCACTTGCCTTTGAATGTTGTCGTTGTTCACAACTCTTTTCAACGATACTCGGGACTCTCCGTTCAATCTAACCGTATAGACAAACAACAATACAACAATCAACAGCAAGCACAACTCCACAATGCACACAAACACATACTAGATGAATAAATAAGTTTTATAAAACTTTCTAAGGAAAATATGTTTATGCATGATGTGCAAAATATTCCTAAGGGCTAGAAATGCTTTTTCATGCCATGGAAATCTTTTAAGTTTATGCAAGGAAAATGTGTTGGTCCAAAAGGACTTAGGACTAAAGTCATAAGTTGAATAAAATATTTTGTTTTATATCATCTTGAAACAAGCACTCTAACGGCTTAGCCATGATGTGCAAAATACTTAGAGAAAAATACTAAGTCTATAAGGTGATCAACAATTACTATCAACTCTTTGTAAATTGGATATTCACTAAAGTGAGAGAGACAGACACCCGGCCAGACACTTAAATTGTGGAACAGGTCTCATGTACGTGGACATGTAAGGTTTGTTTCCAGGCCGCTTCATCCCACTATGCCGCTAGGATCCAACAACTTCAAGATGATAACATCATGATCACACTTTGTTTAAGTCTAAAAGACAAGATTAGGAAAGAGGGAAAAGATAGAAAGAAAGATGTAGTTGTCCTCCAGGCTTCATCTCCAGACTTGTATTTTTCTTCTGGATGATGTCTTGATTGAGCTCTTGGTAGTCTTGATGAATCTTCAGACTTGATGATTCTTGTATCCTCGAGGCTGGTCTTGGATTTACTTAGTCTTCATGAAGTCTCAGAGGAGAAGAAAAGACAGAGAGAAAGGCTTAGAGAATAGAAAGGGGTTGGCCTTCTTGAACTTCTGCTCACTTTTCTTCTAAGTGCTTGACATCTTGAGGATGCTTCCAGAGTCTGTTTTCTTCTAAGTCCTTCCTGAAGTCTCAAAGAAAAGAAAGAGAGAGAGAGCAAGACTTGGAAAATATTTGCTGGTTGGTCTTCATGAACTTCTTCTTGATTTTCTTCTAAGTGTTTCTACTCCTTGAAGATCCTTCTGAAGTCTTGTTTTGGCTAACTCCTTCATTGGCCTTCTAGCTCCATGATGAAAATCCTAAGGGTCTAGTACATAGCACTTTACCAAAATACTAAGTTTGAAAATAATCTTAACTTAGAGAAGATGGGGGAGGAGTTTTCTTATGGAAAATATAATTACAAAATAAAATATGGTATGCATGAAATGCAATTTTAAATCATAATACTAATTTTTGTGATATTTATAAAGTATGCGTAAAGTTATAATTGCAATTTAATTAGTTTATAATTTTTGGAAAAAGGAATAATTATGAGATTAAAGTTTTCTATGATTAATATTTCTATAACAAATTTTATAAATAGTGTTAATAGACATGGGTATTTTAATTAAATTTATAGCAATTTACTTTAATCAAAAATAATATTTTTATTAATAGTTATGTTAAAAATACTCAACTATTCAAATTAAATATATAACTATGAATTCGTTCAAAAATTACTCAAAAATATTTTATAGCAGTGGCATTAATTTACAAATATTCTAAAGTTTCCAGAACAATTTTATTTGCAATTTTTGGATTTATAGATTTAAAGTTTATTACAAATATAATCAAATCATCCATTTGGAATTTGAATATTTTAAACTAAGTCAAAATTGATTTTTGGCAGATCTACAATATTCTACATGTCGAGGGCTTTCCAGAAATATAAAGTTTATTAAATTTGGATAAGTGGTTAAAAAGTTATGACAATTCTAAGTTACAGGGTCTTTTTTGTAAAACTGTCATTTTAAAACTAATTATGAAAATAATTGCTGACGCGGATGCTGACGAGGCACGACGTGGCGCTGACATGGCTGCCACGCGGGCGCTGACTGGATTAAGTCAACAGATCTGGGCCGTCAGATCTGGATCTGGCGGTCCAGATCTGGTTCGTTTAATAAGATCTAATCTGGTGCGTTGGAAGGGGATCGGACGGCTCACCGAGCTTGACCAGAAGATGGCGGCGCTCCGGTCACAGGAGACGAAGGGAACAGCGGCGCGGCCTCGGGCGTGGACCGATTCGTCGCTCCGGCGATCCCCCCGGCTCGGGAAAACGACGACGACGCGCGGGGCGAGGTGGGGAACTCGATGGAGACGGTGGCGTGGTCGCGTTCGTCCTGGGGAGGGAGAGCTGCTCGGTCAAAGCCACGGCGACTCCGGTGAGGTCCGGTCATGCACGATGCACTCGAATCACTGCAGGAAACAACCGAACGCGTGACTTAGGAGATGCGCCCGAGGACGGCATGGAAGAGGAGAGAGTCAGGGGCATCGGGGAAGGCTCACCTCGCTGGGGAACAAAGAAAAATGGCGGCGGTAGCAATGGAGCTCCGGCGAGCTTTTCCGGCGGCCTGGCGGCGTCTTAGGGGCTAGGGTTTGGGGCAAAAGGAAGAGGAGAGCGCGGGGTATATATAGGCCGAAGGGGGAACACAAAATCCGCAACAATCTCGCTCGATTTTGGAAAGAGATCGCCGGCGTGATTTCCGGCCGGAGGTTGAAGACGAGCTGACGTCATCGCTGACGTCAGCGATTTTCCTTTTTCTGTTTTTTCTCCAATTAATTCATAACTTTTGATTTAAATGTCCAAATGATGTCAAATTAATTTCTAAAAATTTGTAAAATTAATATCTTTGTGTTAAACCAGTTGGGGGCATGTTTTGAAAACTTTATAAAATTAATAAATTTCCTTATTAATAAAACTTTATTAATAAACTTTATTAATAAACTTTATAAAATTAATAAAATTAAACCAGTTGGGGGCATGCTTTTAGATTTAATTCATTTCCTTATATAGAATATATTAATCATTTCATGCTTTGAAAATAAATGAAATTCATTTAAGCAAATGAAATGTTTATTTGGCTAAGTGGTTGGAATCATTTTCTTATAAGTAAACTATTTACTTAAAATAAAATGGATTGTAGTTTGTAAAATATTTATCAAATTACATTTTAAGGTTTTTGAAATACAATGGATAATGTAATGTTTAATTGGAAATAACTTTTGAAAATAATGACACATTGGAAATTTTGAAATAAATAGATCTTTTCAAATTGGTTGAAATCTTTTATAGTTAGTTTTCTTATGCATTTTAATATTTTATTTTAATCAAAAACAAAAGTTTTAAATTATAGTGATTTTTGAACATTCCAAAATGTTGGGATGTTACATCTTCACGGGTATAAAATGAGATATTTTTGTCATACGATCGACTATAACCCATATAGAATCATACCCTGATTTAGTCCTGGGCAGACCCGTGATGAAATCCATACCAATCTGTTCCCATTTCCAATCTGGTACTGGTAAGGGTTGTAGTAACCCTGCTGGTTTTTGGTGTTCTGCTTTCACACGACTGCAGACGTCACACTTTGCAATGTATTCAGCAATATCACGCTTCAAGTTGATCCACCAATACCTCTCCTTTACATCCATATACATCTTGGTGTTACCCGGATGTATGGAATAAGGTGAGTCATGGGCTTCTTGAAGTATTATCTTCCTAAGATCGGCATTGTCAGGAACACATATGCGTTCTTTATACCATATGGTTCCTTCTTCATCTTCTCTAAAGTCCCTGGCTTTGCCTTCGCTTAGGTTCTTCTTGATTTCTTTTATTGCTTTATCATCTAACTGAGATGTCTTGATTTTGTTAACTAGAAGAGGTTGAACTTCTAAGGATGCTACGAATCCTTCTGGTACCACTTCCAAACGAAGGTCCTTAAATCCTCTCCAAAGATCTTCCGGCAATTCTCCTGCCGTGAGTCCGTTTACATAAGTCTTACGGCTCAAGGCATCAGCCACTACGTTGGCTTTCCCTGGGTGGTATTGTAGACTTAAATCATAGTCTTTGATCAATTCTAACCATCTCCTTTGTCGCATGTTTAATTCCTTCTGGGTAAAGAAGTACTTGAGTCTTTTATGATCTGTAAATACTTCACATCTCTTTCCCCGTAAATATGGTCTCCATATCTTTAGCGCATGTACCACAGAAGCTAACTCTAGATCATGAGTGGGGTAGTTTACTTCATGATTTTTTAGTTGTCTTGAGGCGTAAGACACTACTTTGCCTTCTTGCATCAATACGCTTCCTAGGCCACGATATGAAGCGTTGCAATAGACTTGGAAATCTTTCTCTAAATCTGGTAAGCACAATACTGGTGCCGACACTAAGCGCTTCTTTAATTCTTGAAAACCGGTCTCACAAGCTTCTGTCCACTCAAATTTCTTTCCCTTCTTCAGTAGTTCAGTCAAGGCTTTGGCAATCTTGGAGAAATTTTCAATGAATCTCCGGTAGTAGCCTGCAAGTCCTAGAAAACTGCGGATTTCCCCCACATTTTTGGGTGATTCCCAATTCGTCACAGCAGCAACTTTTTCAGGATCCACCGCTATCCCATCTTTAGACACCAGGTGTCCTAGAAATCCTACTTGTTTTAACCAGAATTCACACTTGTTGAACTTAGCATATAACTTATGCTCTCGGAGCCTTTGCAACACCAGACGTAAATGTACTTCATGTTCTCTGTGACTTTTGGAGTAGACTAGGATGTCATCGATGAAGACAACAACAAATTTGTCCAGAAAATCCATAAATACTTTATTCATCATATTCATGAAATAGGTTGGAGCATTGGTTAACCCAAAAGGCATTACGGTGTACTCATACGAACCATATCTTGTTACAAAGGCAGTCTTGGGTATGTCCATCTCTCTAACTTTCATCTGAAAGTACCCTGATCTGAGATCAATCTTGGAGAACACGACAGCCCCTTCTAGTTGATCGAAAAGCTCATTGATTTTGGGTAGCGGATACTTGTTCTTGATTGGATGCTCATTTATGTCACGGTAATCGGTGACTAATCTCTGGGTACTATCCTTCTTCGTGACGAAAAGGATTGGGGCTCCCCAGGGTGATGAGCTTGGACGGATAAAGCCTTTCTGCATAAACTCTTCCAATTGCTTCTTGAGTTCCTTCAGTTCATCAGTTGCCATTGGGAAGGGCCTTTTGGCTATTGGTCCTGTACCCGGCTTTAGTTCAATGAGGAACTCTACATCTCTATCGGGTGGCATTCCTGGTAGTTCTTCCGGAAACACATCAGGGTATTCCTTAACTATAAGGACCTCACCGAGACTAACCCCCTTAAGAGAATTAAGCCTAACCTTCTTTAGTTCAAGCTTTGATCTAAAGTTGATCTACGAGCCTTCTGGAGTGGTGAGAGTGGTAGTTCTATTTGCGCAGTCTATGATTCCTGCATAGCGGGGCATCCAATCCATCCCTATGATAACATCCAGGCCTTGTGTTTCCAGGATGATCAAGTCCGTAGGAAACTGATGCTTTCCAATCTTCAGACTCAACTGTCTACAGCCAGAGGTTACTAGCATCTCTCCTCCTGGAGAACTTACTCTAATGGGGCTTCCTATATTTTCCACTACTAACCCATGTTTGTTTACAGAAGCTCTTGAAATGAAAGAATGCGATGCTCCAGTATCAAATAAAACTAATGATGGGCATGAACTGAGCAAGAACGTACCAATGACAGCATCAGGTTCATCGTACACTTCTTCCACATTGATGTGGTTCACCTGTCCTTTCTGGAAGGGATCGGGCTTGGCAGCTTCTGCGGCCTTCTTTTCGGGGCAGTCAGTGGCGTAGTGGCCCTTGTTATTGCACTTGAAGCATAGGACTTGGCTGATATCTTTCTTATATTCGGGATTTGGGCGATGATGTCCATTGTTGTTGCCAGCATTTCCATTTCCTTTGTGATTCCCATTGTTTCCCTTGAAACCACCACTATGGTTGTGACCATGATGTTTGTGGTTGCTTCCTCCACTAGGATAGTGACCAGGCTTATGACCCTGGTTTGTACCTTGAGGGAAAGGCCTCTTGAAAGAAGTTTCAGAATGGTGTTTGTGAACATTCAACTTTCTCTTCCTGTTTTCAGCCATCTTGATGTTGTCTTCCAGTATGATAGCCTGATCTAGGAGGATTTGATAATTTGGGGCATATGCTACTGTTAAAGAAATCTTCAGCTCGTCACTCAGCCCATTTAGAAATTTTTCCTCTCTCTTAGCCTCTGTGTTGATGTCCTCAGGGGCATACCGAGAAAGGGCATGGAAATCAGCCATGTACTCCTTAAGGCTCCTGTTTCCTTGTCTCAGGTTTCGGAATTCCTCTTGCTTCAGGTTCATAATACCCGAGGAGATATGAGCATTACGAAAACCTTCCCTGAAGTTTTCCCAGGTCAAGGTTTCTAGTGGGTGAGTGATTTGATAAGTTTCCCACCACTGAATTGCTGGTCCTTCCAACAGATGAGTAGTGAACCTCACCTTCTCAGCGTCGGTACATTCACAAGTCACTAGATCTCTTTCCACGGAACGCAGCCAGTCATCTCCCACAATTGGCTCAGTTGCAGTGGAGAACTTGTTGGGCCGGAGCCTCAGAAATCTGGTAAGTCTATCCACTTGGTGGGGTGGTGGCGGTGGTGGGTTGTGGTTATGGTTGTTGTTATTGTTGTTGGTCCCCGCAATGAACTGGGTCATCATAGTCATTAGCTGAGCTTGAGCGGCCATCAACTGTTGTATAGCATCGTTATTGTTGTGGTCGTTGTTGTTGTTATCGAGCGCACGGCGGGGAGGCATCTGCGGTTTTTGCATAGATGAGTTTTTAGACGGGAAGGTCTAAAGAGAAAAAAATACCCCAGCAAGCAAACAACTTATAAGAACAACCATCGCACAACTCAAACTTTGGATTAAAGACATGAAAATTTTTGGGGAATAAAACTCGCGAGGTTCCGGGGATACAAGGGAAGGTACTTCCTTACCACAAGTCGGTAAGTCAATACAAGACTAAGATAACAATGGGTGTAAAATAAATGGTAGTCTAACTATTCGACCATGTCATCTTCTTCTTCTTCAATCTCCTGAATCTCGATTCCTTCATTGTCGAGTACTTCCTTTAATTCCTTCACTTCTTTCTCCAGAGCAAGGTTCTTCTCTTGCAGCTCCCTCTTCTCAGTACGAAGCCGCTTGATCAAGTCACTATCAGCCTCAAACTCGACTTCATTGCTCTCGAGTTCTGCCATCTGTTCTCTGATAGTCTTGTTCTTCTCCTGAACCCTTTTCTCCTGTCTCTTGTACTTCTCCTCTTGTGCAGCAAACCTCTCTTCTTGGGCCTTAGTCACTTCCTCCCGAGCCTTCATCTTTTCCTCGTTCTCGTTGAGTAAGGCACATAGCTCATCGTTTTTCAGGAGCTCAGTGCGCCTATCCTCATAAAGTTCTGTGACGAGGATCTCCAGCTCCTGGAAATAAAGAAAGAGGGGCTTAGCTTTGCCTCTATCTCCGACATCAAATAGGTAAGGTTCTCCATCCTTGTTTCTCCATCCAAGGAAAATGGAGTAGTGGCCCCTCAATTCTGTGCTGTACCGTCCACAGATACGCCCAATCAGGTCTTGCATGACTAGATTGAGTCCTTTATCTTTGGAGTCACTAACAATTTTGATTTCCAATGGGGGCTCTTCTCCACGTCCTGGCTGAGTTGCTTTTATTCCCCAACATACTTCTTTGTTAAACTTCTTCAGAATGAAGCCCTTAACTTCAGGTAGCGGTAAACCTATCTTCTCGCCGATGTCGAGAAGGTAGCAGCCAAAATGGGTGTCCTCGAAGTCCTCCGCAGTGGTGAAGTGGAAGCTCGTCATCCTTTAGGAAGAAAGAGAAGAATTTAAAACAAGAAATGTATAAGGTAAGGAAGTACTAGTTATAAGTGCATTATTAATTTAGAGACAATACTAAGTCAAATCTCAATGTGATCAACAAATATAAACAACTCTTTGTAAATTGGATATTCACTATAGTGAGAGAGACTGACACCCGGCCAGCCACTTAATTGTGGAACAAGTCTCATGTACGCGGACATGTAAGGTTTGTTTCCAGGCCGCGTCATCTCACTATGCCGCTAGGATCCAAAATACTTAAGTAGTTAATACTATGATCAAAAGGTTTTTCCAATCCTAAGGGCTCGAACCTACATGCAACACAGTGCTCTGATACCATCTGTAGTGTACCTGCACTTAAAATATGGCTGTAGCGTACCTGCTCTCAAAATAAGGCAGATACCTGTGTATAGTGCAAATCCCTGGATCGTTTCATTTGCACACACAGTTTACGATGTAATATCACAACAAAGGTCAATTTTCTTACATCGATGATCCAGAATTACAAAATATTCTTTACAAATTGCATAGCATAAAGCTAGCTTTGAAAAGTACACAGCGGAAATACAATAGCAGTGAGCCTCTATAACTTCCATGCTGCCACAGGCGAAAACATGTTGGTTGTAGACTCGAAACCTTTAACGAAACCTCACTCGTCATCTGATCAAATCTGCAATAAGAAAAATATTGCAACAACGTGGGTCAGATTCCATTAAAAATGGAGTCTGGCAAGTGACAGTATGTTGGACACTTATGGAATAACTCTAAAGCCTATATGAATATTTGGCTGGTGAGCTCAAGGCTAATTTGCATAAAGCCAATTTTTCCTATCTTTTTGGAAAACAATTTCCTTGAAATCGACGAGTATGGCATGAAAACCATAAATCTCATCTTCCCTTGTTCACCCATCAACTTTTAACTTAGAAATTGGAATGGTGGAATCCTCCGTTGACGTCCTTGATCAGCTGCTCAAAATTGTCCGTAACCGGGGACACGGCAAAGTACTTAGTTTTACACTCTGCAGAGGTTGTGCACTTTCACCATTGTACCCATTCAACCCAAGGTATCCTTTACACACCATTTGTGATAAGGAAAGGAGAATATGAGACGAGATCTTTCAGAGGCATTTTCCCTCCCACCTGGCTTGACCCGTTCCACCTATCATCCCCTACATCTGCTTGTCAAGCCGGAGAGAGTCCACGCAACATAATTGATCAAGCCAGAGCCCATATGGCAATGGCTGCACTGGAAGCAATTGTCACTTGGAGTTCTTCAGATTCCTCTGTTCCTGGGTGGCCGTTCTCAAGTGTACATACTCGCCATAGAAATGGACCTGAGTAGCCACTCAACATAAACCATCCGACCAATTACCACCCAGGTGTTTCATTCTTAACTTAGTAGAATTTAGATTTTCACAAAACAACATTTGCATAGCAACAATAATTCTACTAAGTATTGCATAGGAACCTAGACACAGGTATAAGGGATTCTACACAGGTTTAGCATAGCAACACATGCATATAAAATACACTAAGTAATGCATAAAATTAGGAAGTTTATGAGGTGTGCCACTTGCCTTTGAATGTTGTCATTGTTCACAAACTCTTTTCAACAACGAACGTTTGCTCTCCGTTTAATCTAAGCAATATAAGCAAACAACAATACAACAATCAACAGCAAGCAAAACTCAAAATACATACAAAAACATACTAGATGAATAAATAAGTTTTATAAAACTTTCTAAGGAAACTATGTTTATGCATGATGTGCAACATATTCCTTAGGCTAGAACTACTTTTCATGCCATGGAAATCTTTTAAGTTTATGCAAGGCAAATGTGTTGGTCCAAAAGGACTAAGGACTAAAGTCTTAAGTTGGATACTCATACTTTGTTTTATAACTTCTTGAAACAAGCGCTCAAATGGCTTAGCCATGATGTGCAGAATTCTTAGGGAAAAATACTAAGTCATTTGTTCAAGATGATCACAATTATTATCAATTCTTTGTAAGTTGGACATTCACTATAGTGAGAGAGACAGACACCCGGCCAGCCACTTAAATTGTGGAACAGGTCTCACGTACGTGGACATGTAAGGTTTGTTTCCAGGCCGCTTCATCCCACTATGCTGCTAGGATCCAACAACTTCAAGATGATAACATCATGATCAAATTTTGTTTAAGTCTAAAGGACAAGATTAGGAAAGAGGGAAAAGATAGAAAGAACGATGTAGTTGTCCTCCAGGCTATATTCTCCTTAATGATGTCTTGATTGAAGTTCTGGGTAGTCCTGATGAATCTTCAGACTTGATGGTCCTTGCATCCTCGAGGCTGGTCTTGGATTTACTTAGTCTTCATGAATTCTCAGAGGAGAAGAAAAGACAAAGAGAGAGACTTAGAGAATAAAAGGGAGTTGTCCTTCTTGAACTTCTTCTCACTTTTCTTCTATGTGCTTGACATCTTGAGGATGCTTCCAGAGTCTGTTTTTGGCTAAGTCCTTCAATAGTCTTCTAGCTCCATCTTGAAAACTACTAAGTGTCTAGTGCATAGCACTTTTCACAAAATACTAAGTTTGAAAATAATCCTAACTTAGAGAAAACTATTGAAGAGGGGTTTTCCTTTGAGAATTATATCTACAATATAAAATATGCTATGAATGAAATGAAATCTTAAATCACAAGAAACATAAAAATAACTTTTGTGTTTTATTTATAAATATGCATGAATTTATAAATGCAATTTAATTAATTTCTAATTTTGGAAAATATACTAAAAGGAATAATTATAAGATTAAAGTTTCCTATGATTAACTTTTATGACAAAATTTTATAATTAGTATTAATAGACAGAGAGCATTTAATTAAATCTATTGCAATTGGATTTAATCAAAAATAATGTTTCTATTAAAAGTTATTTCAAAATTAGTCAAACTATTCAAATTAAACACACAACTATGAAATCATTCAAAAATTACTCAAAAATATTTTATAGCAGTGGTATTAATTTACAAATATTCTAAGGTTTCTAAAACATATTTATTTGCAATTTTTGGATTTATAGAATTAAAGTTATTACAAATATACTCAAATTCACCATTTGAAATTTGAATATTTTATACTAAGTCAAATTTGAATTTTGTCTGATCCAAATTATTCTACACATCCAGAGCTTTCCAAATATATAAAAATTATTAAATTTGGAGTTGTGGTTGAAAAGTTGTGAGAGATCTAAGTGACAGGGGTGTTTCTGCAAAACTGCCGATTAAAATTAATTACGAAATTGATTATACACGTGGCAGCTGACTGGGCAGTGACGTGGCTGCCACGCGGCGCTGACGTGGATAAGTGGAGCGATCTGGATCGTCAGATCCAGATCCAACGGATCAAAACAGATACCGCATCGGATTTAAACAGATCTAATCCTAGCCCTTGATCGCAGATCGGACGGTGCTGGGGGCGTGGACCTTACCGGGCGGCGCAACGGTCACCGGCGACGAAGGAGACGGCGGCGCGGCTCGGGATCGGACGGCCTCGACGCTGGAGTTGCTCCCCGGACGAACGGCAGTGTCGACGACGTGCAGCTCGTCGCGGCGATGCAGATGGTGGCGACGGCGTCGTCTCTCTCTTCCTGGCGCGGCCGGCTGCGGCGGATGGAGTGCGGCGGCGCTCCGGTCGAGCACGGGGCGCTCGACCCTCTGCACAAAATAATCGAACTCGGGGCTGAGGAGGTGCGCACGACGATGGAGAAGCGAGGGGGAGAAACGAGAGGGCTTCGGAGGCTCGGGGCTCACCGGAAACTGCAGAGGATGGCGGCGGAGGAGGCGAACTCCGGCGAGCTCGTGCGGCGGCCTGGCGGCGTCCTTGGGCTAGGGTTTTGGGGCAAACGGCAGAGGAGATCGTGGGGTTTAAATAGGGCTGAGGAGATAGCAATTCCCGCAAACAAACTCGCCGGATTTTGGAAAGGATCGGGAGAGTTTGTTTCGGCCGCGATTTCCTCTGGAGGTTGAAGATGGGCTGACGTCAGCATGACGTCAGCAAGTTTTTCTTTTTCTGATTTTATTTCTTTTATTCATATCTTTTGATTTAAATGTCCAAATCATGTCAAATAAATTTCTAAAAATTTGTAAAATTATTATCTTTCTGTTAAACCAATTGTGGGCATGTTTTGAATATTTTAGAAAATTAATATTTTGAAATATTGATTAATTACCAATTTGACACTTAAAGTCAAATTTGAATTTCTATCTTATTTAAATTTTCTTTTGGCTAAATAAATTTGTAAAAATACCCCCCATTTCAATATGTTTGAATTTAAGTTATTTAAACTTATTTTGCTGAAATCATTTATCTTTATTTTGGCATAATATTAAAGAACACATATAACAATGTTTTAGGAACTGTGAAATATAGGGTATTCATTTTTAATTGAAAATAATTTGTGCAACATTATATTTTAATTATGATAATTCATTTGAAAACTTTATAATAACTTTGGAAAAGATTTTTATTTTAATTTTATTCTTATTTAGAATCTATTAATCATTTCATGCTTTGAAAAATAGATGAAATTCCTTTAAGCAATTGAAATGTTTATTTGGCTAATTCATTAATTTAAATTTTATGAAGTTTTAAAGTTATACACTATAGGCTTGTAATTTCCAAACTATCATTTGAACTTAGTTAAAGGAATGAAAACCATTTAGTAATTATATAACCTTTTGAATAATCTTGTAATTAAGTGGTTTAATTTAAATACTTATAAAGGACTAATTTATTTAAAATAAAATGGATTGTAGTTTGTAGAATTTTTCTCAAATTATATTTCAAGGTTTTGAAATATTAAACTTTGAAGTCTTTTATAGTTGGTTTCCTTATGCATTTAATATTTTATTTTAATAAAAAGAAAAGTTTTAAATTTTAGTGATTTTTGAACATTATAACATGTTGGGATGTTACAATGGCAGATACCTGTGTATAGTGCAAATCCCTGGATCGATTCGTTTGCACACACAGTTACGATGTAATATCACAACAAAGTATCAATTTATTACAACGCTGATCCAGACTTAGAAAATATTCATTACAAATTTGCATAGCATAAAGCTAGCAGTGAACAGAGTAAACAGCGGAAAATTATTCTTCACGGAGTCCCCAATCATCATCATGTGCCATAGGCGAGCATGTTGGTTGAAGACTCG
Source organism: Poa annua (assembly GCA_026929855.1). Lineage (NCBI taxonomy): Eukaryota > Viridiplantae > Streptophyta > Magnoliopsida > Poales > Poaceae > Poa > Poa annua. The sequence goes on along the minus strand of CM049426.1, from coordinate 59,960,955 downwards.
AAACCCTTAGTATAATTCTCACTCATCCTCAGAAGAATCTGCAATAAGATATATATTGCAACAACGTGGGTCAGAACCATTAAAATGGAACTGGCAAGTGACACTATGGTGGACACTTAGAGGAATAACTCTATGACCTATATGCTTATTTGGCTGGTGGAGCTCAAGGCTATTTTGCAGAAAGCAAGTTTTTCCCTATGTTTTTGAAACAACTTTACCTCGTTGAGACAACTATGGTATGAAAACCATAGTCTCATTCTACCCTTGTTCACCCATCAAGTTTTTAATTTAAAAATTGGAATGGTGGAATCCTCTGTTGACGTCCTCGTTCAGCTGCTCAATTGTCCGTTTCCGGGGACACGGCTAAGTACTTAGATTTTAACTCTGCATAGGTTGTGCACGTTCACCATTGTACCCATTCAACCCAAACTATCCTTTACACACCATCTGTGATAAGGGAAAGGAGAAGAATGAGACGAGATCTTTCAGAAGCATTTTCCCTCCCACTCTGGCCTGACGCGCTCCACCTACAAACCACTACCTGCACCTGTCAGGCCGGGGCGAGTCCACGCAGCTTAGTTGATCAAGCCAGAGCCCATATTGGCAATGGCTGCACGAGAAGCAATCTTCACTCGGAGTTCTTCAGATCCCTTTGTTCCTGGGTGGCCATCCACAAGTGAATATCCCACAAGTAAATCCCCTGGGGACAACACTCAACTCATACAGCCAAGCAACCAATTTCACCCAGGTGTTTGATTATATCTTAGTAGAATTTAACTTTTCATCAAATAGTTTTGCATAGCATCACAATTCTACTAAGTATTTTCATAGGAACCTAGAAACAGGAATAAGGAAGTCTAAACATGGCTTGCATAGCAATACTATCCTACACATGCTTATTGAAAAATAATCTACTCATGCATAGAAAAATATAGGACTTTTATGGGGGTGTGCCACTTGCCTTGGCAACCGGGAGTGCAGCAGTTACAATTGCAAAGATTTTCGTTTCCCTCAGAATAGTCTAACAAAGATATAAAGAGCCACACATAAACACACAAGCAATATGTTCATACAAAGAAAAATATATGCTATGCATGAGATGAGATGCAATAATTTATTTCCAACGTCAAGAAACAAATATATGTATCTCTTTGAATTTTTGTGATATAGGCATGAATAATTTTTTTATTTGTTTTCATTTCTTTAGATATGAATAAAGGGTAATATCAAGGATTTTAGTTTACTTAGATAAAATTTCATAACCAATTTTTGTAAGAATGACATTTGGGCAGAAGGCATCCAAACAAGTTGTTAGCAATTTGATTTACTCAAAAATAATTTTTCTAACTAAAGTTATGTCAAAAACACTTAAACTACTCTAAAAAATATTTGAAAAATTTGAATGTGTCAAAACATAAAACTAATGAAGCCAAAGTGTTCTACTCGTTCTAAGGATTTCAAATATATAAAAATATTTAAATTTGGTTAAACAGATAAAAAGTAATGATGAAAACAGTATGCAAGGTGTTTTCTTTAAAACTGCCAAATTAAATGATTAAATAAAAATTCAGAAAATAATATCTGACGCGGCGCTGAAGCGGCGCTGACGAGGCGCTGACGCGGCGTACCGGTTCGGGTTTTTAAGTGAACTAATCCTGGCCGTGCACTGGGGATCTAACGGTCCAGATCTAATCGGCCAGAACCGAGCGGCGCTGCCGCCGGAAACCTAGCCGGAGGTGACTCCCGCGGCGGCGGCGCGCCGGCGACGGACGTTCTACACAATCTAGTGCGCTATGGGACAAACGGATCATACCAGAACGCAGAGGGGGTCGACGCGGAGACGATGGCGAGGTCGTGGGGGCTGGGGCGTCCTTTGCTTCCTCGGATTGCTCGCCGGAGTCGTGCGCGGCGGCGGGTTGCTTCGGTAGTGCACCGTTACGACGACACGCTGCGAGACAGAGTGCGAAAACATGTCACAACATTGCGCAAAGATGAAACAAAACAAAGGGGAGAGGAGAGAAGGTCCGGGGTGGCCGGAGTTGAGCACACGGTGCGAGTTTTACCGGCGGTAGCGGCGGAAAGTCGAGGTCTCGTGCGGGCAGCCTCGTGGCTCTCGGGAGGTAGTGCTTGGGGCAAAAGAGAGAAGGGATCAAGGGGATCTTATAGCAAGAATCGGCGACGTAATTGGGGCAATGAATCCTCCGCAATGAATCAAAATTACTCGGCCGTTTCTCGGCGTCGTCACGGGCGTGATTTGGGGCGAGCCGTTGCAGCGGGAGGGATGACAGGTGGGGCCCACATGCCCGAGAGAGAGAGCGCGGGCGGGGACGGGCTGCTGGCGGGCTGCGGTGCTGCGCGCACGGTAGATAGCTGGTGGGCTTCGGCCCACTTGCTGACCCGGTTCGATTTTCTTTTTATAAATCATTTTTCTGTTTTTAATTCTTTTGAGTATAAAAAAAATTCATAACTATATCAAAACTTCCCAGAAAAATTCATAAAAATATATTTTGAAAAGCTTATTAAAAATAGATCCGTTTGGTATTATTTTTGTCTAAATTTAAAATAGAATAAAAAGAAATATTATTATAAATTTAAATAACAATTTTATGGACATAAAATCAATTAAACATATATAAGTGATTTAATTCAAATTCTATGTGATTCAATTGACAAGTTTAATGATTGATGATGCATGGATGCAAAGTTTTAAATTTTTATGAAAATTGGGATGTTACAAACCTAACCCCCTTAAGATGAATCTCGCCCTCGAGATTCAGATTGGCCAGCAAATAGGTGAGGCTGGTCTTCTTTCAGGTCATCTTCTCTTTCCCAAGTTGCTTCCTCTTCTGAATGGTGATTCCACTGTACTTTACATAATTTGATGGTCTTGGTTCGGGTGACACGTTCTGCTGTCTCCAAAATCTTTATGGGTTTTTCTTCATAAGTGAGATCACTTTCTAGTTGTACTTCCTCTAGTGGCACCGTATCTCTTAGCAGTGTTTCTGCCATTTCTGGGTGACATTTCTTCAGCTGGCTGACATGAAACATACTGTGAACTGCGGAAAGTGCTTCCGGGAGTTCCAATTCATAGGCGACCTCTCCTTTGCGGGATAATACCTCGAATGGTCCAATAAATCTAGGTGCCAATTTTTCTTTGATTCCAAATCTTTTAACTCCCCGCATAGGTGAAACTCTGAGATAGACTCGATGGCCTACTTCATACGTGACTTCTCTCCTTTTGGAGTCCGCATAACGCTTCTGTCTGGATTGTGCTATTTTTAAACGGTCCTTAATCAACCTGACTTTTTCCTCAGCCTCCTTGATTATGTCTGGTCCGAACAAACTACGTTCTCCTACGCCACTCCATTGTAGTGGGGTAGTACACTTTCTTCCATACAGGGCTTCAAATGGCGACATCTCTATGCTCGCTTGATAACTGCTGTTGTAGGAGAACTCGGCATATGGAAGATTATCATCCCAGCTTGACTTATAATCTAGAGCGCATGCTCTCAGCATATCTTCTAGGATTTGGTTTACTCTTTCTGTCTGTCCATCCGTCTGCGGATGAAACGCTGTGCTGAACTCTAACCTGGTTCCCAGAGACTCATGTAATTGGTTCCAGAAATGGGAAGTAAACTGAGTACCCCTATCCGACACAATTTTCTTGGGAACACCATGTAAACACACAATCTTCTTCATATAGATGTCAGCTAGTTTGGCACTAGTGTAAGTAGTCTTCACGGGTATAAAATGAGATACTTTTGTCAGATGATCGACTATAACCCATATAGAATCATACCCTGATTTAGTCCTGGGCAGACCCGTGATTAAATCCATACCAATCTGTTCCCATTTCCAATCTGGTGTTGGTAAGGGTTGTAGTAACCCTGCTGGTTTTTGGTGTTCTGCTTTCACACGACTGCAGACGTCACACTTTGCAATGTATTCAGCAATATCACGCTTCAAGTTGATCCACCAATACCTCTCCTTTACATCCATATACATCTTGGTGTTACCCGGATGTATGGAATAAGGTGAGCGATGGGCTTCTTGAAGTATTATCTTCCTAAGATCGGCATTGTCAGGAACACATATGCGTTCTTTATACCATATGGTTCCTTCTTCATCTTCTCTAAAGTCCCTGGCTTTGCCTTCGCTTAGGTTCTTCTTGATTTCTTTTATTGCTTTATCATCTAACTGAGATGTATTGATTTTGTTAACTAGAAGAGGTTGAACTTATAAGGATGCTACGAATCCTTCTGGTACCACTTCCAAACGAAGGTCCTTAAATCCTCTCCAAAGATCTTCCGGCAATTCTCCTGCCGTGAGTCCGTTTACATAAGTCTTACGGCTCAAGGCATCAGCCACAACGTTGGCTTTCCCAAGGTGGTTTTGGTAGACTTAAATCATAGTCTTTGATCAATTCTAACCATCTCCTTTGTCGCATGTTTAATTCCTTATGGGTAAAGAAGTACTTGAGTCTTTTATGATCTGTAAATACTTCAAATCTCTTTCCCCGTAAATATGGTCTCCATATCTTTAGCGCATGTACCACAGAAGCTAACTCTAGATCATGGGTGGGGTAGTTTACTTCATGATTTTTTAGTTGTCTTGAGGCGTAAGACACTACTTTGTCTTCTTGCATCAATACGCTTCCTAGGCCACGATATGAAGCGTCGCAATAGACTTGGAAGTCTTTCTCTAAATCTGGTAAGAAAAATACTGGTGCCGACACTAAGCGCTTCTTTAATTCTTGAAAACCGGTCTCACAAGCTTCTGTCCACTCAAATTTCTTTCCCTTCTTCAGTAGTTCAGTCAAGGCTTTGGCAATCTTGGAGAAATTTTCAATGAATCTCCGGTAGTAGCCTGCAAGTCCTAGAAAACTGCGGATTTCCCCCACATTTTTGGGTGATTCCCAATTCGTCACAGCAGCAACTTTTTCAGGATCCACCGCTATCCCATCTTTAGACACCAGGTGTCCTAGAAATCCTACTTGTTTTAACCAGAATTCACACTTGTTGAACTTAGCATATAACTTATGCTCTCGGAGCCTTTGCAACACCAGACGTAAATGTTCTTCATGTTCTCTGTGACTTTTGGAGTAGACTAGGATGTCATCGATGAAGACAACAACAAATTTGTCCAGAAAATCCATAAATACTTTATTCATCATATTCATGAAATAGGCTGGAGCATTGGTTAACCCAAAAGGCATTACGGTGTACTCATACGAACCATATCTTGTAACAAAGGCAGTCTTGGGTATGTCCATCTCTCTAACTTTCATATGAAAGTACCCTGATCTGAGATCAATCTTGGAGAACACGACAGCCCCTTCTAGTTGATCGAAAAGCTCATTGATTTTGGGTAGCGGATACTTGTTCTTGATTGTATGCTCATTTATGTCACAGTAATCGGTGACTAATCTCTGGGTACTATCCTTCTTCTTGACGAAAAGGATTGGGGCTCCCCAGGGTGATGAGCTTGGACGGATAAAGCCTTTCTGCATAAACTCTTCCAATTGCTTCTTGAGTTCCTTCAGTTCATTAGTTGCCATTGGGTAGGGCCTTTTAGCTATTGGTCCTGTACCCGGCTTTAGTTCAATGAGGAACTCTACATCTCTATCGGGTGGCATTCCTGGTAGTTCTTCCGGAAACACATTAGGGTATTCCTTAACTATAAGGACCTCACCGAGACTAACCCCCTTAAGAGAATTAAGCCTAACCTTCTTTAGTTCAAGCTTTGATCTAAAGTTGATCTTCGAGCCTTCTGGAGTGGTGAGAGTGATAGTTCTATTTGCGCAGTCTGTGATTCCTGCATAGCGGGGCATCCAATCCATCCCTATGATAACATCCAGGCCTGATGTTTCCAGGATGATGAAGTTCGTAGGAAACTGATGCTTTCCAATCTTCAGACTCTACTGTCTACAGCCAGAGGTTACTAGCATCTCTCCTCCTGGAGAACTTACTCTAATGGGGCTTACTATATTTTCCACTACTAACCCATGTTTGTTTACAAAAGCTCTTGAAATGAAAGAATGCGATGCTCCAGTATCAAATAAAAATAATGCTGGGCATGAATTGAGCAAGAACGTAACAATGACAGCATCAGGTTCATCGTACACTTCTTCCACATTGATGTGGTTCACCTGTCCTTTCTGGAAGGGATTGGGCTTGGCAGCTTCTGCGGCCTTCTTTTCGGGGCAGTCAGTGGCGTAGTGGCCCTTGTTATTGCACTTGAAGCATAGGACTTGGCTGATATCTTTCTTATATTCGGGATTTGGGCGATGATGTCCATTGTTGTGGCCAGCATTTCCATTTCCCTTATGATTCCCATTGTTTCCCTTGAAACCACCATTATGGTTGTGACCATGATGTTTGTGGTTGCTTCCTCCACTAGGATAGTGCCCAGGCTTATGACCCTGGTTTGTATCTTGAGGGAAAGGCCTCTTGAAAGAAGTTTCAGAATGGTGTTTGTGAACATTCAACTTTCTCTTCCTGTTTTCAGCCTTCTTGATGTTGTCTTCCAGTATGATAGCCTGATCTAGGAGGATTTGATAATTTGGGGCATATGCTACTGTTAAAGGAATCTTCAGCTCGTCACTCAGCCCATTTAGAAATTTTGCCTTTCTCTTAGCCTCTGTGTTGATTTCCTCAGGGGCATACCGAGAAAGGGCATGGAAATCAGCCATGTACTCCTTAAGGCTCCTATTTCCTTGCTCCTGTTTTCTTGTCTCAGGTTTCGGAATTCCTCTTGCTTCAGGTTCATAATACCCGAGGAGATATGAGCATTACGAAAACCTTCCTTGAAGTTTTCCCAGGTCAAGGTTTCTAGTGGGTGAGTGAATTGATAAGTTTCCCACCACTGAATTGCTGGTCCTTCCAACAGATGAGTAGTGAACCTCACCTTCTCAGCGTCGGTACATTCACAAGTCACTAGATCTCTGTCCACGGAACGCAGCCAGTCATCTGCCACAATTGGCTCAGTTGCAGTGGAGAACTTGTTGGGCCGGAGCCTCAGAAATTTGGTAAGTCTATCCACTTGGGGGGTGGTGGCGGTGGTGGGTTGTGGTTATGGTTGTTGTTATTGTTGTTGGTCGCCGCAATGAACTGGGTCATCATAGTCATTAGCTGAGCTTGAGCGGCCATCAACTGTTGTATAGCATCGTTATTGTTGTGGTCGTTGTTGTTGTTATCGGGCGCACGGCGGGGAGGCATCTGCGGTTTTTGCATAGATGAGTTTTTAGACGGGAAGGTCTAAAGAGAAAAATACCCCAGCAAGCAAACAGCTTATAAGAACAACCATCACACAACTCAAACTTTGGATTAAAGACATGAAAATTTTTGGGAATAAAACTCGCGAGGTTCCGGGGATACAAGGGAAGGTACTGCCTTACCACAAGTCGGTAAGTCAATACAAGACTAAGATAACGATGGGTGTAAAGTAAATGGTAGTCTAACTATTCGACCATGTCATCTTCTTCTTCTTCAATCTCCTGAATCTCGATTCCTTCATTGTCGAGAACTTCCTTTAATTCCTTCACGTTTTCTCCAGGGCAAGGTTCTTCTCTTGCAGCTCCCTCTTCTCAGTACGAAGCCGCTTGATCAAGTCACTATCAGCCTCAAACTCGACTTCATTGCTCTTGAGTTCTACCTTCTGTTCTCTGATAGTCTTGTTCTTCTCCTGAACCCTTTTCTCCTGTCTCTTGTACTTCTCCTCTTGTGCAGCAAACCTCTCTTCTTGGGCCTTAGTCACTTCCTCCTGAGCCTTCATCTTTTCCTCGTTCTCCTTGAGTAAGGCACATAGCTCATCGTTTTTCAGGAGCTCAGTGCGCCTATCCTCATAAAGTTCTGTGACGAGGATCTCCAGCTCCTGGAAATAAAGACTGAGGGGCTTTGCTTTGCCTCTATCTCCGACATCAAATAGGTAAGGTTCTCCATCCTCGTTTCTCCTTCCAAAGAAAATGGAGTAGTGGCCCCTCAATTCTGTGATGTAGCGTCCACAGATACGCCCAATCAGGTCTTGCATGACTAGATTGAGTCTTTTATCTTTGGAGTCACTAACAATTTTGATTTCCAATGGGGGCTCTTCTCAACGTCCTGGCTGAGTTGCTTTTATTCCCCAACAACCTTCTTTGTTAAACATCTTCAGAATGAAGCCCTTAACTTCAGGTAGCGGTAAACCTATCTTCTCGCCGATGTCGAGAAGGTAGCAGCCAAAACGGGTGTCCTCAAAGTCCTCCGCAGTGGTGAAGTGGAAGCTCGTCATCCTTTAGGAAGAAAGAGAAGAATTTAAAATAAGAAATGTATAAGGTAAGGAAGTACTAGTTATAAGTGCATTATTAATTTAGAGACAATACTAAGTCAAATCTCAATGTGATCAACAAATATAAACAACTCTTTGTAAATTGGATATTCACTATAGTGAGAGAGACAGACACCCGGCCAACCACTTAATTGTGGAACAGGTCTCATGTACGCGGACATGTAAGGTTTGTTTCCAGGCTGCTTCATCTCACTATGCCGCTAGGATCCAAAATACTTAAGTAGTTAATACTATGATCAAAAGGTTTTTCCAATCCTAAGGGCTCGAACCTACAGGCAACACAGTACTCTGATACCATCTGTAGTGTACCCGCACTTAAAATATGGCAGATACCTGTGTATAGTGCAAATCCCTGGATCGATTCGTTTGCACACACAGTTACGATGTAATATCACAACAAAGTATCAATTTATTTCAACCCTGATCCAGACTTAGAAAATATTCATTACAAATTTGCATAGCATAAAGCTAGCAGTGAACAGAGTAAACAGCGGAAAATTATTCTTCATGGAGTCCCCAATCATCATCATGTGCCACAGGCGAACATGTTGGTTGAAGACTCGAAACCCTTAGTAAAATTCTCACTCATCCTCAGAACAGTCTGCAATAAGATATATATTGCAACAACGTGGGTCAGAACCATTAAAATGGAACTGGCAAGTGACACTATGGTGGACACTTAGAGGAATAACTCTATGACCTATATGCTTATTTGGCTGGTGGAGCTCAAGGCTATTTTGCAGAAAGCAAGTTTTTCCCTAACTTTTTGAAACAGCCTTACCTTGTTGAGACAACTATGGTATGAAAACCATAGTCTTATTCTACCCTTGTTCACCCATCAAGTTTTTAATTTAAAAATTGGAATGGTGGAATCCTCTGTTGACGTCCTCGATCAGCTGCTCAATTGTCCGTTTCCGGGGACACGGCTAAGTACTTAGATTTTAAATCTGCACAGGTTGTGCACGTTCACCATTGTACCCATTCAACCCAAACTATCCTTTACACACCATCTGTGATAAGGGAAAGGAGAAGAATGAGACGAGATCTTTCAGAAGCATTTTCCCTCCCACTCTGGCCTGACGCGCTCCACCTACAAACCACTACCTCCACCTGTCAGGCCGGGGCGAGTCCACGCAGCTTAGTTGATCAAGCCAGAGCCCATATTGGCAATGGCTGCACGAGAAGCAATCTTCACTCGGAGTTCTTCAGATCCCTTTGTTCCTGGGTGGCCATCCACAAGTGAATATCCCACAGGTAAATCCCCTGGGGACAACACTCCACTCATACAGCCAACCAACCAAATCCACCCAGGTGTTTGATTATATCTTAGTAGAATTTAACTTTTCATCAAATAGTTTTGCATAGCATCACAATTCTACTAAGTATTTTCATAGGAACCTAGACACAGGAATAAGGAAGTCTAAACATGGCTTGCATAGCAATACTATCCTACACATGCTTATAGAAAAATAATCTACTCATGCATAGAAAAATATAGGACTTTTATGGGGGTGTGCCACTTGCCTTGGCAACCGGGAGTGCAGCAGTTACAGTTGCAAAGATTTTCGATTCCCTCAGAATAGTCTAACAAAGAAATAAAGAGCCACACATAAACACACAAGCAATATTTTCATACAAAGAAAAATATATGCTATGCATGAGATGAGATGCAATAATTTATTTCCAACGTCAAGAAACAAATATATGTATCTCCTTGAATTTTTGTGATATAGGCATGAATAAATCTTTAATTTGTTTTCATTTCTTTAGATATGAATAAAGGGTAATATCAAGGATTTTAGTTTACTTAGATAAAATTTCATAACCAAGTTGTTAGCAATTTGATTTACTCAAAAATAATTTTTCTAACTAAAGTTCTGTCAAAAACACTTAAACTACTCTAAAAAGTATTTGAAAAATTTGAATGTTTCAAAACAGAAAACTAATTAAGCCAAAGTGTTCTACTGGTTCTAAGGATTTCAAATATATAAAAATATTTAAATTTGGTTAAAAAGATAAAAATTAATGATGAAAACAGTATGGAGGGTGTTTTCTTCAAAACTGCCAAATTAAATGATTTAATAAAAATTCAGAAAATAATATCTGATGCGGCGCTGATGAGGCGCTGACGTGGCGTACCGGTTCGGGTTTTTAAGTGAACTAATCATGGCCGTGCACTGGGGATCTAACGGTCCAGATCTAATCGACCAGAACCGAGCGGCGCTGTCGCCGGAAACCTAGCCGGAGGTGACTACCGCGGCGGCGGCGGCGCGCCGGCGACGGACGTTCTACACGATCTAGTGCGCTATGGGACGATAGGATCATACCAGAATACAGAGGAGGTCGACGCGGAGACGATGGCGAGGTCGTGGGAGCTGGGGCGTCCTTTGTTTCCTGGGATTGCTCGCCGGAGTCGTGCGCGGCGGCGGGTTGCTTCGGTAGTGCACCGTTACGACGACACGCTGCGAGACATAGTGCGAAACCATGTCACAACGATGCGCAAACATGAAACAAAACGAAGGGGAGAGGAGAGAAGGTCCGGGGTGGCCGGAGTTGAGCACACGGTGCGAGTTTTACCGGCGGTAGCGGCGGAAAGTCGAGGTCTCGTGCGGGCAGCCTCGTGGCTCTCGGGAGGTAGTGGTTGGGGCAAAAGAGAGAGGGGATCGAGGGGATCTTATAGCAAGAATCGACGACGTAATTGGGGCAATGAATCCTCCGCAATAAATCGAAATTACTCGGCCGTTTCTCGGCGTCGTCGCGGGCATGATTTGAGGCGAGCCGTTGCAGCGGGAGGGATGACAGATGGGGGCCACCTGCCAGAGAGAGAGGGCGCGGGTGCGGGCGGGGACGGGCTGCTGGCGGGCTGCGGTGCTGCGCGCGCGGTAGATAGCTGGTGGGCTTAGGCCCACTTGCTGACCCGGTTCGATTTTCTTTTTATAAATCATTTTTCTGTTTTTAATTCTTTTGAGTATAAAACAATTTCATAACTATATCAAAACTTCTCAGAAAAAATCATAAAAATATATTTTGAAAAGCTTATTAAAAATATACCCTTTTGGTATTATTTTTGTCTAAAGTAAAAATAGAATAAAAAGAAATATTATTATAAATTCAAATAACAATTTTATGGACATAAAATCAATTAAACATATATAAATGATTTAATTCAAATTCTATGTGATTCAATTGACAAGTTTAATGATTGATGATGCATGGATGCAAAGTTTTAAATTTTTCACAAAATTGGGATGTTACAGGCAGGAGACGCGTCGTAATCGTCCGGCTGCTGATCTGCAGCAGTGTATTGTCTCTTTTGGACGACAACCCGGCTTCGAGGGCCAAACCCTCATAGATAGTATGAGAACCCCAATACTAAAACAAACAAGCTTCCGGCTAAGCCCTACCCATGTCAGGTAGTGTGGTTGCACGGGTTAACTGTTCGGGCGGCAGCAGGGACTTCGAAATTAAAACTCCATCTCCGACTGTTCCCTACAGCTCGAGTTTTCACAACTTCTCCGAATGCTCCCAGCATCTCGGGTTTTCTTAAAATATTTCTTTCTCACTGATTGCTCCCAACAAGTCAGGTTTTCTCCGGGAAAACATTTTTATCAAACAGGTTCCAATCCTATAGTTTTGAGGTAAGAAAATAAGAATGTACTTCTAGAAATTTCTATCTTCTTGATGGAGCCTTCAACAACAAGCCTCACCAAGTGAAAACTTATTTTGTAACACCTATAATATTCTAGTAGATAACTTTGGCCAAACAATATTTTATAAAATAGATTTCGGGTGGCCAGGTGCCACAAATGAAGTAAAACATGCATGTTTTTAAAACAAAAACATGCTTGATAAAATAATAGGATTCATTATAGTGGTGAGGTGGGCTTGCCTGGCTTGGCAATATATCCTTGGTATTGACCTTGATGTTCCTCAGGTTCACTCCTCCCATCCAGTTCCTTCCCGATCGTATCTAACGTCGTAAACAGGAAAAGGAACAACACTCCAAAAACATGACAAAGCCACAAGGACATAAACAGCAAGCATCGCACAAGATATTAAGCTCACAATCAAAAGAAAACAACTCCTTTAGCTAAACAACAACAAACAACAAAGTCCATAGAGCTAAGACAAACAACAGATACACCTAAGAAGATATACACAACAACCTTATTTGTCAAAAAGGTAGTTTTAACTGAACACTAAAGCAAACCGTCTCTTAGGGTGATTAGATCATTTAACAAGGGTTGTTATATTAGTTGCAGGAAATACTTCAAACAGAAGTACTTAATTGTTTAGAAAATACTTCAAACAAAAGTATCTTAATTGTTTAGGAAATACTGCAAACAAAAGTATCTTAATTGTTTTGGAAATACTTCAAACAAAAGTATCTTAATTGTTTAGGAAATACTTCAGACAAAACTAGGTGAACACACAAGAAAGTATTAATATTAACACTAGCATTGAGCACACTCACATGCAACCATGTTACTAGCTCAAGAAACACCTACTATCAAGTACTAAGCAACCAACAATCACACAGTAAACAAGTGTTGACAACAATATTGAAGTAAACAAACCATACAACAATCATTACAAAGCACAAACAATTACTGGATAGTATTTAACACACAAACATATCCACAAGCAAAGCATATGGAACACAATTTATGTTATTATTAGGGTACAAAAACTAGTAGAAAACAGGCTAACAGTCCCGGTTGGTAAGGGCCTCCAGTCCCGGTTTAGCAACCGGGACTGCGGTATCGGGACTAAACACCCCCAATCTATAGTCGCGGTAGGATCTGCAAATGGGACAAAAAGGTATCAACGTGGGCGCGCAGGTGAGCTGCTCGGCGTTTACTTTTTGTCTCGGTTTGTATTACAAACCGGGACTAATAAGTTTGAGGGGTTTTAGGTTTTAGCATTTTATTATTATTTTGTTTTATGTTTTATGTTTTATTTATGATTTAAACTATTGTTTGTAAGTTACAATTACACACATGGATGCATATATTATATGAAGTGTCTAACAAGAATTGATCCATATATATTACATATCCAACGAGACTCGTATCAAGTTAAAAAATGTATCGTATATACATAAGTGTCGTCCCAACACGATCATTATTACATAAAAATCATTATTTACGGTTTACATTGTATTCTCCTGTTGGGGCTATGACCTCGTTATGGATGGCAATGGGTACCCATTACCCGCGTACCCTGCAGGGATAAACCCTGTTAGGATGAGGGTTTGAGAAAACAAAATACCTATGGGTATATAAATGGGAAAATGTTATACCCATCGGGTGAAGAGGGTACGGGTAGGTTTATTTAACCCATACCAGCAAACCCATGTACCCTCCTAATTATTCAACGACTGACAAGTAGGTCTCTAAATCATAACATGCATGAGCTGACAAGTATGGGTGACAACTATATGTTGTTGTTTTATGATTGTGTGGTGATGTTTATCATTATAATGTGTTGCTTTTTATGTGCAAGCGCAAGTGCTGCTATTTATATGTGTTGTTTATGCGTAAGTATTGTTGTGTACGACTATTTTGCATTTATATGTGTGTTGCAAATGAGGGTATTATTACCCGCGGGTAACCCTTTACCCTGTCGGGTGAAGGGTATGGGAAAAATTTATACCCGCAGAAGGGTATGGGTAAGGGTGACGGGTAAGGTTGAGAGCGACGGGTAAGTGTATGGGGAGGCTTCACCCTTACCCATACCCTGCGGGTGCCATCCATAGACCTCGTCAAGCAGAAATCCACAAATTTCCTCTTGAATTCCTCTAGAGCGTTGATATGGAGTGAGATGCTCTCGTAGATTCATTTGCTGGATATATCAAGCGAAGACGGTGAATATAAATACACCAAGCACTAGTGGAAAAAGGCTTATAGGTGGGATGACCTTTTGTGGCGCACCAGCAACCCATGCGCCACAAACTCTTTTAGTGGTGCACCACAAATGTGCGCCACAGATATCTGTGGCGCAGAAAATAAATATGCGCCACTGATTATGTCGTTTTTGTGGTGCACCGAGCAATATGCGCCACAAAAATATGGTGGGCCCCGCCAGATTGGTCTGATTTTAGAAATCAGAGGCATATTCTGTGGCGCACAAAGCAAATGCGCTATAGATAATTCACGTTCTGTGGCGCACCCTGTAGAATGCGCCACAAAAAGTTGACATTCTGTGGCGCATGGATCTGGTGCGCCACAGAATGTTAACTTTCTGTGGCGCATATGGAGCTGGTGCGCCATAGATAGTTTTCCCGCTTTTTCTTCCCTTTTTCCCGCCATTTATCTGCTCTCCTCTTGCTATAAAATCCACCTCCGGTATGAAATTTGGAATTATAGATTTTCAGTCTAGCTAGGTGTGTAAGGATGGTTTGTGTTGGTCCTTGCAATAAGTGTGCTTCTGGCGGGTTCCATAGTCCCGCCGCCGAGTATCTCGCGTGTATTTCCCATAATTTGCATGTTGAGGGTAGGAAAGTGTATCACGGCGAACTTATTGAGAGTGAGAGCCATCTAGCTTTGTTGCGAGCCAAGCTATGCGGCGCTAGGTATCCATATCGGAGCCCTAACCAAATTCGTCGTGAATTGATTAGGATTCGAGTCAGGTTTAACAAGAAAGTTGAGAAGGGCAAGTTCAAGACTCAATGGGATCTTGATTCATACGCTGTGTCTTACTGTTGGGTAGATGAGAGCGATGATTCCGATGACTTCATGCCGTCATCCAAGGCCCTGAAGTCAGAAAAAGCGTCGAAGGGGAAGGGCAAGAAGGTTGAATCGTCGTCCAAGAAGAAGAGTGAATCATCGTCAAAGCGCAAGGGCGCTGCATCAACGGATTGAGTTTTGTTGTGTATCTTTAATTCATTTCAGCTATGTTATATCGTCAATTGAGTTGTGATGTAATATCTTTGTGAACTGAATACATGAGTTGTGTGTTGTATATATATATCTTCATAATTTGTCATGTACGTTTTATATGTGATGTTGGTTTGAGTTGTGTATACTATTGAAGTTTAACATCTTTATAATATCTTTGTACCAACTTAGTTGAATTATCACAATTGAATAGGGTCTTTTTATAATTAAGATTTTTGGATGTTGGTTATATATATCAATTTGTCGTGTGTTATATATAAGAATAGGTTTTTTATCATTAAAATTTCATTAAATCTTTTTCTGTGGCGCATCGTACTGATTTCTATGGCGCATTGATTTCTATGGCGCATCCGGCCTCTTTCTGTGGTGCAGCCAGACCATGCGCCACAGAAAACCTTACCAAAAAAAACCCAGCTACCCCTACCCCGCGCCGCACAACCTTATCCTCTCGCGCGCCGCCGGCGCGTCTCCTCCCGGTCGCAGGGCAACTTGCCGCCGCCGGCGCGCCTCCTCCCGCTGCGTCCTCGACGCCCCGCGCACGCGCGCACACATTGACTCGCACGCCGCCGGCGCGCCTCCTTCCGCTCATAGCGCAAGTCGCCGCCGCCGGTGCGCCTCCTCCCGTTGCGCCCTCGACGCCCCGCGTGCTGCACCGGCGCCTCCTCCCGCTGCGCCCTCGACACATCGCGCCCGCGCGCGCGCACGTTTACTCGACGCCGCTGGCGCGCCTCCTCCTGCTGCGCCCTCGACGCCCCGCGCACGCGCGCACGGTGACTTGCGCGCCGCTGGCGCGCCTCCTTCCGCTCGCAGCGCAAGTCGCCGCCACCGGTGCGCCTCCTCCCGTTGCGCCCTCGACGCCCCGCGTGCTGCACCCGCGCCTCCTCCCGCTGCGCCCTCGACGCCCCGCGCCCGCGCGCGTGCAAGGTGACTCGACGCCGCCGCCGCGCCTCCTCCCGCTGCGCCCTCGACGTGCCTCATGCATTACCGCACCGAAGGTGCTTTGCTCTCCACCGAAAGTGAATTTGTGCACTGTTTTTTTGCATTTTGTTTTGTGTTTGAAAGCATTTAAATGTAATATGATATGTGTTGCAATTGAAAGCAACCATTTAATCTGTCCAATATATGATATGTGTAGCATTTGAAAGCACTTAAGCAAGAATTTTTGCTCATGTGTGATGAATACTATTTGCTTAGGGCATGGTATGTGTAGCATTTATTTGCAAGAATTTGAAAGCATTTAATCTGTCCAATATATGATATGTGTAGCATTTTTTGCACTTAAGCAAGAATTTGTGCTCATGTGTAGCATTTGAAAGCACTTAAGCAAGAATGTGTAATGATTTTTGGCCGATGATTAAATAGATGGTTGCGTGTTACATCTTTAGAGAGGTGTGAGTGAACCATGTTGTCTGAACATATATACAATGTTCATTCCACTTTGTTCGCTGACACCGTCTCTAAATTTCATATGTGACTGATCAATCCCATATGAGGACTTGCTTCTTTTTGTTCGGTGGTTTATAATTGCATTTTATGTTTTGTACTATTTACCATCTTGTGATATGTCGATGATTAAAATGTTTTGATACATGTTTCAGGGGTGGGGCTAGTGAGCCTTGTGATATGCATGAGTGCACATATCTCGTGCATCCTACCTGGCTCGCTAGCTCCATCAGTGAAGCATGTCGCTTCTAATTATGAGGCCTTGCTAGCTTGTTTTTGTTGAGTATTCTTTAACTTGCATTTTACCATCTTTTGTTATGCCGATGATTAAAATGCAGTGACAACTTGAAATCCCGAGATGGAGTAAGCGAGGCCACTGTGATGCGACCCATGATGTATAGGAATACACAATTTTTGCATCCCATTGGCTTTTGCTTACTCCGTCTCGGACCATTTGTGTGTTTCTATTCTAATTAAGTATGAGGCAAAATTTTCTTTGGACCGAATTTAAGATGACTAATTTTGTCCGAGATTAGATGGTTTCACGTTACATCTTCAGGGAGGTGTGAGTGAACCATTTTGTCTGAACATATACGTAGTGTTCATTCCACGTTGTTCGCTCACACCATCTCTGAAGCAATTCCATATGAGGCCTTGTTTGTTATTTTTCTTGACTGCCTTTTAATTTACTTGCATTTTACCTTCTTTTGCTATACATTTTCTGCATCTCACTAGATTTCAGACACGTCATCTCTAAATTTGTTGTACTAACTGCTTAACCTCCTCTTATGTAGCACCCCCGAGAGCCAGGCTAGACAAATTCCAGATATTCTTCTGATATAAGCCTAACCTTGATCTCGAGAGCCAACAGCTGAACAATCGGTAACACAACAGTGACTCTACGACTCAAAGCACTATTATACAAACTCTTAGCAGAGTGAAGATAGCAAATATTACAAGCAGAGGTCACTGACCCAAACAACTCATCAAACAGCGAAAGCAAATTATGTTATGCTACATAACAAGAACCAAAAGGCCTAAGAGGCCATAACATAAGCGACGTCCCGCCCATCGATTCCAGGCTGCTGCTCGGGAACCCCGATCTACTCGTCGATGTCCAGGTAGAAACCGGCAGTGGAGTTGGAACCTTCACCTGTCCAAAAAGTGCGCAAGGCTGAGTACAGGAGGTACTCAACAAGACTTAATTAACCTATTATATATCTGCCCGTTCAGGGAGTAATCATGAATGTCTTTGCATAAAGCCATCTTTGTTTTTCAAATCGAGGGAGGAGAGAGAGTCTCGCATCTGTAGACTTTTAAAATGGGATAAGGGAACAACACCTCTGACCTCATCCTCCATCTTCTGTAGCCACCGAGATGCCATCGCTTGCACCACCCTCAAGAATCACCCCCTCGCTCAACCCGAGGAAGTAACCCTAACCATCCTTAGTTGACAGTTTTATGATAAATTTTAAGTTGTCTATGATCACCGAAATAAGGTACCAAGTCGTCCGTAACCGTGGACACGGCTTTCCGAAAAGATTTACCCTGCAGGGGGTGTAACTACCCACACGCGCCAACCAACCGATACGCCAGACTTTAGCACTCTACCTGGGAGTGCCGGCTGGAGAGTTGGCCACGACCTTTCCCAAGCTTCGCTTATGTTCATGAGCCACAGCAGTAGATCTGACCACGCGCAGCGGTCTCTAGTGCGGGTTGCCAGGGTCAACATGTGGACCGCAGCCCTGTTGCCCAGCCCTAAATTTTCTCCTCAAATCATTTTACCGCACCCGCAAATGGAATACTCGAACTAGTGGCTTCACGTAGTAGGCTAGGCAAGTTGGAGTCGAGGGGGAAATGAATACCCCGTGTGGATGCACGAATAGTCTTGGTTCCGAACCCAGGAACTCAGTTCCTACTGTCGACGAGAACGAGACAATCCACCACAATCCCAATGTGGCCTCTCGTCCAAGTCTTTAACAATAAATAAATCATGTGTACTTATTCCATCCCAATCCTCTCAACTGGATGGAGAAAGGAACAACTAAGCAAGCCTAAGCGGCGATGCAACGCAAGGAACCCTCTATACCTTGACCAAAACATCTTTGAACCGTATGCATAACACAAGAATCAGATACTTTGGAAATCTTATATGTGCAGATATAAGGTTATGCTTGCCTTGCTCTTCAGTAGCTGGGTATTGGTCTTCGGAGGCGTTGCAGACACTCTCGGGCTCAGATCCTATCGCGAAGAACCAAATACCGGAAAGGAATGACACAATCAATACAATATTGATGCGATGCGCAATCACATGAATGATATGTCATTTTAGAATTTCCTAGATGCAAGCACCAAATTAAATGGATGAATATAACATACCCATAATTTAAATTAGGGTTTATTAAGGTGAGACTAATAACATTATTTTTCTTGTATGGAATATGTATGATTATAGTTGAATAGATTTTATTTTTCTGAGTATTTTGATATAAAAATCATATTTTTCTGATTTAAAATGAATTAGTTATGAATTTTTCAAAGTTTAAACAATTTAATTCAAATTAAATCATTTGTTAATTCCATTTTAAATAATTATAATTTAAATAAATATTATTGGACCCACATGTCATAACTTTAATAATTACATAAAACATTATTTGGAAATGAATAGAATTCTGACAAGGGGTCCCACCTGTCAGGGAATAAATAAATACAGAAATAATTTTTAAATTCCAGAAAAGAAAAAGAAAAGGGCTGATGACGTCAGCTGACGTCATCCACGGCCAAATCCCCACTGCTGATCACGATTCTCTCGGACCAGAGGGAATTGGGGCGATTGAGATGCAGCAGAAGGAAGAGGAGGCCGAGGTGGACCAGGAAGTGGCGGCGCTGTGACCAAATGGTCACCGGAGTTACTCTGGTGCCTCGCCGGAGCGGAGCACGACGGCGGCGCTTGACGATCGGGCTAACCAGAGAGAAAGGGAGTGAGAGGAGGGCACGGGGAGGACCGCAGGATCAACCTGAAGCTCGTAGAAGTGTCGAGGAGGCGAGGGGAGCTCGGGGTTGGCCGGAAATCGTGGTCGACGGCGGCGGACCCGACGAAGGGAATCGATGTTTCCCGCGGCTTCGCGGCTTCCCAGCACAAACCGCTCGAGGAGGAGGAAGAGGAGAGCGAGGCGGTTCTTCTGGTCTTCTCGCCGGAGCAGGAGGTGGCCGGAATTCGCCGGAGTTTCTCGCCGGACGTAGCTAGGGTTTCGGGCGAGCTGAGGAAGAAGAGACGAGATGGGAATGGCTTAGGGTTTTTCTCCGGCGGCAGGCGACCTTCTTGTAGTCCAGGGAGGGGCGGCGGCACGTATCTTGGCGCAGAAGAGGCAGGGGACGGCGAGGCGCTCGACAGCGCACGGCGGCGCCGTCGGAAGCTCGAAGACGATGGTTTTCTTCTGAAAACCCCTCTAAAGATCTTACTTTTTGCCAGATTCTTTCACAAACAGGCCCCTGGTTACTTATTTAAAAGGTTTGGGCTTTTCTGTGAAGAGAAAAATTTGCAGAAAAATACTAGGAGATTCAAAATTTCACAAGGAAGCCATTGGCAGTCCTGGATTTTGAAAATTTGGAATATTTTGAGTTCACCAAGAATAGCAAGAGTTTAACCCTTTCTTTCAAAAGCAACATGTGAATTTTAAATGCAAATTCTTATCCAAATTAAATGAGATGCATGCAATGCTCAAAACACACCTTATATTCCACTTAGCAAACTTGGGATGTTACAGATCTACCCTCCTTACAAGAATCTCGCCCCGAGATTCCTAGGTTTTAGAAAAGAAGTCGGGATACTCAGATCGGAGACGATCTTCGCGTTCCCAGGTTGCTTCCTCCTCAGAGTGATGAGACCACTGAACCTTGAGGAACTTGATGCTCTGACGACGAGTTTTACGCTCGGCTTCATCAAGGATACGGATAGGATATTCACGATAGGTTAGATCCTCTTGAAGGTCAAGAGTCTCATGATCAACACCACGAATGGGGTTTTTGAAGCAACGCTTCAACTGGGAAACATGGAAGACGTCATGGACGTCTGGAAATTTTGAGGGTAGTTCCAATTGGTAGGCAAGCTTTCCACGATTAGCAAGAATGCGAAAGGGACCAACATAGCGAGGAGCCAGTTTGCCTTTGATACCAAATCGACGGACACCCCGAAGAGGAGTGACCCTGAGATAGGCATACTCGCCAACTTCATAGTGAACATCTTGGTGATGGCTGTCATAGTAGCTCTTCTGACGGGACTGAGCTGTTTTGAGACGTTCACGGACGATATTGACTTGATCTTCTGCTTCTTTGATGATATCTGGCCCAAAGAGTGATCTCTCACCAGTTTCGGACCAGTTCAAAGGGGTACGACATCTCCTGCCATATAAAGCTTCAAAGGGTGCCATACCAATGCTAGATTGGAAGCTGTTGTTGTAACTGAATTCAGCGAATGGAAGACACTTCTCCCAATTCTTCCCGAAGGATATGACACAGGCTCTTAACATGTCCTCAAGAATCTGATTGACTCGTTCTGTCTGACCACCGGTTTGAGGATGATAAGCTGTGCTGAAAGAAAGATGGGTTCCCATAGCTTGTTGGAAACTGGACCAGAACTTGGAGGTAAACAGACTCCCACGGTCAGAGATGATCTTCTTCGGAACACCATGAAGAACAACTATCCGGGAGACATACAGATCTGCTAACTGAATAGCGGTAATATCTTCTCGAACAGGAAGGAAGTGAGCAACCTTGGAAAGGCGGTCCACGACTACCCAGATAGCATTGTTTCCCTTTTGAGTCTTTGGAAGACCAGTGATGAAATCCATACCAACTTCATCCCACTTCCAGACAGGAATGGAAAGGGGTTGAAGGGTACCAGCTGGCCTTTGATGTTCAGCTTTAACGCGACGACAAACGTCACATTCTGCCACAAACTTAGCAATTTCTCGCTTCATCCGGGACCACCAGAATCTCTGACGAAGGTCCCTATACATCTTAGTGCCACCAGGATGGATAGAGAGAGGTGACTCATGAGCTTCCCGGAGGATTAGGGCTTTCAACTTCTGGTGGTTCGGTACCACTAGACGGTCACCGAAGTAGACAATACCTTTATCATCAAGGGAGAAACATTTATCCACTCCGCTAACAATGTTCTCTTTTGTCTGGATAATTTCAGAGTCTAGCTTCTGAGCAGCCCTGATCTTGTCCTCAAGAGAGGGTTTCACCTCTAGATTCGCGAGAAATCCACTAGGAACAACTTCAAGGTTGAGTCGTGCAAACTCCTCATAGAGGGAGGGTTGAGATTTCTTAAGTATCAGATTGTTGCAGTAAGACTTCCGACTTAGCGCGTCGGCAACAACATTCGCCTTGCCGGGTTGGTAGTTGAGACCCAAATCATAGTCTTTGAGGAGTTCCAACCATCTTCTTTGTCTGAGATTCAGATCCGGCTGGGTGAATAGATACTTCAGACTTTGATGATCCGAATAGACCTCGCAGCGATTACCAAAGAGATAATGTCGCCATTGCTTTAGAGCATGTACAACAGCAGACAGCTCTAGATCATGGGTTGGATAGTTCAGCTCATGTGGTTTCAACTGCCGAGAGGCATAGGCCACAACATGACCATCTTGCATCAACACACATCCGAGCCCCTGAAGAGAAGCATCACAGAAAACAACGAAATCCTTGCTCGTATCAGGAAGAACAAGAACTGGGGCAGTAGTCAACTTGGTTTTCAATACCTGAAAGCTTTCTTCTGCTTTTTCTGACCATTCAAACTTCTTTCCTTTCTTGAGAAGATCAGTCAGGGGCTTTGCAATCTTGGAGAAGTTCTCAATAAAGCGACGGTAATAACCAGCAAGTCCGAGAAAACTCCGAATCTCTTTAGCTGATTTAGGTGTCTCCCAATCCAAAACAGCTTGAACTTTCTCCGGAATGACGGTAACACCATCGGCTGACACAACATGACCAAGAAAGATAAGCTCCTTCAACCAGAATTCACACTTAGAGAACTTGGCATAGAGACGATGCTCACGAAGCTTGGTCAACACCAAACGCAGATGCTCTGCGTGTTCTTCTTCGGTTTTGGAATAGATTAGGATATCATCGATGTAGATCACGACGAACTTGTCAAGGTACTCCATGAATACTGAGTTCATCAGCCGCATAAAAGTGGCTGGAGCATTGGTAAGACCAAAGGACATCACGGTATACTCATAGAGACCATAACGAGTCTGAAATGCCGTCTTTGGAATGTCATCCTCCCGGATTTTGATTTGATGATAACCAGACCTCAGATCCATCTTGGAGAAGACAGTAGCACCAGCTAGTTGGTCAAATAGATCATT
The DNA here is from genome assembly GCA_026929855.1 of Poa annua. Lineage (NCBI taxonomy): Eukaryota > Viridiplantae > Streptophyta > Magnoliopsida > Poales > Poaceae > Poa > Poa annua. The sequence goes on along the minus strand of CM049426.1, from coordinate 59,937,914 downwards.
GATCCGAGGAAGAGGGTACTTGTTCTTGATTGTCACAGCATTCAACGGTCGATAGTCAACCACCAGTCGAGGAATGTTGGTGTCCCTCTTCTTAACAAAGAGTGCAGGGCATCCCCAAGAAGAGGTGCTAGGTTGGATAAATCCCTTTTCTTCCATCTCCTCTAACTGTCTCTTTAATTCCACCAACTCTTCCTTAGGCATGCGGTAAGGTCTTTTGGAGACTGGAGCAGTTCCAGGAACCAACTCAATAACAAACTCCACACTCCGATCAGGTGGCATACCAGGCAACTCCTCAGGAAAAACATCTGGAAATTCACGAACCACCTGGACGTCTTGAATCTCAAAGGTAGGTGTGGCGTCCATGGCACACAACTCTGAGCTTGGAAAAGATGTTGCGGAGGAAGGTACTGAGGAAGGAGACCAGTACCGAACAGTTTCACCAGAGGGATGGGTCATATTTACAGATCTGGCTGCACAGTCAATAACGGCCTTGTACCGTACCAGCCAATCCATGCCCAAGATGACGTCAAGATCAGTTGACTTGAGGGCAATGAGAGAGACGGGATAAGATAAAGAGCCTATAACAATGTTGGGTTCAGGGGCAGTCCAGATTGCCCGCCAACGAGATCCCGGGGTATTAATCTCCATAGAGATAGACATTTCCTCTAGAAGGATACCATGCTTTTGAGCGAATCCTTGCGAAATGAATGAATGCGATGCTCCGGAATCAAACAAAACTGTAGCTGGAATTGAGTTGAGATGAAGCGTACCAAGAATGACGCTTGGATCTTCTTCAGCAGCCTCAGCAGTGACATGGGTCAGACGACCACGTCCAGCTCCAGATGGTTTAGCATCCTTCTTTGGCGGGATAACTCCACCTTTAGCAGCATTCTGTGGGTACCCATAGGAGAAGTGACCGGGCTGACCACAGGTGTAGCAGATAAGTCCAGCTGGAGCAGCACCTGAGGGACGATAGCTTTGCCCACCACCATATGTCGAGGTAGAATGGGGTGCAGTTGGGCGAGGAGCATAACCAGCAGGCTTGGGTGCATATGGGGCTCTTGGAACAGCGCTATATGGAATGAACACACGGCGCTTCTTGAAGCCGGAGCCAGATGCACGAGGATCCCCGGAGACAGACCTCATAGCAGAATCCATTTCCTTTCTTCCATTCTCAAGGGTGATAGCCTGATTATACAGATCCTGAAAGGTCTGGAACTTAAAAGGTAGCAGCTCATACCGAAGTGCTGGGTTCAGGCCCTTGCGGAATAGCTCTTGTTTATCCGCATCATCGGTAACATCTCGAGGGGCATAGCGAGCGAGACGAGTGAACTCACGCCCGTAAGCCTCGATATTCAACCTTCCCTGGGACAGCTCCAGGAACTCCTTTCTTTTGATGTCCATTACTGCCTTAGGGATATAGGCAGCACGGAAAGCAGTACGGAATTGTTCCCAAGTGATCTCATGTCCCGGCGACCTTCCCACCAAGCGCCAGCTGCACCCTCTAGCTGGTAGGTGGCGAAGTTCACACGGTCATTGGCTTGAACATGGAGAGCAGCAAACTTACGCTCAATTGTACGGATCCAGTCATCAGCTTCAAGGGGCTCCTTGTATTCACCAAAGGTAGGAGGCTGAGCTTTAAGGAAATCTCCAAGTGTAGCACAGACATTGGGACGACGTTCTGTGTTCTGGGCCACTCGCTCAAGGAGATGTTCAGTCCGCACGCGATTGTTCTCGATGTTCTGAAGAACCTGCGCCATTGTGGGAGGTGGCGGCAGTTCATCATCATCATGGTGACGACCACCACGGCCCTGGCCACGGGTACCACTTGACATCCTGATAGCATAGAACAGAAACCACGAAGGTTAGATCCACCGGTAAACAGGGTAGATGAAAAGACGTGGAAAGTAACAGGATATCAATGATAAGAGATGGTCAAGCAGTAGAATTCAAGATTGGAAGAAGAAAGATACATGCTTCAGCGGAGTTGAAACATATAGAACACTCTGAGAATCCCAACCGAAAACAGGTACGAAAGAACACTACCCATCCTTCGAAATCCTAAGATTTTGAGATATGGGATGAGATGGTAAACCTTTAGAAATCAAATCAAGAAGAGAGGCTCCAAGAATAGATTCATGGATAAGGAGAAAAAGCATCCTATCAAGATTTTTGTCAATAGTTTTTAGCTTTCAAATAGGTTTCACAAACAATAAACTCAACATCGACCAACAAAAAGGGTTTCCTACAGGCAGTCCTGCTCTGATACCAAAACCTGTAGCACCCCCGAGAGCCAGGCTAGACAAATTCCAGATATTCTTCTGATATAAGCCTAACCTTGATCTCGAGAGCCAACAGCTGAACAATCGGTAACACAACAGTGACTCTACGACTCAAAGCACTATTATACAAACTCTTAGCAGAGTGAAGATAGCAAATATTACAAGCAGAGGTCACTGACCCAAACAACTCATCAAACAGCGAAAGCAAATTATGTTATGCTACATAACAAGAACCAAAAGGCCTAAGAGGCCATAACATAAGCGACGTCCCGCCCATCGATTCCAGGCTGCTGCCCGGGAACCCCGATCTACTCGTCGATGTCCAGGTAGAAACCGGCAGTGGAGTTGGAACCTTCACCTGTCCAAAAAGTGCACAAGGCTGAGTACAGGAGGTACTCAACAAGACTTAATTAACCTATTATATATCTGCCCGTTCAGGGAGTAATCATGAATGTCTTTGCATAAAGCCATCTTTGTTTTTCAAATCGAGGGAGGAGAGAGAGTCTCGCATCTGTAGACTTTTAAAATGGGATAAGGGAACAACACCTCTGACCTCATCCTCCATCTTCTGTAGCCACCGAGATGCCATCGCTTGCACCACCCTCAAGAATCACCCCCTCGCTCAACCCGAGGAAGTAACCCTAACCATCCTTAGTTGACAGTTTTATGATAAATTTTAAGTTGTCTATGATCACCGAAATAAGGTACCAAGTCGTCCGTAACCGTGGACACGGCTTTCTGAAAAGATTTACCCTGCAGGGGGTGTAACTACCCACACGCGCCAACCAACCGATACGCCAGACTTTAGCACTCTACCTGGGAGTGCCGGCTGGAGAGTTGGCCACGACCTTTCCCAAGCTTCGCTTATGTTCATGAGCCACAGCAGTAGATCTGACCACGCGCAGCGGTCTCTAGTGCGGGTTGCCAGGGTCAACATGTGGACCGCAGCCCTGTTGCCCAGCCCTAAATTTTCTTCTCAAATCATTTTACCGCACCCGCAAATGGAATACTCGAACTAGTGGCTTCACGTAGTAGGCTAGGCAAGTTGGAGTCGAGGGGGAAATGAATACCCCGTGTGGATGCACGAATAGTCTTGGTTCCGAACCCAGGAACTCAGTTCCTACTGTCGACGAGAACGAGACAATCCACCACAATCCCAATGTGGCCTCTCGTCCAAGTCTTTAACAATAAATAAATCATGTGTACTTATTCCATCCCAATCCTCTCAACTGGATGGAGAAAGGAACAACTAAGCAAGCCTAAGCGGCGATGCAACGCAAGGAACCCTCTATACCTTGACCAAAACATCTTTGAACCGTATGCATAACACAAGAATCAGATACTTTGGAAATCTTATATGTGCAGATATAAGGTTATGCTTGCCTTGCTCTTCAGTAGCTGGGTATTGGTCTTCGGAGGCGTTGCAGACACTCTCGGGCTCAGATCCTATCGCGAAGAACCAAATACCGGAAAGGAATGACACAATCAATACAATATTGATGCGATGCGCAATCACATGAATGATATGTCATTTTAGAATTTCCTAGATGCAAGCACCAAATTAAATGGATGAATATAACATACCCATAATTTAAATTAGGGTTTATTAAGGTGAGACTAATAACATTATTTTTCTTGTATGGAATATGTATGATTATAGTTGAATAGATTTTATTTTTCTGAGTATTTTGATATAAAAATCATATTTTTCTGATTTAAAATGAATTAGTTATGAATTTTTCAAAGTTTAAACAATTTAATTCAAATTAAATCATTTGTTAATTCCATTTTAAATAATTATAATTTAAATAAATATTATTGGACCCACATGTCATAACTTTAATAATTACATAAAACATTATTTGGAAATGAATAGAATTCTGACAAGGGGACCCACCTGCCAGGGAATAAATAAATACAGAAATAATTTTTAAATTCCAGAAAAGAAAAAGAAAAGGGCTGATGACGTCAGCTGACGTCATCCACGGCCAAATCCCCACTGCTGATCACGATTCTCTCGGACCAGAGGGAATTGGGGCGATTGAGATGCAGCAGAAGGAAGAGGAGGCCGAGGTGGACCAGGAAGTGGCGGCGCTGTGACCAAATGGTCACCGGAGTTACTCCGGTGCCTCGCCGGAGCGGAGCACGACGGCGGCGCTTGACGATCGGGCTAACCAGAGAGAAAGGGAGTGAGAGGAGGGCACGGGGAGGACCGCAGGATCAACCTGAAGCTCGTAGAAGTGTCGAGGAGGCGAGGGGAGCTCGGGGTTGGCCGGAAATCGTGGTCGACGGCGGCGGACCCGACGAAGGGAATCGATGTTTCCCGCGGCTTCGCGGCTTCCCAGCACAAACCGCTCGAGGAGGAGGAAGAGGAGAGCGAGGCGGTTCTTCTGGTCTTCTCGCCGGAGCAGGAGGTGGCCGGAATTCGCCGGAGTTTCTCGCCGGACGTAGCTAGGGTTTCGGGCGAGCTGAGGAAGAAGAGACGAGATGGGAATGGCTTAGGGTTTTTCTCTGGCGGCAGGCGACCTTCTTGTAGTCCAGGGAGGGGGGGCGGCACGTATCTTGGCGCAGAAGAGGCAGGGGACGGCGAGGCGCTCGACAGCGCACGGCGGCGCCGTCGGAAGCTCGAAGACGATGGTTTTCTTCTGAAAACCCCCCTGAAGATCTTACTTTTTGCCAGATTCTTTCACAAACAGGCCCCTGGTTACTTATTTAAAAGGTTTGGGCTTTTCTGTGAAGAGAAAAATTTGCAGAAAAATACTAGGAGATTCAAAATTTCACAAGGAAGCCATTGGCAGTCCTGGATTTTGAAAATTTGGAATATTTTGAGTTCACCAAGAATAGCAAGAGTTTAACCCTTTCTTTCAAAAGCAACATGTGAATTTTAAATGCAAATTCTTATCCAAATTAAATGAGATGCATGCAATGCTCAAAACACACCTTATATTCCACTTAGCAAACTTGGGATGTTACATCTTATGCCTGTAGACGATGGCGCCGTGCCGTCGTGGGTCGTCCGGCTTCCGCGGTGTTCAGGAGCGGCCCAACGGCACCTACTATGCCAAAATCCACGTGGGCAGATTTCGGCAGACGCTCGGGACGTACCCCACCCCGGAGGAGGCATCGAGCGTACGACGCGGTCGCGTGGGGTTTCTGGCGCCCGCGACGCGAGCTGAACTTCCCGGACTGTCAGGACATCGCGGAGGCGGAGTTCCTCGCGCCACGGCCAGCCCTTCTCAGCAACGAAGATCGTCGCCGCCACCGCCAGGTGCAGCGGCAGATCGACACCGCCGAGAACGACGAGGAGTTGATGTGCCAGTGGAGGGAGGACATCCCGGGTGACGTCGCCGCCGAGTTGGAGTTCTACAGGAGCCGAAGAGAGCAAAGGAGGGCAGACCATCGCCGCCGTTGGGAGGCCGCCGAGAATGCCAACAAGGATGACTAGGACATCAATGACTACAGGTGGTCCGACATTTCTATAACACCAGCTCCGAGGACGAGTAGTTTACTCGTGCGACTTGTTTTCTAGCTAGCTTAGCATTTATCTTGTTTAGGTTCTTACTACTGTGTATAAGACTTCTCTTAATTAGAACTATATATGTAGGTTCTAATTTATGTACTGGTTGAATATATATGTGTGAACTTGTAATATATATGTATAAATTATGTATATATACCTATATTTGTATAGCAGGAATATTTTTTCGAAAATTCCTGTTATTTATTTTGTGGCGCATGCTTTAGTTTTTTGTGGCGCACTACAACCACGTGTGCCAGTGCAATATTTCTGTGGCGCAGCAGAAAGGATGCGCCACATAATTTACAAAATTTCGGTGGCGCATCGAGGGGATTCGCCACAGAAATATATTTTAGTGGCGAGATAACTCTGGCGCACCCCCAATTTTTCTGGCTGCGCCACAGAAAGGTTAAAGGGTGCGCCACAGGTAGCCTTTTTTCCACTAGTGAAGAGTAAAATTGTGAATTGATATGTAAATTATTTACGTACCACCATATCTTTCCGCTCACTGACATACATGCGCATATACTCGCAGACGTAATATCCACATAGATTTGTCGGCGGTGGCTGTCTCCCGCACTTTACGAAAATAGAGTTCATATCAAGTAATAATAAAACATGACAATGCGATGTTGAAACTATAACTAAATAGAGTAATCTACTTATGTTGATTAGCTGAAAAGTCAGTTCTGGTTTAAATTGACCTTCTCCCGCACGTTTTACTTACGCAATGCTGCAGGCTTGCTAGGATTAAGTGCTTACCAAATGATCTCGGCCGCAATGAGAGTGATTGCCTATGGAGTTCCGGCTGACTACGCCGATGAGTATCTTCGCATTGGTGAGGATTCAACGATCGAGTCAGTTCGCACATTTGCGAAAACGATCATTCTGGTGTTCGGCAAAGAGTATCTTCGAGCACCCACCGAAGATGACACAAAAAGGTTGATGGCTGCCAATGAGAAGCGGGGTTGGCCGGACATGCTAGGCAGCATAGATTGTATGCATTGGACATGGAAAAACTGTCCAAAAGCTTGGCACGGGCAATGCTGCGGCAAGGGAGGCGATGCAACAAGTGTGTTAGAGGCAGTTGCATTCGAGGATCTATGGATTTGGCATTGCTTTTTCGGTTTGCCCGGCACGCTCAATGATATCAAATTTGGAGAGGTCCCATCTTCTTCGTAGGCTAGCCGAAGGTGATGCTCCCGCTTGCAACTTCACTGTTAGCGGGCATGATTACACAAAGGGATACTATCTTGCCGATGGTATTTCCCCTTCTTGGTGTACATTTGTGAAAACAATCTCCAAACCAAAAGAAAAGAAGGATGCATAATTTGCTAGGGTACAAGAGGTATGTCGAAAGGATATAGAGAGAGCATTCGGTGTCCTGCAATCTAGGTTTGCCATTGTTCGAGGACCTGCCCGTTATTGGAACAAGAAGACCCTTAAGAACATCATGACATGTTGTGTTGTTCTTCACAACATGATTGTTGAAGATGAAAGGGATTTCAACTAGGATTTCTCTTATGACAATGTTGGCAGCCGTGTGAAGCCAGCAAGAAACCCGGATTCTGTACAAGCATTCCTTGAAATATACAGGGAGATTGAGAGTGAGGAGACCCACAAACAACTGCAGCTAGACCTCATTGAGCACCATTGGCAGTTACACGGGCATAAATTTTTCATCTCGTTTGAGTTCATGTTTTATTTTATTTTATTCATTTGAGTTCATGTATGATTGGTACTATTATTTCCAAATGGCACATTTGTCTTCTAATATTGCTGAGTCAACATTTTCATTGGAGTACTGTAATAATTTGGATTATTGTTTGAGCTACGATAATATGTTACATTGTCAAATGTGTGATATTTCCAGAAAATGATGAATATTGCATGGTTTAAGGTTCACGGAAACGAGCCTTGCAATAGCCGTACCCGTAAAGCAGAACCTTAAATCAGAATTTGAATCTGAAAAAAAAATATTCTAACCTGAAGTTGTACAGAAATAATATGTTCTTCTTGAAAAGTTGTTTCTTCAAAAAAATTGAGCAAGTTGTTCTCCGTTTCCCCCGAGTTTATTTGTAAGGTATGTACATGAACTCGATCTAGGTCAATGAACCCAACTTGATAAATCCGGTTCCTCCTACACTCAATAATCTTCATTCTACATAGTAGCATACAAAATAATGTAGTGAGTACAGTTATATATTATAAGAAAATGATATTAGCTTTAATTAATCACTTACAAACAATAGCAGCTGACGATAGATTTGTCGAGAGCCTTCTGGTTGAATAGTTGAAAGAGTTTGTCAAAGTCAATATGAATCGTCTGTTCTCCCATGAAGTAATGCTCATCTCTAAGTTTAACAGACAGTATCTCGTCCCCATCTGCTGAGGCATCCTTGTACCATTTATGTAATGCTCGCATTTTTGTAGATAGGTTGGCCCAGTCCTCCTTCATGACCAGATCCTTCCCAAGGCGATATTGCAATGCCTCGGGAGCAATGTCGGCCTCGGGAGCAATCTCATACCCTTCTGGTATCACAATCTTGGATGCCAACTTAGCGGAGCAACGCCACATCTCTTCTGCTTTGTTTTCTCAAACCCCTCATTATCTGCCTTGTCAATACAACGATCATAGTCCGATAGTAAGTTTAAAACATGTTGGGGTGGTTGAATACAATGTTTCAGGAAGAACTCTATTTTTTTCCGGATCAATTGATACATCTAGCATGTTTTCCACGGGGGTCCTATAAGGTAAGGAAACTTTGGAGGACTCTTGGGGACCTTTGGAAGCGGCGACAATTTCGGCTTAGTAGGCGGAGGTGGGCACTTAGTCAAGTTACCCCAGTTGACCTGGCTGATCTTCCGCTTTCCCGCCCTGTACTCAGCCAAAGGAGGTTCAGGCTACTGAAGTTGCGGCGAGGATCGAGGTGGAGTCATGTAGGTGTCGTCGTCGTCCCTATCGAAGTTCATTGGACTTGGAGGTGGTGGAGGTGAGAGAGACCGTGGCCTCTGCGTCGAGCCTGGAAATATGATGTATTTCTTTTTCCATAAAATGATTCCATGCCTGACTTCTTCCAGGGTCGCCTCCCCTTCAGGGCCAGGGTGGTCAATCTCTAATGTCTCGCATCGAAGATACAATTTCCTCCACCCCAACACGAGCATACCCAGCTGGAACCTCGCGGCAATGACAACACACTTCAGGATCAACTTTTAAAGCAAATCTGACGGCCACCTTCACAGATATGTTCTTCATTGGCTAGTGTAGCTCACATTCAGTCTTATCTTCGATATTATCCATGGGGTAGAGATCCATCGGTGATGCATCAATTTCTCCATCATCGTCATGCGACCCCGTGGAAGTCACACTGCTCCTCAGTGATGGGCCATCAGCTGCAGGATCAATGTAAATGTGGTTGGCCTTTGGACGGCTTGAAAATTTCTCCTGCATCTTCGTATACATCACAAAGAGCAGCTTGTTCCTTTCTTCCACCTTCTTAAGCCGGTCTGCCGCCTGCTGCTCCCTCCTCTTCGTTGCTCTGGCTCGGCTTCTATAAGTTTGATAGTCCTCATGAAACCCCATCTTCCAAGGAACACCTCCATTGCCTCATGTTCGTCCTCCCTTCTCAGGATTTCCGAGTGCCTTTGTCAGCTCGTCTTTCTCTCTATCCGGAATGAACGTTCCCGCCTCCACCTCGGCTCCTGCTTTTTTAAGATCATCGAAGGGAGTCAACACTGCTTTCTTCGTCGGATCACGAAGAACCAACTCCCATGTTTCCTTCTCCAACGTCATACCATGCACCATTAGGAAGTTTCCTGCTCTCTAGGCATGGCAGTCTTGTAGCCACCTGGCCCCAAATTATGATGGAGAACCTTTTTCTTGGCATTATCCACATTCTTTTTGGACTCTCAAGAGCTTCTTCCTATTCCTTGTACGTCACGAAATCATCCCAGTTATCTCGTAACCTCTCGTTTGTTCCCTTAAACTCCAGAGTAATTTTCCCACTCTTATCATACTTCGCCCACGTTCTTTTTTTGTGGTTTTGGAATTGTTTGTCCATCTTCTTCAGGATCTACACCTTGACTTTGGCCTTCCAGGCCGTTGTTTTGTAACATCCCAAGTTTGTTAAATAGAAATAAAAGGTGTGTTTTGAGCATTACATGCATCTCATCTAATTTGACCAAGAATTTGCATTAAAAAATTACATGTTTGCTTTTAAAAGAAAGGGGTAAAATCTTGTTATTCTTGGTGAACTCAAAACATTCCAAATTTTCAAAATCCAATACTGCCATTGGCTTCCTTGTGAAATTTTGAATCTCCTAGTATTTATGAAGAAAACTGGCAAATAATTAAATTTCTAGGGGGGTTTTCAGAAAAAGGTGTCGTCTCCTTCCGTCTGACGGCGCCGTCGTGCGCTGTCGTGATACTCGCCGTCCCCTGCCTCCTCTGCGACGCGATTCGCACCGCCGACCTCGACGGCATACAAGTAGACGATGCCGCCGCCGGGGAAAACCCTAGTTTCTCTTCTCCTCCTCCATTTCTTCCCCAACTCGCCGAAACCCTAGCCACGGGTTGCCGGCGATTTCCGCTGTCCCCGTCCATCTCTTGCTCCGGCGAGCAGCTCGGAAGTTGTGCGTTGATAATCTCCACCTCCTCCTCGAGCCGTTCGTGCAGGGAAGACCGGAGACCGGAGAAATCGTCGAATCCCTTCGCTCGGTCCGCCGTCGTCGACCTCAAACTCCGGCCGTCCCCGAACTTGCCTCGCCTCCTCGACGCCTCCACAAGCCTCGGGTCGTCGCCGCGGTCCTCCCCGTGCCCTCCTTCTTCTCCCTCTCGTGGTGGTTCGACGGGCCGCCGTGCTCCCCCTCAAGCCGCCGCACGGGCGTGTCACCGGAGCAACTCCAGTGACCACTGAGGGGCGGCGTCACCACCAGTTGGTCCGCCTCGACCCTCTCTCACGATTGCCGCATGGCAATTCGACCAATTTGCTCGAAATCGAGCAGATCGTGCTCGGCAACGGAGGATTGCCATTGATGACGTCATCTGACGTCATCATTTCTTTTTCTTTTATCATTTCTGATAATTCAAATCCTTTTCTGTAATTGTTTAAATCTATGACATGTGGGACCATGTTGTCAGGTTTTTAATCTTTTCATTACTATTTTCTGAAATGATTAAAAGTATGACATGTGGGGCCAATTTATTTAAATAAATTTGAAATTTGAATTAAATTGTTTAAACTTTGAAAATCCATAACTAATTCATTTTAAATCAGAAAAATATGATTTTTATATCAAAATATTCAGACAAATAAAATCTATTCAATTATAATTTAATCATACATATCCCATAAAATGAAAATAATGTTATTAGTCTCACATTAATAAACCCTACTTTTAATTATGGGTATGCTTTATACGCCCCTTTAATTTGATGCTTGCATCTAGGGTGTCCTAAATGACATATCATTCATGTGATTGCGCAATGCATCAATATTGTATTGATTGTGTCATTCCTTTCCGGTATTTGGTTCTTCGTGGTAGGATTCGAGCCCGAGAGTTTTTGCAACGCCTCCGAAGATCAATATCCAGCTACTGAAGAGCAAGGCAAGCATAACCTCTTATCTGCACATATACGCTTTCAAAAGTATTTGATTCATATGTTATGCATACGGTTCAAAGATGTTTTGGTCGAGGTATAGAGTGTCACTTGCGTTGCCTCGCCGCTTAGACTTGCTTAGCTGTTTCTTTGTCTACCCAGTCAAGAAGGTTGAGGTGGAATGGGTATGCATGATTTATTTATTATTATCTCTAAAGACTTCGACGAGAGGCCACATTGGGATTGTGGTGGGTTGTCTCGTTCTCGTCGACATTAGGAACTGAGTTCCTGGGTTCGGAACCAAGACTATTCGTGCATCCACACGGGGCTCGGAAACCCCTCGACTCCAACTTGCCTAGCCTACTACGTGAAGCCACTAGTTCGAGTGTTCCATTTGCATGTGCAGTAAAATGGTTTGAGGAGAAAATTTAGGGCTCGGGTCAGGAGAGTGTGACGCTCTGATCTTGACCTAGGCAAACCGCACTAGGGATCGCTGAGATGGCAGTCTGACCTACTGTTGTGGCTCATGGACATAGGCGAAGCTTGGGAAAGGTCGTGGCCAACCCTCCAGCCGGCACTCCCAGGTAGAGTGCTAATGTCTGGTGTATCGGTTGGTTGGCGCGTTGGGTAGTTACACCCCCTGCAGGGTAAATCTTTTCGGAAAGTCATGTCCACGATTATGGACGACTTGGTACCTTATTTCGGTGATCATTGACAACATTAACATGATGCTAAAACTTGACAACTAAAGGGTGGTTAGGATTGCTTCCTCGTGTTGAGCGAGAGGGCGATTCCTGTGGGTGGTGCAAACGATGACATCTCGGTGGCTACATAAAATGGAGGATGAAGTCAGAGGTGTTATTCACTTACCCCATTTTAAAAGTCTACTGATGCGAGATTCTCTCCTCCCTCGATTTGAAAATAAAGTTGGCTTTATGCAACGAACATCATTCTTACTCTGTGAACGGGGCAAATATATAATGGGTTAAATAAGTCTTGTTGATTACCTCCTGTACTCAGTCTTGCGCACTTTTTGGATAGGTGAAGGTTCCTACTCTACTGCTGGTTTCTACATGGACATCGACGAGTAAATCGGGGTTCCCGGGCAGCAGCCTGGAATTGATGGGCGGGACGTCGCTTATGTTATGGCCTCTTAGACTTTTTGGTTCTTGTTATGTAGCATAACTTAATTTGCTTTCGTTGTTTCATTAACTGTTGGGTCATTGACCTCTGCTTCTAATATTTGCTATCTTCACTTTGCTAAGAGTTTGTGAAATATTGCTTTGAGTCGTAGAGTCACTGTTGTGTTACCGAATGTTCAACTCTTGGCTCTCGAGATTGAGGTTAGGCTTATATCAGATGGATATCTGGGATTTGTCTAGCCTGGCTCTCGGGGGTGCTACAGGTTTTGGTATCAGAGCAGGACTGCTTGTAGGAAACCCTTTTTGTTGGCCGATGTTGAGTTTAGTGTTTGTGAAAACTATTTGAGAGCTAAGATTATCTACAAAAATCTTGATAGAATGTTTTTTCTCCTTATCCATGAATCTATTCCTGGAGCCTCTTTTCTTGATTTGATTTCTAAAGGTTTACTATCTTATCTTATACTTCAAAATCTTAGTATCTCGAAGATTGGGTAGTGTTCTTTCGTACCTATTTTTGGTTGCGATTCTCAGAGTGTTCTATATGCTTCAATTCCGCTGAAGCATGTATCTTTCTTCTTCCAAGCTTGAATTTAAACAGCTTGTCAATCTCTTAACACTGATATCTTGTTACTTTCCCACATCTTTTCATCTATCCTGTTTACCGATGGATCTAACCTTCGTGGTCTCTGTTCTATTCTATCAGGATCTCAAGTGGTACTCGTGGTCAGGGCCGTGGTGGTCGACACCATGGTGATGATGAACTACCGCCACCTCCCACAATGGGGCAGGTTCTTTAGAACATCGAGAACAATCGGGTGAGGACGGAACATCTCCTGGAGCGTGTGGCGTAGAACACAGAACATCGTCCCAATGTCTGTGCTACACTTGGAGATTTCCTTAAACCTCAGCCTCCTACCTTTGGTGAATACAAGGAGCCCCTTGAAGCTGATGACTGGCTCCGAACAATTGAGCGTAAGTTTGCTGCTCTGCATGTCCAAGCCAATAACCGTGTGAACTTCGCCACCTACCAGCTAGAGGGTGCGGCTGGCGCTTGGTGGGAAGGTTTCTTCACGTTGCAGGCGCCGGGACATGAGGTCACTTGGGAAGAATTCAGTACTGCCTTTCGTGTCGCCTATATCCCTAAGGCGGTAATGGACATCAAAAGAAAGGAGTTCCTGGAACTGTCTCAGGGAAGGCTGAATATCGAGGCTTACGGGCGTGAATGAACTCATCTCGCTCGCTATGCCCCTCGAGATGTTACTGATGATGCGGATAAACAAGAGTTGTTCCGCAAGAGCCTGAACCCAGTACTTCGGTATGAGATGTTACCCTTTAAGTTCCAAACCTTCCAGTATATGTACAATCAGACTATCACCCTTGAGAATGGAAGGAAGTGGATTCTGCTATGAAGTCCGCCTCTGGGGATTCTCGTGCATCTGGCTCTAGTTTCAAGAAGAGCCGTGTGTTCATTCCATATAGCGCTGTTCCAAGAGCCCCCTATGCACCCAAGCCTGCTGGTAATACTCCTCGCCCAACTGCACCACATGCTACTTCGACCTATGGTGGTGGGCAAGGCTATCGTCCATCAGGTACTGCTCCAGCTGGACTTATTTGCTACACTTGTGGTCAGCCCGGACACTATGCTTGGGGTTGTCCTCAAAGGAACACTGGTGGTGGAACACCTCCACCAAAGAAGGATGCTGGACGTGGTCGTCTGACCCATGTCTCTACTGAGGCTGCTGAAGAAGATCCAAGCGTCATTCTTGGTACGCTTCACCTCAACTCAATCCCAGCTACAATTTTGTTTGATTCCAGAGCATCGCATTCATTCAAGGGTTTGCTCAAAAGCATGGTATCCTTCTAGAGGAAATGTCTATCTCTATGGAGATTAACACCCCGGGATCTCGTTGGCGGGCAATCTGGACTGCCCTTGAGCCCAACATTGTTATAGGCTCTTTATCTTATCCCATTTCCCTCATTGCCCTCAAGTCAACTGACCTTGACGTCATCTTGGGCATAGATTGGCTGGTACGGTACAAGGCTGTTATTGACTGTGCAGCCAGATCTGTGGATATGACCCATCCTTCCGGTGAAACTGTTCGGTTCTGGTCTCCTTCCTCAGTACCTTCCTCGGCAACATCTTTTCCAAGTTCAGAGTTGTGTGCCATGGACGCCTCACCTACACTTGAAATTCAAGATGTTCGGGTGGTTTGTGATTTTCCAGATGTTCTCCCTGAGGAGTTGCCTGGTATGCCACCTGATCGAAGTGTGGAACTCGTCATTGAGTTTGTTCCTGGAACAGCTCTAGTCTCCAAAAGACCTTAACGCATGCCTAACGAATAGTTGGTTGAGTTAAAGAGACAGCTAGAGGAGATGGAAGGAAAGGAATTTATCCAACCTAGCACCTCTTCTTGGGGATGCCCTGCACTCTTTGTTAAGAAGCGGACACCAATATTCCTCGACTGGTGGTTGACTATCCACCATTGAATGTTGTGACGATCAAGAACAAGTATCCTTTTTCTCGGATCAATGATCTATTTGACCAACTAGCTGGTGCTACCGTCTTCTCCAAGATGGATCTGAGGTCCGGTTACCATCAAATCAAAATCTGGGAGGAAGACATTCCAAAGACGGCATTTCAGACTCGTTATGGTCTCCATGAGTATACTGTGATGTCCTTTGGTCTTACCAATGCTCTAGCCACTTTTATGCGGCTGATGAACTCAGTATTCATGGAGTACCTTGACAAATTTGTCGTGATCTACATTGATGATATTCTAATCTATTCCAAAACCGAAGAGGAACACGCAGATGTAACATCCCAAAATTTTGGAATGTTTAAAAATCACTAAAAATTTAAACTATTGTTTTTTATTAAAATAAAACATTCAAAACATAAGGAAACTAAAATATAAAGAACATTATAGGTTCTTCAAAAGAGTTAACATTTAAAAATATTCGAGAAAAAACTATTTGAATTTGGAGTTTAGTTTAAAAACCTTTTATCCAAAGTATTTCTTAAATCCCATGATAGTTTGCTAAGTTGAAATTGAAATATGAGAGAGCCTTCTTCATTCATAAAAAGTTTCCTTTTAAGTAATTGACTCTAAAACACTTAGCCTTGGAAATTTATAAAACCTAAAGCCATATATTAAAAGATGTTTTAAGTATTCTTAAGTATGCCCTCTTCTAAAACGGTTTTAATTAAACCATTCGTTTTAAAGATGTCTATACAACCCTTTGATGTTTAATTGACCTTCCAATAATATTTACAAATGTTCTAAAAGCTAATTAAAGCATAATCTATTTATAAAGTGGCTTTCATTTGAATATGTTTTGACGTATAAGATTTAGGAAGTACCATCCAAATAACGTTTAAACTAAAAATAACGATTTTAAATTCTCAAATGCATCCTTCGAAATCTGAATGAGTTATAGTACTTTAAAACTTAAATTTTTTGCACAAACTACTTCGATTACAGAATGAGTCCATCATAATCCCTGGTCAATACAAAAAAATTGTGGTATTTCTTTTTACTAAACAACATATGACTTTGTTAGACACTATTTTAAATTGACAAATTTTTTAATCAAGCAGTTATTAAACTATTCAAGTATCATATTTTGAATTATATTTAAAAGCAAACCAAAAATTCATCATCATCATGGCATCCTTGCATTTAAATCACAAATGTTTTGGTATGTGAAATCCACACTTAAAAACCATAAATAAACAATCTTAAAATAAGATATCATGTATTCTCTATACCATACATTGAATTACTAAATTATTGTAAGGACCCCTCGAAGCAAGTCCGAGATGTCCACGTTATGTAAAAGATCACGATCCCAATGATCAGTGCATCGTAATCACATAACCAACATTGGTATCAAAGAGTTACATCATTCAAGTCGTACGAATAAAAGTCTTACAACACATGACGGTCATACAACCAAAGTCAACAAATGTCGTCACGTAGGACGGATTTAAACTAAGATAGCGGAAGCTCATGGCTAGCGACGGCCCTTAACATCTCCGAGCGCTGATCCCACAAGTGCAATTGACCGGTGATAGCTAAGTTGCGAAGTCATCGTCAAACACCTCCTCCTTGACGTAAGCCTCCTCATTGTAATCTGGACATTTGAATATCCAGGGACAAAGCCATATGAGTACAATTACGTACTCGCAAGACCACCTCTACGTTTACGGTTTTCCATGGATATGCAAGTAAAGCATTTTCAAAAACTAGGATGGCTCCTATATATGACTATAAGTCTTAGTTTTCGAACACCATGATTTTAGACATAGAGAGTATGACATCTCTATATCTTTGTTAAAGAAAACATTTATAGATAGAATTCTCTTCTCTTAGATATAGCAATGACATATCTAAGTTCAAACTTTCTTTTGAAAGAAGTTAATCAAAACTCTAGGATAGAGGTAACCCTTTTTCCTGACTTGAGATCGGACTGGTTGTCTCCCCGAGATCAACCATCTTCACCCAAAATCCGTACCTCCCAGGTACCACTTTATGCCTCCTTGTTTTCCCTCGGAAAATCATTTCTTTCTCTTTTTAAGAACCAAAATGCCCATACGCCTAGATCAGTGGCCTTTCCAACCGTCCATGACTGCGGACGCGGCTATTCGAATAGATTTACACTCTGCAGAGGTTGCACACTTTACCCACACCTATCGGTCATTCCGCCGTGTCTGCCACGGCCCGTCATATGACAACATGCGGGGGTCCGGATAACACGATCAAAGCTTTCCACTATGACCACCCTAGCATCGGGGCCTCCCGGTAGGTTTGTTCTCCTCGGCACCGTGTGCTCCACTAGACCTCTTGGTCTTTCCTCGGGATGCCACACCGCCACGTCAGGAGACCTGCCGTAATAGTCCGGCTGCTGGTCCTCAGCAGTGTATTGTATCATCCGGACGACAACCCGTCTTCGAGGGCCCAGCCCTCATAGAAATTATGAGAGCCCCAACACTAAAATAGGCAAGCTTCCGGCTAAGCCCTACCCATGTCAGGTAATGTGGTTGCACGGGTTAATTGTTCGAGCGGCTGCTAGGGCAGTACTTTGATTTTCAAAAACAACCACCAATCCACCGACTACTCCCAGCAGCTCGGGTTTTCGCAAACATCTCCGATTGCTCCCAGCAACTCGGGTTTTAATAAAACACTTGCTCTCCGATTGCTCCCAGCAACTCGGGTTTAAACCAATTTTATCAAATAGGTTCCCATCCTATAGTTTTGAGGTAAGTAAAGGAAGGTAAACCACTAGAAAACTTAATCTTTTTGATGGAGCCTTCAACAACAAGGCTCATCAAGTAAAACTCTTTTTGTAACACCTATAGTATTCTAGTACGTAACTTTGGCCAAACAATACTTTGCAAAATAGTTTTCGGGTGGCAAGGTGCCACAAAAGAAGTGAAACATGCATCATTTTATTTTGAAAACAAAACAATGCTTGATAAAATAGTAGGATTCATTATAGTGGTGAGGTTGGCTTGCCTTGCACGGAGTACTGTCCCTGGTCTTGTTCTTCTCCGTTGTTGTGCTCAGCTACCTCGTACTGCTCTTCCTCGGATTGCGGTTCTACCGTAACATGAAAACAAACGAGACTAGTGTAAATCCTAAAATGCGAGTCGATAACAATCTAAAGTATAATAACAAACAATAAGCACCACAAAAAAAAATTCAACTAATGCATTTGAATAGTTATCAAGGGGCTGTTTAGATGAGAAAGGCATAACTCCTAAGGTACTGTTTCTAAAAATAAACCCTTCTACCACATTACTCCTAGTTACTATATGAAGCTTTGAAAATTAGCTGTGCATGAAAATCTATTACCAAACAAAAACTAGAAATCAGCTAAGAGCTATTGGTGTCAAACCCAAAAGGAATATGGTTTCAGTTTTATAGATCTACTGTATGCAAAGTTAATTTCTCTGGAGAGATATGAGTTTTCTCTTTAAGTGGAGATTTTATTCATCCAAATTGTATACTCCTAGCTCAAGTTATCCTTGTTTTAAAATAAAGTAAACTTCTGACTATTATTTAGGTACAGAGAATAGTATGGTGTATTTTGATGCCAAACCAGTCGGGTAAGTTAGATAAAACTTGTGGCTATTCCACAAAAATACCCCCAACACCACTCCATGGACAGAGGTGGCTCATTCAAACAAAACTAGACATGCACTAATCTCTGAAATTCCAAATATGCACTTCAAGAGGTTATCTTCCTGTTTTTAAGAAATTTATTCATCAAGCATAAAGTATCTACTGGAAAAATCTGCATTTATATTATATGACACCTCCAACCTATATTTACCATCTCCAAGTAGATTTTCCCCAAAAAGGGTTTTAATTAAAGAGTTAAAAATCACCAAATTCCCACTGGTATTATTCTTGAACGAAAAACATCTTTTGATAGAATAATCTCCTGCATGCAAGACGTACCAATCTAGGTAGACATTTTTACAGGATTTCCAGAGGATCTAAGTTTGCATGATTTGGACTTATAAATCCCAAGTTATTAAACAAATGGTAAAATGGATACTTTTTACTAGATCTACTGTACCACACAACATGAAATACATTTTGGACTAAATCCAAAACCACATGATTAAGAAAACGTGTATGCATGCTACAAAATTAATCACACTATTTTAGCTAATACAGATTAACCACAAACGAATAAAAGCCAGACCCTCAATTCTATGGATTTTTCAACACGGAAAAAGATTTTAAAAAGAAAAAGGTCGGGCGGCCAGATCTGGGCCAAATCGGCCCAGAAACCACGTGGAACAGCGCGGGATACGGAGCTGGGCCGGCCCATCCACGCGAGGGCGCGCGCGCACGGCGGGATTCAAACCTGGCCGTAGATCTCGCGATCTACGGCTCGCGGTCGTCGTCTTCCTCGCGTCGCCGCGCGGACGAACCAGTCGCGGAAAAGAAGAAGGCTGGCGACGGGCGCTCACCAGAGGCCGTGCAAGACCAGGGGAAGGGCAGGGCCCGACGGAGGAGACGATGACGAGCTCAGCGACCCCCTCAACTCCCGCAAGCGACGTCGGCGTCCATGGCGATGGCAGCGACAAGCTTCTCGGGTCGAGGATGGACGCGGCAGCTACGGTCACCTAAAAGAGAAACGGAAGGGAGGGGGTTAGGTCTAGCCGAGACGCGCTCGAGGGGCCAAAAATGGCAGAGGGAGGTGAAGAGGAACGATGGTGAGTGCCGTGGGAAGCAATCGGTCACCGGCGACGTTTTCCTCTTCTAGAGCACGAAGGAGGACGTGGTTTTGAGTGAGGGTGGCAGGGGATGGTAGAGGAGGTGTGGGAGAGTCTCGGGCAAGGATTTAAGGGGAAGGGCGTGGCTGGGTACAGCTTCAAAAACCAGGGGCTGGTTTTGAGCTCTCTTCGGACTGGAGCGGTTTGGGGAGGGTGGATAAGTGGGCTGATTGGTCCTCCAGGGCGGTGGAGGGGGTGCATGAGATATGGTGGTCGGGTGACAAGGCCTAGCCAGTAGGGAGAGAGGAGGAGGGCTCCGGTTGGGTGGAGAGAAAGAAAAAAATAAGAGAGAGGAGGAGAGGTGACCCAAGTCCATGACAGGTGGGCCAGGGGGTGAGAATGCTGCTCTCCTTCTCCAGCAGGTAGGGTATAGATGGGTGAGACGAAAATGGGTGGAGGATTAGAGTACTTCTTCAAACAATTTCAAACCCTAAGTTTTGAATAATTCAAACACTAATCTCAAAAGAAAATAAACTATTTGCCCAAACTTACTAGTTTGTGGTGAAGTTACTGAATTATCAAGTGCCCAAACCAAACACCTCATTGAGCACACAAAAGAAAATAAGTTTGCAAGGGAAAAGAAATAGAATAGCCCAAATGGTCATGTTATTTTGATGGCTACAAAAGCTAGTGAGATTTATGTGCAAACAAGCTCTTCTAAGATAATTTAGTACAGGGTATGAAACTATACATGACCTAGATAAAAATGGTTCAAATGCATGTCAAAAACCATTTGAGGTTTGCTTAATAATAGCCCCTTGTTTGGCTAAGTTTTAATAGACATGAAGATCCTAATAGTTGATGTTTTCTTTTTGTTGTTGTGGTTTTAGTGTTTCTATCATCTTAGAAGGCTAGTGGAACTCAACAAGAATAATGAGTGCAACAAGATATTTCATGTTTAAAATTTTACACACCTCAAAGTTTTTGCTAAGATTGAAAATCTAGGATAACACCACAATACTAATGCTAGGAGAATTGGGGTGTTACAGACCTTCCCCCCTTAGGAGAATCTCGTCCCCGAGATTTCAGAGTTGAAGAAGAGAGAAAACCAGGGAATTCACGCTCCAAATAATCTTCACGCTCCCAGGTAGCTTCTTCTTCCGTATGGTTGCTCCATTGGATCTTCAGGAATCTGATCTTTTGCCTCTGGGTCAGACGGATGTCTTCAGCGATAACACGGAGTAGTCGCTCTCGGTAGGTGAGATCATGATTAAGATCAATGGTGCGACGATCTACCTCTTGATAAGAATGAGTACCACCAGGAACTTGTAGGCATTTCCGGAGAAGAGACACATGGAACACATCATGAAATTCTGACAGATGGGGTGGCAGGTCTAGCTGATAAGATACTTCTCCTCTTCGACCGCTTACTCTAAAAGGATCAATATGCCTTGGTGCTAACTTCCCCTTCACATGAAAACGCTGCATTCCCTTGAGTGGTGTAACACGCAGATATACCATATCACCAGTTTTGAAGCTGAGTTCACGCCTCTTGGAGTCGGCGTAACTCTTTTGCCTTGATTGGGCGGCCTTAAGGCGGTCGCGAATGAGTTCAACTTGTTCTTCAGCCTCCCTCAGGGTGTCAACTGTCGTGGTATCGGCATAATTGATAGGAGACAGGGGTCCTCTAGCCTACGTATGGATTGTGGGGAAGAAGGTTGGTGTCGTCGAGGTCGGGATTGAACACGGCGAGTTTACCCAGCTTCGGATCCCACAGCGGTGGCGGGATCCTACGTGCTGCTATAATTCACTATAAGGCAATAGCCGTGAACAGGTTACAATGTGCTTGATGCGTATTCAAGCGTCTGCCCTAAAGACTCCCTGGTGGCCGGCTTATATAGGCGGCCAGACCCTAGGGTACAAGGTAAGTGCTTGTCCGGCAAGTAATCAGAGTCCTAGACCTAGCCGGCTTAGTTGCCGCCTTCCGTCTTGGGCTCGGTGGCTTGATGGGCTTAGGCCTTCCGCCTTCCTTGGACCGTCCGCCTACTTCCTTGCACGTCAGCTATCTGGGCCGCCCGGCAGGCCTTGGCCTTACCACCCTTGGGCCACCCTGGACTAGCCGGATTGATCCATGCTGGTTATACCCCTAGTTGATATATCCCCAACATTAGCCCCCAGAAAGGTTGAAGTTCTCCAGGCGTCGGCTTCTCCTTGATTCTCCATCTGCCAAGGTTAGCGGCTGCAGGACTTGAACCATTCTGAAAATCAAAGAGGCATGCGTGTCTTGATGTTGACAGGCGGCCGCCTTTGTCCACCATGGGAAAAGACGGCTACTCGGCAATCTTTGCCGAGCATTCTTCTTGACGGTTTCCGCCTAGCCGGCTTCACGACAGTTTGAAAACAGCCTAGGCGGGAATCTCGCCATGATCACAAATTGCGGGAAAATAGGAGGCGTGGAGATCGTGCAATCGTGTGCCGCAACGGACGTGGGACACGTGTCCGACTAAAATGCCGTTGCACAGGGAGCAACGCCTGGCCCTATAAATAGGTAGCCAAACGGTCCATTTTCTTTACCCTGCCTTTGCTCTCTGTGCGCCCTTGTCTCTTACACTTCCTCGCTCCTCGCCTCCGAACGAACTCCGGCGAGCTCTTCTCCTCCGGCGACCTTTCCTCGCGGCGATGTCCACCGGTCCCGCTCACTCGACGGCGTCGAGCGGCCCGGCGACCGAGGCCGCGCTTGTGACGCCGATGGGCGGCGCCATTACTCGTCCCGCGGCGGCGACGACGGCGGGCAACGTCACCGCCGTCGTCCCTCGGACTTCCTCCGCGCGCGCTCCCGCGGCGGGCTCCTCGGCTCCTCCACCGACCACCACGGCAACGGCGACGGCGAACGCCCCCGGCGACGAGGAAGAAGAAGCGGCGGACCTCGGGTCCCGCTACTGGCTGCCTTCTATCGTCGACGAAGACGCCCTCCAAGATTTGGAGGCTGTCGGCTACCTCCCCACTCGGGAGGATTGCCGGTGGAGGGCCGCCTTGGGAGACATCATCCCGGCTCCGGAAGCCGGAGAACGGGTAATCCTCACCTCCCACCTGGTCAGGGGAATGGCGCTTCCGCCTTCCGCCTTCTTTAGTGAGGTCTTAGATCACTACGGGCTCCAGCCCCATAATATCGCACCCAATAGCATATTAGTCTTAGCCGGCTTCACAGCTCTTTTCGAAGGCTATCTAGGTATTAGGCCTAGTTTAGACTTCTTTAGATACTGTTTCCGTTGCCGGCGTCAGACGGTGCCGGACGGCGGGCTGGCGACCTGCGGCAGCGTCACCTTCAACTGCCGCCAGGGCCGCCAATGGTATCCTAAGATACCATACCTCGAGTCCGTCAAGGGCTGGACCTCCACCTTCTTCTACTGCCAAGACATGGCAGCGCCGGGCCGTCAAATCGGCATTCCGGCATTCGTCAACGCGCCGCCCATGCCTCGCCCATGCTGGGACGAGGCGGTGCCCAAGTTGACGGAGGAACTCCGCCTTATTCAAAGGCGGATCGAGTTCCTCACGAGGACGATAGCTCCCCCCAGCTGGATGGGGTCGACACCGTCATTTGCTGGCTCGGCCGGCAAATCCTCCCCCTGCGGTACAGCCCGCACAAGATGTGTAAGTATTCGCCTACTGACACAGCCTCTCTTCACATGAGCGAAGAGATATTGCCGGTCGCCGACCTGGCATTCCGGCTCCGCAGCCTCGTCAAGGCGGGGTCGGTGAAGGCGGTCGAGGGCGTGCCCATGCACACCCACGACAATCCTCCCCTCGAGGTGAATATTTTCTTCCTTTGCCCCTTACTTGACAGCTTTGCCGGCTAGGATTGAGTTCCTTTGACATGTCTTCTTTTTCAGCTCTCCGAGTTGAGGGAGGATGACCTGGCTCCCGACTTCTACGAGTCGGAAGCCGGGAAGACGAAGAAGCGCAAGGCGTCCGGCGCTAATTCCTCTACGGCGAATGCCGAGAGAAAGAAACGGATCGCGTCGGCTACCGAGCCGACTCTCGCCAACATTGCCAAGAACGCGGGGATTAGCATCCCCCGAAGGTACTTCAACTTTGCCTTTTCCAGATGGCGAACCTTTTGAACATTGGCTGACTTATTGTGCTTGCTTTTTGTTAACAGGGAAAGGGTCGCAACCTCCCGGTTGACGACCAGGCTCCTTGGCAAAGGAAAGCGGCCGCAAGGCGGCTCGCCGGGCACCGTGCCACCAACTCCCCCGCTCCACGCCGGCAGCTTTATGGCTGACGCTCGGCGCCAACCTCCAGCTCCGGCCTCAGGTGCTCCGCCAAGGGCCCCTTCCGCCGACCGCGCGCCCAAAACTCCCCTTCTGCTGGCTGAGGCTACGGCCGATGATGCCGCGCAATCGCGCGCCGCCAACGAAGGGTTGCTGGAGTCGACTGCCGGCGGGTCCCGGAGGGCAGCCCCGACTGCGGGGGGCGGCAAAGTCAGAGACCCTTGGTCTACCTTTAAGGAAGCCAAGGAGTCAACTTTGGCTTTTGCCGCCTTTGCCTCGCAGGCCTTCGACGACTTGGAGGGCGACCTATCTGTAAGTTTCTACCCCTCCGGCATATACATAGTCTTTCCCCCGAGCACTTAGATGGCTAGTCAAAAGAAACTTTGACTGCCGGCTTAGTGGTTATTCGACAATATGTAATATGCCTTTGTTTTTTCTTGCAGGGCCTTGTGTCCGCCAACGTCGAGCTCGTCTCCTCCCGAGTCGAGATAAACCGGCGCCACCGCGACCTGAAGAAGGAGTGCGAGGCCAAGGACAGGCGGATCGCCGATCTGGAGGCGGCCCGCAAAAAAGATGAAGGTAGGGTGGCTCCCTTTCTCCAACTATGCTTTTGAGCTATGTTTCCGTCAATCATTTTAGCTTGGCGAATCCATATTTGTAGAACTGCTAGACCACGCCCAGGATATCCTGAAGGCGTCCACTGATATGCAAGCTCTTATGAATGAAGCTTCAGACTTGGCGGCCGCCAACTTGGAGTTGAAGGCGGCTCATCAAAAAGAGATGGAGGCCCAGCAACTCAAGTTTGCGCGGGAATCCAGCCAGCTCACTGGTGAGCTGGAAAGTCTGCGCAACAAGTTGGCGGAGGCGGAGAAGATGGCTGCGGAAGAGATATCCAAGCAGACTTCTCGCGCCCAAACTGCAGAGGACGCGCTGGCAACTCATATGATTGAGTTGTCGGCTTTCCATAACTCGGTCCTTGGTAATTTCTCGCTCCTTTTTTTATACTGCCATGTTGCTTTAGCCTGAGCCAAACTTATGGCTTTACTTTTGATGCAGTTCCCGCCGGCTTAGGCGATGACAAGGTTGTCAGCCCCCGCCTGGATCGCCTTGCGCATCTGGGCGAGCTGATCGCCGAGACTTTGGCGGCGTACAAGCGGTTTGCCGCCAAGTTCTTCACTTCGTCTGGCAGCCAGGAGCCGACCGAGTTCAGCGACGTGCCCGCCATCTTGGAGCAGGCGACCAAATTGCACAAAAGTTCGCTGAAGTCGGCGGCGCGGGGAGGAGCCAAGACTGCCCTTGGGTTGTTCATGGCGCACTACCCCGAGGCGGAGATAGAAGCCGTCACCGAAGGCATGCCGTCGACTTACGAAGACGGTAGCGAGGTTGAGCCGGTCGCTGTGCTGGACAGCGTTGCCGGCTACGCCACGCGAGTTGCCGACATGGTGGATACTTCAATCTTCTACCGGCGCCATCCTGTGCCTGGCGGAGAGGGAGCTGAAGCTGCCGGCGCGGCCGAGGCGGAGGGGAGTGATAGTTCCGGGGCTGAAGTTGTCAGCCCCCAAGCCTGATGTAGACGCTCCCCCGAGCCATATCTTTTTTCTGTCCTTGCCTTCCACCAGCCTTATTTTGTCGGCCCCTAAAACAATGCAACATTTGTAATATTTGTATATACTTTTGTTGTTGCCTTGTTAGGCGGAAACTAGCTGACAAGTTTTACTTTGTCTTTATTTATATGGCCCGCCTTAATTTTACCCTGACTTATATGCTTGACTTTTTGTATGTTGACGAAACCTCAACCGGTAACTTTAGCTGAAACAACCAGGGCTAGACCATTTGTTTAGAATCAGAGACCAAAGCCAACATGTTGGTGTCAAAGACATACTACTAGGCGAACCACATATAAGTAATCAGAGGCAAAGGAATTAGGCGGCGCAAAAAGTTTGTTTTTGCTTTGGGTTGGCTCGAAAGCTGCAAGTATCTACCAGTTTGAACCTTTGCACGGAGCTAGAATATAGGTAACTTAGATACATAGGGGAAATATGATTGCAAGAAAAGATAAAGATGGCATGCATCTCAACACAGATGAGGAACCATAGACTTTTATTTCATAATCATATTTAACTTATTACAATTATAAATTGCTAAGTGTAGAAAGGACGTAGCTGCTCAATATTCCAAGGCCGTCTTGTTTGCTCAAACGGATCGTCGATGCCTCTCTTGCGCTTGGTTCCCCTTTTTCCTGCCGCCTTCTTGCGCATTTTCTTTTCTTTTTCGTCGCGGATGTCGGCTAGGTAGTAGGAACCATTGAGCAACGCCTTTGTGACTATAAACGGTCCTTCCCATGGCGGGGATAGCTTGTGCAAGCCTTTTCTATCTTGAATTAGGCGGAGAACCAGGTCACCTGTTCTGAAGCTTCGCTTCCGCACTCTCCGGCTATGATAGCGGCGGAGTTGTTGCTGGTACAAGGCGGAGCGATGGAGAGCGACGTCTCTTTCTTCGTCTAGCAGGTCTAGGCTATCCTGTCTTGCACCTTCTACGTCTTGCTCGATGTAGGCTTGAACTCTTGGGGAATCGTACTTCATGTCGGTAGGTAGCACTGCCTCTGCGCCATATACTAAGAAGAAAGGAGTGTAGGCGGTGGATCTGTTTGGCGTTGTGCGCAAACTCCATAATACCGACTGTAACTCATCTGCCCAAGCGCCGGCTGCCCTATGTAATGGAGCTTCGAGACGAGGCTTAAGTCCTGATAGGACTAGGCCGTTTGTACGCTCTACTTGCCCATTGGATTGAGGGTGTGACACGGATGCCAAATGAAGCCGGATGCCTAGATCATTGCAGTATTCTTCTATGTCGCCTTGAGACAAATTGCTGCCATTATCGGTGATAATGTTGTGTGGAACTCCAAACCGAGAGATAATTCCCTAGAGAAAGTTGGTGGCTGTTCGTGCGTCAAGTTTGCTGATCGGTTTGGCCTCGACCCATTTGGTGAACTTGTCGACAGCGACCAATAGGTGAGTGTATCCACCGCGCGCCTTTTTGAAGGGACCCACCATGTCTAAGCCCCAGACCGCGAACGGCCAGGTGATTGGGATCGTCCTTAGCTCCAGTGCCGGCAAGTGAGGTGGACGGGCGTACAACTGGCAACCTTTGCATGTCTTGACGATGTTCTCGGCATCTTCTTTGGCGGTGAGCCAGTAGAAACCTTGGCGGAAAGCTTTGGATACAATGGACCTAGCGGAAGCATGATGCCCGCAGGCGCCAATATGTATGTCCTTCAGAATTTCCCGGCCTTCCTCCGGCTGTATGCACCGCTGATAGATGCCACATATGCTTCGCTTGTATAGCTCGCCTTTTATTATCGTGAATGCTTTGGCTCGCCTTATGATCTGCCTTTTTAGCACCTCATCGTCCTCCGGCAACTTTTGGTCGATTAGAAAATCGAGATATGGGACTGTCCAATCCGGCTGTGTTAAGTAGACAGCGAGACTTGCCGCTTCTACCGGTTCTTCTGAGTCGGGGTCCATCAAATCGGCGCCTTTAATGGATGGCTTGTGCAATTGCTCCAGGAAGATATCTTTTGGTACCTTTTTGCGTTCCAATCCCAGTCTTGCAAGTGTGTCTGCCGCCTCATTCTCAGCTCTTGGAACGTGTCGGACTTCGTAGCCTACGAAGTTTTTTGCAAATTCGTCAACTTTGGCTTTGTAAGCCGCCATTGTTGCGCTTTTCGCATCCCATGTTCCGCTTACTTGCTGTGCGACCAAATCTGAGTCGCCGTAACAGAGGATTCTTTTGACGCCTAGGTCGTTTGCCACGTGTAACCCATGAAGCAAAGCTTCGTACTCGGCAACATTGTTGGTTGCTGTGAAGTGGGTTTGTAACACGTAGCTAAGCTTGTCACCTTTAGGCGTACGTAGAACTACTCCAGCCCCCGAGCCTTTGAGCATCTTTGATCCGTCAAAGTGCATGACCCAATATTCTGACTCGGGGAGTGCTGTTTCCTCCATAGCCTCTGTCCAGTCGGCGACAAAGTCTGCAAGTGCTTGAGATTTGATGGCGGTCCGTGGTTTATAGACTATATCAAAAGCGGCAAGTTCGATGCCCCATTTGGCGACTCGACCTGTTGCCTCTGCATTGTTGATTATGTCTCCCAACGGTGCCTTGCTGACTACTGTCACTGTGTGTTCCTGGAAGTAATGCCTAAGCTTTCTGGCGGCGAAGAATACACCATAAGCCAGCTTTTGGTAATGCGGATACCTCTGCTTGGAGGCGGAGAACACTTCACTGATGAAGTAGACCGGTCGCTGCTCACACGCCGCGGCTTCGCTCTCCTTTCTTTCCACAGCCAAGACAACGCTGACAACAGCTCCTGTTGCCGCGATGTACAGCAGCATTGGTTCCTGTGATCGAGGTGCTGCCAATATCGAAGCGGATATGAGGGCCTCCTTAAGTTGTTGCAAGGCGGCGTCTGCCTCTGCTGTCCACTCAAAGTTGTCGGATTTCTTCAGTAGCCGGTAGAGAGGCATTGCCTTTTCCCCTAGGCGGCTTATGAAACGACTGACGGCTGCCGCCGATCCGGCTAGGCGCTGCACGTCCTTCAGACAAGTAGGTCTGGATATGTTTTGTATGGCCTTGATCTTCTCCGGGTTAACCTCAATCCCTCGTTCTGAGACGATGAACCCGAGGAGTTTGTCGGCTGGGACGCCGAAAACACACTTGGCGGGATTGAGCTTCATCTGATACCTCCGGAGGTTCTGAAAAGTTTCTTCCAAGTCCTCTAGGAGATCTGCCTTCTTTTTTGACATTACCGCGATGTCGTCTACATAGACGTGAACATTGCGACCGATCTGTTCGTGCAGTCAATTTTGCATACAGCGCTGGTATGTTGCCCCTGCATTCTTCAGGCCAAAAGGCATGGTAATGTAGCAGAAAGTCCCATATGGAGTTGTGAAAGATGTTTTCAGTTGATCTGACTCTCTCATCTTGATTTGGTGGTATCCTGAGTAGGCGTCCAGAAAACAAAGCAGCTCGGAGCCTGCTGTGGAGTCTACGACTTGGTCAATCCTAGGCAGCGCAAAGGGATCCTTTGGGCAGCACTTGTTAACACCAGTATAGTCGATACACATCCTCAGCTCTTTATTCTTCTTTGGGACAAGTACAGGATTTGCCACCCAATCGGTGTGTACAACTTCTTTTATGAAATTGGCGGCCTTCAGCCTATTTATCTCCTTCCCTATAGCCTTGCGTCTTTCATCTCCAAAGCGTCTTGTTGCTTGCTTCACCGGCTTGGATCCTTTTATGACATTGAGCGAGTGCTCGGCAAGTTCCCTCGGTACACCAGGCATGTCGGAAGGCGACCATGCAAAGATGTCACGATTCTCACGGAGGAACTCGACGAGCGCGCCTTCCTATTTGCTGTCAAGGTTGGAGCCGATGACAACCTGCTTAGACTTGTCACCTGGGATGAGGTCCGCCTTTTTGGTGTCTTCTGAAGCTTCGAAAGTCTTCTTGACATCCATCTTTGGCTTTGGCATGGAGTTGTCTGAATCCGCCCCGAGCAGCGCGAGTTCTTCCTTGTGGATGACGGCTTCTACGAAGGCGGCCATGCCACGCTCGCACTCCTTGGCTTTCTTGAAGTTGCCGGAAACCGTGATGGTTCCGTTTTCCCCCGGCATTTTAAGCTTGCTGTATATGTAGCACGGCCTTGCCATGAACTTGGCGAAAGCCGGTCGTCCGAAGATTGCATGATAGGCGCTTTTGAAGGGGACAACTTCGAACCGGAGGAACTCTGAGCGGTAGTTCTCTTTTGGTCCGAAAGTTACCTTCAGCCTGATGCTTCCCATTGACTTTGCTTGCCTGCCGGGCACTATGCCATGAAATGTGAGGTTGCTGTGATCCAGCTGATCCTCTGACAGGTTCATGCGGCTTAGCGTGTCGTAGTACAGGATGTTGAGGCTGCTGCCGCCATCCATGAGTACCTTTGTGAGTCTGAAGTTGTCGACAATGGGGTCGACGACAAGGGCGTACTTGCCTGGGTGAGGGACGTGATCAGGGTGGTCGGACCGGTCCCAAGTGATTGTTGCCTCCGACCAGTTCAAGTACTGAGGGACGTCCGGCATTGTCGCGTTGAGTTCGCGCATCTCCGCCTTGTCCGCTTTAGCCGAAGGTGTGCCAACAAAGCACACAAGAGATTCTTTGACCTTCGGGTACGGCTTCTTTTTCTTGGCGGTTGCGTCCTCTTCGCTTGAGATAGACATGTCGTCGTCATCCTCGTCCTCCTTGCTGTCTTTCTTGTCGTTCTTCTTTGACTTCTTTGACTTCCAGCCGACTGTGGGATCCTTTTTGAAGTCGTCCATGAAACGGCACTCTCCAAGCATGTGGTTGACCTTGCCCAATGAGGCGTGGATGGGACACGGCAAGAGCTTTGCCTGTTCGTAAGTGATTCGCGCCGCCTTAGGCCCTGAGCCGGCTTCGCGATTATCTTTCTTATTTTTCCACTTCTTTTTGCCGGTGTTTCCTTGGAACGCTACGGCTACCTCATTGGAAGGACCGGCTTTGTCATCCGCCGCCTGTTTGCGCTTGTTGTTCCGCTTTGGTATGATGTTGACGTCTGGGTCATCGTCCCAGGCGTCGTCATCCGCCGCCGCGTATTGGGCGGCTAGGTTGAGCATCTCACCAAGGTCCGTGATTTGCTCGCGGACGAGCCTATGACGGAGCAAGGACTTCTTCTGTAGGCCCGTGTAGAAGGCATGGATAGCCTGTGCGTCCAAAACACCATGACAGTTGGCCTTTTTGGATATCCAGCGGCTGACAAAATCTGTCATGGTTTCGTCCGGCTTTTGGATACAGCGCTGCAAATCCGTGTAGGTATTTGGACGCTTGTAATTTCCTTGGAAGTGCTGGGAGAAAACCTTTTCCATGTCGTACCAGCTATGGATGGACTTTTCAGGGAGGTTGTCGATCCAAGCTCTTGCCGTGCCTTCCCACATGAGAGGTAGGTAGCGGACGGCAATATGGCTGCTCCCGCCGGCAATCTCTATGGCCATGGCGTAGTCGGAAAGCCATGAGTCCGGCTTAACAAGGCCGTTGTACCTAGAACAGTTTTTTGACACTGATGTCATGTCCTTGGGGAACGGCTCTTTGCGGATGGCGTCACCGAAGCACTTTCGTCCAGAATATAGCGGCTCCTTTCCTCTTGCTATGTCTTGTAGGCGGTGTCGTGCGTCTTTTGGATCGAGCTGCCGTGCGCCTCTGATTGCGTCCGGCTCGTCCTGCGCCGCCCGGCTTATGCTGCGCCTGGGCCCTTCTACCTCCTCTCTCCTCTTGCTGCCAGTGCTATGCTGCGGAGACCGGCTGCGGCCTCTCCTTGGAGGGTCGTTGCCGGCATCTTTTCTAGGCGGCTGCCTGTTATTCCGGCTACCGCCATAGTCGCGTCTTGGCTGAGGTGGAGGTGGTAGGTCTCCTCTGCTTCCCGTCCTTGAATTCTCGTCCCGCCTTTGTTTTGGCGGCGGTGCCTTCTTTGGAGGTGGCGTTGCCTTCCTTTTGTCGCCATGGCTACTGGAGCCAGACGGGCCTTCGGGGTCGGCACCTGGTGCAGCTTTGCACTTGCCTGACTTAGACTCTAGGTCTCCCCCGCGGGCATCCGCCATGTGGCCGTAGGAATCAGCGCGAGCTTGTTGTTCTAGGGCCTTGCTTACGAAGTGTCTTGCGTTGGCCAACATCTCTTCCGCCGTGTAAGTGTTGTCATCCAGGGTATCTAGCGCGGCAGCCGCGTTGAGGATAGGGGTGCAGAAGACAACATCCCCCCTTCTATCCACTCGCTGTGGTGCCGTACGCCAACCGAATCCTAGGTCTTGAGCCGCTGTCGTTGCTTGCGTAGGCGTCTCTTTTCCACGGCGGTTTTTTGATGACCTTTTCTCCTCGACGAGTTGCCGGTTTGTATTGGCCGACATCTTCTCCTGCTCTTTCTTGATCTTCTTCGCAAGGCTCTCAACGTGCTCCTCTCTTTTTCGCAGGAAGTCAGAGTGCTTAAGCATGTTAAGCCTAAGCTCTTCCACTTCGTCGAGTGGGGTGTTTTTGTTTACCGGAGTATTCATGATCTCGTCTACTTCTTTGATGACGGAGAGCAAATCCGTGGGTTTGCTGCTGCCGCCTTTCTCGAGGCCAGTTTTCTTCTTTGCGCACACCTTGTCGGAACTTTTAATGAGTTGGCCGGCAGTGGTGTCTCCGGCTTCTTCCACCGGCTTGATTTGCGCTTCCGAAGTAACTGGGGTTGTCTCGTGACCGACAACAACCATCATAGCCAGCTTGTCAGGCATGTCTGTATCCGCTGTACCCTCTGAGGGAGCCGGATTTCCACTGGAAAAGCGGGTTTTGATCTTCTCTTCGAAGAGACTAGCATCATCATCGGAGTCAGAGTCTATGTTGACTTGAACAATAGATCTGGATCCGGCATCTGACATCGCATCCTCCTGCAGAGCAGGGAGGATTGATTCAGGATCGTTGTTTTCCGGCTGGGAGTCGGATCCCAGTCCGACAACTCCGACGAAGTGGAAATCAGATTCGGTCGACTCCTGGGAGAAGGCGGATTCAGATCCATCTTGCCGGTCGACTGCTTGGTCGAAGTGTTGGTGGGTGGGGTTGTAGAAACGCGGTAGGCCGTACGCCTCTGGCGTGTACCCGATGAAGACGTCGATCCCTCCGATCGGCACGATTGCGCATCCGATAAGGTAGTCGTCCGCCGGGAGCCAGGACTCATCCGAGTTGACGGAGCTATGGCCGTCAAACCTTGTGACGCGACCGACGGCGATCTGCTTGCCCACGCCGCCAAGTGTTCCCGCCTGGAACGTGACGCCAGGAACCTTATGCCCCACGGTGGGCGCCAACTGTCGTGGTATCGGCATAATTGATAGGAGACGGGGGTCCTCTAGCCTACGTATGGATTGTGGGGAAGAAGGTTGGTGTCGTCGAGGTCGGGATTGAACACGGCGAGTTTACCCAGCTTCGGATCCCACAGCGGTGGCGGGATCCTACGTGCTGCTATAATTCACTATAAGGCAATAGCCGTGAACAGGTTACAATGTGCTTGATGCGTATTCAAGCGTCTGCCCTAAAGGCTCGCTGGTGGCCGGCTTATATAGGCGGCCAGACCCCAGGGTACAAGGTAAGTGCTTGTCCGGCAAGTAATCAGAGTCCTAGACCTAGCCGGCTTAGTTGCCGCCTTCCGTCTTGGGCTCGGTGGCTTGATGGGCTTAGGCCTTCCGCCTTCCTTGGACCGTCCGCCTACTTCCTTGCACGTCAGCTATCTGGGCCGCCCGGCAGGCCTTGGCCTTACCACCCTTGGGCCACCCTGGACTAGCCGGATTGATCCATGCTGGTTATACCCCTAGTTGATATATCCCCAACATCAACCCCAAAAATTTGGCTGTCTCATGTTTGCGACCAGTTCAAAGGGGTACGACACCTGCGTCTGTACAAAGCCTCGAATGGTGCCATTTTCAGACTAGCTTGGTAGCTGTTGCTGTAGGAGAACCCGGCAAACGGCAAACAACTCTCCCATTTGGCCCCATTAGCTAAGACACAAGATCTAAGAATATCCTCTAAGATCTGATTGACTCTTTCCGTTTGTCCTCCTGTCTGAGGGTGATAAGCGGTGCTGAAAAAGAGGTTGGTTCCGAGCTCCTCCTGAAGCTTAGTCCAAAATCGAGAAGTAAATTGGTTCCCCTATCGGAGACAATAGTCTTGGGTACTCCATGAAGGCTGGCGATGCGGGACAAGTAGAGATCCGCAAGCTGATCCGATCGATGGGTGGTCCGCACAGGTAAGAAGTGTGCAACCTTGGTGAGTCTATCCACAATAACCCAAATGGCGTCATGTACGCGATTGGATCGGGGTAATCCGGTGATAAAATCCATAGCGATCTCATCCCATTTCCACTCGGGCAACTTGAGAGGTTGGAGTAATCCAGCGGGTCGCTGATGTTCTGCTTTGATCCTTTGGCAGATATCGCAATTCTGGACGAAGAGTGCGATCTCACGCTTCATGCCATGCCACCAGAAATCCTGTTTTAAATACTGGTACATCTTGGTTCCACCAGGGTGGATGGAGTACAAAGTCTCGTGGGCTTCTCTCATAATCAACTGCTTGAAATCAGGATCTGATGGGACGCAGATACGTCTCTTGTACTAGAGAATACCCTCGGAATCAATGGTGAATTCAGGGACTTCCTCCTTGCCCATTTTTCTCTTGATGCACTCAATACTTTCGTGACCCTTTTGTGCTTTCTTGATCTGATCCCATTAAGTGGGCTGCAATATGAGTTGGTCGATTGCTCCATAACTGACTACTTCTATACCCATTTTGTCTAGCTCTTCCTAGAGTTCTGGCTATTGAGTCTTGATCATGGAGTTAAACGAACACGGCTGCCGGCTAAGGGCATCAGCTACGACGTTAGCTTTTCCCGGGTGGTAGTGGATGTCCAAGTCATAATCCTTGATGAGCTCTATCCATTTCCGCTGCCTCATATTAAAATCCCTCTGGGTGAATATATACTTGTAGCGTACCTGCACTTTAAATAAGGCAGATACCTGTGTATAGTGCAAATCCCTGGATCGATTCATTTGCACACACAGTTACGATGTAATATCACAACAAAGCGTCAATTTTATTACATCGATGATCCAGAATTACAAAATATTCTTTACAAATTGCATAGCATAAAGCTAGCTTTGAAAAGTACACAGCGGAAATACAATAGCAGTGAGCCTCTATAACTTTCATGCTGCCACAGGCGAAAACATGTTGGTTGTAGACTCGAAACCTTTAAACGAAACCTCACTCGTCATCTGATCAAATCTGCAATAAGAAAAATATTGCAACAACGTGGGTCAGATTCCATTAAAAATGGAGTCTGGCAAGTGACACTATGGTGGACACTTATGGAATAACTCTAAAGCCTATATGAATATTTGGCTGGTGGAGCTCAAGGCTAATTTGCATAAAGCCAATTTT
Source organism: Poa annua (assembly GCA_026929855.1). Taxonomy (NCBI): domain Eukaryota; kingdom Viridiplantae; phylum Streptophyta; class Magnoliopsida; order Poales; family Poaceae; genus Poa; species Poa annua. Next base: position 59,902,865 of record CM049426.1, on the reverse strand, counting down.
CCCTACTCTTTTGAAAACACTTTTCTTGAAATCCAGATGAGTATGGCATGAAAACCATAAATCTCATCTTCCCTTGTTCACCCATCAACTTTTAACTTAGAAATTGGAATGGTGGAATCCTCCGTTGACGTCCTTGATCAGCTGCTCAAAATTGTCCGTAACCGGGGACACGGCTAAGTACTTAGTTTTACACTCTGCAGAGGTTGTGAACTTTCACCATTGTAGCCATTCAACCCAAGGTATCCTTTACACACCATTTGTGATAAGCAAAGGAGAGAATGAGACGAGATCTTTCAGAAGCATTTTCCCTCCCACCTGGCTTGACCCGTTCCACCTAACATCCCCCTACATCTGCTTGTCAAGCCGGAGAGAGTCCACGCAACATAATTGATCAAGCCAGAGCCCATATGGCAATGGCTGCACTGGAAGCAATCGTCACTCGGAGTTCTTCAGATTCCTCTGTTCCTGGGTGGCCGTTCTCAAGTGTACATACTCTAGGAACCATAGAAATGGACCTGAGTAGCCACTCAACATAAACCATCCGACCAATTACCACCCAGGTGTTTCATTCTTAACTTAGTAGAATTTAGATTTTCACAAAACAACATTTGCGTAGCATCAATAATTCTACCAAGTATTGCATAGGAACCTAGACACAGGTATAAGGAATTCTACACAGGTTTAGCATAGCAACACATGCATATAAAAATACACTAAGTAATGCATATAAAAATAGGAAGTTTATGAGGTGTGCCACTTGCCTTTGAATGTTGTCATTGTTCACAACTCTTTTCAACAACGAACGTTTGCTCTCCGTTTAATCTAAACATTAATAGCAAACAACAATACAACAATCAACAACAACAATCATTGGGGCTAAATTCTTACCCAATAACATACATGCTCATATCAAATGAACAACAAGTTTTATAAAACTCCTAAGGAAAACATGTCATGTATGAAATGCAAATTATTTCTAAGGGCTAGAGATGCATGATGCTATGAAAAATCTCTTAAGTTAATGCAAGGAAAATAGGTGGGTCAAGAATGACTAGGGACTAAGGTCTTAAGTTGGATAAAAATTCTTTGTTTTATATCCTCTTTAAACAAGCACTCTAATGGCTTAGCCATGATGTGCCAAATACTTAGAGAAAAATACTAAGTCTATAAGGTGATCAACAATTACTATCAACTCTTTGTAAATTGGATATTCGCTAAAGTGAGAGAGACAGACACCCGGCCAGCCACTTAAATTGTGGAACAGGTCTCATGTACGTGGACATGTAAGGTTTGTTTCCAAGCCGCTTCATCTCACTATGCCGCTAGGATCCAACAACTTCAAGATGATAACATCATGATCAAATTTGTTTAAGTCTAAATGACAAGATTAGGAAAGAGGGAAAAGAAGGAAATATGTAGTTGTCCTCCAGGCTTCATCTATTGAATTCTTGGTAGACTTGAATAATCTTCAGACTTGATGATTCTTGTATCCTCGAGGCTGGTCTTGGATTTTGAGTTCTCAGAGAAGAAGAAAAGGCAGAGAAAAAGACTTAGAGAAAGAAAGGAAGGTTGGCCTTCTTGAACTTCTTCTCACTTTTCTTCTAAGTGCTTGACATCTTGAGGATGCTTCCAGAGTCTGTTTTCTTCTAAGTCCTTCATGAAGTCTCAGAGAAAAGAAAGAGAGAGAGAGCAAGACTTGGAAAATATTTCTGGTTGGTCTTCATGAACTTCCTCTTGATTTTTCTTCTAAGTGCTTCTACTTCTTGGAGATACTTCTGAAGTCTTGTTTTGGCTAAGTCCTTCAATGGCCTTCTAGCCCCATCTTGGAAATACTAAGTGTCTAAGTGCATAGCACTTTACGAAAACACTAGGTTGAAAATAATCCTAACTTAGGGAAAATAAGGAAGGAGTTTTCCTATAAGGAGTATAACTATACAATAGATATGTCATGCATGCAATGCAATTTATTTCTAAGGACAACACTTAACAAAATAAAACAACTAAGTTTTCTAGATGCTAAAATTTTCTAAGGAAAAGATTTAGCATCTTTAAGATGTTGAAATTTTTCTAAGGAAGAGTGTTGTCGAAAAATATTTATCAATATTTTCTAACAAAGAATTTATTTTGTTTAAAGAGGCAAAATATTTCTAAGTACATTTTAATACCAAAGTGGTTATAATATGACTAAGTACTTTATAATTCGAATAGATGATGAAAATAAATTTTAATAAATTTTTAATCAATTTTAATCATTAAAACAACACTAAAAAGTATTTAATCAATATAAATTATAAAATCATAGAAAATTATTCTACAAAAATTAGTAGAAAAATACTACTGCCAATACTTAGACATTCAAATTTGTAGCAAAAGAGTTTGACAAGTTTTAAATTTCAAATTTGAAGTTATGTTCAATTTACCATTAATGCCACTTTTGAATTTCAAAAAATTTTAATTTGACAAAACATAAAAGTAATGATGCCAAAAGTTTCTACGTGTTATAAGCTTTTCAAAAATATTTTATTTGTAAAATTTGACCAAACCAATAAAAAGTAGTGATAGATTTAAAATTTAGGATTTTTCTGCAAAACTGCCGGTCTTCGGTTGACTGTTGACTTTGACTGCTGACGTGAGAATTGACTTGCTGACTTGGCAGGCTGACTGGGATTTGACTACGAATTTGACCAAAAATAAAGTTGGTCGGATGGAAAAACACTCTTAACGAAAGTTGTAGAGAATTAAGTGCTCTTTCTAATTATCATAATTATAACATAAGTAGATGAATAGATTGGTCACAAATCGCAAAATACCTGTCTGATTCGAAACTTCAAACGCGAATATCTCTCAGCTCGCTGAACCAAAAGAGGTGAGGCTTGGGGCAAAAGAACGGTCTTGATCAGGAGAACAACTTTCGTATTCCCGTCCCAAACTTTTAAGATGGTTTGGTTACTCGAACAACATAGAACACGATCTGTATTATATAGAAAATTACGTACGTTAAAATAAAAAGTTGTCAACAGGAAAGTTGTAGATATAGAGTAGATCTACCTTTTCACCGAAGGAATTTCGATTTGACGCAACGAGCGCGAGGAGATCTGAGAAATACGACTTCAGATCTGATGTATGACGAATCGAAATTCTTCCTCCACGCTTGATGAAAATAGTTGAGACTTATTGGGATGGAAAGGTATCGACGAGATCTACAACAATGATTAAGGCCCCGTCGCGATTGGAGATTGTTTTGTTCGTCGAACGAACGAAATACTATTTCGCTGATTAGGGTTTCGGTGGAACGAAAAGAGTAAAAGAGATGCCGGCGGCTACAAGTGTTTATATAGGCGGAGAGATGGTGGAATAGATAGAGCTCGGAGTTGTGAACGCGTAGGATCAAGCGGATCCGGATTTGGAGTTATATTTTTTGAGATATACGTGTTTGAATTAAAGGTGGTTGGAAAAACGAATTTTCAGAGAGTTGGATACGATTTCGGTTCGCTTCGGTTTGGTGGGTTGTGGGCCGGCCGGCTGGCCCGTTTCGTTTTTTTTTTTCTTTTTTTTTTCTTAATTCCTTCATAACTTTTGTTTTAGAATTTCGAATTAAGTGAAATTAACTTCTAAAAATTTCTAAAAATCATATCTTTATTTTAAAACATTTATGGACATGTTTTGACCACTTTTTTAAAATATTAATTTTGAATATTTGATTTAATGCAAATTTGACACTTTTGTCAAATTTGGAAATAGAAATTTAATTAATTTATTTATGGCTAAATAAAATTTGATACCACAATTGTGAACATATGAAAATAATTATTTCTAATAATTACAATCAAAATATTAAACTAAAATAAGATAAATAGCTTAATTCTTATTTTGTTTTTAATATTTTCTCGGATAGATTTTTCAAATGGAAATAGTATTTCAACCATTGTAATTTCAAATCTAAACAATGCAAGAAAATTCATGAATGCATGCATGAATTTTGTTTTCAAATCGACATACAAATAGTTTTCAAAAAGTTTTTAATTTTTCTGATTTTTCAGAATTTGAAAAATCCTATGATGTTACAATACTTTAGACTTGTGTGATCGGTGTAAATTTCGCAACGGTTTCCCATCAGGAAGTGACGCCAAGTCTTGAGTGCATGAATCACAGCAGCAAGCTCTAGATCATGGGTTGGATAATTCTGCTCATGCTTGCGGAGTTGTCGCGATGAGTAGGAAATCACTTTGCCCTCTTGCATAAGGACACACCCAAGTCCAAGTTTGGAGGCATCGCAATAAACCACAAAATCCTTGGTCAAATCTGGCATGGTTAAAATAGGTGCGGTAGTAAGGCGTTTCTTCAGCTCCTGGAAGCTGGCTTCGCACTTGTCGGTCCAAACAAACTTCTCGTCCTTCTTCAATAGCTGAGTAAGGGGCTTTGCGATGCTCGAAAACCCCTCAACAAAACTTGCGGTAGTAGCCCGCCAATCCGAGTATGGACCTCACCTTGGTCTGGTTAGTGGGGGTTGGGAATTCAAGGATGGACTTGATGTGGGTTGGGTCAACAGATATCCCTCCAGCTGAGATAATATGACCAAGAAAACCTACTTCTTTCAACCAAAACTGGCACTTGCTGAACTTAGCATACAACTGGTGTTCTCAAAGGGTACCGAGAACCAACCTCAGATGCTCCTCATGCTCTTTTTTCGATTTGGAATAAATCAGGATGTCATCGATGAAGACAACCACAAACTTATCCAAGTATTCCATGAACACCTTGTTCATGAGATTCATGAAATAGGCAGGGGCATTGGTCAGGCCAAAAGACATCAACGTAAACTCGAACAATCCATAACGAGTGATGAAGGCCGTTTTAGGGATGTCAGATTCTCTTACTTTCAGTTGATGATAACCGGTGCGGAGATCGATCTTGGAGAAGACTCGAGCTCCGTTGAGTTGATCAAACATGTCTTCAATTTTGGGTAGAGGGTACTTATTTTTGATAGTCACATCATTTAACTTTCGGTAATCCACACATAAGCGAGTGGTACCGTCTCTCTTATCCACAAAAATAATTGGTGACCCCTAGGGTGACGCACTTGGGCGAATCATCCCTTTCCGAAGTAGGTCATCCAACTGCTTCTTTAATTCTTCCAGCTCTTCAGGGTTCATCCGGTAAGGTTTTTGTGCTATAGGCCCAGTACCGGGTACCAAGTCAATGATGAACTTGATATCCCGATCAGGTGGCATACCGGGTAACTCTCCGGAAAAAACATCCGGGTAATCACATACTAGTGGTACCTCTTCCAGAATGGTTTCAGCTACACTCTTATGGCAATGACCTGAGGTGGAGTAATGGGTCGAGAAGTGTGTAATCTCTTCTCCTTCCGGGGTGGTTAGGGTGAAAGACTTGCTAGTGCAATCTATTTTCCCTCGGTTTACTGCCATCCAATCCATTCCTAAAACCACTTTTATCCCTTGCTTTCCTAATACCACCAAGTCTGCATGGAATCGGGCTCCCTGAATCTCCATAGGAGTCTCCTTGCACGACACAATGGCTTTAGTAGTGGTCCCCGGAATTTTCACCCGCATAGGACGATGCAACAAGGTTGGAACCATACCACTCTTCCTAACGAACGGCTCTGTAAAGAAAGAATGGGAAGCTCCCGAATCAAACAAAACTGAGGTAGGAACTGAGTTGACAGGGAACATACCCATAACCAGGTCTGGCGCCTCCTGAGCTTCTTCTGCACTGATGTGGTTTAGATGGCCTCGGGTGACAGGGGTTGCTTTCTTTGGATACGGGTTCTTGCCTCCAGGTGGACGGGGTGGCCCTTGGTTCATCTTTGTCGCATTAGGGCGACCACCGGCGGGCTGTCTAGTGGGACACTCCCGAGAGAGATGGCCAGGCTGTCCACAAGTGAAACATCCTCCAGTTGGCTTCGGAGTAGGCGGCCTATTAAAGTTGAGGCCGTGATTGACACCACCTCCAGGACGAGGTGCAGGTGGGCGAGAGGGATAGCTGGGTCTTGGGGCAAAAGTTGAAGGCCTTGGTGATGGATAGGAAGGCCTTGGTGGAGGTGAAGGGCGCGGGCGGGGGTAACTCCCGGCTGGGCTGCTGCTGCTACTGCCTTGCTGCATCTGCTGGCGACGCTTGCGGTTGTCAAACGAAGCCTTGCGCTTGTGTTCCATCATAATGGCTGCATCAGCCAGGGATTCTAGGTCGGTGAAAGGCATCACCACCAGAATGCACTGCATTTCATCATGAAATCCATTCATGAACCTCTCTTTCTTCTTGTCTTCAGTATCGGTATCGGTGGGCGCATACCTTGCTAGAGTAGTGAACTTCTCCAAGTACTCACTGACAGACATACCGCCTTGCTTGAGCTACAGGAACTTCTCTCGCATGATACTGACGAGTCCGGAGGGCACATAACGCTTCAAGAACTTGGTCTTGAACGCCGCCCAAGCCACAACTTCCTCCGGAGGCAGCAGAGCATGAATGGCCTCCCACCATGCTCGGGCAGGCCCTGAGAGGTAGTGGGTGGCGTCAACCACCTTCTCATTGTCACCAACTTGGGCGACCCTTAGGTTGTTCTCAATGGTACGAATCCAATCATCACCATCCAGGGGCACTTCACTTTTGGAGAAGACTGGCGGGTTGGTGTTCTGAAAATCACGAAGCTTGGAGCGGGGCTCCTCATTTCCTTCGCCGCCATTCTGGTTGGCGGCGATCTGAGCAAGATGCTGCAGGGTGGCGAGATTGGCATTCCACTCAGCGCGAGCTTCCTCGCGATCCTCCATGAGAAGACGCAGCACTTGAGCCATAGATGGCTCGGGCGGTGGGGGTGGTGGTGGATCCCTTGCCATTCTGAATATCAGAATAAAACACAAATTAATTTTCCTAGTAGAATTTTAAAACAGGTTTTGGAAAAGAGTTCGTCAATCATACAGAGTAGCATACAAAATTTTAGCATGACATTACTCATAAGAAGACATGATCCACTCCATATCAGGGTTCCAAAAGCATCATCACATAGTTCACAACCACAAGACACCGAACTGACATAGTCTTACAACAATTTAGACACACACTCAAGCTAACTAGACCACACAATCGCATCCACTTATCACGATGGTTCGGTCTTAACCCAAAATATACTACGCAACTAGCTACTCCACGTCCACGGCAGCGTCACTGTCAAAGGGTGGCTCGCCGGGGTCCTCGTCCTCGGACATCACAGCCCCCGAGTCCTCACCGCCCTCGCCTCGAAGGTCGTCATCGTCCTGCCCACTCTCAGGATCCATATTGATATCCTCCATAGGGTCCTCATCATCTGGTAGAATATCGTCGTTCTCCTTGCTCAGCGCCTCCACCTCGCTATCCAGCTCGCTGATCCGCTCGTCGCGGGCGTCAATGGTCGACCGGAGCATGTCAACCATACCGTCAAGCTGGAACTAGTAGAAGCGGGTAGTCTGGAAGCGCGCAAAGATGGAACGGCGCTCCTTGCGCTCCTTCTTGAGCTCTGCCTGGGACTCCACTAGACGCTCCTCTGAGGTCTTGAGCTTCCGCTCCATGGTCTTCAGCTTGTCCTGAGATGCCTTGAGTTGCGCCTCCAGGTCCTCGATCCTCAACTCAGCTGCTGAGATCCGCACCTCAGTACCGTCGTGATTCAGACGGTGAAGATCACTCTCGAAACGACTAGTGACCAGCTGGGACTGGGTGTACTCGACGAGGAGTCCAGGCTCGGCCAAGTAGTTCCCGAAAGTGGGGTGGGGACGCGGCGGCACAGGGTTACTCTGCTCGTCCAAGCCAGAGTAAAACTCAAAGCGGGTGCCGCCCAGCTCGGCGCTGTGAGCACCCACCAAGCGGGCGAGAGCTCTCTGCAGTACTGTGACAAACGCCCCCATCTGAGTTGATGCAAGGGCATCCTCAATCAGCTCCTCGGCGAAGGGTGGCACCAGCGGTCCTCGAAGGATGCACCTCACAGTCCAGCACATCTCGTCTACAACCATAGGTAGGCAGCGTCCTATCAGCAGCTCAGGTAGCGGATGCCTCAAGTGCCGGGTCAACTGGAGTAGGTCTGCCTGAAACAGACGCGAAACTCCGGTGTCGGGCACATCTCCCAACTGAATCGACGACGAGAACTCTCCGCTCAGCTACACAAAATTTTAAATGGAGGTTGAATTAGTGAACAGTGTGCAAAATTTTAAACAGGTAAAAACATAAGGTTTAATGCAAGTATAATATTCATCAGTAATTAATAACAGAGGGGAGGGAGGGGTAGCAGTATATTCTGCGTATTTTAAGTATCTCTATCCTAATTTTTTAGGAAAAACATTTTTGCGCGACGTCGACGCCCAACCTAACTAAAGTCTCCTAAGGTCAACGATGGCTCTGATACCAAGTCTGTAAGGACCCCTCGAAGCAAGTCCGAGATGTCCACGTTATGTAAAAGATCACGATCCCAATGATCAGTGCATCGCAATCACATAACCAACATTGGTATCAAAGAGTTACATCATTCAAGTCGTACGAATAAAAGTCTTACAACACATAGACGGTCATACAACCAAAGTCAACAAACTTCGTCACGTAGGACGAATTTAAACTAAGATAGCGGAAGCTCGTGGCTAGCGACGGCCCTTAACATCTCCGAGCGCTGATCCCACAAGTGCAGTTGACCGGTGACAGCTAAGTGGCAAAGTCGTCGTCAAACACCTCCTCCTCGACGTAAGCCTCCTCATTGTAATCTAGACATTTGAATATCCAGGGACAAAGTCATATGAGTACACTTACGTACTCGCAAGAGCACCTCTAAGTTTACAGTTTTCCATGGATATGCAAGTAAAGCATTTTCGAAAACTAGGATGGCTCCTATATATGACTATAAGTCTTAGTTTTCGAACACCATGATTTTAGACATAGAGAGTATGACATCTCTGTATCTTTGTTGAAGAAAACATTTAGAGATAGAATTCTCTTCTCTTAGATATAGCAATGACATATCTAAGTTCAAACTTTCTTTTGAAAGAAGTTAATCAAAACTCTAGGATAGGGGTAACCCTTTTTCCTGACTTGAGATCGGACTGGTTGTCTCCCCGAGATCAACCATCTTCACCCAAAATCCGCACCTCCCAGGTACCACTTTATGCCTCCTTGTTTTCCCTCGGAAAATCATTTCTTTCTCTTTTTAAGAACCAAAATGCCCATATGCCTAGATCAGTGGCCTTTCCAACTGTAACATCCCAACATTTTATAATGTTCAAAAATCAATAAAATTTAAAACTTTTCTTTTTATTAATATTAAATATTAAATGCATAAGGAAACCAACCGCGTCGTCAGCGGTGTGAGGAAAGCTCGGCGGCTCCAGTGAGGGAGAGGAGCTGGCGCGGCGGCGTCGCAGCGGAAGCGGGCGGCCTGCCCGGCGGTGGGCTCGGCGGCGCAGCGGCAGCGGCGGCGGTCGATTTTGGTTGCCTGGCGGCGTCGCTGAAATTCCTAAGCGCGAGGTCCCGGGTGGTGGCTCGAAACAGGATCTCAATCCTGCTTATATACCGCCTCCCCTTTTAGTCGCGGTTCGTGACTCGAACCGCGACTAAAGGTGGTCATTTAGTCCCGGTTGGAGCCTCTAACCAAGACCCAGCTTGTGTGTCGACTGCACCCGCACTGATACCCTTTTAGTTGCGGTTCATGGCACCAACCGCGACCTGAGGTGCTTTAGGGCTTCCAACCTCAGATTTGCAGATTTCCCCTCCGAATCGTCGAGTGAACCCTATCTCCTCTTGGCATCTGTGGGAGTGAAATTTCAGCCCGCGCGAAGCCGCTCTTCTGCCGCCGACGCCGCCGCACCTTCATCTTCCTCCTCTCCGGCGAAACAGAAAGCTCCCGGCGCGCCGCCATGGACCCGTCTGATGCCTCGCTGTTCAGATCCGGTGGGCTCGAGCGGCTCCCGCCCCACGTCTGCCTCTCCTGAGGCCCAAGCTTCAAGCAAGAAGCGCAGGAGGCAAGGAACTGCTAGCGCGGCCCAACCAATGGCCGCAGGCGATGCCGTAGCGGTTGCGACGGCTGGTTCCCCATCAGCGCGACCCGCGGAGCGCCGAAGCGGTGAGTTTTTCGGAAGGTCAAGGATGCCACCCCTGCCGCTGCCTGAAGGGGATCGTGTGCAGAAAACAAAAAATTTCCTACCGACGATATCCTAAAAGCATGCCAAGATCTATTCTATGAAGATATAGTAGTACGAACGGAGATCGGAATACATACCCTTGTAGACCGAAAGCGGGTATTACGTTCCCACACAAACGTTGTCGATGCAGACCGACGAAGCCGACCTCAAGGTCGTGTAGAGGAAGCAGGCCTCCGAGCACCGCTAGCGCAGCACCTCGCAGGGAGTCGCACACGTACGGTGGAGATGACGCCTCCGAAGCTCCAGTCCAGGACGAGCAGCGGAAGACTTGGACCGGAACACCAGCAGCGCGGCAGCGGGCTATGGTGGAGGAGACCCCCTCTTCCTCTTGCTCGGCGCGGCTCCAACTTGGGAACCACGAGATCGAGAGAGAAATCGGGAATTACTTGGTGAATTAAAAGGCTGGGGGTGCCCCTTCTTATATAGGCTCCCAAGGGGAGCCTACCTTGCCAACCAGGCAATGTGGGACTATCCCCACATAGCCTGGTTCGGCCAAGGGAGTGCGCCGGCCCCCTGGTGGGCCCCATGTGGCCCACCTAGGCCGGCCTCCAAGCCCCCACCGAATTCCCAAGGGGGTCCCCCCCTCCCTCTTGGGCCTTCTTTCGTCCGGAAGGCCCATTTAGGGAAATCTGCCTTAATAAATTCGAAAATAAATATATAAAATCATATTTGCATATTAATAACACTAATTAATATCAAACATAATATATATAATTTTTCCTAGCTCCGAAAACTCTTTCGGCGCTGCCCTATCTCCATCGGACCTCTCCCGGGACGCTCCCGGTGATCTCCTTCCTTTCCGGTTGTCTTGTCGAAACCCCTTAAGTGTGTTACCCTAGCGGTTCGATATAATATCAGGTATGATCAAGACTCCTCTATGATCAACGACTAACTCGTAGGCCTGGACCCCATGAATTAATCCCTGAGATATAACAAATGACTTTCATCTATCAAACCTGAACGTGAAGTCTTAGAACTTTTGTCATAGCGATACTTAGCACGTCCGAGCGTCGTTCCATAGATATCTCCATACCTAATCCCGACCTCGTTACCGACGACGCTATCTTCTACTCGTTCATGATCTCATGTCTCCGTGACCTAGTCACATGATTGCAAGCTCATTAGACACGATCTCACCGAGTGGGCCCGAGAGTATCTATCCTGCTATGCGGACTGGCAAATCCCGCTCTTGACCCCTCGTCTCAATACTCCTTTCCAATACCCAAAAGTATCACCGTTATTGTCATACTAAATAAGATACGACGTTTGGTGCAATCAAAGTATCTTCCGGGAATATCAATAAGGGTTGATCTCACGGTCAAAGGTGTAACGACTACGTTCTCCAAATCTGGGTATGTCCATCACATCGCTCTCCAGCGACATGACTCTCATTGCCGACCGGCGCCATGCCCCATGACCGGGAAACCTCGATCATCAATCGCGCAACGAAACTAGTCTTAGTAGAGGCTACTAGGGACCTGGTTGTTTACGTATCACACCCGCATTAATGTTTCCGCTTAATACGGTTCTAGCATGACACAAAAACATATTATGAACAAACGAGATATGATAAAGAATACACTTTATTAATTGCCTCTAGGGCATATCTCCTTCATTCTCCCACTTGCACTAGAGTACAACTTAATCTAGATTACAACTTGGTAAAAGCTTAACACCCATAGCTAACTGGTGCTGTTCATGCTTATCAAGCGGGAGAGGCTTCGTCAGCGGATCTGCTACATTCAGATCCGTATGCACTTTGCAAATCTTCACATCGCCTCCTTGTACGTACTGACGTATCACATGGAAGCGTCGGAGAATGTGTTTGGCGGTGGAGTGAGACCTTGGCTCCTTGGCGTTTGCAATGGCACCCGTATTGTCGCAGAAGAGGATCACGGGGTCTTGCACGCTCGGGAACACTCCGAGTTCGATGACGAACTTCCTCAGCCACACAGCTTCATTCGCGGCCTCGCAGACAGCAATGTACTCCGACTCCATTGTAGATTGTGCGACTATGGGTTGCTTCCCACTTCTCCAGCACACGGCGCCTCCATTCACCTTGAACACGTAACCTGTCTGTGACTTACAGTCATCGGCGTCTGAGCAGAAACTTGCATCTACGTAACCCGTTACGCCAAGTTCTTCATCGCAGCCACCATACACAAGGAACATTTCCTTTGTCTTATTGAGATACCTAAGAATGCTCTTAACAGCCACCCAATGCGGCATTCCATGATTGCTCTAGAACCGGCTTCTCAAACTTAGAGCTAATGCCACATCCGGTCTAGTACTCAACATTGCATACATGATCGATCCTATGGCTGAAGCATAAGGATGTTTCGACATTTCGGCCTTACCCAGTTCCGTCACCGGACACTGCGCCTTACGCAATATCTTATTCTTGATAACCGGCAGAGAACCCTTCTTTGCCTTCTCCATATGAAAACGCTTCAGTACTTTATCAAGATAAGTACTCTGACTTAGTGCTAATAGGCGCCTTGATCTATCACGATAGATTTTTATGCCTAAAACATACGCAGCTTCTCCTAAGTCCTTCATGGAAAACTTATTGTTTAAATATTCCTTCACGCTATTCAGAAGTTCCACATCATTCCCTATTAGCAATATGTCGTCAACATACAGTGCTAAGAACACAACCGAGCTCCCACTCATTTTCTTGTAAATACAGGTCTCTTCCACATTCTGGATAAATCCAAAACCTTTGATTACCTCATCAAAGCAAAGATTCCAGCTCCGAGATGCCTGCTTCAATCCATAGATGGATCGCTGAAGCTTGCACACCTTGTTAGCACTTCCTGGATCGACAAAACCTTCCGGCTGTACCATGTACAACTCTTCCTCAATGTTTCCATTCAGGAAGGCCGTTTTGACGTCCATCTGCCAGATTTCATAATCATAGTAGGCAGCTACCGCTAACAAAATCCGAATAGACTTAAGCATCGCTACCGGTGAAAAAGTTTCATCGTAGTCAATTCCATGAACTTGTCGGAAACCCTTTGCGACAAGACGAGCTTTATAGACGGTCACATTACCATCAGCATCAGTCTTCTTCTTAAAGATCCACTTATTCTCGACGGCCTTGCGCCCTTCGGGAATATCCACCAAAGTCCACACTTTGTTATCAGACATGGATCCTATTTCGGATTTCATGGCTTCAAGCCATTTCTCGGACTCTAGACTCTCCATCGCCTCCTTGTAGTTCGTAGGTTCGTCCTGCTCGACTAGCATGACGGTGCAAACCATGTTGCCATACCATTCTGGTGGGATCCGAGATCTACCAGACCTACGAGGTAGAATATCTTCCTCGACAGTTTCTCCCACTCCTTCCATGGAGGACGTTTCCGGAATTGCTTCCGTTGCGCCACTCGGAATCTCGAGTTCAGGATCAACGATTTCATCGAGGTCTACCTTCCTCCCACTTACTCCTTTCGCGAGAAATTCCTTCTCTAGAAAGGTACCGGTCTTCGCGACAAAAGTTTTTCCCTCAGCTTGGTTGTAGAAGGTGTACCCAACGGTTTCCCGCGGATATCCTACAAAGACGACTTTCTCCGACTTCGGTTCGAGTTTGTCGGGCTGTAGTTTCTTAACGTACGCCTCACAACCCCAAACCTTCAGAAACGATAACTTAGGCTTTTGGCCATACCATAGTTCATACGGCGTCGTTTCAACGGACTTGGACGGAGCCCTATTTAAAATGAATGCGGCTGTTTCTAACGCATAACCCCAGAAGGACACTGGCAGATCGGTAAGAGACATCATAGATCGGACACTATCCAGTAGAGTATGATTACGTCGCTCGGACACACCGTTACGTTGCGGCGTTCCGGCGGGCGTAAGTTGGGGCACTATGCCACAACTCTTCAGATGTGTGCCAAACTCAAAACTCAAGTACTCTCCACCGCGGTCGGACCGGAGATGCTTGATTTTCCTATTAAGCTGATTCTCAACTTCACTCTGGAATTCTTTGAACTTTTCAAACGTTTCAGACTTGTGTTTCATCAAATAGATATAACCGTATCTACTCAAGTCATCAGTGAAGGTGACGAAGTAACGATAACCATTGCGTGTCGAAACGCTCATCGGTCCACACACATCTGTATGTATGATCCCCAACAAATCCGACGCCCGTTCAACGAAACCTTTGAACGGTGTCCTGGTCATTTTGCCCATTAGGCATGGTTCACATGTATCGAGGGATCCGAAATCCAACGAGTCCAAGAGTCCATCGGAGTGTAGTCGCTTCATGCGCTTTATACCAATATGAACAAGACGGCAATGCCACAAAAACATGGCGGTATCGTCACTACACTTAATCCGTTTGGCTTCTATGTTATGGATGTGAGTACTACGATCGAGATTCAACAAGAATAAACCATTACTCTCGGGAGCATCAACATAAAAGATATCATTCATATAAATAGCACAATTGCTTGACACTGATTTAAATGAATAACCGTCTTGTAACAGGCAAGACCCACTTATAATGTTTACACTCAAGGATGGCACAAAATAACATTTATTTAAAACCAAAACTAATCCCGATGGTAGATGCAGAGGGAGCGTGCCGACAGCCACCACGTTGACTCTCGATCCGTTGCCGACGCGCATCGTCACCTCATCCTTCGCCAGCCGCCTTCTATTCCGTAACTCCTCCTGAGAGTTACATATATGAGCAACAGAACCAGTATCAAATACCCACGTATTGCTCCAGACGGATGTAAGGTACACATCTATAACATGTATATCAAATATACCTTGCTCTTTGTCGACCGTCTTGCCAGACTTCTTATCCTCCAGATACTTGGGGCAGTTGCGCTTAGGTGATCCGATGGTCACCGCCATCTTTTCCAGCTTGATTTCTAATTCGGCCACTTCGAGCATCTTCAGGATTTCTGACAGAGGTTTTGACGTCCCTTTCATGCCGTAGTCCACTATGGAATTCTTATAGCTAGGGGGCAGAGAAATCAGCGCCCTATCAATAACCAACTCCTCTGGGATCACACTTCCCAGATCACTCAGAAGTCGAGCGCAGCCAAACAACTTGGCCAAGTGCTCACTGATATTGCCGTGCTCTTCCATCTGGGCTGAGAAGAAAAGCACAGTTGCCTCGTACGTCTCAGCCTTGACTTGTCGTGCAAAAACAACCATGAGTTCAGTGATTATTTCATAAGCACCCTTGTTCATGAAGCGGTTTTGCAGGTCAGCCTCCATGGCAAAGAGCATGCCACTCTGGACATAAGAAGAAATCTCCGCCTTTACCCCATGGACAATCCTTTCGATTTCCGGGGCAGTGCTGGGAAGATCACCTAAGGGGGTATCAAGGATGTAGGCCACCTTGTGGGTTTCAAGGATGGACTTCAGATCGCGGAACCGGGACACGAAGTTAGACCCATCGGTCTTAAGCTTCTCTTTCTCAATGAACAGGTTCAGGTTAAAGGAGGGGTGAGACATCTACAATGGAATTTGCAACAACATAAGACTTTGTTCATAATAATTTTGAGTTATAGTATTTTAGAAAATAACTAACATAACTCCCACTCAAACGAACATCCCTCCTGGTCGTTTAAGCGATTACACGACCCCCATCCATTGCACCACCCCTCATCATCAAAGCCGGCGGCACAACTTCAAGAGTAGACAAAATCGTCCGCCACACCAATTTTGTGACTCGTGCTCGACCTTTCGGTCTTCCTGTTCCGAGGCCATACCTCTGAGTATGCTAGGCTCGCCACCAAAGACCTCCACGCTGACGCTTGTGCAAAATGTCTTACACCCACCGTATGCGAACGAAGATATGTATGACACCCGATCATCACGGCCTGCCTCATAACGTAGAACTTTCTTGGTGGTGCGCGTTGGAGGGAGAACACTAGTGGTATTTTGAAGGGATCATCTTATTCAGCTACCGCCGTGTAACACACAATCACACAAAAATAAGATGCACACAAAACATCAAATGTAATGCAATGTGATATAGTCCATCGCGCCATGGTCTTCTTGGCGCCTGCAGTTTATAAACAATTTAATAAACCTACCTTGACCATATCACATAGCCCCTGCAAAATAAAGTTAGACGCTTCTACTTTATCTTTTGCATATTTTACGTGGCTTGGGGCTTTCGTAAATAGAACCGCTTCATACCTACGAATCTTATGACCACAACAACGATCCAATAATTGCATGTTTAAGCATCCCTTTCGGGCCCTCCATTGAAAATGCGAAGACCAACTAAAGAGAGAGAAACTGACACCCGCCAGCCACATATACGGTACACGCCGTATGTCAGTAGTGGAACCAGTCTCGCGTAAGCGTACGCGTAAAGTCGGTCCGGGCCGCTTCATCAACTCAATGCCGCTGGAATACACAAGTGCACGCTAGAGGGTAGCAAATAACAGGAACGGTGCCCCCGTGCAGAGCACGGGTTCTAACAGCGTACAGCTATATCTACGATAGATCGGCTCTGATACCACTGAAGGGGATCGTGTGCAGAAAACAAAAAATTTCCTACCGACGATATCCTAAAAGCATGCCAAGATCTATTCTATGCATATATAGTAGTACGAACGGAGATCGGAATACGTACCCTTGTAGACCGAAAGCGGGGATTATGTTCCCGCACAAACGTTTTCGATGCAGACCGACGAAGCCGACCTCAAGGTCGCTGTCGGGGGGCTGCCCCCGGGTAGGGGCAGATCCCGGTATAACTCAGTAAGGTGCCAACAGTACTTGACCTTTGGCGAGAGCAAGGGACACCTCCTGGTGTGCTGAAAGGGCAACTTGACCCTTGAACACTGGTAGAGGGCAAAGTGCCTCCTGGCAGGCGCAAGGGTCAGCTCTGGCAGCTATAAATAGACGCACCCGGCCTTCACAATCGCAACACAAGCATGAGCGGGTGGTTCCTCTAAGAACTAGCTTCTCGAAGATGTCTTTGCTGATAGGCTAAGACATCTTCGGGAGGCTAGGCCTAGAGATACTCATCCTGAGACGAGCTCGGACGCCTCCGGAAAGGGTCCCGGATCTCGGACTCCGAGGAAACACCCGGAAGGAGGTGTACTCGGCTTTACCGGATAGGTAGTCCGGATAAGTACTAACCGGAGTGTATGTCTCGGTCTTGATCTTATGCAGAAGAGGCTCACAGTGGCAAGCGAGGAGGTAGCCGGCGTGAGGGCTTCCGGTAGGCCGTCAACGGCCTGTGGCAGGCTTTCCCGTCTGTTGCGGGGGGAAGTACCATTCCGCCTGACACGGAAGCATGGTCACCTCCCGCCTGACACGGAAGCATGGTCACCTCCCGCCTGACACAGGAGTGCGTCAGCCGGTACGACCGTGGTACGACAAGACCTGACATGCCTAGCCCGGCAATCCGGAAAAGGCTATCTGGGATGGGCCAAGACATGTCTTGTCTCTGGCAGAGGGAAAATGATGGTTCAGGACGGCGCCGGTTCTCCTTATCGAGATGATGACGCTGGGGCTACGCCGGATAGCCCGGCGACTAGGTCGCGCTAGCCGGTGACGGCATGCCGGCTAGGCCTGTCCGATGGGGCCAAGCCGATTTAGGGTTTCCGGCCCTCCTGGCCGGAGCTCTATAAAAGGCGCCATAACTGCTCCTGAGAGGGAGAGACCAACTTCGGAGCCAAAGCTATAGTCACATTTACTCTTAGAGCATTTACTCCTTCTCACCTAGAATTCATCTAGTTCTTTGTACTCCTCCCTTTGAGAGATCCAGCAGCAGATTGTAACTCTTGTACCACAAGTATATAGAGAGGAAAGGCAGGAGTAGGGGTGTTACCTCCTCACGAGGGCCCTGAACCTGGGTATATCGTGGGTGTGTTGTGTGCCTTCGTGCATTTTTTTGTGTTTGTTAGATCTTCCCCCTCGCACTTTGATCTTGTTTCTTGTTCCTCGGAGATCTCGGTTATACCGGGATCCTCCTCGCGTGGGCTAGTCAGCTCGCTATCCCTCCCCGGATCCACCAACGTCCATCGGCCCCACACAATTAGCCATCCCAAGGCATCTGCCGTGACACCACCACGACAGTTGGCTCCCACCGTGGGGCAGACAGAGGCGTTGGCTGGTGTACACATCCGGACGGGCTCACCTGTTCACTTCGATGTTCGGGTTCTCTCTGGCCTGGTCGTAAGGCTAGGGGAGATGGACTTCGTCTGCGACAACGCAGGGTGCTTCCGGAACAGACCTTTTCCGGTGAACGGATGTCTCATTGACTTTGGTAGTTTCACCACCTACGTCGCCACCGAGGTTGTCTGTAGCTACCCGGACATGGTGCTGGAAGCTGAGGACCCTCCCATCTCTGCACTGCTCAGGGTCTGCGCGCCGGTCGCCCCCCGAGTTCCGTCGCGGTGATGATGGTCGGGGCAACCGAGGAGGAGTACCAGGACGCAGACGGCGATACCGGGAGTGGTCACATCCGGTTGGCCAAACCTCCCCAGGAAAGGGGTGCGGCCCGGGATGGTGATCCACAACCGTCCCAGCCACGGCGTCGCCCGGATCCCCTCTCGGGACTGGTGGCCAAGTTGACTGTACCTGTGGCTGCTGAAGCGGATACCCAGGCCACCTCGGCTGACTTGGAGGAGCAGCGGAGGTTGCTACTCGCCGAAGCATAGGAGATCGCCGAGATCCGTCGCGAGCTCAATGCTAGCCTCCGGGAGTACAATGCAGCTCACGGATTCCTTAAGATAGACTCCCGGGACAAGCGCATCGCGGATCTGCGCAAGAAAGGAAGAATGGTGAATGAGGAGCTGGCTGGTGGAGCCACCACCAGTCACACGGGAAGTCGGATTTCAGCGGGGAAGCCAGTGTACAGCTCACCGGTGAAAACCCTTAGGGCCGCCGAAGCCGCCATGGCCGAGTTGGTGGGGTTATCCAGTGAGGCCCTGCGCAAACAGCAGGAGCGGGTAAACGAATTGGTGATTGAGGCCAACCGTCAGAATCAGGCCTTCAAAAAGAAGAACCCCGGGGCAGGATCTCAAGTGCACTCGGCAAGACCCAATAGCCAGAAATCAGACGGGGAAGCCTCTTCCCCGCATCCGAGCAGAAGCAAGAGCAAGAGCAAGAGCCGGAGCCGGAGTCGAGGTTCCGGGAAGAACAAGCAGCTACAGACCTATGACCCGGCCTTCGCCGGTATTCAGCAAGCCGGGCAAGCCGGACAGCGTAACTCGGGGCAGGCGGGAAGTACCCGTGGGGATGGTAACCTGGGTGTAGGAAACAATAACCCGGTCGGCCATGGTAATCCACCCCGGAACCCTCCTCATGTTCAGGGAAACCCACAGAGGGAGGTCGCCTCTGTTCCCCAGCAGGCCGTGATCCCTGCGCAAGACAGGCTCAACGATGGCAACTCGAGGTTGCAGCAGCTCGGGTATCAGCCAGACGAGAACCCTTTGGGATCTCGGATAGGAACCAGGCAGCTGAACCCGGCAGATGCCAGATTCCGGCTTGACCGGATTCACCAATCCGAGTTGGTGGAAGAGCAAGGACCTCCGGGACCTGCCTGCTTCGGACCTCGGATCATGCGGGAACCACCTGTTCGGAACTTTCATCTCAACAGGGGTGCCAAGACCTATGACGGCAGCAAGAAGCCGGAGGACTGGCTAACCGACTATGTAACAGCAGTAAGCATAGCCGGTGGAAACAGACGATGGGCAGTACGATACGTACCGCAGATGTTAGAAGGACCTGCCGGATCTGGTTGAACAACCTGAGAACTGGCAGCATAGACTGCTGGTTAGACTTTGAGGAAGCATTCATCAGCAACTTCACCAGCACATACAAAAGGCCTAACAGGACTCAATAGCTCGCCATCTGTAGGCAAAGGAGCAACGAGACCGACCGGGAGTACCTTATCCGGTGGAGCAATATTCGCAACTCTTGCGAAGGAGTCGTAGAAGCACAGGCCATCTCCTGGTTTGCACAAGGATGCCGGCATGGCTCTATGCTGTGGCAGAAGTTGCAAAGAAAGATGCCAACGACCTTGGCAGAGACCATGCGCATCGCCGATACCCATACGCTTGGAGATCCCATGCAACCCCTGGTGGATGTCGGTGACTCCGACAGGAGGAATGCGGGACCTCAGCTTTCAGAACCGAGCAGGAGCCATGATCGTCAGGAGTTCGGCCACAAGAGGAATCAGCCCGAGTACCACCATGCCGCACAGCACGTCGCAGCAGTAACCCGGGAGCAAGAGGATGCCGGCAACAGCCAGCGTCAAAAGACAAGTGGCCCGGCTTGGGTTCAGAGTCAGGAAGTGCAAAAGACCTGGGTGGAACAAAAGAAGCCCCTGACATATGAGAAAATGCTGAACAAGCCGTGCTGCTACCATACTCTGGAGGCCAACAAGCCCGCAAACCACTCTACTCGGCAGTGCAGTTGGTATCAGCGCACGTTGCAGGAGGGCAGCTCGGGAGCTATTCGGCAGAGTGCTCCGGCATCTCGGCCCAATATCCCGAGACCCCCTCCGACGTCGGGGGCCAATGATGTCCGAATCAACCCGCCTCCGCGAGGACCCCCACCTCGGCCAGTGAATGTGGTGCACACCCGAATCGACAACGGTGCAGGCCCCAGTAACCAAGCCGGACAGCAGCAGAGCAACTATCAGGAGGCACATCAAAGCTATGTGGTCTTCGTGACCGAAGCCACTGACAGAAGAAGCGTGCAACAACGTGCCCTGGAGGTGAATGCTGTGATCCCGGCGGTGCCCAAGTTCCTGCACTGGTCCGAGATGGAGATCACGTGGAGCCGGAAGGATCACCCCCGGGTTATGCCTAAGCCGGGGGCGTATGCCTTGGTGGTGGACCCAACTTTTGTCGGACCCAACCTCAACGTCCGCTTCAGCCGAGTTCTGATCGACAATGGCAGTGCCATTAACATCATGTACAAGGACACGATGCTGAAGCTGGGAGTATCCATGAACACCCTGCTGCCTACCGAGACAACCTTCCACGGTATTGTGCCCGGAGTCTCTTGCTCACCCATGGGAAAGATCTGGGTTGAGGTGCTATTCGGGACTCGGGAGAACTGCCGAACCGAGAGCTTGGAGTTCGAGGTCGTGGACCTCGAGAGCCCGTATCACGCGCTGATCGGCAGACCGGCCCTCGCCAAGTTCATGATCTCAACTCACATGGGCTACCTCAAAATGAAGATGCCGGGACCTAACGGCGTAATCACCATCTCGGGAGACCACAAGCGCTCCATGGAATGTGCCTCGGCGGGGTCGTGCTTGGCTGAGTCTCTGGTGATCGCGGAAGAAAAGAAGAGGATTCAGCAGGTGGTAGCAATGGCCAAGACCTCCCAACTCGGAATGCCCGGGATGGTGAACCCGGAGCAGGGGGCATCATTTCAGCCCCCCAAGGAGACCAAGAAGGTGTGTGTGGACCCCAGCAACCCAGAGCGCCAAGTTATCATTGGCAGCAACCTGGACAGCAAATAGGAAGGCGAGCTCGTCGACTTCCTCCGTGAGAATCGGGATGCTTTTGCGTGGTCGAGTGACGATCTGCAAGGCGTCCCGAGGGAGTTGGCTGAGCACTCTCTGTTTGTTAGACCGGATGTGAAGCCGGTGAAGCAACCAACTAGGCGCCTCTCGGATGAAAGAAGAGCCGCGGTCATGGAGCATCTGGCTATACTGCTGGCCGCTGGATTCATAATGGAAGTGCTGCACCCGGATTGGATATCGAATCCGGTTTTGGTGGAGAAGAAGAAGGATGATCCCCTCCTGCTTAAGGTGTGGCGCATGTGCATCGACTTCACCAACCTCAACAAAGCATGTCCGAAGGACCCCTTTCCATTACCCCGGATAGATCAAGTGATAGATTCCACTGCCGGGAGTGAACTTTTTACTTTTTTAGATGCCTATTCTGGTTTTCACCAGATACCTTTGAATCCGGATGATCAATTGAAAACTGCTTTTATTACCCCTTATGGGGCTTATTGCTATCGTGTCATGACTTTCGGTTTGAGGAATGCTGGTGCTACATACCAGAGGTGCATGCAGAAATGCTTGCATGACCAGATAGGCCGAAATGCCGAGGTCTATGTCGACGACATAGTCATAAAAACGAAAGAAAAAGCCTCACTAATAGATGATCTGAGGGAAACATTCAAAAACTTAAGAAGGTTCCGGATGAAATTGAACCCGGATAAATGCACATTTGGTGTTCCGGCAGGGAAGTTACTCGGTTTCCTCATCTCAAGCCGGGCAATCGAGGTCAACCCGGGTAAAAT
The DNA here is from genome assembly GCA_026929855.1 of Poa annua. Lineage (NCBI taxonomy): Eukaryota > Viridiplantae > Streptophyta > Magnoliopsida > Poales > Poaceae > Poa > Poa annua. The sequence continues at coordinate 59,880,450 of CM049426.1, read as the reverse complement.
TCGTGCTATCGAGAGCATGAAATTGCCCGTGCGTCTCAAGGATGTGCAGAAGTTTACCGAGTGTCTCGCATCCCTAAGTCGGTTTGTGAGTCGACTTGGGGAGAAAGCCTTGCCCCTGTACCAACTGATGAAGAAGAGCAAGACATTTGTTTGGACCTCGCAGGCTGATGCCGCGTTCAACGATTTGAAGAGAATGCTCTCAACAGCACCCGTATTGGCTTCCCCATTACCCAAGGAACCTATGCTGCTGTATATTGCCGCAACCAACCGAGTAGTCAGTGTGGCCATGGTAGTAGAAAGGGAAGAAGGGGGCAAGCTGATACAGAGGCCGGTGTATTACCTCACTGAGGTGATCTCGGAATCCAAGCAGAACTACCCGCACTACCAGAAAATGGCGTATGGGGTGTACATGGCAGTGACCAAGCTCAAGCACTACTTTCAGGAACACCCGATCACAGTGGTATGCGAAGCTCCTCTGGCCGAGATCATCGGTTGCAAGGACGCTAGCGGCCGGGTAGCCAAATGGGCCATCCAGTTGTCTCCATACGCTCCGGCGTACGAGAGACGAGATGCCATCAAGTCGCAGGCGCTGCCGGACTTTTTGGTGGACTGGGCCGAGATGCAATATGAACCTCCGATGCCGGATTACAATTTCTGGAGGATGCATTTCGATGGCTCAAAGGCTAAGATCGGATTGGGTGCCGGAGTGGTCCTCACTTCCCCAAAGCAAGATGTACTGAAGTATGTGCTGCAAATTCATTTTCGGGCATCCAACAATGTCGCAGAATATGAGGCCTTGGTTCATGGACTGAACGTCGCCATGGAAATCGGCATCCGCCGGATAGAGTGTTTCGGTGACTCCGACCTCGTGGTTCAACAGGTGTCGGGGAATTGGGATGCCCTGGATGCAAACATGGCCTTATACAGGTTTCATGTGCAGAAAATATCCGGATTTTTTGAAGGATGCGAGTTCAAGCATATACCCAGAGGAGAAAACGAGGCAGCAGATGTCTTGTCCAAGCTAGGATCATCTCGGGATGCCATCCCACCCGGGATAGCCCTGGAGCATTTGAGGAAGCCATCTATTCAGCCCTCACCCGAGTCAGATTCTATCTTCATCCCCAAGGAGCCTGGTTCAGATGCCGTACCCATGGAAGTAGATGTCGGGAGCATAACATTGAACCCGGGGACTGCATCGCAGTGCTCAGAGAGGCAAAGAAAGATGATGATAGAGGTGATGTCGGCAGAGCCAATGGACATAGACGCTCCCATGTTCCCGGTTAGACCTGTCCCGGGATGGGCACAACCCATTATGGCTTATATCTTGGAAGGAACCCTCCCGAAAAATGAAGTGGAAGCCCGGCAGATAATACGAAGATCAAAAGCATACACCGTCATCAATCAAGAGTTATACAAGAGGAGTGTCACTGAGGTACTCCAGAGATGTGTAGAACCGGCAGAAGGACAAGAGATGCTCCTGGAAATACATCAAGGGGAGTGTGGACATCATGCATCATCCCGGGCCCTGGTGGCGAAAGTGTTCCGGCATGGGTTCTACTGGCCCACTACGCTCCAGCAAGCAGAAGATATTGTCCGGAAGTGTGGAGGATGCCAGAGATTTGCTCACCGGATACACATGCCGGCGTCAGCACTGAAAACAATCCCCATCACTTGGCCATTCGCAGTTTGGTGTTTGGATATGGTCGGGCAATTCAAGCCGGCAAGAGGCAATATGACACATATACTGGTGATGGTGGACAAGTTCACCAAGTGGATAGAAGTCAAGCCAATCCGGAAGTGTGATGGACACACCGCTGTGCAATTCCTGAAAGACATCATCTTGAGATACGGATACCCGCACAGCATTATCACGGATAATGGCACCAACTTTGCTGTGGGAGAGTTCGCTCGATTTTGTGCTGAGAAGGGAATCCGGCTGGATGTAGCATCAGTTGCACACCCGGAAGCAAATGGGCAAGTCGAAAGAGCAAATGCCTTAGTCTTAGCCGGCATCAAAGCTCGTTTGATCGAACCACTGTTGAGAACTCCGGGATGCTGGATAGAGGAATTACCGGCGGTGTTATGGGGTCTCCGGACTACACCGAATAGATCTACCGGGTACACGCCATTCTTCATGGTATACGGTGCTGAGGCAGTACTCCCGACCGACATACAGTATGATTCCCCGAGAGTGACAATGTTCACCGAGACGGAGGCAAAGGAGGCCCGAGAAGATGATGTAGACCTACTCGAAGAGGCAAGAGAATTGGCACTATCTCGGTCTGCAATTTATCAACAGAATCTCCGTCGCTATCATAGCCGGAAAGTGCACCCGAGGGTGTTCCGAGAAGGGGATCTTGTGCTGAGGCTCATCCAACGCACGGCTGGACTGCATAAATTGTCACCTCCTTGGGAGGGACCTTTTGTGATAAGCAGGGCATTGCACAATGATTCTTATTACCTTGTAGATGCACAGGAGGCTAGGAAAGGTGTAATGGACAAATCCGGTGAGGAAACCAAGCGTCCATAGAATGTAGCACTACTTCGCCCCTTTTACACGTAAAGGGCTCAGTGTATGTTGTATCTCAATTTTTAGTATTAATGAAAGAAAGGCACCCCGGGAGGAACCCGGGGACTGCCTGGTTATATGCATGTTTTGTTCTCATTTTTGGTCAAGTTCGTTGATTGTTTTATACCGGCATCTCGGGAAGGAACCCGGGGACTGCTGGGTTGCTATCTTTTATGTTATTTGTATGCCGGGAAAGTTCCGAGTTCGACTCTCAAAGTCAAAGTAATGTATGTCATGTGAAATCATCTTGTGACTCGACTGACGCACGCCGAAATGGTAGTCAAGACAAAAGAGAGGGAAGGTGGGAAACACGAAAATGGTCTCGGGGACTCGGAGCAGGAACTTATCCGGCATACCGGTTTTTACTAACTTAGTTATTTTTTATGTCGGGAATTCGGTTAGCCGGAACTCGGGTTGTTTTAAGTAATGTATGCCGTATGTGGAGTTTTGTGACTCGACTGTCGAACGCCGAAATGGTAGACAAGAGCAGAAATTACCTAAGTACGGTAAACATGAAAGGCAATTCGGGAACTCATAACAGAATAAATTGGCATAAGTTACTCGGATAAATAATTCAGTACGAAACGAAAATAATATAAGTGTATATTACATCTTGCACCCGGCATCCCGGGGATTTAACAGACCTACTCTTAAAATATTTCTAAGTGATAGGAGAAGTCGGCTTCTCGACCGAGACATCAGCAGGAGCAGCGACCTCGGGAGCGGCATCAGCAGGAGCAGCAGGAGCATCAGTCCCGGTGGCATCAGCAGTAGCAGCGATCTCGGAAGAAGCAGCAGGAGCAGCTTCGGCTTCAGTTCCGGCAGCGCTACTCGGGGCGTCGGGGCGCACCTCGGTGTCGATGGCCTCGGGTCTCGGTGAAGTCGTTGCGTCCCGGGGAACCACGGTCTCGGGCGCGGCACCAGAGGCAGCATCATCTTCTTCCGGGGCCTCGTCTTTCGCGTCCCCGGTCGCGCCGGTTTCTTCGTCATCCTCATAATCTGATTCGGAATCAGAAGGAACGGCGCTGGCGGTGAAGGCGCGGATGCTGGCCCACGAGGCGATGTGATGCGCCACCTCTTGTCGGCGCTCCACCTTTGCCGGATCGCTACACCACGGCGAAATCGTCCGCAGGCGCTGGATCGCCTCCAGATCAAGACCTTCGTACCAACTAAGTACTTGGGTCAAGACCTGGTCGGCACCAGCCCGCGCACCAGAACGCTTCCAAGCGTGGAGGCGCCTCCCGGCACACCGGAGTGCGCTCGCGAGCTCGGCGACCGAAAGCGTCGCGCGGATGCTCGGCCACAGTGCGCCATGGACGTGGACCGCAGCGCTAAGCAGCTCCGTCCCGATAGACCGAAGAGGCACTATCCGGGCCTTCAGGGCCGTGAGGTGATCCTCGATATCCCAGGCATCCGAGACAGGGCCCTTCCCGGCGCGCTTCTCTCGGGCGGCAGCATCGCGGGAGTGCTCGAATTCTCCTTTAAAAAGAAGAGCTGTCAAACGGCTAGGTCATAAGAAAAGCAACAGCAAAAGAGAGAAAGCAACAAGAGAAGAGAGATATCGGTCCACTTACTGTTAAGATCCCGGTTCAGTACAGTGAGCTCGGAAAGCCAAGTATTGGACCGTGACCGGAGGAGAGCCAGCTCGGTCTCGGCAAGATGCGCACGGTCCTCGGACTGGTCCAAGGTTTCCTTTTGCTTCTTCGTCGCCTCGATGAAGCGCGTCTTCATCTCGGTCGCGGTAGCCTTGACTTTTTCGAGCTCGCCGTTAAGTCGCGCGATCTCGGTTTGCGCGGTGGCAAGTGCGGCCTTCTGATCTACCGAGACCTTGCGCGCGGCGTCTCGCTCCTCCCGGAGGCGCCCCTCGCATTTCTTGGACTGACCGAGGTCAGCAAGAACTCGGTTGAAGATGCTGCAGCGTTTCTTGCTGCACTCCTGAAATCAAGACAAAAAAGGAGGAATCAGCAGGGGGAAAATGTAAGGAAATCGGGAGAGTCCGGGATCTCTAACACATAACAAGCTACCCGGTTGGGAGGATCTCGGGGACTCGGTATCCGAGTCCTGAAATTTTCTCTAAGATTGGAGCCTAGTGATCTACTATTCGGTGGAATCTAGAGCACTAAGCACCAATCTCGGGGACTAGTGGTTATGGAGCAAATTTTGAAACAAGCTACCCGGTTGGGAGGATCTCGGGGACTCGGTATCCGAGTCCTGAAATTTTCTCTAAGATTGGAGCCTAGTGATCTGCTATTCGGTGGAATCTAGAGCACTAAGCACCAATCTCGGGGACTAGTGGTTATGAAGCAAATTTTGAAGCAAGCTACCCGGTTCGGAGGATCTCGGGGACTCGGTATCCGAGTCCTGAAATTTTCTCTAAGATTGGAGCCTAGTGATCTACTATTCGGTGGAATCTAGAGAACTAAGCACCAATCTCGGGGACTAGTGGTTATGGAGCAAATTTTGAAACAAGCTACCCGGTGGGGAGGATCTCGGGGACCCGGTCTCCGAGTCCTGGAATTTTCTCTAAGATTGGAGCCTAGTGATCTGCTATTCGGTGGAATCTAGAGCACTAAGCACCAATCTCGGAGACTAGTGGTGGTGGAAGGAACGAATATTTTTTGAAAGAGATAGAACAAGCTTAACTCGATCACCCGGGTAACATCCAGCGCGGCCACCTGGAGAGCATGCAGAGCTTGAGCGTTGCGGCTTGGGCCGGCAGCGTGCAAGTCTCCCGCGGTCTCGGAGGCGTCGGCGGCAAGCCAGGCCTGGTTGTATGCATCAACAACCTGTATGCCGGAGCCGCCGGGCGCGCGGGTAGCAGCAATATCCCGGGATCCTGAAGGCACAAAGGAGCGAACGGTTGCTTGCAACATCCGCAAGGCAGCAGTAGGGATCTCGGCGGGAGGCGGTTGTAACGATGAAAACGTACCCGTGCGCGGCACCAAGTCTTGGGCCGAGGATGTCGGGGCAGCTGCAGGCTTGACAGAAGTTGTTTTCTGCCCAACAACCTTGGGGCGCGACTTCACGACCGGTGGATCAGCTGGCCGGGAGGAGGCTGCGGGCCGTTTCTCCGGGGCAGTCTTGTCCGAAGCTTGCCGGGAGGGACCGCTTGGCACGGACCGCCGAGGAGGGCTCAAGATCTCCGCCTCGAGTCCGGGCACCCGGCGCGGACTTTCCGGAAGGAGAATGTCCCCCGAGGTGGTCGTGGCCTGCACCGGGATCTCGTCGATCACCGGGCAAGCATCCGGAGTCACCACGGTAGCCGGTGCGGCACCGGAGGCAGCAGGCTCACTTCCTCGAGTAGAAGGGCGAGGAGGAGAAGGGGAAGCCCGAGCCGGGCTGGGAGTCCGAGTTCCGGGAGGAGGAGGAATGGCAGGTGACGGGAGATCGAGGGCGTCCCCGAAAGAAAATATCTCAGTAACAGCTTGTAGAGAAGGCAAAATCATGTGGCATAAGGCAAGGAGAATGTACCCGGAGTCCACAGTGGGAGGGCCCCTTTGCCGGCGCCGAGCAGGCTTCGGGGCCGTTTGTTTATTCGGCTTGCTCCTCTTGGGGGGATTGCCGGAGTTGTCGGCAGCCTCGGTGTCGGAAGCCGCGCGCTTCCGGCTCTCGGCGCGTTTGGTCCCGGCTGTCGGCTTCGGAACCACTGCTGAGGCCCAGTTGAGAGGGAGAGCGTCAATAACATCGAGGATTTGGCAGTCAATCTCATCCTCATCATCCGAAGAAATGGAAACTGTCTCTGAGGTTGAAAGGTTACCCGGGGCAGCAGCTTTGACCACAGGAATGGCGAGATGGTCCTCGCCGTCGGGGTCCTTTCTCGGCATCTTAGCCAGCACCGGGATGTTCGGCACGAAATTCCCGTTGGCGTGGACCACGTCCTCCTCAGCTTGCCGCTCGAACAACTGCGCAAACAAATCACCACATGATGACGATGTCGGTTTCCAGGTGAACGCATGTACGAAGGCAAATGCACAAAAGACAGACAGGAGCACCTGTTTTAATGGTTTTTTCCGGGATCCCCCAATGACACCCCAAACATACTCATCCGACATCTTCGTCCGAGCAATAGCTCGGACACGTCGGACGACCGAGGGCAGACGCGGCGGATAATGAAGCAGCGCAGGAGATCGTCGCCGGTCATTTTCTTGTTCAGCGCCAAGAGCACGTCATGCATGCAATTGACCTCTTCGGTGTCGGGGAGTCGTTTCCAAAGATTGAACTTGCGGGGAGGGCCATTGACAAACTCCGGCAAATTTATGAAATCTGGATTCGAGGATCCCGGACCATCTCCCGAGTTCTCCCGGTTCTTCACGTAGAAGAAGCTGCGCTGCCACTTTCGGCAGGATTCTAGTCCCTTGACTATAGGGAATCCGGAGTCAGCGCGAGGGATGATGGTGGCCGCTCCGCAATCGACCAAGTCTTTTACTTTCTGATCCGGGTTGGGGATGACTTGGCGACGAAGGATGAAATACTTGGCCCAAAGATCCAGAAAGGGCCACACGCCGAGATATGCTTCCGCATAGGTGGTGAAGACCGAGAACATCATAATGGCGTTGGCTGGGAGGTGATGTGGTTGGAGGCTGTAGGTGTCGAGGAAGTCGCGGAAGAAGGGGCTAGCCGGAAGCCCAAACCCACGCTCGAAATGCGTAAGGAATACAACGTATTCCCCGGGTTGGGGTTCCAGCTCAACCTCGCCCTCCGGAAGACGGCTCTCAACTTCTGGCGGAATTCGGTGAGTCCGGTACAGCCAGTCCAGGTCCCATTGTTTGGTTTCGGATCCATCCCAGCATCCCCGGATACTTTCTTCACCCATGTCAGAGAAGTCTGCAGGTGTATCCGGGCTACTCTGCAGGCGCAGCGGCGGTTAGTCGGAGTTAGTCTACCGGGAGCTAAGATACCGGATCACAAACTGCTAAACACAACCGGGTTCCTGACGAGTAAGATCTACCGTGTGCTAAATAATCAAAACAAAAGGGAGGAAAAAAGGTGCGGGCTAAACTCAAACGAAGCAAAGTGCGAGCAAAAGGCTTAGGTCCTACAGCAACTAGCATCACCGCCGGGCACCCCGTGCGCGCCGCTCAAGTCGTGCTCACCGGCGGCGGCGCAGCTGCGCACGTGTTAGTGCGAGGCCGAAGGCGAGCGGTTGTTCTACCAGAGAAGATCATCGAAGCGGGGAGAGCAACTCACCGGAGAAGAGGAGATCGGTGACGGCGAAGGCGACGATGCTCGGGCTCCGGAGAACGGCGAGGGCGGCGACGTTCGGGCGACGAGTGCAGCGGCGGCGACGTGCTCGATACAGTGGTGGAGGAGAAGGAAGGAGGAGAGGAGACCGTTCCGGTCCCCTATTTATGGGGGGGGATTCCGGAGCGGTTCCCCGTTTTCCCGCCCACGATCTCCACGATCGTGGGTGGGATCTGTTTTGCGCAGCGCGCCACGTGGCGCTAGCCGAAGCGCCCGATCCAGCCACACCGAGGGTCACACGGCCCCCAACGGTTGGGCTCCGGATCGGCTGCGGCTCCCGGCGCGGGAACCCAAGCGACAGCGTGCTCAGGCAGGAGCACTCGAGTGCATTTCTGCTCAGACGGGACGTCGGGTGGGCCCCAGCTCGCAATCTCGAGTTCAGCATGAAGCCAACGGTCGAGATTCACTGAGACTGTGTTATCCGGTTGCAGGCTTCGCCTCCCGGTTAACACAGTCTCGGTAAGAAGGTCTCGTTAGAAATCAAGTCTCGGCAAGAAAACGGAGAATGGTGTCATGTGTTCTCGGAAGATAGTTGTTATTTAAAAACTGATCCCGCACATCATCCGAGGTCGCTGTGCAGCATCAGCTTTGGGGACTAGTGTTGGGGGGCTGCCCCCCGGGTAGGGGCAGATCCCGGTATAACTCAGTAAGGTGCCAACAGTACTTGACCTTTGGCGAGAGCAAGGGACACCTCCTGGTGTGCTGAAAGGGCAACTTGACCCTTGAACACTGGTAGAGGGCAAAGTGCCTCCTGGCAGGCGCAAGGGTCAGCTCTGGCAGCTATAAATAGACGCACCTGGCCTTCACAATCGCAACACAAGCATGAGCGGGTGGTTCCTCTAAGAACTAGCTTCTCGAAGATGTCTTTGCTGATAGGCTAAGACATCTTCGGGAGGCTAGGCCTAGAGATACTCATCCTGAGACGAGCTCGGACGCCTCCGGAAAGGGTCCCGGATCTCGGACTCCGAGGAAACTCCCGGAAGGAGGTGTACTCGGCTTTACCGGATAGGTAGTCCGGATAAGTACTAACCGGAGTGTATGTCTCGGTCTTGATCTTATGCAGAAGAGGCTCACAGTGGCAAGCGAGGAGGTAGCCGGCGTGAGGGCTTCCGGTAGGCCGTCAACAGCCTGTGGCAGGCTTTCCCGTCTGTTGTGGGGGGAAGTACCATTCCGCCTGACACGGAAGCATGGTCACCTCCCGCCTGACACGGAAGCATGGTCACCTCCCGCCTGACACGGGAGCGCGTCAGCCGGTACGACAAGACCTGACATGCCTAGCCCGGCAATCCGGAAAAGGCTATCCGGGATGGGCCAAGACATGTCTTGTCTCTGGCAGAGGGACAATGATGGTTCAGGACGGCGCCGATTGTCCTTATCGAGATGATGACGCTGGGGCTACGCCGGATAGCCCGGCGACTAGGTCGCGCTAGCCGGTGACGGCATGCCGGCTAGGCCTGTCCGATGGGGCCAAGCCGATTTAGGGTTTCCGGCCCTCCTGGCCGGAGCTCTATAAAAGGCGCCATAACTGCTCCTGAGAGGGAGAGACCAACTTCGGAGCTAAAGCTATAGTCACATTTACTCTTAGAGCATTTACTCCTTCTCACCTAGAGTTCATCTAGTTCTTTGTACTCCTCCCTTTGATAGATCCAGCAGCAGATTGTAACTCTTGTACTACAACTATATAGAGAGGAAAGGCAGGAGTAGGGGTGTTACCTCCTCACGAGGGCCCTGAACCTGGGTATATCGTGGGTGTGTGTGTGCCTTCGTGCATTTGTTTGTGTTTGTTAGATCTTCCCCCTCGCACTTTGATCTTGTTTCTTGTTCCTGGGAGATCTCGGTTATACCGGGATCCTCCTCGCGTGGGCTAGTCAGCTCGCTATCCCTCCCCGGATCCACCAACGTCCATCGGCCCCACACAATTAGCCATCCCATGGCATCTGCCCGTACACCACCACGACAGTCGCGTAGAGGAAGCAGGCCTCCGAGCACCGCTAGCGCAGCACCTCGCAGGGAGTCGCACACGTACGGTGGAGACGACGCCTCCGAAGCTCCAGTCCAGGACGAGCAGCGGAAGACTTGGACCGGAACACCAGCAGCGCGGCAGCGGGCTATGGTGGAGGAGATCCCCTCTTCCTCTTGCTCGGCGCGGCTCCAACTTGGGAACCACGAGATCGAGAGAGAAATCGGGAATTAATTGGTGAATTAAAAGGCTGGGGGTGCCCCTTCTTATATAGGCTCCCAAGGGGAGCCTACCTTGCCAGCCAGGCAATGTGGGACTATCCCCACATAGCCTGGTTCGGCCAAGGGAGTGCGCCGGCCCCCTGGTGGGCCCCATGTGGCCCACCTAGGCCGGCCTCCAAGCCCCCACCGAATTCCCAAGGGGGTTCCCCCCCTCTTGGGCCTTCTTTCGTCCGGAAGGCCCATTTAGGGAAATCTGCCTTAATAAATTCGAAAATAAATATATAAAATCATATTTGCATATTAATAACACTAATTAATATCAAACATAATATATATAATTTTTCCTAGTTCCGAAAACTCTTTCGGCGCTGCCCGATCTCCATCGGACCTCTCCCGGGACGCTCCCGGTGATCTCCTTCCTTTCCGGTTGTCTTGTCGAAACCCCTTAAGTGTGTTACCCTAGCGGTTCGATATAATATCAGGTATGATCAAGACTCCTCTATGATCAACGACTAACTCGTAGGCCTGGACCCCATGAATTAATCCCTGAGATATAACGAATGACTTTCATCTATCAAAACTGAACGTGAAGTCTTAGACCTTTTGCCATAGCGATACTTAGCACGTCCGAGCGTCGTTCCATAGATATCTCCATACCTAATCCCGACCTCGTTACCGATGATGCTATCTTCTACTCGTTCATGATCTCATGTCTCCGTGACCTAGTCACATGCTTGCAAGCTCATTAGACATGATCTCACCGAGTGGGCCCGAGAGTATCTATCCTGCTATGCGGATTGGCAAATCCCGCTCTTGACCCCTCGTCTCAATACTCCTTTCCAATACCCAAAAGTATCACCGTTATTGTCATACTAAATAAGATACGACGTTTGGTGCAATCAAAGTATCTTCCGGGAATATCAATAAGAGTTGATCTCACGGTCAAAGGTGTAACGACTACGTTCTCCAAATCTGGGTATGTCCATCACATCGCTCTCCAGCGACATGACTCTCATTGCCGACCGGCGCCATGCCCCATGACCGGGAAACCTCGATCATCAATCGCGCAACGAAACTAGTCTTAGTAGAGGCTACTAGGGACCTGGTTGTTTACGTATCACACCCGCATTAATGTTTCCGCTTAATACGGTTCTAGCATGACACAAAAACATATTATGAACAAACGAGATATGATAAAGAATACACTTTATTAATTGCCTCTAGGGCATATCTCCTTCACTGCCGCCTCCATGGGTCCGCCCTCTGCAAGCCCGAGGTATGTGCCCAAATCACCACCATTCCCTTTTTTTTGCTTCAATTCATCCTCCAGTTTGTAGCACACCTCCGGGCGACGGTCGGAGCTCGTTTCTTGAAGTGATGATTGACGCATTTGTAGACATTGCCCAGACCCCACTCGGTGATTATTCCTATGACGAGACCGACTGAGGCGTTGCGGGTGGAGTTGGAGGTGACGAAGACGAGGTGGAGGAAGTCGATGCTTCGGCGGTGAAACAACACGGAGTCAACTACACCGTGAAGGAGGATGAGACGTTGATCCGTGCTTGGGAGGCTATGACCCTTGACGCAATTCATGGCACCGATCAAGCCAAGTGGCGGTTTTGGCAACGAGTCGAGGACAAATTTTGTCAACTTCTTCCTCGCGATGTCAAAAGGGTGGGTCGAACATACCGGTTGCTCCAAGGCCGTTGGGACGTGATCAAGACAGCTTGCTCGAGGTGGAGTGGCTGCCCGCAATAGGTGCACAATGCTCCTCCGAGTGGAACCGTGGAAGCCGATTGGGTAAGCAACATGGAAATTGTAAATGAATTAATGATCTCCATGGAATTTAAATGCCTAGTTACATGGATTTTTGTTTGCTGTTTCTAGGACTGCATTACAAGGGAGCGGTACAAGGACATGCCGGCGTCGAAGAACAAGCCCTTTCTCTTTGATCATTGTTGGAAAATTCTCCAAAACAGCGAGAAGTTGAAGTTATCGCTCATTGAACCAAATAAAAAAAACAAAGTCGTTGTCGTGTATGATGACGATGAAAATGGAGGCAGAACCTCAACAAGCCCGAAGGGAACAAGAAAGCCAAGTTGTGGATGATGAAGGAAGCCGAGGCTGCCCTCTTGAGAGAGAAGCTTGACCAAATGGTGCATTCGAATGAGAGCATGGTGGCCAAAACATTGGAGGCAAGGCAAAACATGGCCGAGAAGAAAGCTCAAGAGAAGAGAGAGAGGTGGCTTGTGCTTCGGGATGAAGGGTTGCGCAAGGATGATATTGAACGCTGAAGAGTGGCTGCCGAGGAGAACAAGTCTGTCGCCAAGCTCCTTGCCGAGGGAAACAAGATCATGATGATGAGCCGAGCCGAGATGGATCCACTCATTCTGGAGTGGCATAACATCTTTCGGAAGGAGATCTTGCACCGAAGGAAGCAAGCCTTGCTCAACTCGAGCACTTCTCGTGGAGGTGATGGAGGGGGTGGTGATGTTGATGTGAAGTTCATATGTTGGTGCATATTTTTGATGCATTTTTTTGGTCATACGTGTGGACATGTTCATGAACTATGTTTATATGCCCTCTGCTTTGATGAAAACTTAAGTAATTTGCAAAACTGGTATTGAAATTTTGAACATTTCGGCATATTTTGGTACCAAATGTTTTTAAGGTTCACAGTTTGAGTAGCGCCACGCCTGTAACGCCCCGAAATTTCTCCAATTAGAGTTGTTTGTTATTCTTTTTGCATCATCATACCATCAAGCATTGGTCACCTCATTTATTTATTTTATTGCATTTAAATTCAAAGTCGACTTTTATTCAAATGCAATTCAACTGACATGAAATGTGATATTTCAAATCGTTTGCAAATATTTAAAAAACTAGTTTATCAAATTGTCTATTTGAAACTATAAATATTTGCTAAAAGTTTTTATATTAATTTCTTTTCTATTATTCTTAAAAACATAAAAACAGAAAAGAATAAAGAAGAGGAATAAAAAACCCAGAAAAAACTTACCTTCTTGGGCCGAACCCTTCTTTCCTCTCTTTGAGCCCAGCCCATCTCCTCCCCTGTCGTCTTCCTCGCTTTACAGCGAGGCAGCATTGGAGCCCCACTGCCTCACCCACTCCCCTATCCCTTTAAGCCTCCCCCCGAGCCCTCTAGAAACCCTAGCCTCTCTCCCACTCTCCCATCGCGCCACTGTGGCCGTCCCTCCTCTTTTCCCCTCCGATCTCCATTGTTTTTCTTCTCCACCGAAAGATCGCCGGACCATCTCACCGTCGCGCCGCCACTCTGGTGCTGTCGAAGACCAGCAGAGGGTCCCAGGGGATGCTCCTGGTCGTCTACAACCTCTTCCCCGAGACAATCGTGCCGGGAGCCGATGCAGTCGCCGCCTTCGTCCACCTCTTCCCCGACGCCGGCAGAGCGCAGCCGCCGGATTTCCTCATCGCCGGACCTCCCCGAGCCGAACGGCTACATCGAGCACCTCCCGGTGAACCTCCTGGTTCGATTCCCGCGCTCCTTCATCTCTTTTCCTTCGTGTACACGTCGCGTTCATTCACGCCCTCTGGTTTCCTTGCGTCGTGGTCATGGCCGAGCAAGAACCCGAGAACGCCGACCTCCTTCCTCCCTACCGAGCTCGAAGATGAGTCCCCCTCGGCTCCTGCACACACGCACGCGCGCGAATGCTCAGCGCCACCAATCCGTGATCGTCATTGGCGATTTCCCTCCTCCGTGCTCCTCTGCCTTGTTCGGATTCAGTTTCGTCAGCGTTCGGTGTTTCACTTAAGTGTTAACACAAAAGCCTCGCTTGTACTGACAACGACACACACCAGGAACTTTGGCTAGCAGCATCGATCAGTTCATCCGCGCGCGCTCGTGTTCGAAACCTGGCGTCGTGGAACAAAAGCCATTTTTCCGTTTTGCAGCACACTGACAGCTGGGACCCACTGGTCAGTGACCGCGGTGCCCCAGCAGCGCACAGTCAGCGCCGTGTGGCGCCTGGGGCCACCGTCACCCTCTCCGGCTAGCTTCCATCACGGTGACAAACGTTCAGAAGAGACATATGCACTGCATTTTCACACAGAACCCCCTGTGCTCTCTGGTTTCACCGTTAAGCCCTTACCAGCATGTTTCTATCACCAACAGGTCCCTATACTTTTTAGAAAGAACCCTAAAACTAAAATGTTAATAACTTTAATTCTATAACTTCAAATTAAATAATCTTTATATGTTTATTTATCAGAAAAATGAAATAAACATTAATATGACATTCTTATGCCATTTTACATCTTTTATTTAAAATTCTGAGTGTAATTTATTTGTTGCACCTAAATAATTAATTATGGAATGTGTTGGGCTTTGTTTTATTGCCCTTTTCCATTTAATTTAATTAGATCACCCATGCCATGTGTTGCCATGTTAACCAACATTTAATATTGTTGAGTTGATAAATAACTTGCACCTAAAATAATAAATGTCGGGATGCTTTCGCGCTTAATTTGGATTAATTGCGTTTCTTTTGCATCTTGCCATGTAATGCATCAGTCTCATGATCATGCTGAATCTTTTGGCGTAGTTGTAAGATGCATCTTTTACGCTTTCCAGTGTTTGTTTCTTCTTCGCGGATAAGACATTGAGATGTGTGAGCAACGACAAGATCTTCTTCCATTTGGGATTCTAGGCAAGGAATATTTGCTTGTTTACCTATACATTGTCCTTCATACTTGTCGTTGATCTCTGCTACCCTAGTATTCGATTCTTTATCGTGATCCCATGACATGTTATCCTGCAACCTATTACCTGTTGTTTGTTTATCTGTTGGCCTTGCGAGTCGTAGTGAATGCTTAGAGTTGGTTCTGCGAGTCTTATGTTTGTCTTATATTTCCCATGCTTAGTATGATAGTTTGTTCTACCTTAATAAAATGATGTCATATGTTGGCTATTATAATAAAATGATAAGGCACCGGCGGAAGGCCTTGCGAGGTGCTTTGTTCTGCTATGTGTCGACCTAGGAACTGAGATTTTGTCCTCGGATCCAATTTTGAGCGCACTAACCACTTGTGGGAGGCCCTATGGAGCCCCCCGCGACTTCGATCTAATCCGCTTCTTATCCAGGGCGCCGCAAGTAATTCGGGCTTTCCATTTGATGCATGCATATGGTTACATAACGATCTCATGATGATGGTGTCGATTCTCATACAGGGTGGCACGTTCTTAGAGTGTTGCGAAGTTCCAGGTTTGGGGCCGAGCAACCGTGCGCACAATCATGCGGTTCCCTGGATGGGTTGTAGAGAAGAGATTTGCCGTGTTGAGATGCCCTACCTTCTGGCTTGCCTTTTGGGGTTGATCGAACGAGTATGGGTCAAGTAGTGCACCCCTGCAGGGTATAATCTTATCCATGAGTCGTGTCCACAGTTATGGACGACTTGGTGATGAAGCTGGCTAACAAGATCTAGACAACTTGCACCTAATTAATGTTAATTAATTTGACTAGTAATATAGAATGACTTTCACAAAACATGGTAACTAAAACTGTTCAATGTGTGAGTTTCCCAAATTGCTTCCTCATACTTGGTTGAGGGGGTTAATCCGAAAATGGGTTATGATTGGTGTTAGTTGTAGTTGGTTACTTATGCGCTCTCTTAACCCTCTCTAATTAGACAGAAGTTGTAGCGTGTCTCTTTTAGGTTGCTAGTGCTGCTGCCGCTAAGTCCACCTACCCCATATTTTGTGAGATGGTGTAGAAAGTAGGCACGTTGGTTTTGCTTGCTAGGGAGTGCGCTGACCATCTCTGGGTCTGTGCTTTATGTGCAGTTGACGGGTTTCAAGTACGACGACATTAGCTTGGGAATCCCTCCGGCTTGGCTGGAGAGGGATATGGCGACATTGCTTATCTTCATGACTCTTAGTCCAATTTGTATCTTTTCCGTAGTCAGATACTATTTTGCTTTCGCTGTCTTTTGTATCTTTGTAGTGTATCATTTGTATTTTGACTCGTTTGAGTCGTTGTTGAATTATATCTTCTGTTGTTGTGCATGTATCGGGACTGTTGTAATGTTATCACAATCCCACTCACATAATGCGCATGTTTCGGCGTGCACATTATGTCTGGTGGGCGACCTAAAATTGTTATTATGCGGATTTCGGCGGGATCGCTTAAATCTACATAGTTCCGATTTTGGGGCCTCACAAAGTGGTATCAGAGCCTTGATTTTGATCTCCTTCTTGTTTCGATACGATTGGTTATCGAAGCAGAGGGTCCACAAAATACTGTAGGATAACCTCGCTAACGGTCGTTGTTTATAGAGTTTCTAAGCTATTTGACTAAAATTATTTTTAAAAGATCTCAATAGGTTTCTTTTATTCCTTACCTATATTCTATTTCTCCTCTTATCTTATTTGTTTTGGAGTCTCCTGTCTTATCCAAACTTTCAAAGTTTTAGGATCCTACGTGTGGGTGGACGATCTCTTGCCTTTTATCCTATTAGGTTCGATCTTCATGAATCTTCATCGACATGAGCAACTCTTGTTAGTCGTGTCAAGAATTTTGAGGTGGAGCAACAATCTCTTGTTAGTGGTGTCGAGAAGTTCTTCACGGAGCCTGAAGACTCGATAGTTACCCCTCTCTTCTTGTGGTCTCGGCGTGGATCGCGGGACACGATCCCTTGTTAGTGGTGTCGATTGTAACGGCCCGAAATTTTGTCCAATTAGAGTTGTTTGTTATTCTTTTTGCATCATCATACCATCATGCATTGGTCACCTCATATATTTTTGTGTTGCATTTAAATTCAAACTCCAGTTTTATTCAAATGCAAATCAAATAAAATAAAATCTGATATTTCAAATCTTTTGCAAATATTCAAAAAACTAGTTTATCAAATTGTATATTTGAAACTACAAATATTTGCTAAAAGTTTTTATATTAATTTCTTTTCTATTATTCTTCAAAACACAAAAACAAATAAGAATAAAAGAAGAGAAAAAAAACCCATTAAAAACTTACCTTCTTGGGCCGAAACCTTCTTCCCTCTCTTTGAGCCCAACCAATCTCCTCTCCCGTCGTCTTCCTCGCTTTACAGCGAGGCAGCAATGGAGCCCCACTGTCTTACCCACTCCCCTCTCCCTTTAAGCCTCCCCCCGAGCCCTCTGGAAACCCTAGCCTCTCTCCCACTCTCCCATCACGCCACCGCCACCATCCCTCCTCTTTTCCCCTCCTATCTTCGCTATTTTTCTTCTCCGCCGAAAGATTGTCGGACCATATCGCCGTCGCGCAGCCACTCCGGTGCTGTCGAAGACCAGCAGAGGGTCCCAGGGGATGCGCCTGGTCGTCTACAACCTCTTCCCCGAGACGATCGTGCCAGGAGCCGCTGCAGCTGCCGCCTTCGTCCACCTCTTCCCCGACGACGGGGAACGCAGCCGTCGGATTTCCTCGTCGCCAGATCTCCCCGAGCCGAACGGCTACATCGAGCACCTCCCGGTGAGCCTCCTGGTTCGATTCCCGTGCTCCTCCATCTCCTTTCCTTAGTGTACGCGTCGCGTTCATCCATGCCCTCCGGTTCCCTTCCGTCGTGGCCATGGCCGAGCAAGAACCCGATAACGCCGACCTCCTTCCTCCCTACCGAGCTCGAAGATGAGTCCCCCTCGGCTCCTGCACACACGCCTCGTACCCACGCACACGCGCGAACGCTCAGCGCCACCAATCCGTGGTCGTCGCCGGCGATTTCCCTCCGCCGTGGTCCTCTGCCTTGCTCAGTTGCAGTTTCGCTAGTGTTAGGTGTTTCGCTTAAGTGTTAAAACAAAAGCCTTGCTTGTACTGACAACAACACACACCAGGAACTTTGGCTAGCAGCGTCGATCTGTTCGTCTGCGTGCGCTCCGGTTCGAAACCTGGCCTCGTGGAATAGAAGGCCATTTTTTCCGTTTTGGGGCACACTAACAGCTAGGACCCACCGGTCAGTGACCGCGGTGCCCCAGCAGCGCATAGTCAGCGCCGCGTGGCGCCTGGGGCCACCGTCAGCCTCTCCGGCTAGCTTCCATCACGGTGACAAACGTTCCGAAGAGACATCTGCGCTACATTTTCACACAGAACCCCCTATGCTCTCTGCTTTCACCGTTAAGCCCTCACCAGCATGTTTCTATCACCAACAGGTCCCTGTACTTTTCAGAAAGAACCCTAAAACTAAAATGTTAATAACTTTAATTCTATAACTCCAAATTAAATAATCTTTATATGTTTATTTACCAAAAAATGCAATAAACATTAATATGACATTCTTATGCCATTTTGCATCTTTATTTTAATTTCTTAGTGTAATTTATTTGTTGCACCGAAATAATTAAATATGGAATGTGTTGGTTTTTATTTCATTATTGCCCAATTCCATTTAATTTTATTAGATCCCCAATTGTAGCGTACATGCACTTTAAATAAGGCAGATACCTGTGTATAGTGCAAATCCCTAGATCGATTCGTTTGCACACACAGTTTACGATGTAATATCACAACAAAGTATCGATTTTATTACATCGATGATCCAGACTTACAAAATATTCATTACAAGTTGCATAGCATAAAGTTAGCTTTGAAAAAGTACACAGCGGAAATACAATAGCAGTGAGTCTCTATCACTTTCATGCTGCCACAGGCGAAAACATGTTGTTGTAGACTCGAAACCTATAAACGAAACCTCACTCGTCATCTGAACAATCTGCAATAAGAAAAATATTGCAACAACGTGGGTCAGATTCCATTAAAAATGGAGTCTGGCAAGTGACACTATGGTGGACACTTAAAGGAATAACTCTATAGGCTATATGCATATTTGGTTGGTGGAGTTCAAGGCTATTTTGCATAAAGCCAATTTTTCCTATCTCTTTGGAAAACTCTTTCTTCAAATCAAGACAAGTATGGCATGAAAACCATAATCTCGTCTTCCCTTGTTCACCCATCAAGTTTTATTTCTGAAGTTGGAATGGTGGAATCCTCCGTTGACGTCCTCGTTCAGCTGCTCAAATGTCCGTTTCTGGGGACACGGCTAAGTACTTAGTTTTACACTCTGCAGAGGTTGTGCACGTTCACCATTGTACCCATTCAACCCAAATTATCCTTTACACACCGTTTTTTATAAGGAAAGGAGAAGAATGATACGAGATCTTTCAGAAGCATTTTCCCTCCCACTCTGGCTTGACCCGTTCCACCTAACACCCCCTACATCTGCTTGTCAAGCCGGAGAGAGTCCACGCAACATAATTGATCAAGCCAGAGCCCATATGGCAATGGCTGCACTGGAAGCAATCGTCACTCGGAGTTCTTCAGATTCCTCTGTTCCCTGGGTGGCCATCCACAAGTGCACGTACTCCAGGAACCATAGACATGGACCAGAGTAGCCACTCAACTTCGCCACCATTAACAACCAATCCACCCAGGAGTTTCATTAACTTAGTGGATGTGCACTCTCAGGTAAAAATCACCATGCTCACGGCCCTAAGTAGAATAGACATTCATCCTAGGCGACGACAACCATGAGCACAGCCCTGAGTAGTCACTTAACATTTTGTAAAACTTTTCATCAATTGCATAGCATCAATAATTCTACTAAGTATTGCATAGGAACCTAGACACAGGAATAAAGAATTCTACACAGGTTTAGCATAGCAATACTATCCTACACATGCTTATATAAAAATACACTAAGTAATGCATATAGAAAATAGTAGGAGCTTTATGAGGTGTGCCACTTGCCTTTGAATGTTGTCGTTGTTCACAAACTCTTTTCAACGATACTCGGAACTCTCCGTTCTGTCTAAACAATATAAACAAACAACAATACAACAATCATAAAACAAAACAACACAACACATACAAGCATACATAATGAACAAACAAGTTTCATAACTTCTAAGGAAAATATGTCATGCATGATATGCAAATTATTTCTAAGGACTTGAGATGCATGTCATGCCATGAAATTCTTTTAAGTTAATGCAAGGCAATTAGGTTGGTCAAAATGACTAAGGACTAAAGTCATAGGTTGGACAAATACTTTGTGATAAATCATCTTGAATAAGCACTCAATGACTTAGTCATGATGTGCATAAGTACTTAGAGAAAATACTAACTCTATTCTTCAAGGTGATCAACAATTATTAACAACTCTTGGTAAATTGGATATTCACTATAGTGAGAGAGACAGACACCCGGCCAGCCACTTAAATTGTCGAGCAAGTCTCATGTACGTGGACATGTAAGGTTAGTTTCCAGGCCGCTTCATCTCACTATGCCGCTAGGATCCAACAAATTTCAAGATGGTAATCACATGATCAAAAATCGTTTATGTCTAAAGTGAAAAGATAAGATTAGGAAAGAGGGAAAAGATAGTAAGAATGTTGTAGTTGGTCTTCCAGGCTTCATCTCCAGACTTGTAATATTCTCCTTGGTGATGTCTTGATTGAATTCTTGGTAGACTTGAATAATCTTTAGACATGATGATGTTTGTATCACCTAAGCTGGTCTTGGATTTTACTTAGTCTTCATGAAGTCTCAGAGAAGGAGGGAGAAAAGAAGGAAAGAGGAAGCAAGACTTAGAAAATATTTGCAGGGTAGTCTTCATGAACTTGTTCTTGAATTTCTTCTAAGTGCTTCTAGTCCTTGAAGATTCTTCTGAAGTCTTGTTTGGCTAAGTTCTTCATTGGCCTTCTAGCTCCATGTTAAAAATACTAAGTGTCTGGTGCATAGCACTTTTACCAAAATACTAAGTTTGGAAATATTCCTAACTTAGAGAAAAATAATGAAGAGATTTCCTATGGGAAATATATCTATATGAGAAAATAAGTTAGGCATGCAATGCAATTTTAAATCCTAAGAAATATCATTCATAATTTGTGATATTTATAAAGTATGCATTAGGCCATGAATGCAATTTAATTATTTTCTATTTTTGGAAAATATAATAAAAGGAATAATCATAAGATTAAAGTTTTCTTTAACTAAATGTTATAAAAAAATTATAATTAGTGTTAATAGACAGGGAGCATTTAATTAAGTTTATAGCAATTTGATTTAATCAAAAATAATATTTCTATTAATAGTTATGTTGAAAATACTCAAACTATTCAAATTAAATATATAACTATGATTTCATTCAAATATTACTCAAAATTATTTTATAGCAGTGGCATTAATTTACAATATTCTAAAGTTTCTAAAACAATTTTATTTGCAATTTTTGGAATTATAGATTTAAAGTTATGACAAATATACTCAAATCTTCCATTTGAAATTTGAATATTTTAAACTAAGTCAAATTTGAATTTGGGAAGAACCAAAATATTCTAAATGTCGAGGGCTTTCAAAATCTATAAAAATATTTGAATTTGGATAAACAGAGAAAAAGATATGATAGTTTGAATAGACAGGGGCTTTTCTGCAAAACTGCCAATTAATTAAATCGAGAAAAAATCATTTACACGTCAGCGCTGACTGGGCAGTGACGTGGCCGCTGACATGGCGCTGAGCTGGATAAGTGACTGGATCAGGGCCGTTGGATCTAGATCTGATGGTCCAGATCTGGCCGTACCGCTTCGGTAAAAAAATCAAATCCTAACGTAGAATTTAAATCGGACGGCTCTGGATCGAGGACCTCACCGTGGGACGGCGGCGGTGGCTCGGTCGTGGACGGCCCCGACGATGTGACGTCTCCCCGGACGCGCGGAGGGCAGCTCCGGGCGCGGTGAGTCGCGGGAAAGATGATGGAGGCGACGGCGTCTTCCCGTTCGTCCCGGGGTGGCGTGGAGGCGCGGGAGGAGAAGCTATGGCGCCGGCGACCTCGGTTGAGCACTCCCCCTTGATTCGCTGCGTAGTAGAGAATGGGGTGGGGTTAGGAAGCTGCGCAAGGGCACGAGGGAGAGGATGGGGAGGCTCTCGGGCTCGATTGCTGCTCACCTCGTCGGGAAACCGAGAAGAACGACAGCGGTAATGCGAACTCCGGCGAGAAATCGGAACGGCCTGGCGGCGCAAAACGAAGGGGAAAAGAGGGGGAAAGAAGAGGCGGCGGTGTCGTGGTTTATAAGGAGGGTGAGGGGGAGCAAATCCCGCAATCAACTCGCCGGATTTTGGAAAGGGATCGGGAGCAATTTCTGGAGATAATTTCGGGCAGAGGTTGAAGAAGGGTGACGTCAGCGATGACGTCATCCGATTTTTTTTTTTTCAATTTTCTGATTTCTTTTATAACTTTTGATTTAAATGTCCAAATGAAGTAAAACAAATTTCTAAAAATTTGTAAAATTATCATCTTTCTGTTAACCAGTTGTGGGCATGATTTGAACACTTTTCAAAAATCAAAAGTTTGAATTATTGATTAATTACAAATTTGCCACTTAATGTCAAATTTGAAAACATGGCTTAAATAATTTCGTTTTTGGCTAAATAAAATTTATAAAAATACAACACTTATATAAGTTTGAAATTAAATTATTTAAACTCATTTTCCAACATTATATCATTTTTGGCTTTAGTACAATATTAAATAACATCACACATTTATTTGAATTGAAAAGGGAAATATAATGTATTCTTTTTTTAATTCAAAATATTTTGTGCACCATTAAGTTTTATATTAAGATAACTCAATTGAAATTTCATAACAACTTTGGAAAAGATTTTAGTTTTACTTCATTCTTATATAGAAAATATATTCATGAAAGTCATTTTATGTTTTGAAAATAAATGAAAATCATTTAAGCTAATGAAATGTTTATTTGGGTTGTTAAGTAATTATAAAATCTATGAGGTTTTAAGTTATAAAATATAGACTTGTAATATCCAAATTATGTTTTGAACTCAGGTAAATGAATAATAATCTTTTGGCAAATAGACAATGTTTTCAATAGTTTAAAATAACACTTGTAATTATTTTTTTAATTTATTTATAGCTAAGGCTAAGTGTTGAAATCAATTACTTATAAGTATACTATTTACTTAAAATAAAATGGTTTGTACTTCATAAAACATTTGTCAAATTACATATTAAGGTTTTTGAAATACAATGGATAATGTAATGTTTAATTGGAAATAACTTTTGAAAAAAATGACACATTGGGAATTTTGAAATTATAGACTTTTTTCAAATTGGTTGAAGTATTTTATAGTTATTTTTCTTATGCATTTTAATATTTTATTTTAATCAAAACAAAAGTTTTAAATTTTAGTGATTTTTGAAGATTCCAAAATGTTGGGATGTTACAGACTACCACCCTTAAAAGGAATCTCGTCCCCAAGATTCGGAGAGGCTAGGAAGACAAAGCAAATGCTTGAATGATTTTGATAACTCGGGATGTTTTGAGAAATGAAATTTCTGACATGGAAACTGGAAACTAGTAGGGGAAGAATTTTCTGATTGGGGAGGCTCGAAAGAAAGATGGTTTGGGATCTCTGGGTTCCAGGCAGCTGGGTTAGAATTATCTGGCTGGCTACCACACTTAAAAGAAATTTTGTGGTCAGTCTAGGAACTTTGTTTAATCTTGTTTATTTCTCTGATGTAGAGCGTACAAGTATTCAAAATACAATGGCCTGTGGTGGATACGAAAAGTTTTAGCACTCACGTTTTCCACTCGGTCCTTGGAGAGATTTATCCTTCTTCCACTCAGGGCAGCCACTGACGTAGTGTCCCTTATCTTTGCACTTGCAGCAACTTATGTGGCTAAGATCTTTCTTGGATTCACCCTTTTGTCTTTGTTCCTACAGGATCTTCATGAGAGACTGTCGCATTCCTTCCTTGGTTTGCTGGTTAGCTTGTTGCACCAAGGGATAAAGTTGACACTGAATTGGGACATGGTTTGTTCCTTCACACAGGAAGCAAGTAACCCGTCTTGTGCGGCATCCTTTAACTGGGCGTCTGGTATGACCATGGGGCCACTCATCAGAAAAATCTTTGGACATATGTCCTATCTCTCCACAAGTTTTGCATGCCTTTAGTTTGGTCATAAGGTTCTCTTCAAAATCACGATGGTTTTGATCAATCTTAGGTAGTTGTTCATTGATCAACTTCCACAGCTGACTCTGGTTCTCTAATAGTAGTCGCATAGTTGTATGCAAATCATTGGTGTTGGTATTGGGGTGAGACATCTGTTTGGTTTAGAAAGCAATGAGTTGAATTATTTGTACTTTTGGAGAAATCCTAATAAAACAAAACAAGGCAACCAATCTATAACATAATCAATCAACGTCTAACAAACATCAAGCAACAAGGTTCAAACACAAGCAAACACATACGTGAAAATTTTCAAAACTTCTTTTGAAAAACCGAACTAATCGTTTATCGAACGAAACATACCAATGTCATGGAAAGACAAAATTGATAGTACTTCCATACCACAATTTGATAGGTCAATACATCATCGGATCTCGTTATTCTAATGGGTAGGTGGTATAATCTATCCTTTTATTGAGTGCTTCAAGTTCTTGTTCAACTTTCTTGGATATCTTCGAAGTGTTGGTCGAATCCTGGTTCTTCAGTGGTCTTCCATGTATGTAGAACTTCATGTTGCATCGTAGCTTTTCCGTATGAAGCAGCAGAATAAGACTTAGACTATAAGAACATGGTCATCTAGAAAAAGATAAGATGTTTTCAGAAGGTTGATAGTAGATGAGAATATGAGGAAGATAAAATGAAAAGTTTTGTTTTTAGAAAAGTGAATAAAATAGATTTTCAATCCTATGGTCCAAATCCTATTTCTATCCAAACCTAGGGATTCGAACCTACAGGCAACACAGTGCTCTGATACCATCTGTAGCGTACCTGCACTTTAAATAAGGCAGATACCTGTGTATAGTGCAAATCCATGGATCGATTCGTTTGCACACACAGTTTACGATGTAATATCACAACAAAGTATCGATCTTATTACATCGATGATCCCGAGTTACAAAATATTCATTACAAGTTGCATAGCATAAAGCTAGCTTTGAAATAGTACACAGCGGAAATACAATAGCAGTGAGTCTCTATCACTTTCATGCTACCACAGGCGAAAACATGTTGGTTGTAGACTCGAAACCTATAAACGAAACCTCACTCGTCATCTGAACAATCTGCAATAAGAAAAATATTGCAACAACGTGGGTCAGATTCCATTAAAAATGGAGTCTGGCAAGTGACACTATGGTGGACACTTAAAGGAATAACTCTATAGCCTATATGCATATTTGGCTGGTGGAGTTCAAGGCTATTTTGCATAAAGCCAATTTTTCCTATCTTTTTGGAAAACTCTTTCTTCAAATCAAGACAAGTATGGCATGAAAACCATAATCTCGTCTTCCCTTGTTCACCCATCAAGTTTTATTTCTGAAGTTGGAATGGTGGAATCCTCCGTTGACGTCCTCGTTCAGCTGCTCAAATGTCCGTTTCCGGGGACACGGCTAAGTACTTAGTTTTACACTCTGCAGAGGTTGTGCACGTTCACTATTGTACCCATTCAACCCAAATTATCCTTTACACACCGTTTGTGATAAGGAAAGGAGAAGAATGAGACGAGATCTTTCAGAAGCATTTTCCCTCCCACTCTAGCTTGACCCGTTCCACCTAACACCCCCTACATCTGCTTGTCAAGCCGGAAAGAGTCCACGCAACATAATTGATCAAGCCAGAGCCCATATGGCAATGGCTGCACTGGAAGCAATCATCACTCGGAGTTCTTCAGATTCCTCTGTTCCCTGGGTGGCCATCCACAAGTGCACGTACTCCAGGAACCATAGACATGGACCGGAGTAGCCACTCAACTTCGCCACCATTAACAACCAATCCACCCAGGAGTTTCATTAACTTAGTGGATGTGCACTCTCAGGTAAAAATCACCATGCTCACGGCCCTAAGTAGAATAGACATTCATCCTAGGCGACGACAACCATGAGCACAGCCCTGAGTAGTCACTTAACATTTTGTAAAACTTTTCATCAATTGCATAGCATCAATAATTCTACTAAGTATTGCATAGGAACCTAGACACAGGAATAAGGAATTCTACACAGGTTTAGCATAGCAATACTATCCTACACATGCTTATATAAAAATACACTAAGTAATGCATATAGAAAATAGTAGGAGCTTTATGAGGTGTGCCACTTGCCTTTGAATGTTGTCGTTGTTCACAAACTCTTTTCAACGATACTCGGAACTCTCCGTTCTGTCTAAACAATATAAACAAACAACAATACAACAATCATAAAACAAAACAACACAACACATACAAGCATACATAATGAACAAACAAGTTTCATAACTTCTAAGGAAAATATGTCATGCATGATATGCAAATTATTTCTAAGGACTTGAGATGCATGTCATGCCATGAAATTCTTTTAAGTTAATGCAAGGCAATTAGGTTGGTCAAAATGACTAAGGACTAAAGTCATAGGTTGGACAAAATACTTTGTTATAAATCATCTTGAATAAGCACTCAATGACTTAGTCATGATGTGCATAACTACTTAGAGAAAATACTAACTCTATTATTCAAGGTGATCAACAATTATTAACAACTCTTTGTAAATTGGATATTCACTATAGTGAGAGAGACAGACACCCGGCCAGCCACTTAAATTGTGGAACAGGTCTCATGTACGTGGACATGTAAGGTTACTTTCCAGGCCGCTTCATCTCACTATGCCGCTAGGATCCAACAAACTTCAAGATGGTAATAACATGATCAAAAATCGTTTATGTCTAAAGTGAAAAGATAAGATTAGGAAAGAGGGAAAAGATAGTAAGAATGATGTAGTTGGTCTTCCAGGCTTCATCTCCAGACTTGTAATATTCTCCTTGGTTATGTCTTGATTGAATTCTTGGTAGACTTGAATAATCTTCAGACTTGATGATGTTTGTATCACCTAGGCTGGTCTTGGATTTTACTTGGTGATGTCTTGGATTTTACTTGGCTGGACTTGAATAATTCTCCTTGGTGATGTCTTGGATTTTACTTAGTCTTCATGAAGTCTCAGAGAAGGAGGGAGAAAAGAAGGAAAGAGGAAGCAAGACTTAGAAAATATTTGTCGGGTAGTCTTCATGAACTTCTTCTTGAATTTCTTGTAAGTGCTTCTACTCCTTGAAGATTCTTCTGAAGTCTTGTTTGGCTAAGTTCTTCATTGGCCTTCTAGCTCCATGTTAAAAATACTAAGTGTCTGGTGCATAGCACTTTTACCAAAATACTAAGTTTGGAAATATTCCTAACTTAGAGAAAAATAATGAAGAGATTTCCTATGGGAAATATATCTATATGAGAAAATAAGTTAGGCATGCAATGCAATTTTAAATCCTAAGAAATATCATACAAAATTTGTGATATTTATAAAGTATGCATTAGGCCATGAATGCAATTTAATTAATTTCTATTTTTGGAAAATATAATAAAAGGAATAATCATAAGATTAAAGTTTTCTTTAACTAAATTTTATAATTAGTGTTAATAGACAGGGAGCATTTAATTAAGTTTATAGCAATTTGATTTAATCAAAAATAATATTTCTATTAATAGTTATGTTGAAAATACTCAAACTATTCAAATTAAATATATAACTATGATTTCATTCAAATATTACTCAAAATTATTTTAAAGCAGTGGCATTAATTTACAAATATTCTAAAGTTTCTAAAACAATTTTATTTGCAATTTTTGGAATTATAGATTTAAAGTTCTGACAAATATACTCAAATCTTCCATTTGAAATTTGAATATTTTAAACTAAGTCAAATTTGAATTTGGGAAGAACCAAAATATTCTAAATGTCGAGGGCTTTAAAAATCTATAAAAATATTTGAATTTGGATAAACAGAGAAAAAGATATGATAGTTTGAATAGACAGGGGCTTTTCTGCAAAACTGCCACTTAATTAAATCGAGAAAAAATCATTTACACGTCAGCGCTGACTGGGCAGTGACGTGGCCGCTGACGTGGTGCTGAGCTGGATAAGTGACTGGATCTGGATCTGATGGTCCAGATCTGGCCGTACCGCTTCGGTAAAAAAATCAAATCCTAACCGTAGAATTTAAATCGGACGGCTCTGGATCGAGGACCTCACCGTGGCGGCGCGCTCCTCGCCAGAGATAGACGGGACGGCGGCGGCGGCTCGGTCGTGGACGGCCCCGGCGATGTGACGTCTCCCCGGACGCGCGGAGAGCAGCTCCGGGCGCGGTGAGTCGCGGGAAAGATGATGGAGGCGACGACGTCTTCCCGTTCGTCCCGGGGTGGCGTGAAGGCGCGGGAGGAGAAGCTACGGCGCCGACGACCTCGGTTGAGCACTCCCCCTTGATTCGCTGCGTAGGAGAGAATGTGGTGGGGTTAGGAAGTTGCGCAAGGGCACGAGGGAGAGGATGGGGAGGCTCTCGGGCTCGATTGCTGCTCACCTCGTCGGGAAACCGAGAAGAACGACGGTGGTAATGCGAACTCTGGCGAGAAATCGGAATGGCCTGGCGGCGCAAAACGAAGGGGGAAAGAAGAGGCGGCGGGGTCGTGGTTTATAAGGAGGGTGAGGGGCAGCAAATCCCGCAATCAACTCGCCGGATTTTGGAAAGGGATCGGGAGCAATTTCTGGAGATAATTTCGGGCAGAGGTTGAAGAAGGGTGACGTCAGTGATGACGTCATTCGGAATTTTCTTTTTCATTTTTCTGATTTCTTTTATAACCTTTGATTTAAATGTCCAAATGAAGTCAAACAAATTTCTAAAAATTTGTAAAATTATTATCTTTATGTTAAACCAGTTGTGGGCATGTTTTGAACACTTTTCAAAAATCAAAATTTTGAATTATTTATTAATTACAAATTTGCCACTTAATGTCAAATTTGAAAACATGGCTTAAATAATTTCGTTTTTGGCTAAATAAAATTTATAAAAATACAACACTTATATAAGTTTGAAATTAAGTTATTTAAACTCATTTTCCAACATTAAATCATTTTTGGCTTTAGTACAATATTAAATAACATCACACATTTATTTGAAATGAAAAGGGAAATATAATGTATTCATTTATTAATTCAAAATATTTTGTGCACCATTAAGTTTTATATTAAGATAACTCAATTGAAATTTCATAACAACTTTGGAAAAGATTTTAGTTTTACTTCATTTTCTTATATAGAAAATATATTCATAAAAGTCATTTTAAGTTTTGAAAATTAATGAAAATCATTTAAGCTAATGAAATGTTTATTTGGGTTGTTAAGTAATTATAAAATCTATGAGGTTTTAAGTTATAAACTATAGACTTGTAATATCCAAATTATGTTTTGAACTCAGGTAAATGAATAATAATCTTTTGGCAAATAGACAATGTTTTCAATAGTTTAAAATAACATTTGTAATTATTATTTTAATTTTTTTATAGCTAAGGCTAAGTGTTGAAATCCATTACTTATAAGTATACTATTTACTTAAAATAAAATGGTTTGTACTTCATAAAACATTTGTCAAATTACATATGAAGGTTTTTGAAATACAATGGATAATGTAATGTTGAATTGGAAATAACTTTTGAAAATAATGACACATTGGGAATTTTGAAATAATAGACTTTTTCAAATTGGTTGAAGTCTTTTATAGTTAGTTTTCTTATGCATTTTAATATTTTATTTTAATCAAAACAAAAGTTTTAAATTTTAGTGATTTTTGAACATTCCAAAATGTTGGCATGTTACACCAATGCCATGTGTTGCCATGTTAACCAACATTTAATATTATTGAGTAGATAAATAACTTGCACCTAATATATTAATTGTTGGGGTTGCTTTCCCGGTTAATTTGGATTAATTGCGTTTGTTTTGAATCTTGCCATGTCATGCATCATACTCATGATCATGCTGAATCTTTTACCGTAGTTGTAAGATGCATCTTTTACGCTTTCCAGTGTTTGTTGCTTCTTCGTGGATAAGACGTTGAGATGTGTGAGAAACGACAAGATCTTCTTCCATGCGGGATTCCAGGCAAGCAAAGTTTGCTTGTTTACCTATACATTGTCTTTCATACTTGCTGTTGATCTTTGCTACCCTAGTATTCGATTCTTTATCGCGATCCCATCACATTTTATCCTGCATCCTAAACAGCTTTATCCCCACAACCTATTACCTATTGTTTGTTTATCTGTTGGCCTTGCGAGTCGTAGTGCATGCTTATATTTGGTTGTGCGAGTCTTATGTTTGTCTTATATTTCCTATTCTTAGTATGATAGTTTGTTCTACCTTAATAAAATGTTGTCATATGTTGGGTATTATAATTAAATGATAAGGCACTGGTGGAATGCCTTGCGAGGTGCTTTGTTCTGCTAAGTGTCTACCTAGGAACTGAGATTTTGTCCTCAGATCCAATTTTGAGCGCACGAACCACTTGTGGGAGGCCCTATGGAGCCCCCCCACGCGGCTTCGATCTAATCCTCTTCTTATCCAGGGCCCCGCAAGTAGTTCGTGCTTTCCATTTGAAGCATGCATATGGTTACATAACGATCTCATGATGATGTAGTCGATTCTCATATAGGGTGGCACGTTCTTAGAGTGTTGCGAAGTTCCGGGTATGGGGCCGAGAAACCGTGCGCACAATCATGCGGTTCGCTGGATGGGTTGTAGAGAAGAGATTTACCGTGTTGAGATGCCGTACCTTCTGGCTTGCTTTTTGGGGTTGATCGAACGAGTATGGGACCAGTAGTGCACCCCTGCAGGGTATAATCTTATCGATGAGCCGTGTCCACGGTTATGGACGACTTGGTGATGATGCTGGCTAACAAGATCTTGACAAGTTGCACCTAATTAATGTTAATTAATTTGACTAGTAATATAAAACTACTTTCACAATAAATGGTAACTAAAACTTTTCAATGTGTGACTTTCCCAAATTGCTTCCTCATACTTGGTTGAGGGGGTTAATCCGAGAATGGGTTATGATTGGTCTTAGTTATAGTGGGTTACTTATGCGCTCTCTTATCTCTCTCTAATTATACGGAAGTTGTAGTGTGTCTATATTAGGTTGCTAGTGCTGCTGCCGCTAAGTCCACCTACTCCATATGTTGGGAGATGCTGTAGAAAGTAGGCAGGTTGGTTTTGCTTGCCAGGGAGTGCCCTGACCCTCTCTTGGGCTGTGCTTTATGTGCAGTTAACAGGTTTCAAGTACGACGACGTTAGCTTGGGAATCCCTCCGGCTTGGCTGGGCAGGGATATGGCGCCATTGCTTATCTTCAGGACTCTTAGTCCAATTTGTATCTTATCCGTAGTCGGATACTATTTTGCTTCCGCTGTCTTTTGTATCTTTGTATTGTATCATTTGTATCTTGACTCATTCGAGTCGTTGTTGTATTATATCTTCTGTTGTTGTTGTGGATGTATCGGGACTGTTGTAATGTTATCACAATCCCACCCACATAATACGCATGTTTCGCCATGCACATTATGTCTGGTGGGCGACCTTAAATCGTTATTATGCGGATTTCGGGGGGATCGCTTAAATCTACATAGTACTGATTTTGGGCGTCACAAAGTGGTATTAGAGCCTTGGTTTCGATCTCCTTTTTGTTTCGATACGATTGGTTATCGAAGCAGCGGGTACACAAAAGCCTGTAGGATAACCTCGCTAACGGTCGTTGTTTATAGAGTGTCTAAACTATTTGACCAAAATTATTTTTAAAAGATCTCAATAGGTTTCTTTTATTCGTTACCTATATTTTATTTCTCCTCTTATCTTATTTGTTTTGGAGTCTCTTCTCTTATCCAAACTTTCAAAGTTTTAGGATCCTACGTGTTGGTGGACGATCTCTTGCCTTTATCCTATTAGGTTCGATCTTCGCGAATCTTCATCGACATGAGCATCTCTTCTTGTTAGTGGTGTCGAGAATTTTGAGGTGGAGCAACAATCCCTTGTTAGTGGTGTCGAAAAGTTCTTCACGGAGCCTGAAGACTCGGTAGTTACCCCTCTCTTCTTGTGGTCTCGGCGTGGATCGCGGGACTCGATCCCTTGTTAGTGGTGTCGATTGTAACGCCCTGAATTTTCTCCAATTAGAGTTGTTTGTTATTTTTTTTGCATCATCATACAATCATGCATTGGTCACCTCATATATTTATTTTGTTGCATTTAAATTCAAACTCCACTTTTATTCAAATGCAATTCAAATAAAATGAAATGTGATATTTTTTTGCAAATATTCAAAAAACTAGTTTATCAAATTGTCTATTTGAAACTATAAATATTTGCTAAAAGTTTTTATATTAATTTTTTTCTATTATTTTTCAAAACACAAAA
Organism: Poa annua; assembly: GCA_026929855.1. NCBI lineage: Eukaryota > Viridiplantae > Streptophyta > Magnoliopsida > Poales > Poaceae > Poa > Poa annua. The sequence continues at coordinate 59,848,184 of CM049426.1, read as the reverse complement.
ACAAAAACGAATAAAAGAAGAGAAATAAAAACCTAGAAAAAACATACCTTCTTGGACCGAACCCTTCTTCCCTCTCTTTGAGCCCAACCCATCTCCTCCCATGTCGTCTTCCTTGCTTTACATCGAGGCAGCAATGGAGCCCCACTGCCTCACCCACTCCCCTCTCCCTTTAAGCCTCCCCCTGAGCCCTCTGGAAACCCTAGCCTCTCTCCCAACCTCCCATCGCGCCGCCTCTGCCGTCCCTCCTCTTTTCCCCTCCGATCTCCGTTGTTTTTCTTATCCACCGAAAGATCACCGGACCATCTCGCCGTCACGCCGCCACTCCGGTATCGTCGAAGACTAGCAGAGGGTCCCAGGGGATGCGCCTGGTCGTCTACAACCTCTTCCCCGAGACAATCGTGCCGGGAGCCGCCGCCTTCGTCCACCTGTTCCTCGACGCCGGCAGAGCGCAGCCGCCGGATTTCCTCGTCGCCGGACCTCCATGAGCCGAACAGCTACATCGAGCACCTCCCGGTGAGCCTCCTGGTTCGATTTCCGCGCTCCTCCATATCCTTTCCTTCGTGTACGCGTTGCGTTCAACCACGCCCTCCAGTTCCCTTCCGTCGTGGCCATAGTCGAGCAAGAACCCTAGAACGCCAACCTCCTTCCTCTCTACCGAGTTCGAAGATGAGTCCCACTCGGCTCCTGCACACACGCCTCGCACGCACGCACACGCGCAAACGCTCAGCGCCACCAATCTGTGGTCGTCACCGCCGATTTCCCTCCGCCGTGCTCCTCTGCCTTGCTCGGTTTCAGTTTCGTCAGTGTTCGATGTTTTACTTAAGTGTTAAAAGAAAAGCCTCGCTTGTACTGACAACAACACACACCAGGAACTTTGGCTAGCAGTGTCTTAATGTTAATTAATTTGACAAGTAATATAGAATTACTTTCACAATAAATTGTAACTAAAACTGTTCAATGTGTGAGTTTCCCGAGTTGCTTCCTCATATTTGGTTGAGGGGGTTAATCCGAGAATGGGTTATGATTGGTGTTAGTTGTAGTTGGTTACTTATGCGCTCTCTTATCGCTCTCTAATTAGACGGAAGTTATAGCGTGTCTCTATTAGATTGCTAGTGTTGTTGCCGCTAAGTCCACCTACCCCATATTTTGGGAGATGGTGTAGAAAGTAGGCAGGTTGGTTTTGCTTGCCAGGGAGTGCCCTGACCCTCTTTCGGGTTGTGCTTTATGTGCAGTTAACAGGTTTGAAGTACGACGACGTTAGCTTGGGAATCCCTCCGGCTTGGATGGTCAGGGATATGTGAAAGAGCATTCTCTAGTAAACCCTTGTTTTGGTGCTAATGACAGCACAATATGTGATCTAACATTGTTGTTAAAGTTTGCAGGATGTTTGTAAGTTGTTAGCAAAAAGGAAAGTATCAAAACGGGCGCAGCAAAAGACCTCCAGCAAGCCCTGCTCCAGGCAGCGGTAGTACCGCTGCACTGGTCTCTCTCCAGTGCACGGGGCAGTACCTGGCTGCCGCTAGCGGTACCGCCCGAGGTACCGCCGTTTTCGGCGCTCTGTTTCTAAGAGCGGTACCTCGAGCGGTACCAGATCGTTAGTACCGGGCTCGAGCGGTACTACCAGCTCATCCAGCGGTAGTACCGCCGCTCTCCGCACGGGCCAGAGCCTAGCTCGGAGCGCTGGCTGCCGCTGGCGGTACCGCCCGAGGTACCGCCGATTTCGGCGCTCTGTTTCCCAGAGAAGTACCTCGAGCGGTACCGGAGCGGTACTACCGGCCTCCAGCGGTACTACCGGCTCATCCAGCGGTAGTACCGCTATGAGTTTTTCTCTTGCAGATTCTAAGTCAGCTAGTGCCCTGGTGCCGTTGGTGGTACCGCCCAAGGTACCGCCGTTTCCGGCTGTCTGTTTCGATGAGCGGTACCTCCAGCGGTACCAGTGCGGTACCACCGTCTCCTCCAATGGTACTACCGGCCCTCCGTGCTGTAGTACCGCCACGAAGATCTGGATTTCCTATGCTGCCGCCGAGGAAGCCAAGGGCTGGTTTAAAGTGCCAGCGGTACTACCGGTCCTCCCAGCGGTAGTACGGCTGCGTAAGTTCCTGCTGCCAAAGGCTAGTTTTTGGAGGAGCTATAAAAGGACCCCTTCACCTACCTTTGATGATTTGAGCTTCTACACTCTCTCATCTCCATTACTACGAAGCTTCGAGGTCGAATATCTCCCAATCCTCCGACTCAAACTTGTTGACCTTTGGAGAACTGAAGGAGAAAGCACCGATCTACATCGTCACCAAAGCGTTCTTCAGTTATCCCCCATTCCTTGGGAATTTCGTGGCTATGGTTTCCGGTAGGAAAACCTAGTTCACCATTGTTGTAATCTTTGTGTTGCCTTGACCTTTTGTGATCATTGACCTTTTGTGGTCATCTTGAGAGCCCCCAATTAAGTTGTGGGTGAGTGCCTCAAGCGTTTGTAAGGGATTCGATCTCCGCCCTAAAAGGGGATCAATAGTGGAAGGTGAACTCACAACCTTTGTGGTTGAGTTCATCGGAGAATAAGGTGAACCTTTGTGGCATTGCGGTTAACCTGTTGTGGTAGCGCACACCTCTCGAACGAGACGTACACCCTTGGGTGGAACTCGGGATTACATCTTCGTCTCCGCGTGCTTCACTTTGTTCGCCTTATCCTTACTCCCTTACTTGCTTGTCTTGTACTCTTGTTTACCTTGTTATTGCTTAGCTTGTCATTTAGATAAATTCACCGTAGTTGCATATCTAGAGAATTTACCTTTGTGTTGAGGCTAAATTTTAATAGACCTAAAATTTCTAATAACACCTATTCACCCCCCCTCGAGGTGTCGGATTCCCGTTCAATTGGTATCAGAGCCAGGTTTACTTTTAAGGGCTTAGCCGCCTAAGTTTAACGATGATGGAATCCAATGCCGAGAAGGCCGCCCGCGAGAAATTAGAGGCGGAGACGGAGCCGTTAGCCAAAGGGGCAACCATGGCCAATCGTATAGATATGAGATCGTCCTTGGAGGCCCAACTCCTCAAGATGAATGAGATGCTCATGGCACTCTTGAAGTCTAAGGAGCCCTAGGCTACTTCTCCCTCTCCTCCTTCTAAGGAGCACGGTGAGACCTCTACGGATTCATCTTCGGATGGGTCCAAAGATGTTCCTCTGAATGCTTCCCGCGGGAAGGTGGAAAAGATTGAATCACCTAGCTCCTCTAATACCCCCAAAGGAGAGGAATTTCATAATGTTAACCATAATTACTCTCCTAACCCTCCTATCCCTCACCCTCATGTAAACTTTAGAAGTGATCCTCCTAAGCTCAAACCTACTCATTTCTCTCAATGGTAATTTCAAATGAAGTCTCGTTTATGTAGTGCCTACATTGAGCTATGGCGCATCATTGAAGAAGGATTCAAGGCCCATGATCCAACCAACTTGACAAGGAGAGAGGTGGTTGATTGTCAACTCAATGCCACAACTCTTCATCAACTTCAAATGGCCGTTGGAGAGAAAGACATGCCTCTCATTCAACAATTCTGCACCGCCAAAGAAGTGTGGAATGCTATTTCCGACATCTTCGTCGGCAATGAGAGCATGAAGAAGAACCGGTATGATGCCTTGTCCAGTGAGGTGGAAGGGTTCTATAATTTGGATGGAGAAAGTCATGAGGACATGTAACGGAGGTTGGTGTTGATTGCTAACACTTTCAAGAACCTCGGTGCGGTCTACATTGATGACACTTGGATCAAGAGGTAGTTCGTGACCACACTCTTTCCCTTTGAGGAAACGGACTTGAAGACACTCCAAGGGAGACATGACTTCGCGAAGATGACATCCAATGAAGTCATGCAAGAGATGACCGCTTTGCACAAGATGCAAGAGCAAGAGCCATATGGATGCACAAGCATGCCTCAATTGCTTTGTAGGCCACCGTTGAAGAAAAGGATAAAGATGAGTATGATGATCAAGTCGAGCTATCTAGTGAGACACTCTCAAGTACTCTCACCCAACACATGGGTCTTGCGGCAAGAACTTTTTGGAAGAACCCCGGAAGGGCCAAAGCTAGGATTGACAAGAAGTTCCCCTCCAATGGAGGAAAGCCAAGCAACAAGGTGAGTCTTTGCTATAAGCCACTTTGTTGTAGATTTCCCATGGGAAAGAAGAGAGGACCATGGTAGGAGGCTAGTGGCCAAGACGAAGGGCAAGGGGCCTATGCCCATAAAGAATCCCTTCTTCAAGAAGAACCAAAATATTGTCTTGGTGACCCAAGAGCAATATCCCACCGATGATGAAGATAGTGACAAGGAGGACACCCCATCGCAATTGGCTGCTCTAGCCATTTTCTTTACACCTCCGTCACTCATCTCCTCACCAAATGAGAGCCCCATCCTCAAGAATGCAAGATGTCTTATGGCAAAGACATCCGAGGTAAAATTGTCCCCAACCTCCATATCCCATGATATTGATGATGGTATGAGTCTTAAAGTCAAGAAAGAAATTATTACTTTTGATAAATTCATGACTAACTTGCAAGGAGAAGGAAAGAAACACTTTGGCTCGATTATGAGTCGCATAGGTGAGCTTGAGGATGAGCTTGAGTTAAAAGGTGAGACTGAGAGAGAGCATGCTCACACTAAGGTGTCTCTCCAATCCTCCCTTGAAGATGAACAAGAAGCTCATGCTCTCCTGAAGGAGCAACTTGCTAAGATCATTAAGGATCGGGATCTTTACTTATCTAAATGTAAAATTGTGCAAAATGAAAAGTCTGAGCTTGTAGTTGCTCATGCTAGACTTTGCGAAGACTTCGAGTCACTTGAAAATACTCACAATGTATTGACAAGTGATCACGAACGTCTCCTCAAGTCTCGTGATCAACTCCAAACTCGGATATCTACTCTTAAGAAACCTAGCACTTCTACTCCTTTGAATACTAATGCAAATGTTGTCAAGGATAAAGTTAGGGTTTTGTTTGTTCCCTCCATGGCAACCGAGCCCAAGACCTCTCTTGATAAAGTTAAGGGGACACTCACTACTCCTCTTCATGAGCGAGTGCCCTACAAGGGTAAAGAAGGTCTAGGCTATGTTGCTAAGGAGAAGAAGAAGATCAGGAAGAAGGCCAAGCCCGCACAAGCCAAGAAAGATGACATTGCGAGTGGAAATGCCACAAGGGGCACTCCCACTCGTGATGACTTTGCGGGCATATCTAACCCCAATTATGCTTTATATGTTGATTATTATGGGGATGTCTATGCTAGATACATTGGTCCTTTTGATGGTTATATTGAATATGCTATTTGGGTCCCAAAGACCCTTGCCGCTAACCAAAAGTCACCCATTGCAAAATAGGTACCTAAATAAAAGAATTAATTGTGTGTAGGGCCTTGCTTCCGGAGGATCAAAATGGATAATTGATAGTGGGTGCACTAGTCATATGACCAGAAGCAAGGAGATTGTAACGAAGTTGAAGCCTAATGATGATCAAATGACCGTTACATATGGTGATAATTCAAAGTCTAAGGTAATAGGCACGAGTGGAAAAAGGCTTATAGGTGGGATGACCCTTTGTGGCGCACCAGCAGCCCATGCGCCCCAAACTTCGTTTAGTGCCGCACCACAAATGTGCGCCACCGATATCTGTGGCGCACAAAATAAATATACGCCACTGATTATGTCATTTTTGTGGCGCACCAAGAAATATGCGCCACATAAATATGGTGGGCCCCACCAGATTGGTATGATTTTAGAAATCCGAGGCATATTCTGTGGCGCACAAAGCAAATGCGCCACAGATAGTTGATGTTCCGTGGCGCACCCTGTAGAATGCGCCACAAAAAGATGATATTTTGTGGCGCATGGATCTGGTGCGCCACAAAAAGATGATATTTATGTGGCGCATATGGAGCTGGTGTGCCACTAATAATTTTCCCGCCTTTTCTTTCCGTTTTCCTGCCATTTTTCTGCTCTCCTCTTCCTATAAAATCCCCCCTCCGGTATGAGATTTGAAATTATAGATTGAGTGTATCATCGATCAAAGGGCAAGGGCGCTGCATCAACGGATTGAGTTGTGTTGTGTATTTTCAATTCATTTCAGCTATGTTATATCGTCAATTGAGTTATGGTGTAATATCTTTGTGAACTGAATACATGAGTTGTGTGCTGTATATATATCTTCATAATTTGTCATGTACGTGTTATAATGTGATGTTGGTTTGATTTGTATACTATTGAAGTTTAACATTTTAATAATATATCTTTGTACCAATTTAGTTGAAGTTTAACAATTGAATAGGGTTTTTTATAATTAAGATTTTTGATGTTGGTTATATATATCAATTTGTCGTGTGTTATATATAAGAATAGGTTTTTTATAATTAAAATTTTATTAAATCTTTTACTGTGGCGCATGGTACCTATTTCTGTGGCGCATGGTACCTATTTCTGTGGCGCATTTATTTCTGTGGCGCATGCGGCCCATTTCTGTGGCGCAGCCAGCCCATGCGCCACAGAAAACCTAACCAATAAAACCCCCCAACCCTACCCCGCGCCACACAATCCTCTCGCGTGCCGCCAGCGCGCCTCCTCCCGCTCGCATCGCAACTCGCCGCCGCCGGCCCTCCCCCCCGCGCCCTTGACGCCCTCGCGCGCACGGTCCGCCGCCGGTGCACCTCCTCCCGCCCGCGCCCTCGACACCCTCAGCGCGCACGGTCCGCAGCCGGCGCGTCTCCTCCCGCCCGCACCCTCAACGCGCACGCACGCGCACTGTCCGCCGCTCCTGCGCCCTCGACACGCACGGTCCTCCGCTCCCGCACCTCCTCCCGCCCGCGCCCTCGACGCGCACGGTCCTCCGCTCCCGCGCCCTCGACGCGCACAACAACTCCCCGAGGTGCTTCGCTCTCCCCCCTCCTTCCTTTCTCCATTACCGCACCGAAGGTGTATGTGAAAATGCTCAAGTGAATTTGTGCACTGTATTTTGTATTTTTTTGTGTTGCAATTTAATTTGTGCTCAAGGGATATCTGTTGCAATTTAATATGTGAATTTGTGCACTATTTTTTTCTTAGGGCATTGTATGTGTAGCAATTTTTGCACTTAAGAAATAATTTGAAAGCATTTAATCTGTCCAATATATTATATGTGTAGCAGGTTTTGCACTTAGCAAGAATTTGTGCTCATGTGTAGCATTTGAAAGCACTTAAGCAAGAATGTGTTATTTATTTTTGGCCGATGATTAAACAGATGGTTGCGTGTTATATATTTAGAGAGGTGTGAGTGAACCATGTTGTCTGAACATATATGCAATGTTCATTCCACTTTGTTCACTGACGCCATCTCTAAATTTCATATGTGACTGATCAATTCCATATGAGGCCTTGCTTGTTTTTAAGTACATTTTACTTTTTGTACTATTTACCATCTTATGATATGCCGATGATTAAAATGTTGTGATACAGGTTTCAGGGGTGGGGCTAGTGAGCCTTGTGATATGCATGAGTGCACAGATCTCGTGCATCCTACCTGGCTCACTAGCTCCATCCCGGAAGCATGTCACTTCTAATTTTTGTTGAGTGTTCTTTAACTTGCATTTTACCATCTTTTGTTATGCCGATAAATAAAATGCTGTGACAACATGAAATCCCGAGAGGGAGTAAGCGAGGTCAGTGTGATGCAACCCATGATGTTCAGGATTACACATTTTCTGCATCCCACTGGCTTTCACTTACTCCGTCTCGGACCATTTGTGTGTTTCCAGTCTAATTAAGTATGAGGCAAAATTTTCTTTGGACCGAATTTAATATGACTAATTTTTGCCGATGATTAGATGGTTTCACGTTACATCTTCAGGGAGGTGTGAGTGAACCATGTTGTCTGAAGATATACGTAGTGTTCATTCCACGTTGTTCCATCACACCATCTCTGAAGCAAGTCCATATGTGGTCTTGTTTGTTATTTTCTTGACTGCCTTTTAGTTAACTTGCATTTTACCTTCTTTTGATATACATTATCTGCATCTCACTGGATTTCAGACACGGCATCTCTAAATTTGTGTCCACAATATATGAGGCATGCGCTTATGTTGATATTATTTCTTTGCATCTTGTTGTGTATAACTTTTAATTTGTTGTACTAACTGCTTAACCTCCTCTTATTCCTGCGCCGCGCCGTCGCGGGTCGTCCGGCTTCCGTGGTGTTCGGGAGCGTCCCAACGGCACCTACTATGCCGAAATCCGTGTGGGCGGATTTCGGCAGACGCTCGGGAGGTACCCCACACCGGAGGAGGCAGCGCGCGCGTACGACACGGTCGCGCGGCGTTTCCGGCGCCCGCGAAGCGAGCTGAACTTCATGCACTGTCAGGACATCGCGGAGGTGGAGTTCCTCACGCTAGGGCCAGCTTTCCTCACCAACGAAGATCGTCGCCGCTACCGCCAGGTGTAGCGGCGGATCGACACCACCGAGAACGACGTGGAGCTGATGCGCCAGTGGAGGGAGGACTTCCCGGGTGACGTCGGCACCGAGTTGGAGTTCTACAAGAACCGAAGAGAGAAAAGGAGAGCAGACCTTCGCCTCCGTCGGGAGGCCGCCGAGAATGCCAACAAGAATGACTGGGACACCGATGACTCTAGGTGGTCTGACATCTTCTATAACACCAGCTCCGTGGACGAGTAGTTTACTCGTGCGATTTGTTTTCTAGCTAGCTTAGCATTTATATTGTTTAGGTTCTTACTACTTTGTATAAGACTTCTGTTAATTAGAACTATATATGTATGTGATAAGACTTCTCGGGTTCGAATGAATGTGATATGTATGTTCTAATTTATGTACTTGCTGAATATATATGTGTCAACTTGTAATATATCTGTATAAATTCTGTATATATACCTATATTTGTACAACGGGAATATTTTTTCCAAAATTCCTGTTATTTATTCTGTGGAGCATGCTTAAGTTTTTTGTGGCGCATATATTTGTGTGGCGCACGTTAACCACATGCGCCACTGAAATATTTCTGTGGCGCAGCAAGAAGGATGCACCACAAAAGTGTTAATATTTCTATGGCGCACTGAGGCGGTGCGCCACAGAAATATATTTTAGTGGCGAGATAACTGTGGCGCACCCCTCATTTTCCTGCATGCGCCACAGAAAGTCTAAAGGGTGCGCCACAGGTAAGCTTTTTTCCACTAGTGAGGGCTCGGCAAGGTGGTAGTGGCACCGGACATCACACTTGTGAATGTCTTGCTTGTCGTGTCCCTAGGTTTCAACTTGATCTCGGTGCATTCTTTAACTTGTTTGGGTTATACCGTTATATTCGAAAAGGAAATGGTTATCCTTATGCGGAGCAAGTCTCTCAATGTGTCTTTCGTTGGGTATGTTGAGAATGGGCTCTATGTGGTTGACTTCTCCGGAGTCACCACTTCCCATGCCATGTGCCTATTCGCTAAGGCGGACTTGGGTTGGCTATGGCATCGCCGACTAGCCCATGTCAACATGAGAACTTTGCAAAGTCTCCACAAGGGTGGCCATATCCTGGGACTAAAAGACCATGTTTCTTTCTCGAAGGATCGAATGTGTAGGGCTTGTGTTGAAGGAAAAATGCATGACATCCACCATCTAAGAAAGACCATCATTTCATCAACGAGTGTTTTGGAGCTTCTCCATGTTGACCTCTTTGGTCCCATTCCGGAAGCTAGTCTTGGTGGCAAGAAATATTGCCTGGTGATTGTTGATGACTATTCAAGATACACATGGGTTTTCTTCTTCAAGTCGAAGGCGGAGACTCAACAAACTATCATCGACTTCTCCAATGAAGCTCAACGTCAACACAATGTCCCAATCTTGGTGATAAGAAGTGACAATGGTTCCGAGTTCAAGAACTACACCTTGAACGAGTTCCTTAGTGAAGAAGGGATTCATCATCAATATTCCGCTGCTTATACTCCCCAACAAAATGGTGTAGCCGAAAGGAAGAATCGCACACTCATTGAGATGGCAAGATCGATGATGGCCGAGTTCAAGTCCCCTCACAACTGTTGGGCCGAAGCCGTCAACACCGCTTGCCATTCATCCAACTGGCTCTTCTTTCGCAAAGGACTCATGAAGACACCTTATGAAGTGCTTACCGGGAACAAGCCCAACATCTCTTACTTCCGAGTTTTTGGTTGTAAGTGTTTCTATCTCGTAAAAGGTGTTCGTTTAGCCAAGTTTGATTCTAAGTCTCTTGAAGGGACTTTTGTTGGTTACGGTGTCGAATCCCGTACTTATAGAGTCTATGAAAAGGCCTCGCGCATTATCATAGAAGCTTGTAGTGTGGTATTCGATGAGAATGACGGCTCCCTAGTGGAGCAAAGTGGTGTTTCCGATGTAGGTGATGATCAACCTAAAGATGCTATCAGAAGGATGGGTTTGGGCATTCACCTCCACGTCGAACTCTATTGTGAGGTTGCTCAACAAGGTTCAAGCTCTACGCAAGTGGTGGCTACTCCCTCACAAGAAGCACCCGATAACAACACCATGCCCAACACGCCTATTGAAGAAGAATTACAAGAACCTCCGGCTGCCACCGATATCTCCATTGACCCGGAACTTCCGGCTCCCAACGACGGACCCTCCAGTGCCATGGATAGTATGATGCCAGCCCTCCCCAAGGCCAAGGTCAACCCCTTCTTCCTCGACAACTCATTTGGTTGATCAAGGCCACACCGTCAAGACGGATACATGAATGATCAAGATGATCAAGCTATTCCCCCCACCACAAGGAGTGAAATCGAGATCCACCGCTTGAATAGGGTTGGCACCTCACAAGAATTGAGAGCTCAATCTCTTGACAAGGTGCTTGGTGATGTGAGAAGCAAGGTCTCTACCCGAAGACAACTTGCAAGCTTTAGTTAACATCAAGCTCACATCTCCATGGTGTAACCCAAGAAAGTATTTGAAGCTCGTTAAGATAAAGATTGGCTTGATGCTATGCATGAAGAACTCAACAACTAAGAGCGCACAAAAGTGTGAAGTTGGTGGAAAGACCCAAAGATTGCCGCAATGTTATCGGCACCAAGTGGATATTCAAGCACAAGCAAGATGAACATGACATGGTGGTGAGGAACAAGGCAAGAATGGTAGCTCAAGGTTACCCCCAAATTGAAGGCATTGACTTTGGAGAAACCTACGCGCCCGTGGCTCGTCTTGAGTCAATTCGTATACTTCTTGCCTATGCCTCTCATCATAACTTAAAGTTACAACAAATGGATGTTAAATCCGCTTTTTTCTTAATGGTCCACTAAATGAACTTGTTTATGTTAAGCAACTACCAGGGTTTGAGGACCTCAAGTATCCGAACCATGTCTACAAGTTGGATAAGGCACTCTATGACCTTAAACAAGCCCCACGTGCGTGGTACGAGCACCTTAGAGAACTACTTGTAGACCGTGGGTTCTAAGTTGGGGAAATAGACCCCACCCTTTTTACTAAGAAAGTAAATGGAGAGCTTTTCATTTGTCAATTATATGTGGATGACTTTATATTTGGGTCTACTAACAAAGCATTTAACGAATAATTCTCCAAGCTTATGACTAACAAGTTTGAGATGTCTATGATGGGTGAGAGGCAGTTCTTCATAGGATTTGAGATCAAACAATTGAAGGAAGGAACGTTCATCAACCAAGCAAAGTACATTCAAGACATGCTCAAGAAGTATGGGTTGCTTGAGCTCAAGGGTGCCTCTACCCCAATGCAAACAAAATGCCACCTTGAGCTCAACCCCAAGGGTAAGGATGTGGATCAAAAGGTATATCGCTCCATGATTGGATCTTTTCTGTACCTTTGTGCATCTAGGCCAGATATAGTGCTAGCCGTAGGAGTGTGTGCAAGATATCAAGCGGCTCCTAAAGAAAGCGATGATATGACGGTCAAGAGAATCTTTAGATATTTGGCTTATACCCCAACCTATGGATTGTGGCACCCCAAGGATGCACATTTCTCATTATGTGGGTACACGGATTCCGATTGGGCGGGAGATCAAGATGATAGGAAGTCAAACTCCGGTGCTTGTCAATTTATTGGGAGGTCCTTGGTAAGTTGGTCTTCTAAGAAGCAAAATTGTATCTCTCTCTCCACCGCCAAAGCAGAGTATGTTGCCGCCGCAAGTTGTTGCACTTTGACGGGGTGAAAACCCGGCAAATCCCTCAGTTAGGTACCTTGGGTTCCGTATAGGAGAGAAGTATGGAGGCTAGTGGTTCCGGACGGCTGACAAGCAAGGATTTATCCAGGTTCGGCCCCTCATTGGGAGGTAAAGACCTACTCCTGCTTGTCAGATCTTATATTGATGATGATTACATGGTGGCCTTGATGGCGATTAAGATGGCTAGGGCTAGATGCGCCATTGCCTATTGTCTATTGTGGTGTAGTCTATTGTGGTGCGGCTTTTTCCTTTGTCTACCCCTCCCTGTCTTTATATATGGAGCCAGGGGGGTTTTACATGAGAGTCCTAGTAGACTACGAATAGGAGTCCTTGTCTTGTCCTTCAAGTTATTTCCTTAGCAGATTCTTGATCTTCATTGGGCCACTAGGTGGGCCTCCTCCTCATTATACGCCATAGTGGGGGTACCCGGAAGGTATACCCACGTCACACTCAATTGCTATGGATGTGGCAAACTTTAAAGGAGTACGGAGTCGATTGCGACAAAGTGCCTCTTTTATGTGACAATGAAAGTGCCATCAAGATTTCTTACAACCTAGTGCAACATTCAATAACCAAGCATATTGAGATCCGCCACCACTTCATAAGAGATCATGTGGCCCGAGGAGATATTGACTTATCATATGTGGGCACAAGGGATCAATTGGCAGATATCTTCACGAAGCCCCTTAAGGAAGGAAGGTTTTGCTTTTTGAGGAATGAGCTCAATATCATTGATTCGAGGTCCTTAGCTTGATCGCTTGCACACTCACCTAGGATGTAATTACATCTTAACTTGTCTAGATGTAGGCATGGACATAGGGGGAGTGTGGTCCTAATACATTGGACCATTCCTCCCCCCATTATGCCGATAGCAAGTGTTCTTTTAACTCTATATTCATTCTTATGTCTAAATGAGAGAAAATGACGAGTATTGGTTATGTACCCAAGATATATCTTCGCGGTGACATGCCATACGCACCAACATGGTGGCCTCGGCCACCGCCCTCTTCTCCGTGTAAGAAATGTTGGATTTCATGTTTTTCGTGGAGTTCCTTTTGCCCTCTCTTGGTTTGTGGGAAACACACTCTTTTTGGTCTTCGTGAGTTTAATGCTTTTTGCAAAGTGAGTGTGAACTACCACTCTCGGTTTGAGTTTCTATCCTAAGCCCCAACTCGCACCCCTAAAGCCATTCTCTCTCAATGCTCTGTTCCATACTCTTGGTTGTGTGGATGGTCGGAACCGGTGTGAAAAACGTGTTGTGAGCATCATTTTGAGCCACAATTCCTTTTTCCCAGGCGCCGGTACTACAGGTCGCCCTAGCGGTACTACTGCTGCATAGCACAAGCGATACTACTGCTGTCAACAGCGATACTACCGTGCGCAGCGGCAGTTCTGTCGGGCGCCCGACAGAACCGGGCGGTACAACCGCTGGACCGAGCGGTTCTACCGCTGCGGGATTTTTTGGTCGATAAGGGCATACGGCTGGGCGGTTTGGAGAGGGAAACTTCTCACTTCCCCCAACCCCATGTCCTTCTCCTACACTTCCCCGCCACCGCCGGCCACTCCACCGCCGGGAAGAGCTCTCCTCGGCCTAGGACCTCGTGCTCCTTGCTCCGGGAGGACTCCATCATCTCTCCTCCTCCTCGATCCTTCACCATGAGCTCCGGTAAGCCAAATCCCTCTCTCTCATCTAGTTGATGGATAGAGATGAAATTAGTGCTTCCCCTCAGATTTGTGGTTGAAGGAGTTGGTAGAGATGCTTCTTTATGGAATTAGAACAATGTGTACAAGTTTCATGGAAAGTTATAGGCTAGATTTAAAGTTCCCATCTTAGATTTGTTGGAGCAACCCTAGATAGGTCTATGGCTTGTCTTAAAGCTTACATCTACCAATGTTGCACCCCCAAACCCGAATGTGACACTTTACATCTGGATTTACCATTCCTAGAATTTTGTATCCTTGTGTTCTTCGTTCATAATTCATGGAATTTGTATTCTCATCTATATGCTTTCCATCTCAATCTCTTCTTAGGTAGCGGTCGTTCCAATTCCACGGCAAGTAGGAAGAAGCAAAAGTCTGCTCCCTCCGATGAAGCTCAAGAAGCACTCAACAATTTGCAACGCCGGAAGTATCCGGCCCCAACCAAGTCCATTCCCAAGCGCCCAAAGACAGCTAGTCAGCTCGGTGAGTCCGAGTTTGCGGCAAAGAGGGCGATGGATTTTTATGTGATTGATCGTATGGATCAAGTCCCCTCCGTCTGTGGAAACAATCCTTTTTTCCACAACTCCTTCGAAGAAGAATGTTACCGTGAGATCCTTTTCAAGAAACCAACGGATAACACCGTCACTCAACATCACATCAACATCGAGTACATGAGATCGAAGCCCAACTACTTTGGTGAGGCTTTGGAGATTTGTGAGGAGTTTGATCTTTTCCACATCATGGAACTTGAGCAAGACTATGATGAGGAGATTGTGGCGCAGTTCTTGGCAACCGTGCACATGGGTAATGAGACAAAGAGGACAATCAAGTGGATGACCATGGAAAAAGTGTTTGAAGCTTCTTGGGAAGATATTGCCGAGTCTCTCAACTATCAAGAGTTTGGACCTTTCCCTCCGAAAGAGTTTGACGAGACCCACTTTCGTGTTCACTTCATTGGTGGGAGTGTGTCGGGGATGTAAACCCCGGGACTCCTACAAAGTGTAACATTCGGCATGCAGATGTCCTGGTGGTTGTTTATTTTTTAAGTCTAAGCGCGATTCTACCGAATCCCCCGTAGACTCGGGGACTAGTGTCGGGGATGTACTTCCCCGGTACCCTGAGAGTACGGGGTTTATTATGTTAATGTTGCAGGAATAAATAAATTCATATAAGAGGGAGATAAAGAAAAAGGAGGAGAAGGGCATCTCGGGCCAAAATAAGGAGAACTGGCCCGAGTTCTCGTCATAACCGGTGGAAACGAGACTAATGGGCCCCGGATGGGCCGACATCCCCTCTGCTAAGTCAACCGAGAGGATCGCGTCCACCATCCCGGCTTCCCCGACTCGGTGGCACTCCCGTCTTCCCCGACATGTTGGTGCTCCCGGCTTCCCCGACTCGGCGTCACTCTCGGTTTCCCCGACATGGCGGCGCTCCCGGCTTCCCCGACTCGTCGTCACTCTCGGCTTCCCCGGCATGGCGGCGCTCCTGGCTTCCCCGACACGGCGGCACTCCCGGCTTCCCCAACATGGCGGTGCTCCCGGCTTCCCCGACTCGGCGTCACTCTCGGTTTCCCCGACATGGCGGCGCTCCCGGCTTCCCCGACTCGGCGTCACTCTCGGCTTCCCCGACCTGGCGGCACTCCCGGCTTCCCCAACTCGGCGTCACTGTCGGCTTCCCCGGCATGGCGGCACTCCCGGCTTCCCCTACATGGCATCACCCCGACTTCCCTGACCGGCACGGGTGATTCGGAAGACATGCGCAAGCAGGCAAGAGCAGGACGCAGGCGTCGCGGGTCAAGCCTGACCGTGGCAGGGGCAACCGCTGCTACAGTGTCACCGATGTGACTAGAGTACAATGCATGATGCAGTGAACAGTGCGGACGAGACCCCAGTAGTCAAATCGAGGAATAGTGTAATGTACTATTGTGGGCCTCTCTTGTCCCTTGGGCTTCATTTTATAAGAGGCACCAGGGGGAGAGGGCAAGAGGCAGGAGGGCACGCGCTGATCACTCGCACACACCAAACTAGCTAGCTCCCAAGACTTGCTCTCTCCACTCACGTACCAAGCCAGGAAGCAAAGCTTGCTTACTCCTTGCTCCCGGATGATCCATATCCTAGCCAAGAACATGAACAGCTCAAGGAGCAAACTTGTATCCCGATATATACTCCACCCTATATGCAGACTAGATGCAGGACGTAGGGGTTTTACCTCCTCACGAGGGCCCTGAACCTGGGTAAAATCGTGTGTTCGTGTGTGTTCTTGAGTTCATCCGAGCGCGATTCCGTTGCGCAATCCCTCCCCGAATCCTCTAGCGTCCATCGGCCCTACACTTTAGCCACCCCGTGGCATATGGCGTGACACCACCACGACATTTGGCGCCCACCGTGGGGCTGCAGTGGCGCTTGCTGGACTAATTTCGGACGGGACCTTCTTTGTCAACGCGGGGGCTCGACATCGCCATTGTCTCCACGCATCCCGGAAGCTCGCCGTCTTCTCGCCGTCAACAACCTCTCAAGAACGAGCTAGGAGGCTCGGGTATGGTCGAGACGCTCATGTGTGCGTCCAGGCCGCATCTGCGCCCACCCGCGCGCTCTTCGGCGCCTGCGCATGCATGCGCTTCTCACCGTCGACAACATCTTCATCACGGCGTGCCCGGCGGCCGCCCGTCCGCACGATGCGTGTTGCGTAGCTCAGTGCCCTACTCGCCGTCCTCCGGCCACCGCGTGTGACGCGCATCCTCTGCCCAGTGCTCGCCGTCCACCGGCCGCAGCGCGCGCTGCGCGCCCTCTGCGCCATGCCCGCCGTTCACCGGCCGCAGCTCAGCGCCCTGCTCGCCTTCCTCCGGCCGCAGCGTGTGCCGCGCATCCTCTGCCCCGTGCTCGCTGTCAAGCGGCCGCAGCGCACACTGCGCGTCCTCTGCGCCCAGCCCGCCGTTCACCGGCCACAGCTCTGCGCCCTGCTCGTCGTCCGCTGGCTGTAGCGCCTGCCATGCACCCTCTATGCCAAGCTCACCATCCGCTAAATGCGGCCCGTGCTGTGCGTCAGCATGCTCTGCTCGCCGTCCGTCGGCCGCAGGGCGCGTGTTGCGCGTCGGCATGCTCTGCTCGCCGTCCGTCGGCCGCAGGGCGCGTGTTGCGCGTCCGCATGCTCTGCTCGCCGTCCGCCGGCCGCAGTCCGTGCTGTGCTTGCTAGAGTCTCGCTTGCCGGCCGCGGCCCATCTGTGCTGCATCGCCCCGGGGCTGGCATAAGCTAAGACGAGCATCCAAGCTGCTGGATCGGAAGAATTAGAGCAGGCAGGCAGGGAGCTGAATCATTCGTGCTAGCACATAGGCCTACTGTTAGCTGCGGGCGTGCACGCCTGGCCGACAGCCCCGGTCACATACGTGTCCGCGCGGTTGCTCTGGCCGCGACCAAGTCCAGTGGCTGGTATCCCAACCGGGTACTAGCGGAAGTTAATCCGACCAGCATTGGCGGTCGGTGTGTTGTGTCCAATTCGGTGCACCCGAATAATATATGTCGGCAGCCCAACATCTTGTGAGCCGGGATCTCTAAGTCATCCCCGTGCCGGCAATCCGACATCAGAATTGATGGGTCGGATCCGTGCCGACCGTGGAGTCAAGTCCCATGCGCCGCCTGCTACACCGACATCGTGAATACTTCAGCGACACATACACCTACATCAAAATTACAATGTGAGTACATACTGGTTATTTGGATTGTATGCTAGATGTTTAGTCTTAAATGTGTACTCGGAAACTGTCCCTTGGTACTCTGCTTAATTGTTTCCCCGGGAACGAAATGTCGTAACTCGAGGACTACCCGGCTAGTCGATTCGGCTTTTACCTATAGATCTGTAAAGTAACCCGGGTACTGCTTTACTATCTTGTGTGTATTTTTGTTTTACCCGGGAACGACATGTCGTAACCCGGGGACTGCCCTATCATGCCTGCTTTGTCGTCTGTTTATTTTTTCCCCGGGAGCAAGATGTCTTGACCCTGGGACTGGCTCACCGGTCAGTTGGGCCTTGTATGCTAAGTCGGTAGAGTAACTCGGTTTATACTTATTTATATGCTTGTTGTATCTTGCTTCTTGCTATGTCATTTGTGTGCCGGCATCCCGAAACTGGACTCGGGGACTGCCGTGCTACTTTGTCTTCCTGCTATATCTGAAAATTTACCTGGGGACTCGGTGGAACCGGTATCCCCGCGCCTTCCTCGGCGAGTAGTTGTATTCTTGTGTCTCGCATTAAATTTTCTTGGTCATATCGTTTAAAGTTTTCACTTCCATCAAATATTTGTTATACATACCTGTTTGCGCTAATATTAAAAGGGGATGGTACCCATGTTGGTTTTACCGAGATGGTACCCATGTTGGATAACCGCCTTGCCGAGAGGATATTCATGTGAAAGATTCTGGGGATACCGGTCGTTATACTGGTTATCTTGGATCCATCTTATGCTTGGTTATTTTCTCAAGATATATTGCATATGATCTGTGGTATCAGTTGGCCCACGTATCGCGGTATCATGCATAATTTCCAGATCGCCGTTTATTTCGGTTCGTCAATATATCATGGCATCCTGCAATATCTCCAGATCACTATTTATGACGGCTCGCCGTTAAATCGCGGCATCATACCATAGCCCCATATCCCCGTTTATTTCGGTTCGCCAATGTATCATGGCATCGGGCAATATTTCCAAATCGTCATTTGTTTCGGTTTATCAAAGTTCGCTAAAGGCAACACCTAAGATACCGAAACACCTGTGATGTGCCCAGAGTGGCAGAGATACCGAAACATGTGTGATATGCCCAGAGTGGCCGACATACCGACATACCGAGATACCTGAGTGACATTGTGTGTGTAGGCGTCTGTGTCGGTATACGCCTAGAGTGGCTAAACGCCGGCACATGAGACTCTGTGTCGGTATACGCCCAGAGTGGCTAAACGCCGCCACATGAGGCGTCTGTGTCGGTATACGCCCAGAGTGGCTAAACGCCGGCACATGAGGCGTCCGTGTCGGTATACGCCCAGAGTGGCTAAATGCCGGCATGTGTTATGTGTTTATGTCAAGCCGGCGGTGGCCGAAGACACCTATGTCGGTAAAACGCCCAGGGTGGCTAAGAAACCAGCATAGGATTGTATTTTTGCAGGTACACGGCGGAATAAGTGAAGGCAATGATGTTGGTATCTTTTCTAAGTCTGCGCGCGACTCAGCGAGTCCCCCGCAGCCTCGGGGACTAGTGTCGGGGATGTAAACCCCGGGACTCCTACAAAGTGTAACATTCGGCATGCAGATGTCCTGGTGGTTGTTTATTTTTTAAGTCTAAGCGCGATTCTAACGAATCCCCCGTAGACTCGGGGACTAGTGTCGGGGATGTACTTCCCCGGTACCCTGAGAGTACGGGGTTTATTGTGTTAATGTTGCAGGAATAAATAAATTCATATAAGAGGGAGATAAATAAAAAGGAGGAGAAGGGCATCTCGGGCCAAAATAAGGAGAACTGGCCCGAGTTCTCGTCATAACCGGTGGAAACGAGACTAATGGGCCCCGGATGGGCCGACATCCCCTCTGCTAAGTCAACCGAGAGGATCGCGTCCACCATCCCGGCTTCCCCGACTCGGCAGCACTCCCGGCTTCCCCGACATGTTGGTGCTCCCGGTTTCCCCGACACGGCGGCACTCCCGGCTTCCTCGACATGGCGGCGCTCCCGGTTTCCCCGACACGGCGGCACTCCCGGCTTCCTCGACATGGCGTCACCCCGGCTTCCCCGACTCGACGTCACTCTCGGTTTCCCCGACATGGCGGCGCTCCCGGCTTCCCCGACTCGTCGTCACTCTCGGCTTCCCCGGCATGGCGGCGCTCCTGGCTTCCCCGACACGGCGGCACTCCCGGCTTCCCCGACATGGCGGTGCTCCCGGCTTCCCCGACTCGGCGTCACTCTCGGTTTCCCCGACATGGCGGCGCTCCCGGCTTCCCCGACTCGGCGTCACTCTCGGCTTCCCCGACATGGCGGCACTCCCGGCTTCCCCAACTCGGCGTCACTCTCGGCTTCCCCGGCATGGCGGCACTCCCGGCTTCCCCGACATGGCATCACCCAGACTTCCCTGACCGGCACGGGTGATTCGGAAGACATGCGCAAGCAGGCAAGAGCAGGACGCAGGCGTCGCGGGTCAGGCCTGACCGCGGCAGGGGCAACCGCTGCTACAGTGTCACCGATGTGACTAGAGTACAATGCATGATGCAGTGAACAGTGCGGACGAGACCCCAGTAGTCAAATCGAGGAATAGTGTAATGTACTATTGTGGGCCTCTCTTGTCCCTTGGGCTTCATTTTATAAGAGGCACCAGGGGGAGAGGGCAAGAGGCAGGAGGGCACGCGCTGATCACTCGCACACACCAAACTAGCTAGCTCCCAAGTCTTGCTCTCTCCACTCACGTACCAAGCCAGGAAGCAAAGCTTGCTTACTCCTTGCTCCCGGATGATCCATATCCTAGCCAAGAACATGAACAGCTCAAGGAGCAAACTTGTAGCCCGATATATACTCCACCCTATATGCAGACTAGATGCAGGACGTAGGGGTTTTACCTCCTCACGAGGGCCCTGAACCTGGGTAAAATCGTGTGTTCGTGTGTGTTCTTGAGTTCATCCGAGCGCGATTCCGTTGCGCAATCCCTCCCCGAATCCTCTAGCGTCCATCGGCCCTACACTTTAGCCACCCCGTGGCATATGCCGCGACACCACCACGACAGAGTGCTTACGGAGTTGAAAAGCTTGCCCCCCTTTACAACCCCCTTAGCGCGGATAAATGGAAGTTTGGAGATTCCAAAGGCCTATACCCCACTCTGGACATCATGCACCGCATGTACAGTCGGAGAGTGTCTTCCCGAAGAGTAGTTCGAAAAGGGGATTAAACACGGAGGTCAAGCGACCCTCGAGAGGCATGACGATGGTGCTCGCCGGGCCTGGAGAGGAACACCCACGACAGAGATGGACACCGACCCGTACCAAGGTTCACGGCCCTCGGGAGGAGGTAACACCAGTACTCCTGCTTGTCTGTATTGCACTGCAGAGGTTACAGTACAATTGAGCTTGTCTAAGGCTCTCTTGAGGCAGTTCGTGCTTGGAGGGGGACACAATGATCGTCTTCCTCCTCGAGCCCAAGGCTATTCTACTAGCTGGACTAGGGTTTGCAAGTGTTTAGCAAGCAATTGGCCGACCCCTCGCTACGGTGGAGCTCTCCCCCCTTTTATAGGCTTCAAGGGCGCCTTCCTTCCGCAGGGCACCCAAGGTGGGCTCCCGCATTTCAGTGGTGAGTCTTCCATGAACGCGGTCCATCAACGATAATGTTGGGCGCGATGGCCGACAGGCTGCAGAACGACTCGCAAGGGTTGCAGTGATCGTGGTGGAGCCCACGATGACAATCTTCTTGGATTGTTGCACCGTCTAGCCGCTTTATCACCAGAAAGGAAAGTCCCAACTGTCCTGGGGCAGGCGGCGCAACTTGATTGACTCATTTATCACCAAAATGGCAAAGGGAGTGCCCGCGTCACTCTATGTCTACTGTAGAGGCCATGTGCGCTCTGCAGTACTTCCTTGGCCGCGAAGCTTCCCCACCGGCCCGAGGCGGCCTGTGGAGGGATTTCTGTTGACTTCTCTCCAGGCGCGTGGAGCCTTGGGAGAGTCTCATGAAGCGCAAGTCCTCTTCAGGCCTTCGCTTCCTCTTCAAGCCCTCAAGAGGATTTGCCTCTCGAGGGTCTCTCCAAGCGGTGGCTTGGTCCTTAGTCGTTTCGTCTGATCTGTCACCGTGCGAGGCCTGGGGAGAGTGGGCTATGCACACCCCAGTCCCCACTGGGCTGATAGTAGCCCCCGGGCCCGCGATGGGCGCGGTTGAGCCCATGGGCGCAGTTGGAGCGTCGTGGGCCCAAAATGTCCGGCCGGCCCGAGCCACGCGTCACTCAGATGAGTAACGGTCGCGCACGATCTGGGGCGTGCATCGTGGGGGGTCTCACCACGCCCCGGTAATGGCTCCCTTAAGAGACATAAATTCTGGGCACCGGAGCAGGGAGCCGTTACTGTTTGCATTGCTTCTCGCAGAACCTCCGCCATTCTCGAGCTCTACGCCTCTGCTCTCTAGCGCTCTCTTCTCCTCTCGCCTCCAGCGAAACACCGAACTCCGACAATGAGTCCCGCCAATAACAAAAGCAAGGCTGCCGCGGGGTCCTCTTCCCAGGCGCTCCGGAACACGGCAAAGAATGAGCGCTCAGGATGCGTCTCGTTCCGCATCTTGGACGGCATGGGGAGCGTCTACATCCCCATGTCGTGGAATGATGGCAAGGCCGTCACTTCGGTATCGAAGAAAGTGGACGACTTCCGCTAGCGGTGGTTCTTCGTCGGGGTGGAGCAGCCCTGCGCCTTCCTCGAGGTCCCCGATGCGCCGCCCGTTAAGAATTCCCACTTGGGCAAGGCGCCCTTCGACGGCGCGCGGAACGCGAGCTTGATGGGCCGCCTGAGCTTCCTTCACGAGGAGGGCCTCACGGGGCAAATCATTGTCGCGGACTTCGTGACGCGCCGCATCGCTCCCCTCCAGGCGCATTCGGTGCCCATGTGGATGTACTCAGGTCCTCAAGACAAGATGCGGCTTCACCGTGAGGACAACGACAAGGACGCCGTCGACATCGTCCTGTCCGCGCTCTTCATTAACCCCACGAAGCCCGCCATTGACCAGCTCTCCATCACGCTCCGGCCGCTCCATCAGTTCAACATGACTGAGCGCATGGACATCCTGGAGTGGATGCCCCCCTTTAACCCGGCAGGCCAGGCGGGGAAGGAGGTGCCTGTGCCGATTGTGCAAGAAGCGGAGGGAGCAGACTCTCCCTCTTCCCCGTGAGCTGGGCGAGGCGGGGAGGAGGTCGCGGCAGGGGAGGTGTCCTCTTCGAGGCCCGTGCCATTTACTGAGGAGATTTGCGACATCTCGTGAGGTGACGGTGACGCCTTCGTGATGGCGCCCTCGCGCCACGTGGAGGAGGAAGATGAGGAGGATGAGGCCTCCGCCGAGGAGGCCACGCCGGGGCGACGCGAGCCCCGCACCAAGGCGGCCGTGGACCGTCCCGAGGCGAGGCCTTCCGACGTCCCCTCCAAGATGAAACCGAGGCGCCTCCGGAGGGGTCTGGCGCCAAGGCCAAGCCCTCCTGGCGCTCGCCAGGCTTGGCATGGGTGGACACCGGTGCCCAGCCGTCCGGGTATGTTCTTCTAACATTTGGTTGCTAGATTCTTGCTCTTTTCCTTTTTATCCTCTCTTGAAGATGTTTACTTGGCTTTTCCCAGTGATCTTGTGCCTGCGAAGCGCCGTAAACATCGCAAGGCCGCAGCTGTGAAGAGAGCCACGACTGAGGCCGTGGCTGAAGAGGCCACGAGGCCTGTGGAGACGGCCTCCACAGTCCCAACCGAGGAGGTGCCTCAAGGGGAGGTGCCTGTGCCTCGGGCGGAGGCTACCGTGCCTCAGGCGGAAGAGGCCACGGCTCACCCAGAGGCCTCTGCGCCGCCTCCCGAGCCAATGGTGGTGGAGGCTACGGAGGAGAGGTTCGATACTCCTTCTCGTGCCCCAACTCCACCTCGCGCGATCACGCCACTGCGCGAGGCAACTCCACCGCGTGAGCCAACTCCAGCTCGCGCAGTTACTCCGCCGCGTGCGCTCACGTCACCCGCGCAGCCAGAGGCAGAGGCTGGCCAGGGGCCACAAGGCGAGTGAGTCCGCAGGAGGAGTTCCTCCGTCTCCGCCTCGTTCTGATATAGAGCATGAGCGTCAGGCTGGCTCGGGCGGCGAGGCTGCTTTCGGCGCTGCCGGGGAAGGAGTGCAACCTAGCCCCCAAGCGCGCTCCGGGATCAGGCTCTCAGGCCTCGACGCCGGGGCCAGGCCCTCCACAAGCCAAGACCTGGTCCTCCGCGGCAGGGACTGGAGCGCTGGGCACCACGAGGTCGTCTTTCGCCTCATGAGGGAGTCCCTATAGGGCTTGGAGGTGCACCTCGCCCTCGAGGACATACAAATTGCCCAGTAGCTCGAGGAGCTTGCAAGGGCGTGGGCATCCTTCAATGTGGCCGTCGAGGCCCGTCGCCAAGAGGACCTGGTGTTGCAGGCCGCACGTGAGTAGGCCACCCGCTTCGCCAAGGAGATCCGCGAGGGGGCCATCCGCGATGCCACCAAACTTCTTGCACCCCTACAGGAGGAGCGTGACGCCGCTACCGAGCTCCTGGCCGCAGCAACGGCCGAGCGCGAAGCCATGGAGGGCTCGCTGGCGCAAAAACGCCGCGACCTGGGCCAGCTGGAGACCCAGCTGCTCTCTGCCCACCAAGCCGCGCAGGAACACTTGGAGGAGGACCGCAAGGGCCTCGCCGAACACGAGCGGCAGCTGGCCCTCAAGGAGAAGGAAGTGCGGCTGCGCGACGAGCAGCGGCTTCAGGCGGAGAGCGCGCTCGCCATTCCGCGCGAAGAGCTCGAGGCGCGGGAAGGGGACCTGGCCCAGGCGCTCAAGAAATACGACGAAAACGTCGCCGCCCAGAAGCACGCCCTGGAGCGCTTCGAGCAGCGGTACGCCGAGAAGAAGAAAGAGGCGGATGACGCCCTCCTGGAGCGCGAGAAGCAATATAGGATGACTAAAGCCCAGGAGTTCCGCGACTTGGCCCAGAAGCAGGAGGACCGCTTCAAGGCCAAGAGCGCTACTGATGCCCAGCAGATCGCGGAGCTCGAGAAGGCCAACTCCAAGCTCGAGGCGCGCCTCTAACGTGCCAAGGAAGCTCATCGCTTGGCGGAGGACGGCCGCAGGGCAGCCGTCCAGGACCTCAACGCCCTCATCCAGGGCGTGGAGGAGCAGGTGGCTCCCGTGATGGAGCAGGCGACGGAGGTTGCGGACACCGCCAAGGCGCCCCGCGCGCTCACAAGGCAGAGGGAGCGCATGGTCGAGGCGCTGGTCACCCGGGGCATTGAGCTCGCCGCCCTGCTTGGCGCGGACGTGCCGCACGCCGAGGCATTGAGCTCGCCACGATGCTGCCATGTACCTTGTCTACTTCAACCAGCTCTTCACGACGCTCGAGGGCCCTGTCGCTGACCTCCGCAAGATGATCGAGGATGAGAGCCGGCAGCTCCTGGGGGTGGTCGTTGACCGCATCTTCACCAACCTCAGGATCCTCACGCCGGGCTTCGACTTCTCCTTTGTGACGGAGGCTCGTCAGGGCGAGGACGTGAGGCGGGTCTCCAACTCCCTCCGCGAGCAAGTCTATGCCTTCTGCAACTCCTTCAAGCGTGCGGAGGTCGCCGCGGAGGATAGCGAGGAGGGGGCCACCTCTGCCGAGACCGAGGAGGGCGCAGCGGAGGATGTGCAGGACGGTGCTGATTCCGCCTGAGCTTTGGTCATTGCACCTGTGTGCGCTTGTATCTGAAACAATTTTATGCTTAGACACTGTGCTACTTTGGGCATGTAATATGTTATCGTTTGCAATTTGCTTTTAGCTTGTGTGCCCCTCGAGAGGTCCCTTTTGACTTTTTTTGATGTCTATTGGTTCTCTGCGTCATTTGGACCCCTCACTTCGTGCCATGACTCCGCCACTTCGGTTTGCTCAGGTGCCCCCCTTAGACGTACGAGTAGTCCATGAAGCACAAGGGAAAGCGAAATCGCTCGAGGGACCAACGAGCGCTTAAGGGGAAAAAGGCACTCGAGGCATGGGTGCGAGACTTAGCTTCTCGAGGTTCTTCGCCCTGTAGAGGTTTTTAGCCTGGCGAGGAGGTCCTCTGTAGGGGTGTTTCCCATGTTGCCTCCTCAGGCTTGTAGAGACGCTAGTTCCCTGTAGATGTTAGAGGAGCAAACCCAAATGCCTTTGCACGGTACTGGGGACTCATGTGCGCTTATAGGTCTCCTCAGGCGTTCCTCACGAGGAGAGTAAGTACCAAGGTCCTTTGTAGAGATGGCGTGTTTGTGGGAGCTTGCCCTTCAGCCAGAGCTCGGATCCTTGGATTTGCAGTGTTGCTGGTGTGTCATTTGAGGCACTGGCGCCGTACTCAGCCACCGCTCGCGAGGTGCGCATGTGGAGAGATATAAGCGCACATTTCAGTAAAGTAATGCGGAAATAAAACTCACCACCAAATTTTACAAAGCGGCGCCGTAGTGCAAAGTTCACTTAGGAATGAAATTGTTTCATTATGCTTGGGGCTGCCAAGTTAATGTTTTGACCATGTCGAGGAATGGGGGACCACCCATTAGTGGCAGAGACTCTCTACGGCCTAAAGTGGCTCGTTACATGGAGAGCTCGGAGGGTTTTATCCTCGAGAGAAGCCTTTGGAGCTTTGAGGTTTAACCTGTGAGCTTTTAACGTCTAGAGACAAAAATGCTTGGAGGTTGAGCCGTAATATGCCTCTTCCGCTAGATGTCTTGACGTGACAATGATCACAGGCGCGACGATGATCACGTTTTCCTTTGTTCCTTCTGGAGACAAAAAATGCTTGGAGGTTGTGCCGTAAGCTGCCTCTTTCGTTAGATGTCTTGTCGCGACAATGATCACGGGTTGAACTTGCGCAGGTGAATGATGTTCCACGGGTTTTTGACGGGGATGCCGTCTTGAGTCTAAAGACGAGCCGCGCCAGGCCTGGCGATGTGGGTGACCCTGTAGGGACCTTCCCACATCGGTGACAGCTTGTGGAGGCCTTCCCTGGAGAGGATTCGCCTGAGGACGAGATCGCATGCTTCCAGGATTCGCCTGAGGACGAGATCACACGTTGCGGCGGTGGTAGCATCGTAGGTCCTGCTGGTATTTTGCCGCCCGTAGGGCGGCACGGCGGCGTAGTCCTTCGAGAAGCAGCAGGTCGCCGTTGTGGAGATCCTCTTGCTCGTCCTCGTTAAAGTCAAGGACCCGTGGGGATCCATGCTTTATCTCTGTGGGGAGGACTACGTCGGCTCCATAGACGAGGGCGAACGGTGTTTCTTCCGTAGGCTTGGGCGGCCTTGTGCGGATGGACCAGAGCATCGAAGGTCCTGGTCTTTAGGCCCTTGAGGACTTCTGCGTTTGCTCGCTCGGCTTGGCCGTTGCTCTGTGGGTGCGCGACCGAGGCGAAGCAGAGCTTGATGCCCATTTTCTCGCAGTAAGCCCTGAAGATGCCACTGGTGAATTGTGAGCCGTTGTCGGTGATGATGCGGTTAGGCACTCCGAAGCGGCAGACCAGGCCTCTGATGAATTTCACCGCCTGCTGGAATTGTGCGCGTCGCCTCCACCTCTGGCCATTTGGTGAACTTGTCGATGGCCACGAAGAGGTAGCGATAGCCCCCTTGCGCTGTTGGTAATGGTCCCAAGATGTCTAGCCCCCAGATCGTGAACGGCCAGGAGAGCGGAATGGTTTGAAGTCCCAGCGCGGGCTGATGGATCTGCTTGGCGTGGAACTGGCAAGCTTTGCATGCTTGGATGAGTCAACTGCATCCTGAAGTGCTTGAGGCCAGTAGAAGACACTCCTGAAGACCTTGCCTACGAGGGTGCGGGCACATCAGTGGTGGCCGCACTCCCCGCTGTGGATGTCCTTGATCAACATTTGACTTCTTCAGGAGGGACGCACTTGAGCTCGATGCCGTTTGGGCGCTTGCAGTAGAGATTTCATTCGAGGATGTGATAGGATTTCGCCTGGCGGGCGATTCGCTCCGATTTAACGTCCTCCTCAGGAAGGATCCCCTTGCGAGGTAATCTTTGATCTCGTCTATCCAGCATGTTTCTTGATGCGCTGCTGTGAGCAACAGACGCTCCCCTGTAGGGGGCCCGCAATCGGGATCCCCAGTTGTAGGTTGTGGCGGGAGCTCTTCTTCTGTGCTTGCAAGCATGGGCTCTTGAGGCTGTTTTATGGATGACTTGACTAGTCTTTCTTCAAAGACGCCTGACAACTGAGCTTGCCTCTTCGATGCGCGCTTGGCGATGTCATCGGCCTCTTGTTTTTCCTTCCTTGGGATGTGCATGAGTTCCATGTGTCGGGGGGCTACCCCCAGGTAGGGTAAAGGCCCTGGTAAGATGGCTTCAGTAACAGATAAAAGGACCTTTGGCAAGTTCCAAAAGTCACTTGGCCCTTTGTGCAACGATAAGTTGACCTTTGAGGTAGAGCAGGAGGTGACCTTTGAGATAATGATAGAGGTGACCTTTGGGGCAGGCTAGGGGCTGGTGGAAACACTATAAGTAGACCCCCAACCCTTCATCCTCACCCAGGCAACAGCAGGGAGTTTTCCTAAGCACCAGCTTCTCGAAGATGTCTTCGATAGCAAGACTAAGACATCTTCGAGTAGCTGGGCCTA
The DNA here is from genome assembly GCA_026929855.1 of Poa annua. Taxonomy (NCBI): domain Eukaryota; kingdom Viridiplantae; phylum Streptophyta; class Magnoliopsida; order Poales; family Poaceae; genus Poa; species Poa annua. The sequence continues at coordinate 59,819,989 of CM049426.1, read as the reverse complement.
GGGATGCTCTCTCGGGTCATACTGGAACTACAAGAGGAATAGAGTCAAGGTCAGGGAGTTCTTCTGAGAACTAGTTTCTCAAAGATGTCTTCGGGAGCAAACCTAAGAAATCTTCGAGGAACTAGGCTCGGGACTGCTCACTCGGAAACCGAAGGAAGTAAGGGCAGGAGAGGCCAGGAGCGCGAGAGGCCGAACCGACTTACCCGTACGTCGGAAGTGTCCGACGCTCGTTGGCCAGCTTACGCTTATACCGGCTTAACTATACCGACATTCCCATGTCGGCATCCTTCCTTTGTTCCTTGTGCGCAGGTGGGAAGAATCGTCTTACTCCTGGTTGAACTCGGAGGAGGTCCCCGACAGTAAGAGCCCGGCACAGGACTGCCGGGATACGGTGGATAATCTGGCTCGTATGTGTCGGGTTGAGAAAGATACTCCGGCATACTTTGAGTGGGAAAGAAGTCAAGGGGAAGGACAATCATATCTCTGACATGGAAGCTAAGTCACATCCCGGCTGACATGGAAGCGGAATAGAAGGCGAAGTACCGCACGGATGTGACTATTCCACTGTAGCACAGACATGCTGACAGGGGGCACGGTATGGAGAAGCCTGGTCTTGTCTCTGACACGAAGACCATCATCAACTAGCTCGACGCGACCAGGACTAAGTCATGACGACCTGACAAAGGCTACTCGGGTAGCTCGGCGGCTAGGTCGGGTAGGACACGTCGGCACTACCGTTAACTCGGGGTCACTCCCAGTGGACCCGAGGAAGTTAGGGTTTCCGGTCAACCCGGCCAGAACTCTATAAATACTGCTAGAACTCCTCCTGCGTGAGGGACGCCCACATTTGGTTAGAAACTTATTGCTCTGAGTTCTACTCTCTCCCACCCTCTAGCACTTCGGGTTCTTGGAGGAAAACAGCTCAAGGAGCAACTTTGTAACCACCACTATATACATATACGAGAGAAGCAAGGGCAGGAGTAGGGGTGTTACCTCCCCACGACGGCCCGGAACCTGGGTACATCGGGGTGTTTGTGTGTGTTGTTTCGAGTTTCTCAGGTGTTGGTAGTTTTCTGTGTGTTCTTGCGAGTTCTTGAGCTCGCATTCGCATGTCTCACGGCATGCAAGCCCACCCCGGATCCCCCAGCGCACGTCCGGCCCCCAACTTTAGCCACCCCGTGGCATATGACGTGACACCACCACGACATTTGGCGCCCACCGTGGGGCTAGAAGCGCTGGCTGGGGTTTCCATCCGGACGGGTTCCATCACCAGCTCGGGGGAGAGGGTGCTGTGTGGCCTCGTCTGCAACATGGCGCCTTTCACCTCGTCTCTGACAACGCCGGCTGCTTCGCCTGTCGTCGTGGTGAACAGACAGATGCCTACGGATAGGCTAATTTGTGGGGCCGATGGACGCTAGGGGATCTCAGGGAGGGATTGCGCGAAGAACTCGCGCACAGATAAACTCGACCCACAAGGTGACACAAGGATTTACCCTGCTTTGGGGCTCTCGTGAGGAGATAAAACCCCTACTGCAGCATCTAGCCTACTCGATGTATTTCTCCTCTTAGTGTCTGGGCTACAACATGCTCCATGAGCTGCTACACATGCCTCCGCGAGGTCTTGAGAGCAAATGGGAAGGGGGGAAATGAGGAGGTGGCGGTGTTGGCCTCTCTCTTCCCTCTCCGCCTGGTGCCCTTTATATAGGAGAGCCCAGGGGACAAGCTGGGGACAAAGAGACAAGAATCACTGTTCACCGCGCACTGTAGCAGATGTGACTACTGGGGTCTAATCGGCACTGTTCCTGCGTCATGCGCAATGTACTATAGTCACATCCCGGGCACTGTAGCGAGCGGCTGCCCATACCTCGGATAGATACGACCCGCGCTTCCCGCGTCCTTGTCTTGTCCTTTTGCGTTTGTCTTCATAAGCTCATGGCAGAGTATCGTGGATCCGTATTACGCCCGAAGTAGTCGGTTGACATCCATGATACCGAATAGCCCAAGTTGAGGAAGAGATCTCGGCCCTTCCGAGATGGTGGTGTCCTTACCGAGCTACAGGGGGAGTCTTGTTCGTCCGACATGATGGCCTGCTCCGGATCCAAGGTAGCGAGGGCGAGGTCACGGGGGAACGCGTCGACGCGGCCGAGGTGGCGTGCCTGGGCACAGCAGCGGCAGCCGGTGTCGAAGGACATGTCGGAGACGCCGGGATGCTGAGTTGTTGCCGAGGTGCGGCTGGCCGAACTCGGGGCGGCAGAGGTGCGAGGAGACGTCGGAGTCGCGAGGTCGGAGGCGTGGGCGCGGGTCGATGCCGGGGAAGACGACGGCGATGCCAAACTCGGGCGCGAGTGGATACCGGTGGCGGCCGAGGTCGTGGAAGCCGGGGCCGAGGTGGGGGAGCCGGTCTCGGGCCGCTGCCGAAGAGGTGGCCGGGGTATGGTCGGAGGCGAGCTCGGGCGCTTCCGGGGTCGGGGCGGCGCCGGAGTTGGAGGAGGCCTTGGGCGCAGTCGAGGAAGTGGTGGAGGTCGGGCGGCGCGTCCATGGAGGGGTGGCGTCGGAGGGGAACTCGGCGATGCCGGGAAGCGGTGGTCGAGGCAGGGACGCCGTGCCGAAGATGAGGACAATGTCGGGCTCGTTGGTGTCGGAGAAGATGTCCGGGGGCAAGGACGGCGCGGGCGGAGCGGAATCCAGCGTCCCTGAGACGCGGGCGACCGGGCGCGGTGGTGCCGGAGTTGGTGGCGATGCGGTTGGTGGCGAGGAGGCGCTCTCGGGAGAGGGAGATGCGTGCGGTGGTCGTGGGTCGAGGCAGTTGACCACGGGCAGGGGAACCGCAACCGAGATGGGCCTACTCGGTTCGACCGAGTACCGGATGCCGGCCTATCCGAGTTGGTCAGCAACTTGGCCCAGCAGAAGATATCTCGGCCCGTGTTCTCTCTTTATTTTTCCGTACAACCCCATTCCTCTTTTCTTTATTCTCTAGCCACTTATGCCTTCTTCTACCTCTTGTAATAATAAAATAACACTATACTTTTAGGGTACCAAGGAAGTACATCCCCGACACTAGTCCCCGAGTTTACGGGGGATTCGTAGAATCGCGCGTAAACGTAGAAAAATGAAGAGCCACTAAGAAATTTCCGTACCGACTGCCATGTTTTTTAGGGGTCCTGGGGATTACATCCCCGACACTTTCTTCACTTGTTCCCTCGTGTACCTGCAAGAATACAATCATCTGCCGGTTTCTTATCCACTCTGTGCGGTTTACCGACATAGATGTCTTCGGCCACCGCCGGCTTGACATAAACACATAACACATGCCGGCGTTTAGCCACTCTGGGCGTATGCCGACACGGACACCTCATGTGCTGGCCTTTATCCACTCTGGGCGTATACCGACACAGAGTCTCATGTGCCGGCGTCTAGCCACTCTGGGCGTATACCGACACAGACGCCTCTAACCAAACACACAATGTCATATAGTTATCTCGGGTGTTTCGGTATCTCGGTATGTCGGTCACTCTGGGCATATCACACAGGTTTCGGTATCTCGGCCACTCTGGGCGCATCACAGGTGTTTTGGTATCTCAGGTGTTGCCTTTGGCGAACTTTGACATACCAAAATAAATGACGATTTGGAAATATTGCCCGATGCCATGATACATTGGCGAACCGAAATAACGGGGATCTGAAGATATGGCATGATGCCGTGATATACTGGCGAGCCGAAACAGACGGCGATCTGGAGATATTGCAGGATGCCATGATATATTAGCGAAACGAAATAAACAGCGATATGGAAATTGTGCATGATACCGTGATGCATGGGCAAACCGACATGGGTAACAACTGCGATGAGATGCCGTTTAGAACCAACGATTACCCGACATGGGTACCATGTCGGTATGATATGCCATTACAACCGGGCAAGCCGATACCAAACACCATATGCAGTATATCTTGAGGCAATAATGAATATAAGATGGATCCAAGATAACTAATATAACGACCGATATAACCGAGATTTTTGACATGAATATCCTCTCGGTAAAGTGATTATCCAACATGGGTACCATCCCGGTAAAACCAACATGGGTACCATCTCGGTAAAACCAACATCCCCTTTTAATGTTAGTGCAGACAGGTATGTATAACAAATATTTGATGGAAGTGAAAACTTTAAACGACATGCCAAAGAGAATTTAACGCGAGAAACGAAAATACAACTACCCGCCGAGGCAGGCATGGGGATAGCGGTTTCACCGAGTCCCCGGGTAAATGTACATATATAGCAGGAAGAGGGAGGAACACGGCAGTCCCCGAGTACAGTTTCGGGATGCCGGCATACAAACGACACAACAGGAACCGAGATACGTCATGCATATAAATATAAACCGAGTTACTCTACCGACTAAGCATGCAAGGTACAACCGACCGGTAAGCTAGTCCCCGGGCTACGAAATCTCGTTCCCGGGTAAAAAACAAACAGATGACAAAACCGGTAAAACAGGGCAGTCCCCGGGTTACGATATCTCGTTCCCGGGTAAACAATTAAGCTAGGCATGCAGGGGCGGTTACCGAATAATTTTCTAAGATAATATAATTGCACGATAGAGATGATGATACTCACGGAATACAGGAGCGGTTGGGGATGTCGGGGCCGACGTAATCCGGGCACCCCTCGTGCAACTGCCCGGGATCCGTTGATGAGGAGTGTTGGAGTAGACGTCGGCGACCACTACCCGCGGTGCAGGGATGCCGGTTTTAGGATGTCGGCGACCGCTGCCCGCGGCGCAGGGATGTCGGTTTTGGGATGCCGGGTTCTACCCGCGGCTCAGGGATGCCGGTTTGGGGATGTCGGCGACCGGTATCCGCGGTGCAGGGACGCCGATGAGCTCCACCCGCGGCGCAGGGATGTCAGCGACCTCTACTTGCGGCGCAGGGATGTCGTCGTCCTCTACCCGCGGCGCTGGGATGTCGCTGACCTCGACCCGCGTCGCAGGGATGTCGCTGACCTCCACCCGCGGTGTAGGGATGTCGGCAACCTCTACCCGCGGCGCAGGGATGTCGGTGACCACTGCCCGTGGTGCAGGGATCCCGGTCTTAGGATCCCGGTTTTAGGGATGTCGGTGATCGCTACCCGCGGCACAGGGATGTCGGCGTCCACTGCCCGCGGCGCAGGGATCCCGGTTTTGGGGATGGGGATGTCGGCGACCGGTATCCACGGTGCGGGGACGTCGATGACCTCAACCCGTGGCGCAGGGATGTCGGCGACCTCTACTTGCGGCGTAGGGATGTTGTCGTCCTCTACCCGCGGCGCAAGGATGTCGGCTACCACTGCCCGTTGCGCAGGGATCCCGGTTTTAGGATCCCGGTTTTGGGGATGCCGGTGATCGCTGCCCGCGGCACAGGGATGTCGGCGACCACTGCCCTCGGCGCATGGATCCCGGTTTTAGGATCCCGGTTTTGGGGATGGCGGAGAGGGTCCCGTCCGAAACTGTTCCCGCAAACGCCACTATGCCCCACGGTGGGCGCCAACTGTCGTGGTGGTGAACAGACAGATGCCTACAGGTAGGCTAATTTGTGGGGCCGATGGAAGCTAGGGGATCTCGGGGAGGGATTGCACGGTGAACTCACGCACAGATAAACTCGACCGACAAGGTGACACAAGGATTTACCCTGCTTCGGGGCACTTGTGAGGAGATAAAACCCCTACTGCAGCATCTAGCCTACTCGATGTATTTCTCCTCTTATTATCCGGGCTACAACATGCTCCATGAGCTGCTACACATGCCTCCACGAGGTCTTGAGAGCAAATGGGAAGGGGGGAAATGAGGCGGTGGGGGTGTTGGCCTCTCTCTTCCCTCTCCCCCTGGTGCCCTTTATATAGGAGAGCCCAGGGGACAAGCTGGGGACAAAGAGACAAGAATCACTGTTCACCATGCACTGTAGCAGATGTGACTACTGGGGTCTAATCGGCACTGTTCCTGCGTCATGTGCAGTGTACTATAGTCACATCCCGGGCACTGTAGCGAGCGGCCGCCCATACCTCGGATAGATACAACCCGCCCTTCCCGCGTCCTTGTCTTGTCCTTTTGCGTTTGTCTTCATAACCTCATGGCAGAGTATCGCGGATCCCTATTACGCCCGGGAGTAGTCGGTTGACATCCATGATACCGAATAGCCCAAGTTGAGGAAGAGATGTCGGCCCATCCGAGATGGTGGTGTCCTTACCGAGCAACAGGGGGAGTCTTGTTCGTCCGACATGATGGCATGCTCCGGATCGAAGGTAGCGAGGGCGTGGTCACGGGGGTACGCGTCGACGCGGCCGAGGTGGCGAGCCTGGGCACAGCAGCGGTAGCCGGTGTCGGAGGAAATGTCGGAGACGCCGGGGACGCTGAGTTGTTGCCGAGGTGCGGCTGGCCGAACTCGAGGCGGCCGAGGTGCGAGGAGACTTCGGAGTCGCGAGGTCGGAGGCGTGGGCGCGGGTCGATGCCGGGGAAGACGAGGGCGATGCCAAACACGGGCGCGAGTGGATACCGGTGGCGGCCGAGGTCAGGGAAGCCGGGGTCGAGATGGGGGAGCCGGTCTCGGGCCGCTGCCGAAGAGGTGGCCGGGGGATGGTCGGAGGCGAGCTCGGGCGCTTCCGCGGTCGGGGCGCCGGCGGAGTTGGAGGAGGCCGGGGGCGCAGTCGAGGAAGTGGTGGAGGTCGGGCGGCGCGTCCATGGAGGGGTTGCGCCGGAGGGGAACTCGGCGATGCCGGTATGCTGTGGTCGAGGCGGGGACGCCGTGCGGAAGATGAGGACGATGTCGGTCTCGTTGTTGACGGATAAGATGGCCGGGGGAGAGGACGGCGGAGGCGAAGCGGAATCCGGCGTCCCCGAGACGCAGGCGACCGGGCGGTCGGGCGCGGTGGTGCCGGAGTTGGTGGCGATGCGGTTGGTGGCGAGGAGGCGCGCTCGGGAGAGGGAGATGCGTGCGGTGGTCGTGGGTCGAGGCAGTTGACCACGGGCAGGGGAACCGCAACCGAGATGGGCCTACTCGGTTCGACCGAGTACCGGATGTCGGCCCATCCGAATTGGTCAGCAACTTGGCCCAGCAGAAGATATCTCGGCCCGTGTTCTCTCTTTATTTTTCCCTACAACCCCATTCCTGTTTTCTTTATTCTCTAGCCACTTATGCCTTCTTCTACCTCTTGTAATAATAAAATAACACTATACTTTTAGGGTACCGGGGAAGTACATCCCCGACATCGCCGACATGCCGTTTCCGACAAACGGCTGCCTCGTCATGTTCGGGAGCTTCGTCACCTACGTCGCCACCGAGGTGGTCTGCGAGTACCCGGTGCAGGTGCTCGTGGCCACCGATCCACCAGCGATTGCCGCGGCTCGCGGCTGGCGTAGCGCTCGCCCCAAGAGCTGCGGAGTCATGATGGCCGGGACAACGGAGGTCCACACCGAGGAAGAAGCTGCAGCACCCGAGCCAGAAAGGAGGGGCCGGCACGCCAAGAAGAGGTTGGAGCGTGAGGTGCCCGAGGCATCGCATAGGCCGGTAAGACCCGAGCCTCTGACAGAGATAGTGCAGAAGTTAGCAGTGCAGGTAGCGGAAGTGTCGGATGCAGCAAAAGTTGTAGCCGAATTAGAGGCTCAGAGGCAGTTTTTGCTTAAGGAATCCAACACTATGGCCGAGTTAAAAGCTCAGCTAGATAGAACCCTCCGTGAGTACAACACGGCACATGGATTTACACCACTTGTAGATCATAGAGCCCGGATGAGTAACCTACGCAGAAGAGGTAGAGCCCTCAATGTAAAGTTAGGAGGGGAAGAAAGGGATGGTGTTACTAGCTCTACCACTGCACCCACGGAAGTGTCGGCGGGCAAGCCGATATATAGCTCGCCTGCCAAAACTCTAGGAGTACCGTGACAACGCCCAGAAGCAGGAGGACCGCTTCAAGGCCAAGCACGTTGTTGATGCCCAGCGGATCGCGGAGCTCGAGAAGGCCAACTCCAAGCTTGAGGTCCGCCTCCAACGCGCCAACGAGGCTCATCGCCTGGCGTAGGACGGCCGTAGGACAGCCGTCCTTGATCTCAACACCCTTGTCAAGGACGTGGAAGAGCAGGTGGCTCCCGCGGTGGAGCAGGTGGCGGAGGCTGCTCACACAGCGCAGGCGGCTCGCGTACTCACGAAGCAGCGGGAACGCATGTTCCAGGCGCTGGTGGCCAGAGGCAATGAGCTCGCAGCCCAGCTGGGCGTGGAGGCGGCGCACGCAGAGGTTCGAGGCCGCGGTGATGTAGTCATGTACCTGGTCTACTTCGACCAGCTCTTCACGGCGCTCGAGCGCCCTATAGGGACCCCTCGGACAAGTCCGAGATGCCCACGTTATGTAAGAGATCACGATCCCAATGATCAGTGCATCGCAATCACATAACCAACATAGGTATCAAAGAGTTACATCATTCAAGTCGTACGAATAAAAGTCTCACAACACATAGACGGTCATACGACCAAAGTCAACATACTTCGTCACGCAGGACGGAATTAACTAAGATAGCGGAAGCTCGTGGCTAGCGACAGCTCTTCACATTTCCGAGCGCAGATTCCCACAAGTGCAGTTGACCGGTGACAGCTAAGTGGCGAAGTCGTCGTCAATCACCTCCTCCTCAACGAAGGCCTCTTCATTGCAATCTGGACATTTGAATATCCAGGGACAGAGCCACATGAGTACAATTACGTACTCTCAAGACCACCTTTTGTTTTGAAATCTCATGATAGTGCAGGAAAAACACTTTTGGAAAACTGGGATGGCTACTATATGTACGACTATAGGGCTCAGTTTTCGAATACCATGATTTTAGACATAGAGACTACGACATCTCTATATCTTTGTTGAAAAAACATTTAGAGATAGAATTCTCTTCTCTTAGATATAACAAGGACATATCCAAGTTCAAAACTTTTGTTTATAAAAGTTTATCAAAACGCTAGGATAGGGGTAACCCTTTCTCCTGCCTTGAGATCGGACTGGATGTCTCCCCGAGATCAACCATCCTCACCCAAATTCCGTACCTCCCAGGTACCTCTTTCATGTCTCTTTGTTTTCCCCGGAAACAATTCTCTTTTTAAACCAAATTGCCCATACGCCTAGATCAGTGGCCTTTCCAACCGTCCATGACCACAGACGCGGCTATTCGAATAGATTTACACTCTGCAGAGGTTGTACACTTTTCCCACACCTATCGGTTATTCCGCCGTGTCTGCCACGGCCCGTCATACGACAGCATGCGGGGATCCGGATAACACGATCAAAACTTTCCACTATGACCACCCTAGTGTCGGGGCCTCCCGGTAGGTTGGTTCTCCTCGGCACCGTGTGCTCCACCAGACCTCATGGTCTTTCCTCGGGACACCACACCGCCACGTCAGGAGACCTGCCGTAATCGTCCGGCTGTTGGTCCTCAACAGTGTATTGTCTCGTCCGGACGACAACCCGGCTTCGAGGGCCCAGCCCTCATAGAGAGTGTGAGAGCCCCAACACTAAAACAGACAAGTTTCCGGCTAAGCCCTACCCATGTCAGGTAGTGTGGTTGCACGGGTTAATTGTTCGAGCGGCTGATAGGGCAGTACTTTGTTTTTCAAAAACAACTTCCACACTTCCGACTACTCCCAGCAGCTCGGATTTTCCTCCAGAAAACATTTTTTATCAAATAGGGTCCCCATCCTATAGTTTTGAGGTAAGATAACAGAATATACTATCTAAAAACTTAATCTTCTTTATAGAGCCTTCAGTGACAAGACTCAACAAGTAAACCTCTTCTTGTAACACCTACAGCTATTCTAGTAGGTAACTGTGGTCAAACAATATTTGGGAAAAAATAGTTTTCGGGTGGCAAGGCGCCAAAAAAGAAGTAAAACATGCATTATCTTGAAAACAAAACATGCTTGATACAATAATAAGATTTCATCAAATGGTGAGAAGGGCTTGCCTTGCTCAAGGTACTGTCCCTGGTCTTGCTCTTCGGCGAAGTCGTGCTCAGCTACCTTGTACTGCTCTTCCTCGGGTTGCGATTCTACCGTAACATGAAAAACAGACGAGACTAGCGTAAGTCCTAAAATGCGAGTTGATAACAATCTAAAGTATAACAGCAAACATCAAGCATCACAAACAGAAAACACAACTAATGCACCCAATATTTATTAGAGGCTGTTTACATGTTTTAAGCATAGTTCTTAAGGTACTGATCCTAAAGTTGAACCCTTTTGTCACATTACTCCTAACAATCAGGGGGAACTCTGGAAATTAGCTGTGCATGAAAACTCATCACCAAACAACAATTAAAAATCAGACAAGGGCTGCTGATGTCAAACTTAAACAGAAGATAGGTTCATTTTTATAGATCTCCTGAATGCACAATTAGCTTTTCTGGTGAGATATGAGTTTTCTCTTTAAGTGAAGATTTTATTCATCAAATTTGGATATTCCTAGCTCAAGTTATCCCAGTTTTAAAATAAAATATACTTCTGACCATTATTTATGTGCAGAAAATAAAAGAATGATTTTGGGGTCAATCCAGTGGGGTGAGTTAGATAAAACTTGTGGCTATCCCACAAAATTATCCTTAACATATTTTTATGGACATAGGTGACTCCACTAATTAAAACTAGACATGTCATAATCTCTGAAATTTCAGAAATGCAATTAAAGGGATTATTTCACTGTTGTTCAGGGATTTATTCACTAAGAATTATCAAGTCACTGGAAAAATCCACATTTGTAGTATGTGATACCACCAACACATATCTAACACTTCCAATTGGATTTACCTCAAAAAGTGTTTTTATTGAAGAGTTAAAAATCAACAAACACTTACTGATGTTATTTTAGAGTAAATATAACTTTTGCTAAAATAATATCCTGCATGCAAGATTTACCAATCTAGGTAGACATTTTCACAAGCTTTCCAACAGATCCAAGATTTCATGATTTGGATTTACAGAACCCAAGTTATTAAACAAATGGTGCAATAGATACTTTTTACTAGATCTATTTTAGCACTCAACAGGAAACACATTTTGGACCAAATCCAATGCCACATGGTTAAGAAAACGTGCATGAATGTTACAAAATTTGTCCCATCATTTTAGCCATTCCAGATTTACCACAAATGATTTAAAGCTAAAATTTAGATTTACTGGGAAATTAACAGGAAAAGAATAAAAGGGGAACAGGCCGAACGGGCCGGATCGGCCCAGATGCCACGCAGAACGGCGCGAAAACGCGCGGGGACGGAGCTGGGCCGGCCCAAACGCGCGCGGCTGCGCGCGCACGGAGAGGTTCAAACCTGGCCGTAGATCTCGCGATCTACAGTCCACGGTCGTCGTCCTCCTCGCGACGCAGCGCGGACGAACCAGACGAGGGGGAGGGAGAGGGTGGCGCTGGCGCTCACCAGAGACCACGCTGGGCCAGGGGAAGGGTGGAGATCGACGGAGGGGACGATGGTGAGCTCAACGGTGCCCTCAGCGCTTGCATGCAACGTCGGAAACCATGGCGACGGCGGCGGCGAGCTTCTCGGGTCGAGGACGAGCGCGACGGCTACGGACACCTAGAAGAGAAACGGAGGGCAGGGGGAGTTAGATCTCGACGAGACGCGCTCGAGGGGCCGAGAATGGCAGAGAAAGGTGAAGAGGATCGACGATGAATGCCGCGGGAAGGGCTCGGTCTCCGACGGCGATTTCTTCTTCCAGAGCTCGAGAGAGGGCGTGGCTTTGGGTGAGGGTGATATGGGTGAGCAGAGGAGGAGTGGGGGAACCTCGGGTGGGGTTTTAAGAGGAGAGGGCGAGCTGGGGCAGCTCCAAAACCAGGGGCGGGTTTCTCGGGCTCTCCTCGGGCAGGGGCGGTTTGGGGGAGGGGAGGGGAGTTCTGGTTGGTCCTCAGGGGCGGTGGAGAGGGGCAGAGAGGATGTTGGTCGGGAGGGGAGTGGCTGGCCAGTGAGAAGTGAGGAGGGGGGCTCGGATTGGGTGAGAAAGAAGAGAAAAGAGAGAAGAGAGAGGAGAGATTCACCCTAGTCCATGACATGTGGGACCAGGAGGGGGTGCTGTTCTCCTCCTCCAGCAGGTGGGGTAGAAAAGAGTGAGAGAGAAAATAGAAGGTGAATGCTTTGAGTGAAATGCTCAAATGAAATTGAAAACCTAAGTTTGAAAAATTTAAATATGACCCACAAAAGTAAAATGGATCTACACCCCAAACTTACCTAAATTTAGAGGAGGTACTGAACTTACAAAATCCCAAGTCAACTATCTCATTTGGCTTTCAAAGAAAATAAATATTTTGGTGATAATTAAAAGAATATCCCAAATGGTCATGTTAATTTGATGACCACAAAATCTAGTGAGATTTATATGCAAACAAGTTCTTGTGTGGAAATTTAGAACAGGGTATGGAAGTATATGTGACCTAGATGGGAATGTTTCAAAGGCATTCCCAAAACCAGTTAGGGTTTGCTTAATAAAAGCTCCTGGTTTGGCTAAGTTTTAACAACCATGAAGATCATAATAGTGGATATTTTATTTTAGTGCTATGAGACTTTAGGGTTTTCAATGACAGGGAAAACTAGTGGAGCACACATGGCATAAGATGAGCAAACAAAATAATTCTTTACCCAAATTCTACACACAAAATTTTCAGCAATAGGTGAAAGATTCAGAATAACACCACAATGCTAAGGCTAAGAGAATTGGGGTGTTACACGCCCCGTCGCTGATCTCCGCGAGGTGATCGAGGTCGAGAGCCGCTAGCTCCTGGGCGTGGTCGTGGATCGCCTCTTCACCAACCTCCGGCTCCTCACGTCGGGCTTCGATCTCTCCACCGTGAGTGAGGCTCGTCAGGGCGAGGACGTGTGGAGGGCAAGTCGATGCCTTCTGCAACCTCTTCAAGCGCACGGAGGTCGCTGCAGAGGAGCGAGGAGGAGGGTGCCTCTGCCAAGACGGAGGAGGGTGTCGTAGAGGATGTGCACGATGGCGTGGACTCTGCCTGAGCTTTGATCATTGCGCCTGTGTGCGCTTGTATCTGGAACAATTTCATGCTTAGACACTATGCAACTTTTGGGCATGTAATATATTCTCGTTGGAAATTTATTTTTAGCTTGTGTGCCCGTCGAGAGGTCCCTTTTGTCTCATCTTCATGTCTATGGGTTCTCTGTGTCATTAGGACACATCTCTTTGCGCCATGACTCCACCACTTCGGTATGCTAGAGCAATGACTCAGCAAGGTCGGGTGGAGTTTATGTCTAGGAGAGGTAAGAGCCCTGAGTCATGATGCTCAGGTGCCCCCTTAGATGTACGAGTAGTCCATGAAGGTCAAGGGAGAGAAAAATCGCTCGAGGAACAAACGTGCGCTTGCAGAACAAAAAAAGCTCTCGAGGCATGGGTGCGAGACTTAGCTTCTAGAGGCTTTCGCCCTGTAGAGGTTTTTGACTGGCGAGGAGGTCCTCTCTAGGGGTTTCTCCCTGCTACCTCCTCAGGCTTGTAGGACGTTCCTTCCCTATAAATGTTAGAGGGGCGAACCCAAACGCTTGTACACAGTGCTGGGACTCGTGCGCGCTTATACGTCCCCTCGGGCGTTCCACGCGAGAAGAGTAAGTACCAAGGTCCTTTGTAGAGATGGCGTGTTTGTGGGAGCTTGCCCTCCAGCAAGAGCTTGGATCCTTAGATTTTGCAGTGCTGCTGGTGTGTCATTTGAGGCACGGACACCGTACTCAGCCCCCGCTCGCGAGGTGCGCATGTGGAGAGATATAAGCGCACATCTTAAAGAAAATAATGCGGAGATAAAGCTCACCACCAAAATATTACACAGCGGCGCCTTAGCGCAAAGTTCACTAAGGAACGAAATTGTCTCATTCTTCTTGGGGTTACCAAGTTAATATTTTGACCATATCGAGGCATGGGGACCACCCATTAGTTTGTCAGAGCCTGAGTTCAGGCTACACAAACAAAACGTATCGGTTGGGCCACACAACCAAGAGCATACTGGGGAATACCAATCACAGGAAACATGCAGGCCAGACTCGGAATGGATCATCGGCCGACAGCTTTTTCGATCCCAACATCACATACGTTTCCAGATTTTGCACGCAAGAACCCAAAAAAGTGTTTCAAGTCATATACTTCAACCATACACACATGGGATACGAGTCTGATTTTTAACAAGTTGAAACCACAGAATAAACCTAAGACACAAAGAAAGGAAATAATTATCCAAAATCTCTCACTGAGCAAAATATAGCGAATGGACCCAATCAGAGGACACATGTCCCAACATTACATCATGTAGCGGAAAACAAGCCAGTCTGAGTACAGACAAGAAGCAAAGGGCTCAATGCCGAAACCAAAAAGAAGGCCCATCCACGCAGTCCACCCAGAAGTAGCCCAGGGGAACTCTAACTACTCGTCATAGATCTCGTCATCGAACTCCACGTAGTATCCACCTACCTGGTCGTACGAAGAATCCTCAATTGCAGAAAAACCACAGCCCGCGAACGGGTCAATACACCGAAGCGTATCGAACAAGCTTAAGCTAACATGTTACAAAACAGTAAGATTCCGAAAGTATGGGGGTAGGTGTACTTAGCGGCAGCAGCACTAGCAACCTAAAGAGATGCGGTAAAACTTCCGTCTAAGTAGAGGGGGGATAAGAGAGCGTTTAAGTAACCATCTACAATTAACACCAGTCATAACCCGTTCTCGTATTAAACCCCTCAACCAAGTATGAGGAAGCAATCCGGGAATACTCACACGTTAACAATTTTAGTTACCATTAATGGTGTAAGTAATTCTATATTACTAGTTAAATAAATTAACAATGATTAGGTATAAGTTGTCTAGATCTTGTTAGCCAGCATCATCACCAAAATCGTCCATAACCGTGGACATGGCTCATCGATAAGATTATACCCTGCAGGGGTGCACTACTATACCCATACTCGCATGATCAACCCAGTCAAAAGCATTAGGGCCTCTCAACATGACTCATTCCTTCACTACAGCAAGTCCAAGTGCCACCCATATGAGTTGTTACACGAGTCAGGAGTCCGGCCGAATCTCAACTGTGGACTCATTAGTTTGCGACTACAGTAGGAACTGTCCGCTTCGCGACGTACCGCCCATGTATGACCCCCCGTAACAAGTAACCTCTCATCGAACATCATCATCATGCACATGCATATGAGCGAATGGAAAACCCGAACTACTTGCGGCACATGGACGAGCTGTGGATCCGTTCAAAGTCGAGGCGGCCTCCATTGGGCCACCCACAAGTGGTTAGTGCGCTCAAAATTGGATACGAGGATAAAATCTCAGTTCCTAGGTCGACACTTAGCAGAACAGAGCACCTCGCAAGGCCTTCCGCCTAGTGCCTTATCTTTTAATTACAGAACCCCAAAAATAAGACAGCAGTTTATTATAGTAGAATAATATATCCTACTAAGCATATGAGATAAAAGACAAAGGAACGACTCGCTCAACCAAATCGAAGCATGCACTACGACTTGCAAAGGCCAACAGATAAACAAGCAAGGGGTTATAGGTTGTGGGGATATAGCTGTATAGGCTGCAGGATAAAACATGTGATGGGATCGCAGTTCAAGAATCGATAACTAGGATAGCATAGATAAAAAGGCAAGTATGAAAACCAAACAGTCGTGTAACCGGTTAGCAGAAGTTTGCCTGGTAGCTCGTGGCCTGGCACGAAAGCTGGAACCTCAGTATCGTAGGTACTCGCAGCATGCACGTCGTCGTCTACCCAGAGAAAATCAAACACAGACAATAGGAAGCAATAATAAATACAAAGAAATGCGCAAACAAATGATGGTGCATTATGGTATGAGTTGACTAGGTCATATTTAAAGCGGGGATGAAATCCCGGCAAAAGATTAGGTTGCAAGTTATTTGGGTATTCAACAAATTAAATGTTGCTCAACATATATAGCAGGTATGGTGATCTAATTAATTTAAAGGGAAAAGACATTAATTAATTATTTGCACAACACATTATATATTTAGTAATTAAATACAACTTATTTATCTACAACTCAAATTAAATGTTTATTAGCATGATAAGACATGGTGTAAAAGATATGAGCGTATTAAATAGAATTATGGCATTATATATTTATTACCCCACCATTCCATATTTTAATTATTTAATTGCAATTGTTAAATTAAACTAAGCATTTAAAATAAATGATGCAAAATGACATAAGAATGTTATATTAATGTTTATTTCATTTTTCTAATATAAAAACATATTAAGTTTATTTTATTTGAGTTTATAGATTTAAAGTTATTGCATTTATAAACCAAGGGGTGTTCTCTGAAATTTTCAGGACCTATCTGTGATAGAACTTTAGGAGAGGAGGTCATCTGTGCAAAAACTGAGAGGCAGGGGCTTCGGTGCAAAGTTATCACGCACCTGAGATTTTTCTCACCGTGCGCAGAGCACACCCGGCGACTGTCAGGTGGGTCCAGGTGCCACGCGGGCGGGTGCGCGACTGTATGGCACCCACAGTCACTGACTGGTGGGGTCCCCTTGTCAGCGAGCTCACCAAAAAGATGGACTTTTCCACAGCCGGGGTGGGATTCAAACCCGGGTGCGCGCGGTGCGGAAGGAACGGTGCTGTTAGCCAGTGCGGCTTGGTAGTGTTAGTGTTAGATTTAGTTAGGATTTATTTTTAACAGAACAAAGTTCCTGTTTTACTGACTAACTGAAAACAACAAGCGAACTGAAGATCTTCAGCTAACAGTGAGCGCAGGTGGCGAAAAGCGGACGGCGGCGGGTGTCCCGGCGGTGTTGGGCGTGGCTCTCGTGTGCAACTCGTTGCTGTGCGTGCGGGGATTCTATTTTTGGTGCTCGGGGGGTCGTGGAGGAAGACCGTGGCTCGCGTTCTCGATCGCCTCGCACTAGCCTGCCACGGCCGTGCGGAGCACCGCGCCGGCGCCGGTGGAATCGAGGCGCGGCGGTGACGAAACCGAGCGGGAAGGGGGTGGAAGAGAGGGAGCTCACCCCGGGTAGGTTGCTGGCGAGGTGGAAGAGCTTGGGGAGTCCGGGAGCGAGCGAGCGGTGCAGGGATGGCGACGGTGTCCGCGGCGGCGTCCGGGAAGAGGAAGAAGAAGCAGTGGATCCCGGCTCGTGCCGTCCGCCTGTGTCGATGGAGGAAGACGCGGCGCAGCCGCTGGCGCGAGGACGAGGTAGAGCGCGGCCGGAGTCACGCCGGGGATGAAGTAATCCTTCCCGGGGTCATGGCGACGGCGATGCGAGTGCGGAGCAAGCGGCGGCGGGGGCGGAATAAATCTAGGGCCTAGGGTTAGGGTTTCG
Organism: Poa annua; assembly: GCA_026929855.1. Lineage (NCBI taxonomy): Eukaryota > Viridiplantae > Streptophyta > Magnoliopsida > Poales > Poaceae > Poa > Poa annua. The sequence continues at coordinate 59,802,633 of CM049426.1, read as the reverse complement.
GGCCTGCTAAATAGGAGAGGCGAGGAGGTGGCAGTGGGGATTCCGGTGGGGGCTAGAGGGCAGTGGGGCAACGCCATGGCCGAGCTGAAAGGGGAGTCGCTCTCCTTGTCCGTACGAGGACGACGACGGAGGTGGGCCGGCCCAGGAGAGAAAGTCAGGAGGTGGCTAGCCTGGGCCCATTTCGGACAGGAGCCCATCTCCTCTGTTTTTATTTTTTTCTTTCTACAGAGTTTTTCTTGTTATCTCTTTTCTGGTTTTTGTCTTTTAACAAAATCAGAGAAAGAAAACATGACAACACTTTTACACAATTTTTAGTAGTTTCAAAATAGTCATTTTAATATCTGGCTTAACTATTTATGAATAATTAGAAACTTCATTTGAATTGATTTGAGAATCATTTGAATTTAAAGAAAAAGAACTTAAATTGGAAAAAGATGTTGATGCAATCATATTTAATTAAATGCAACCACATATGTAAATGATGACATGATTCAACATTTTATTGCACAACCAAACACTTATTTTTGGAAAGTTACAAAATGGGCTGTTACAACTCTCCCACCCCTCAAAGGAATCACGCCCCGAGATTCTTCATGGAGTAACGAAGAGGTCGGGATACTCGGCACGGAGGTGGTCTTCACGTTCCCATGTAGCTTCCTTGTCAGAATGATGAGACCATTGAACCTTGTAGAACTTGACAGTGTTGTTACGGGTGCGACGTTCAGCTTCGTCAAGAATGCGAATCGGTTGTTCCACATAAGAGAGATCTTCTCGAAGTTCAATTGATCCATGATCAACTGCACGTCCTGGATCTTGGAAGCACTTCTTGAGTTGTGACACATGGAAGACATCGTGCACCTTGGAGAGGTTTGGAGGAAGTTCCAGACGGTAAGCCAATTCACCACGCCTTGAAAGAATGTTGAAAGGCCCAACATAACGCGGAGCGAGCTTGCCTTTGATCCCAAAGCGTTGCGTGCCTCTCAGAGGAGTGACACGAAGGTAAGCTTGATCACCAGGTGCATAGACCATGTCCCTGTGCTTGCTATCATAATAGCTTTTCTGCTGAGACTAGGCAATCTTCTGATTGTCACGAATGATGCGAACCTTTTCTTCAGCCTCCTGGATAATATCAGGGCCAAAGAATTGACGTTCACCAGCTTGAGACCAATTGAGAGGAGTTCTGCATTTGCGTCCATAGAGAGCTTCAAAGGGAGCCATGCCTAGACTTGCTTGGAAGCTGTTGTTGTATGAAAACTCAGCATATGGAAGGCAATCCTCCCATTTCATGCCAAAGGAGATAACACAAGCTCTGAGCATATCCTCCAGAATTTGGTTCACTCTTTCAACATGTCCACTTGTCTGCGGATTTGTAAGCTGTGCTGAACACAAGTTTGGTACCCAAGGCTTTCTGAAAGCTATCCAAAATCGAGAAGTGAAGATACTTCCACGATCTGAGCTTATAACCAAAGGAACACCATGTAAAGGAACCAGTCTTGTCATACAGAGTTCTGCCAACTGACTAGCTGATACTGTCTCTTTGACTGGGAAGAAGTGAGCTACTTTGGAGAGACGATCAATGACAACAAAGATTGCATCGTTGCCTTTCTTGGACTTTGGAAACCCAGTAACGAAGTCCATCTCGATCTTGTCCCATTTCCACTCAGGAATTTGCAGTGGTTGAAGAAGTCCAGGTGCTCTCTGATGAACTGCCTTGACACGACAGCAAACATCACAAGGAGACACATAGCGAGCAATTTCACGCTTCATCCTGGTACACCAATAGATTGTCTTGAGATCCTGGTACATCTTTGTGCTGCCAGGGTGGATAGAAAGCGGAGTATCATGAGCCTCCTTGAGAATGAGCTCTCTTAAGCTGTCAAGCTTGGGCAGTACAATGTGTTCTTCAAATATCAAGGTACCCTTGTCATCGAGAGAGAAACTCTTGTACTTATCCTTGCCGATGTTTGCTTTGATATTCTTGACACCAGAATCACGCAACTGTGTGGCATGGATCTTATCGTCAAGTGTAGGAGTGGCAATCAAACTTGCCAGATAACCTGAAGGAACCACTTCAAGATTGAGCTTCTTGAATTCTTCGTGAAGAGGAGGTTGGATGTCCTCAACCATGAGGTTGTTGCAATAGGACTTGCGACTGAGGGCATCAGCCATTATATTAGCTTTGCCTGGAGTGTAACAGATGGTAAGATCATAATATGATAGCTTCTCAAGCCACCTTGTTTGCCTGAGGTTCAAATCTGGTTGAGTGAAGAGATATTTGAGACTCTTGTGATCAGTGAAGATCTCACAGTTGTGCCCCAACAAATAAGGTCTCCAAGCCTTGAGGGCATACATGATTGCTGCAAGTTCAAGATCATGTGTATGATAGTTGAGCTCATGAGGCTGCAACTGGCGAGATGCATAAGCCGCAACTTTGCGTTCTTGCATGAGGACTGCGCCTAGTCCTTGAAGAGATGCATCGCAGAAGATTTGGAAAGGTTTGGAAGTATCTGGGCCAACTAGAATAGGAGTAGAAGTGAGTTTAGCTTTCAAGAGATTGAAGCTCTCATAACACTTTGGAGTCCAAAGAAACTTTCTATCCTTCCTAGTAAGATCGGTGAGAGGCTTAGCGATTTTGGAGAACTCCTCAACAAATTGACGGCAATAGCTAGCCATGCCAAGGAAACTCCTGACTTGTTTCACTTATGTAGGAGGCAACCATTCAACAATGGCCTTCACTTTTTCTGGATCAATAGAAATGCCTTCAGAAGAGATGACATGACCAAGGTAGGATACTTTAGGAAGCCAGAATTCACACTTGGAGAACTTGGCGTAGAGACGGTGTTCTCGGAGCTTCAACAAGATAAGTCGTAGATGTTCTCCGTGTTCTTCCTCGGTTTTGGAATAGATAAGAATGTTATCGAGATAGACTACCACGAACTTATCGAGGTATTCCATGAAAACGAAGTTCATCAGACGTGAGAAAGTCACCGGAGATTTTGTGAGACCGAAAGACATGACAGTGTATTCGTAGAGACCATAACGAGTGGTGAAAGCTGTCTTTGGAATGTCTTCTTTGCGGATCTTGATCTAGTGATAACCTGACCTCAAGTCCAACTTGGAGAAAACCTTAGCACCAGCGAGTTGATCAAACAGGTCATTGATGCGAGGAAGGGGATACTTGTTCTTGATGGTTTTCTTGTTCAGAGGACGGTAGTCAACAACCAGTCGCTCAGTCGTGTCCCTCTTTTTCACAAACATAGTAGGACAACCCCAAGGAGAAGTAATAGGTTGAATATGACCTTTACTTTCCAACTCCTCTAGCTCTCTCTTAAGCTCAGCCAGTTCTTTGGGCCCATCTTGTAAGGACGTTTGGAGATAGGAGCAGTGCCTGGTTCTAGTTCAATAACGAACTCCACGGCTCTGTCAGGTGGCATACCTGGTAATTCTTCAGGAAAGACGTCAGGAAAGTCTCGGACCACCGGAATAGCTTCTATGGAAGGAAGAGGATCAACATTGAGAGAGAAAAGCTGAGCTGAAGAGGTTTGGTTTGGAGAATAGACTATCTGTCTAGAAGGATGGGAAAGAGTTACAGTCTTGGTGGAACAGTCCGTCTTAGCTTGATTTGCCTTCAACCAATCCATGCCTAAAATGACATCAATATCAGAATTGCCGAGAATGATTACAGATGCCAAGAAGATATGGCCTCCAATTTGGATTTCATTGTCGTGGCTTATCTTGGAAGAAGTCATCTGAACGCCAGGGGACGTGACAGTGAGATTGCTCGAGAGGGGTTCGTGAGGTAAACTATGAGTTACAGCAAACTTAGTTGAAACGAAAGAATGAGATGCTCCTGTATCGAACAACACCCTAGAAGAGATAGAGTTGACGGGTAGTGTACCAAGAACAACTTCTGGAGCTTCTTCTGCTTCCTCGGCCCTGATGTGGTTCACCCGTGCAGCACGTGTCGGAGGCCTGTTGTTGGGGACGAAGGGCCTAGTCGGGGCAGGTGCGCGGACCATCGCCTGAGTTGGAGCAGGGCGAGGTGGTGGTGGAGGTGTACGGGTCTCCAGGCAGTTGTTGGAGTAGTGGCCCGGTTTCCCGCACTGGTAGCAGGTCACGTTGGGGCGAGCGCCCGTTGGCCTTGGCGGTCCTCCGATACCCCTCATAGCAAGAGCCGGGTTCGGTGGGCGAGGCGCGAGTCCTGGAGGTCCTGGCACATAGGTAGCTCGTGCGAAGGCGTTGTTAGGCACCCAGATCCGACGCTTCTGAGTAGGAGCGGCGGCAATTGACGATGAAGAAGAGTTGCTCTCACGAGAGTGCTTGCGCGACTCCTCAAAGATCTTGCGCCCGTGCTCCTCATTGAGCGCGATGTTGACGAGGTCCTCGAAATTATCAGCCATGACGAGGTTCAGCTTGTACTTGAGCGCGGGGTTGAAACCCTTGCGGAACTTGGCCATTTTCTTGACCTCAGTGTTCACCTCATCTCCACCGTAACGAGCAAGGCGATTGAACTCGCCATTGTACTCCATCACGTCCATCTTGCCTTGCGCCAGCGAGTTAAACTGCTCGTGCATCCTGTCCATGAGACCTTCTGGGATGTAGTGGCGCAGAAAGGCTGTCTTGAAATCCCCCCAAGTGGTGACTACCCCGGGAGCTCTCATAGCCTGGAAGTTTTCCCACCATGTGGCAGACTTGCCCCTCAGCAGGTAGGACACGTAAGACACCTTGTCTTGCTCAGCCACGTGGGCGATAGCAAGGGTCCTTTCCATCTCGTGAAGCCAATCATCAGCTTCCAGCGGCTCAGTGGGGGAAGCGAAGTTCCTTGGGCCCAGAGTGAGGAAGTCCTTGACGGTCACACGTGCATTGCCTTCATTGCGATGCCCGTGGTTGTTCTGGTAGGCTTGCTGCTCAGCCATTTGAGCCAGAACTTGGGTCATCTGCTCAATCAACGCAGTGATCGGTGGTGGCTCATAGCCTTCCACATTGCGGTTGTTCCAGGTGTTCGGCCTGGAGACATTGGATATTAGAATAGCAACAAGATACATAAAGCCAGGGAAAACTTGGAAAGTCGAATTCTTGCTCAGAAAACAGTTGCAAACTGTAGGATAAGAAGGATAAGTTTCTCATCGCAAAGGTTCATAACAAGACACTTAGTTATCCATCAGTACAACCACCAAGGTTTCAGTACTACAACGACAGCTACTAGTACAAAGTTAACCATCCGTACAACCAACACGGTTTCAGTACAAAGGATATCTACTACAACAAAGGAAGAGATAAAACTCGAAGACTAGCTTGCGCTTCCCTCGGAAGACGAAACTGTGCACCCCTCTCCGGTGATGCGATGGGTGTAGCGACGATCGCAGTACACGTGGTACTCTGGCACAATGCGGCGAAACTCAGGGGAGTAGGCATCTGGCGTCTGTTTCCCGTACAGTAGTGGTCCAACGTGGTCTGGAGAAGTAGTGATCAGAGGACCACGCTCTAGAGTGTATCCGCCCACAGCAGACAGGCGACTCGGAAAAGCGAGCTGGAACCTCAGAAAAGCGTCTGGTGTGACGTTCCCCATGTCGTACTGACCCAGGTGAGAGAGTGCCCGCTGCAGCTGCTGACGGACTGCTGCTAGCTCCAAGCGTAGAGTCCCAGCTACTGAGTCTGAAGACTGGCCAAACTGAGCGGTCCTGTCAAGAACCTCGGTCTCGTACTGAGAGTATGTGTAGGGGTGGTATGGAACGTAGCAGAACGGAGGGTAGTTGAGACAGTAGTAATCCCTGCGCAGAGCCAGAGCTGCATCATAAGCTGCCAAGTGTACTGCCATGTCCACAGTGGAAGCTTCCGCCACGTGCTTGTGCACAGTATCACCATCATCTCCCCTGATCCAAACAACAGCTGTGTAGAAGGTCTGTCTGAAATCTCTGGGGATCTCGGACACCTGGTACTCCGGAAGAAAGCTGAAACCGACATAGACAACCATGCCTCTGAGAAGCTTCGGGTAACCGGTAGTCTGCTCGCAGTGGGTCTTACGCACCACCTGATAGTGCGCCATCTACATAGCAGTTTGAAGTAGAAGTTAGCCTCCGGAAACAAAGGGATTGATTGCATAGTAGAATTTTACAACCACAAAGAGAGTGAAAGGTAGAACAACTGATTGATTCAAGATTGAAATTGAAGATAGCCAAAGAGGTGTATAACTACCAAAACGACAAAAACAACCTTCGAACACCTGCAACTATGGTACTACGGAAATCCCAGAACACGTGATGTCCTAAATTTAAATTAGAGATGAGAAGGGAAAAACATCGTTACACTTCCTTACCAGAAGAACGGGGAGGGTGGGTGGGGAAAGAAGTAAAAGAACAGAATTCCTACTCTCACGTTTAAGATTTTCCTGATAACTACAAAATATCTTTCTAGAACCAAACAACGACCAGTAGAAGGGAACCTGAGGGTGTTTAAGCTCTGATACCAACTGTCAAACCCTGAGTTCAGGATACACAAACAAAGCGTATCGGTTGGGCCACACAACCAAGAGCATACTGGGGAATACCAATCCCAGGAAACATGCAGGCCAGGCTCATAATGGATCATCGGCCAACAGCTCTTGGCGATCCCAACGTCACATACGTTTCCAGATTGTGCACGCAAGAACCCAAAAAAGTCTTCCAACTCGTATACTTCAACCATACACACATGGTATACGTGTCGGATTTTTAACAAGTTGAAACCACAGAATAAACCTAAGACACAAAGAAAGGAAATAATTATCCAAAAGCTCTCACTGAGCAAAATATAGCGAATGGCACCAATCAGAGGACACATGTCCCAACATTACATCAGGCTGCGGAATACAAACCGGTCTTAGTATAGACAAGAAGCAAAGGGCTCAAGGCCGAAACGGAAAAGAAGGCCCATCCACGCAGTCCACCCGGAAGTAGCCCAGGGGAACTCTAACTACTCGTCGTAGATCTCGTCGTCAAACTCCACGTAGTATCCACCCACCTGGTCGTACGAAGAATCCTCAATTGCAGAAAAACCACAGCCCGCGAACGGGTCAATACACCGAATCGTATCGAACAAGCTTAAGCTAACAGGTTACAAAACAGTAAGATTCTCAAACTATGGAGGTAGGTATACTTAGCGGCAGCAGCACTAGCAACCTAAAGAGACGCGCTAAAACTTCCGTCTAAGTAGAGGGGGGATAAGAGAGCGTTTAAGTAACCATCTACAACTAACACCAGTCATAACCTGTGCTCGAATTAACCCCCTCAACCAAGTATGAGGAAGCAATTTGGGAATACTCACACGTTAACAATGTTAGTTACCATTTATGGTGTAAGTAATTCTATATTACTAGTCAAATTAATTAACAATGATTAGGTGTAAGTTGTCTATATCTTGTTAGCCAGCATCATCACCAAAAGCGTCCATAAACGTGGACATGACTTGTAACATCCCAACATTTTATAATGTTCAAAAATCACTAAAATTTAAAACTTTTGTTTTGATTAAAAATAAAACATTAAATGCATAAGAAAACCAATTATGAAAGACTTCAAACATATTGAAAGAGTTTAATATTTCAAATATCTCAGTTATTATTAATTTTCAAAACTTGTTTCAAGTTAAACAATTTATTATTCCATTGTATTTTCTTAAAAAACCTCAATATATTATTTGATAAATATTTTACAAACTTCAAACCATTGTATTCTAATAAAATAGTTTACTTATAAGCAATTGATTTTCAACCACTTAGCCATATCTATTCATAAATTCAAGACTATTTAAAATGGTATATTTGCCAAATGGTTTTCATTCATTTAACTAAATTCAAATATAATTTTGGAAATTATAAGTTTATGATTCATAACTTTAAAACTTCATATGTTTTATAATTAATGAATTATCCAAATAAACATTTCATTAGCTTAAATGATTTTTCAATTATTTTCAAAACATGAAATGATTTTCATGAATATATATTCTATGTAAGAAAAGAATTAAATCTAAAATCTTTTCCAAAGTTCTTATGAAGATTTCAAATGAATTATCTTAGTATAAAATATAATGGTTCACAAAACATTTTGAATTTTTAAAATTTAATTTATCATATTTCCTATCTCCTTAAAAATAATTATATTTAGCTATTTTACTATTATACAAAAAATGGAAATGAATGGTTATCGAAAATGAATTTAAATAACTTAAATCCAAACATATTTGAATATGGGTATTTTTCAAATTTTATTTAGACAAAAGAAAATTTAATTAAGAAATAATTTCAAATTTGACTTTAAATATCAAATTGGTATTAAACCAATAATTCAAAATTAATAATTTTAAAAATTATTCAAAACATGCCCACGACTGGTTTAACACAAAGATAATAATTTTAAAAAAAATTAGAAATTTGTTTGACATCATTTGGACATTTAAATCAGAAGTTATAAAAGAAATCAGAAAAATGAAAAAGAAAATTCCGGATGACGTCATCGCTGACGTCACCCTTCTTCAACCTCTGCCCAAATCGCGCCCGAGAAATCCCCCTCGGCCCCCTATAAATACCCCAACACCTGCCGCACCTTTCCCCTCTCTTTCCCCTCGAAAACACGCCGACAGGCCGCCGGTAAAGCTCGCCGGAGTTCATCCGCCCCGCCGCCGTGTTTTTCAATCCCCGGCGAGCCATCCATTGGGGACGAACCCGACCGAAGGTCTCCGCCGCAACCACCACTCCGGCCGCCCCTCCCCGACGTTGCGAGAAGAACCCGACGCCACCATCGCCCTCCCAACGTCACGTCCTTGCCTGAGAGCACCGCCGCCACCTCCTCCATCTCCGGCGAGTTTCCGCCGCCACCAACTGGTCAAGCACGGTGAGCCATCCGATCCCGATCGTGCGGTGTAGATTAGAAATTTTAAATCGAACCGGTACTTAGATCTGGACCGCCAGATCCAGATCTGACGGCCCAGATCGAATCACTTATCCACGTCGGATCCCAGTCAGCAGCCCAGTCAGCGCCGACGTGTAAAATCATTTTTACGATTTAATTAATTGGCAGTTTTGCAGAAAAGCCCTTGTCTATTCAAACTATCATATCTTTTTCTCTGTTTATCCAAATTCAAATATTTTTATATATTTGGAAAGCTCTTGACATGTAGATTATTTTAGATCGGCCAAAATTCAAATTTGACTTAGTTTAAAATATTCAAATTTCAAATGGAAGATTTGAGTATATTTTTTATAACTTTAAATCTATAATTCCAAAAATTGCAAATAAAATTGTTTTAGAAACTTTAGAATATTTGTAAATTGATGCCACTGCTATAAAATAATTTTGAGTAATATTTGAATGAAATCATAGTCATATATTTAATTTTAATAGTTTGAGTATTTTCAACATAACTATTAATGGAAATATTATTTTTGATTAAAACAAATTGCTATAAAGGTAATTAAAAGCCCCCTGTCTATTAACAGTTATTATAAAATTTTATTATAAAAATTTAATCATTGAAAACTTTAATCTCATAATTATTCCTTTTATTATATTTTCCAAAAATAGAAATTAATTAAATTGCACTTATAAAGAAATCACAAAAGTTATTTTGATGCTTTCGTGTGATTAAAAAGTGCATTGCATGCATAACTTATTTTCACATATAGAAATATTCCCATAGGAAATCTCTTCATTAGTTTTCTCTAAGTTAAAAGCCCCCTGTCTATTAACAGTTATTATAAAATTTTATTATAAAAATTTAATCATTGAAAACTTTAATCTCATAATTATTCCTTTTATTATATTTTCCAAAAATAGAAATTAATTAAATTGCACTTATAAAGAAATCACAAAAGTTATTTTGATGCTTTCGTGTGATTAAAAAGTGCATTGCATGCATAACTTATTTTCACATATAGAAATATTCCCATAGGAAATCTCTTCATTAGTTTTCTCTAAGTGAGGAATATTTCCAAACTTAGTCTTTTGGTAAAAGTGCTATGCACTAGACACTTAGTATTTTCAACATGGAGCTAGAAGGCCAATGAAGAACTTAGCCAAACAAGACTTCAGAAGAATCTTCAAGGAGTAGAAGTACTTAGAAGAAAATCAAGAAGAAGTCCATGAAGACCAATCAACAAATATTTTCTGAGTCTTACTTCCTCTAGCTTTATTCTCCCTTCTCTTAGACCCCTGGATGACTAAGTTATATTCAAGACCAACCTGGAGGCTATCAGCACCATCAAGTCTACAAAATTGTAATGAAGTCATCACATCAAGAAGAAAATGAAGCAAGGAGAAGATTCTACATTCTACCTTCTATCGGTTCCCCCTTTCCTAATCTTGTCTTTCACTTAAGACTTAAATAATTTTTGATCATGTTATTACCATCTTGAAGTTGTTGGATCCTAGCGGCATAGTGAGATGAAGCGGCCTGGAGACAAACCTTACATGTCCACGTACATGAGACCCGTCCCACAACTTAAGTGGCTGGTCGGGTGTCTGTCTCTCTCACTATAGTGAATATCCAATTTACAAAGAGTTGATAATAATTGTTGATCACTTCGAAGAATAGAGTTAGTATTTTCTCTAAGTAGTTATACACTTCATGGCTAAGCCATTTGAGGGCTTACTCAAGATGATATAAAACAAAATATTTTATTCAACCTATGACTTTAGTCCTTAGTCATTTTGACCAACCTAATTGCCTTGCATTAACTTAAAAGATTTTCATGGCATGAAAAGCATTTCTAGCCCTTAGGAATATTTTGCACATAATGCATAAACATATTTTCCTTCGAAATTTTATAAAACTTGTTTATTCATCTAGTATGTGTTTGTATGCATTGTGTAGTTGTGCTTGCTATTGATTGTGTATTGTTGCTTGACTATACTGTTAGATTGAACGGAGAGCTCCGATTAACGTTGAAAAGAGTCTTTGAGTAAAGACTGCATCCAAAGGCAAGTGGCACACCTCATAAACTTCCTATTATTTTCTATATGCATTACTTAGTGTATTTTTATATGCATGAGTAGGATAGTATTGCTATGCTAAACCTGTGTAGAATTCCCTTACTCCTGTGTCTAGGTTCCTATATAATACTTAGTAGATGTATTGATGCTATGCAATTGATGAAAAGTTTTACAAAATGTTAAGTGACTACTCAGGGCTGTGCTCATGGTTGTCGTCGCCTAGGATGAATGTCTATTCTACTTAGGGCCGTGAGCATGGTGATTTTTACCTGAGAGTGCACATCCACTAAGTTAATGAAACTCCTGGGTGGATTGGTTGTTAATGGTGGCGAAGTTGAGTGGCTACTCCGGTCCATGTTTATGGTTCCTGGAGTACGTGCACCATTGGATGGCCACCCAGGGAACAGACAAATCTGAAGAACTCCGAGTGACGATTGCTTCCAGTGCAGCCATTGCCATATGGGCTCTGGCTTGATCAATTATGTTGCATGGACTCTCTCCGACTTGACAAGCAAATGTAGGGGGTGTTAGGTGGAACGGGTCAAGGCAGGTGGGAGGGAAAATGCTTCTGAAAGATCTCGTCTCATTCTTCTCCTTTCCTTATCACAAATGGTGTGTAAAGGATAATCTGGGTTGAATGGGTACAATGGTGAACGTGCACAACCTCTGCAGAGTGTAAAACTAAGTACTTAGCCGTGTCCCCGGTACGGACAATTTGAGCAGCTGATCACGGACGTCAACGGAGGATTCCATCATTCCAACTTCAGAAATAAAACTTTATGGGTGAACAGGGAAGATGAGATTTATGGTTTTCATGCCATACTTGTCTTAATTTGAAGAAAGTGTTTTTCAAAGAGAAAGGAAAAATTTGCTTTATGCAATATAGCCTTGAACTCCACCAGCCAAATATGCATATAGGCTATAGAGTTATTCCATTAAGTGTCCACCATAGTGTCACTTGCCAGAATCCATTTTTAATGGAATCTGACCCACGTTGTTGTAATATTTTTCTTATTGCAGATTATTCAGATGACGAGTGAGGCTTCGTTTATTGGTTTCGAGTCTACAACCAACATGTTTTCGCCTGTGGCAGCATGAAAGTGATACTCACTGCTATTGTATTTCTGCTGTGTACTATTTCAAAGCTAGCTTTATGCTAACCAACTTGTAATGAATATTTTGTAAGTCTGGATCATCGATGTAATAAAATTGATACTTTGTTGTGATATTACATCGTAAACTGTGTGTGCAAACGAATCGATCCAGGGATTTGCACTATACACAGGTATCTGCCTTATTTAAAGTGTAGGTACGCTACATGACTCATCGATAAGATTATACCCTGCAGGGGTGCACAACTGTACCCATACTCGCATGATCAACCCAGTCAAAAACATTAGGGCCTCTCAACACAACTCATTCCTTCACCACAGCAAGTCCAAGTGCCACGCATATGAGTTGTTACCCGCGTCAGGAGTCCGGCCGAATCTCAATTGCGGACTCATTAGTTTGCGACTACGCCGCCATGCGGCTCAAACCACAGTAGGAAATGTCCGCTTCGCGACGTACCGCCCATGTATGACCCCCCGTAACAAGTAACCTCTCATCGAACATCATCATCATGCACATGCATATGAGCGAATGGAAAATCCGAACTACTTGCGGCACATGGACGAGCTGTGGATCCGTTCAAAGTCGAGGGGGGCTCCATATGGCCACCCACAAGTGGTTAGTGCGCTCAAAATTGGATCCGAGGACAAAATCTCAGTTCCTAGGTCGACACTGAGCAGAACAAAGCACCTCGCAAGGCCTTCCGCCTGGTGCCTTATCTTTTAATTACAGAACCCAAAAAATAAGACAGCAGTTTATTATAGTAGAACAATCTATCATACTAAGCATATGAGATAAAAGACAAAAGAACGACTCGCTCAACCAAATCTAAGCATGCACTACGACTCGCAAAGGCCAACAGATAAACGGGCAAGGGGTTATAGGTTGTGGGGATATAGTTGTATAGGCTGCAGGATAAAACATGTGATGGGATCGCAGTTCAAGAATTGATAACTAGGATAGCATAGATTTAAAGGCAAGTATGAAAACCAAACAGTCGTGTAACCGGTTAGCAGAAGTTTGCCTGGTAGTTCGTGGCCTGGCACGAAAACTGGAACCTCAGTATCGTAGGTACTCGCAGCATGCACGTCGTCGTCTACCCAGAGAAAACCAAACACAGACAATAGGAAACAATAATCAATACAAAGAAATGAGCAAACAAATGATGTTGCATTATGGTATGAGTTGACTAGGTCAAATTTAAAGCGGGGATGAAATCTCGGCAAAAGATTAGGTTGCAAGTTATTTGGGTATTCAACAATTTAAATGTTTTTCAACATATATAGCAGGTATGGTGATCTAATAATTTAAATGGAAAAGACATTAATTAATTATTTTCCCAACACATTACATATTTAGTAATTAATTGCAACTTATTTATCTACAACTCAAATTAAATGTTTATTAGCATGATGTAAAATTCCATATTAAATATAATATTTATTACCCCACCATTCCATATTTTAATTATTTAATTCCAATTGTTAAATTAAACTAAGCATTTAAATAAATGATGCAAAATGACATAAGAATGTTATATTAATGTTTATTGCATTTTTCTGATATAAATACATGTAAAGTTTATTTTATTTGAGTTTATAGATTTAAAGTTATTGCATTTATAAACCTAGGGGTGTTCTCCGCAATTTCCAGGACCTATCTGTGATAGAACTTTTGCAGAGGAGGTCCTTTGTGCAAAAAATGAAAGGAAGGGGCTTCGGTGCAAAGTTACCACGCCCCTGGGATTTTTCTCACCGTGCGCAGAGCACACCCGGCGACTGTTAGGAGGGTCCAGGTGCCACGCGGGCGGGTGCGCGCCTGTGTGGCACCCACGGTCACTGACTGGTGGGGTCCCCTTGTCAGCGAGCTCACCAAAAAGATGGCTTTTTCCACAGTCGGGGTGGGATTCGAACACGGGTGCGCGCGGTGCGGAAGGAACGGTGTTGTTAGCCAGTGCGGCTCGGTAGTGTTAGTGTTAGGTTTAGTTAGGATTTAGTTTTAACAGAACAAAGTTCCTGTTTTACTGACTAACTGAAAACAGCAAGCGAACTGAAGATCTTCAGCTAACAGCGAGCGCCGGCGGCGAAAAGCGAACGACAGCGGGCGTCTCGGCGGTGGTGGGCGTGGCTCTCGTGTGCAACTCGTTGCGGTGCGTGCGTGGATTCGATGTTTGGTGCTCGGGGGGTCGTGGATAAACACCGTGGCTCGCGTTCTTGATCGCCTCGCACTAGCCTGCCACGGCCGTGCGGAGCACCACGCCGGCGCCGGTGGAATCGAGGCGCGGCGGTGACGAAACCGAGCGAGAAGGGGGTGGAAGAGAGGGAGCTCACCCCGGGGAGGTTGCTGGCGAGGTGGAAGAGCTTGGGGAGTTCGGGAGCGAGCGAGCGGTGCGGGGATGGCGATGATGTCCGCGGCGGCATCCGGGGAGAGGAAGAAGAAGCAGTGGATCCCGGCTCCTGCTGTCCGCCTGCGTCGATGAAGGAATATGTGGCGCAGCCGCTGGCGCGAGGACGAGGTAGAGCGCGGCCAGAGTCACGCAGGAGATGAAGTAATCCTATGGGGTCATAGCGACGGTGATGCGAGTGCGGAGCAAGCGGCGGCGGGGGCGGAAGAAATCTAGGGCCTAGGGTTAGGGTTTCGGTCCAGCTAAATAGGAGAGGCGAGGAGGTGGCAGTGGGGACTCAGGTGTGGGCTAGAGGGCAGTGGGGCAACGCCATGGCCGAGCTGGAAAGGGGAGTTGCTCTCCTCGTCCGTACGAGGACGACGACGGAGGTGGGCCGGCCCAGGAGGGAAAGTCAGGAGGTGGCTAGCCTGGGCCCATTTCGGACAGGAGCCCATCTCCTCTGTTTTTATTTTTTTCTTTCTACAGAGTTTTTCTTGTTATTTCTTTTCTGGTTTTTGTATTTTAACAAAATCAGAGAAAGAAAACATGACAACACTTTTACACAATTTTTACTAGTTTCAAAATAGTCATTTTAATATCTGGTTTAATTATTTATGAATAATTTGAAACTTCGTTTGAATTGATTTGAGAAGCATTTGAATTTAAAGAAAAAGAACTTAAATTGGAAAAAGATGCTGATGCAATCATATTTAATTAAATGCAACCACATATGTAAATGATGACATGATTCAACATTTTATTGCACAACCAAACACCTATTTTTGGAAAGTTACAAACGGGCTGTTACATAGTGGCAGAGACTCTCTATGGCCTGAGGTGGCTCGTTACATGAAGAGCTCGGAGGGTTTACCCTTGAGAGAAGCCTTTGGAGCTTGGAGGTTTAAGCTGTAAGCTTTTAACCTCTAGAGACAAAAAATGCTTGGAGGTTGAGCCGTAAGCTGCCTCTTCCGCCAGATGTCTTGACGTGACAATGATCACGGGCGAGACAATGATCACGTTTGCTTGGAGGTTTAGCCGTAGGCTGCCTATTTTCGCTTGATGTCTTGACGTGACTTTCATCACGGGTAGAACTTGTGCAGGTGCATGATGTTCCACGGATTCATGACGGGGATGCCATCTTGAGTTTCGAGCCGAGCCGCGCCAGGCCTGGCGATGTGGGTGACCCTGTAGGGCCTTCCCATATGGGTGACAGCTTGTGGAGGCCTTCCCTGGAGAGGATTCGCCTGAGGACGAGATCACCTGTCTCCAGCGTGCGCGAGCGCACGTTCCGGTTGTGGTAGCGTCGGAGGTCCTGCTGGTATTTTGCCGCCCGGCGGAGGTCGTCGTTGTGGACATCTTCTTGCTCGTCCTTGTTAAAGGCAAGGACCCGTGGGGATCCATACTTTATCTCTGTGTGGAGGACTGCTTCGGCTCCTTAGACTAGGGCGAACGGTGTTTCCCCCGTAGGCTTGGGTGGCGTTGTGCGGATGGACCAGAGCACCGAAGGGAGCTTGCTGATCCAGCCCTTGCCGTGGCCCTTGAGGACGTCGAAGGTCCTGGTCTTTAGGCCCTTGAGGACTTCTGCATTTTCTCGCTCGGCTTGACCATTGCTCTTTGGATGAGCGACCGAGGCGAAGCAGAGCTTGATTCCCATTTTCTCGCAATAAGCCCTAAAGATGCCACTAGTGAATTGTGAGCCATTGTAGGTGATGATGCGATTAGGCACTCCGAAACGGCAGACCATGCAATAAATTTCACCGCCGCGCATGCTGGAATTGTGCGTGTTGCCTCCACTTCGGGCCATTTGGTGAATTTGTCGATGGCCACGAAGAGATAGCGATAGCCCCCTTGTGCTGTTGGGAATGGTCCCAAGATGTCCAGCCCCAAGACCGCAAACGGCCAGGAGAGCGGGATGGTCTGTAGTCCCAGTGCGGGCTGATGAATTTGCTTGGCGTGGAATTGGCAAGCTTCGCATGCTTGGACGATGTCAACTGGATCCTGAAGTGCTTGAGACCATTAGAAACCATTCCTGAAGACTTTGCATGCAAGGGTGCGGGCGCACGAATGGTGGCCACATTCCCCACAATGGATGTCCTTGATCAGCATTTTGCCTTCTTCAGGAGGGACACATTTGAGCGCGATGCCGTTTGGGCGCTTGCAGTAGAGATCTCCCTCGAGGATGTAGTAGGATTTTTCCTGGCGGGCGATTCGCTCTGCTTCGACATCTTCCTCGGGGAGAATTCCCTTAGTGAGGTAGTTCTTGAGCTCGTCAATCCAGCCTGTTTCTTGATGCGCCGCTGTGAGCAACAGACACTCCCCTGTAGGGGGCCCGCAATTGGGAGCCCGAGTTGTAGGATGTGACGGGAGCACTTCGTCTGTGCTTGCGGGCATGGCCTCTTGAGGATGCTTTATGGATGCCTTGACGATTCTTTCTTCAAATACGCCAGGCAGCTGAGCTTGCCTCCTTGATGCACGCTTGGCGATGTCCTCGGCCTCTTTATTTTCCTTCCTTGGGATGTGCATGAGCTCCATGCCCCTGAAGTGCTTCTAAAGCCTGTGGACCTCTTCAAGGTATGCGGCCATATGGTCGTCCTTAGGCTTTTATCTCTTGTTGGAGAAGTTGACGAGCAGCTGGGAATCGCCCTTGATGAGTAGGTGCTTGATGCCTAGGGCGATGGCAGCGCGTAGGCCGGCGAGCAAGCCTTCATACCCATCAATGTTATTGGAGATCTTGTCGATTCCGAAGCACAACTGGACCGCGTAATAGAGCTTGTCGCCCTTGGGCGAGGTCAGGACGACGCCAGCCCCGCCATGGCGGCAAGCGAAAGCTCCGTCAAACTTCATGGTCCAGTGGCTAGGCATTTTGTCTCCAGAGGGCTCTGGCTCTTCTCCTAGAGGCTCTTCAGGGGTTGGATCAGTCCATTCGGCGACAAAATCTGCCAACGCTCTCCCTTTGATTACCCTTGTGGTATCAAAGCGCAAGTTGAATGGTTGTAGCTCTATGTTCCATCCCGCGACACGATCTATGGCGTTAGGGTTGCGCAGGATTTCCACTAGGGGGAATGAGGTGACCACCGTAATGGGGTGCCCCTGGAAGTAGTGTCGCAACTTTCTTGAGGCGATGAGGAGCTTCTGCTGCATTGTGTACCGCTCGCGAGCATCCCGCAGTATTGTACTGACGAAGTAGATAGGACGCTCGACAAGGGTTGTTAGTTTAGGCGCGGCGCTGTCTGCCTGAGGAGGCTCTTCAGGGCCATCAAGGGGGTTTGCCTGTGGAGGCTCTTTAGGGCCCTCAAGGGGGTTGGCCTAGGGAGGCTGTGACGCCCGAAAATCGATACTATGTAGATTTAAGCGTTCCCGCCGAAATCCGCATAATAACGATTTTAGGTCGCCCACCAGACATAATGTGCACGCCGAAACATGCACATTATGTGGGTGGAATTGTGATAACATTACAACAGTTCCGATACATCCACAAATACAACAGAAGATATGTAATTACAACAACGGCTCGAACGAGTCAAGATACAAATAATACAATACAAAGATACAAATGACAGCGGAAGCAAAATGGTATCCGACTACGGATAAGAAGAAAATTGGACTAAGAGTCCTGAAGATAAGCGATGGCGCCATATCCCTGCCCAGCCAAGCCGGAGGGATTCCCAAGCTAACATCGTCTGACTTCAAACCTGTTGACTGCACATAAAGCACAACCCAAAAGAGGGTCAGGGCACTCCCTGGCAAGCAAAACCGACTTGCCTACTTTCTACACCATCTCCCAAGATATAGGGGAGGTGGACTTAGCGGCAGCAGCACTAGCAACCTAAAGAGACACGCTGCAACTTCCGTCTAATCAGAGAGGGATAAGAGAGCGCATAAGATAACCAACTACTACTAGCACCAAACATAACCCATTCTCAAATTAACCCCCTCAACCAAGTATGAGGAAGCAATCCGGGAAACTCACACGTTCAACAGTTTTAATTACTATTTATTGTGAAAGTAATTCTATATTACTAGTCAGGTTAATCAACAATGATAAGGTGTAAGTTGTCTAGATCTTGTTAGCCAGCATCATCACCAAGTCGTCCATAACCGTGGAAACGGCTCATCGATAAGATTATACCCTGCAGGGGTGCACTACTGGACCCATACTCGCATGATCAACCCAGTCAAAAACATTAGGGCCTTTCAACCCAACTCTTTTCCTTCACCGCAACAAGTCCAGGAGCCACGGGAGCTATGCTGGTCGCGGCCAAAAGGGTGCGGACTCCCGCAGGACACACCCCTCCGCACCAACAGGCCGCGCCCTATATGCATGTAACAAGGCACACCGCCAAAGTAAAATACTACACTAGTATCGATGCATATGAGACAAATGGAAAACCCGAACTAGGTGCGGCTCCCGGACAAGTTGAAGTTCCAGTCAAAGTCGAGGGGGGCTCCATTGGGCCTCCCACAAGTGGTTAGTGCGCTCAAAATTGGATCCGAGGATAAAATCTCAGTTCCTAGGTCGACACTTAGCAGAACAAAGCACCTCGCAAGGCCTTCCGCCGGTGCCTTATCTTTTAATTATAATACCCCAATATAATATAACATTTAATTAAGGTAGAATAATCTATGAAGCTAAGCGTATTAAATAAAAGACCAACTGACGACTCGCACAACCAACTCTAAGCATGCGCTACGACTCGCGAGGCTAACAGATAAACATTCAACAGGTGATGGGATGTTGGGATAAAGTTGTATAGGCTGCAGGATAAACATGTGATGGGATCGCAATAAAGAATCGAATACTAGGGTAGCAAAGATCAACGGCAGGAATGAAAGACAATGTATAGGTAAACAAGCAAATTTTGCTTGCCTGGAATCCCGCATGGAAGCAGATCTTGTCGTTGCTCACACATCTCAACGTCTTATCCGCAAAGAAGCAACAAACACTGGAAAGCATAAAAGATGCATTTTACAACTACGGCAAAAGATTCAGCATGATCATATGAGAATGATGCATGGCATAGCAAGATGCAATACAATGCAGGTAATCCAAATTAAGCGGGAAAGCAACCCCGTCAATTAATATTTTGGTGCAAGTTATGTATTTACTCATCAATATTAAATATTTGTTAACATGGTAACACATGGCATGGGTGATCTAATTAAATTAAATGGAATAGGGCATTAAATAAATAATTGCCCAACACTTTCCATATTTATTATTTAGATGCAAATGAATAAATTACACTAAGCTATTAAAATAAAAGATGCAAAATGGCATAATAATGTTCATTTTATTTTTCTGATAAAAATAGATATAAACTTTGTATTATTTGCATAAGCCAAACAAAAGATATATAATATACAAGATTTGCACTTTTTCTCAAACTGAGAAAAATAGAAAGGAAAAATGGGGGGTTTTGTGCCTCCACAAGGATTTGAACTTGGGTCTGCTGGGAGTGAAGAAAGAAGCACAGCTACTGGACTGTCTCGGTTTGGTGTATGAAACGGAACCAGATTGTTTATCAAAGCACGGTGAGACGCCTGTTCTGCACAAAAAAAATAAAAATAAAAAAATAGGGTGGCACGCCTGCGGGATGGGGATTTGATCTCTCGATCTATCACGCTCGGGTGGAGGGAGGCGTACGTTTGCTACCACTGGGCTGTACTCGTGTTCATGATTGGAAGAGCGAATGCTTTAACATGAAGCCGACATAACACTTTAACTGAACTTGGGGTTCAGAGATTGCAGATCGGGCACAGGAGCCACGGGGACGACGAAACTGCCTCAAGCCCTGTTGAGAGGATCACACGGCTGCGCGACGGCTAGCCCACAGAGCAAGGGGAAAAGGAAGGGGAACGAATCCCAGAGGTGAGGCTCACCTTGGGGAGGTCGGGGGGGGCCAACTCGGGTGGCCGGAGGACGATGGAGATGGCCGGAGATGGAGAGGGCGACGAGCTCGGTGGCCGAATAAGTTGAGCTTGCCGTGGACGACTCCGGCGACCCCGGCACGCGTCCTTCGGCCCGGACGTAGAGGAAGCAGTGGCGGTTCCATTCCCGCGCTCGGGAGGGGATGAGGGCGACCATGGGGGTTGCTGGGTGCTCACCTTGATCCGGCCATGGAGGTGCTCGGGAGGAGGAAGAAAGGTGGGAGGGGGAGAAGAAAACGGTGGCAGCGGCGAGAAGTGGAAGGAGGGGGCGATCTAGGGTTTTTGGCATGGAGAGGGGAAGGCTAAAAGGAGAGTGGAAAGGGGAGTGGTTGGAGTGGGGCAGCCATGGCTACGTGTAAAGCAAGTCTCTCTGCTCCGTACGAAGGAGAAGGAGGAGTAGGTGGGCTGGGCCAGAGGGGAGAAGGGAGATGGGCCAGGCAGTATTTTTCTCCCTGTTAATTGTTTCCTTTGCTTTATTCTTTGCTGTTTTATGTTTTAAAACAAAATAGAATAAGGAAAGATGTATAGATTTTTGAAAAATTATTTATAGTTTCAAAAATTCACAATTTAATATATTAGTTTGAATATGTGAAAAGAAATTAAATACCACATTTAAATTCATTTGATTTGCAATTAGATTTAAAAGTGGAAAAGAATTTAATGGAGTTGAATTAAATTTAAATGCAATTAAACAAATGAATTGACAATTGCATGATGATATGATGATATGATGATGCAAAAGAAAAACAAACAAAAAACTAAAATTGGGATAATCCCGAGGCGTTACAATCGACACCACTAACAAGGGATCGCGTCCCGCGATCCACGCCGAGACCACAAGAAGAGAGGGGTAACTATCGAGTCTTCCGGTTTCGTGATGAACTCCTCGACACCACTAACAAGGGATTCTTGATCCACCTTGAAATTCCCGACAGCACTAACAAGAAGAGTTGATCACGTCGAAGAAGATTCCCGAAGATTGAACCCTAATAGGATATAGGCAAGAGAACGTCCAACCACACGTAGGATCCTAAAACTTTGAAAGTTGGATAAGAGGAGAGACTCAAAACAAGTAAGGTAAGAGGAGAAATAGAATTGAGATAAGAAGTAAATAGAAACCTATTGAGATATTTTTAAAATAACTTTTAGTCAAATAATTTAGACACTCTACAAACATCGACCGTTAGCGAGGTTATCCTACAGGCTTTTGTGGACCCGCTGCTTCGATAACCATTCGTATCGAAACAACAAGGAGATCGAAACCAAG
Organism: Poa annua; assembly: GCA_026929855.1. Taxonomy (NCBI): domain Eukaryota; kingdom Viridiplantae; phylum Streptophyta; class Magnoliopsida; order Poales; family Poaceae; genus Poa; species Poa annua. Next base: position 59,780,978 of record CM049426.1, on the reverse strand, counting down.
GCTCTGATACCACTTTGTGACGCCCCAAAATCGATACTATGTAGATTTAAGCGTTCCCGCCGAAATCCGCATAATAACGATTTTAGGTCGCCCACCAGACATAATGTGCACACCGAAACATGCACATTATGTGGATGGAATTGTGATAACATTACAACAGTTCCGATACATCCACAAATACAGGAGAAGATATGTAATTACAACAACGGCTCGAACGAGTCAAGATACAAATGATACAATACAAAGATACAAATGACAGCGGAAGCAAAATGGTATCCGACTACGGATAAGAAGCAAATTGGACTAAGAGTCCTGAAGATAAGCGATGGCGCCATATCCCTGCCCAGCCAAGCCGGAGGGATTCCCAAGCTAACGTCGTCTGACTTCAAACCTGTTGACTGCACATAAAGCACAACCCAAAAGAGGGTCAGGGCACTCCCTGGCAAGCAAAACCGACTTGCCTACTTTCTACACCATCTCCCAAAATATAGGGGCGGTGGACTTAGCGGCAGCAGCACTAGCAACCTAAAGAGACACGCTACAACTTCCGTCTAATCAGAGAGGGATAAGAGAGCGCATAAGATAACCAACTACTACTAGCACCAAACATAACCCATTCTCGAATTAACCCCCTCAACCAAGTATGAGGAAGCAATCCGGGAAACTCACACGTTGAATAGTTTTAATTACCATTTATTGTGAAAGTAATTCTATATTACTAGTCAGGTTAATCAACAATGATTAGGTGTAAGTTGTCTAGATCTTGTTAGCCAGCATCATCACCAAGTCGTCCATAACCGTGGACACGGCTCATCGATAAGATTATACCCTGCAGGGGTGCACTACTGGACCCATACTCGCATGATCAACCCAGTCAAAAACTTTAGGGCCTTTCAACCCAACTCTTTTCCTTCACCGCAACAAGTCCAGGAGCCACGGGAGCTATGCTGGTCCCGGCCAAAAGGGTGCGGACTCCCGCAGGACACACCCCTCCGCACCAACAGGCCGCGCCCTATATGCATGTAACAAGGCACACCGCCAAAGTAAAATACTACACTAGTATCGATGCATATGAGACAAATGGAAAACCCGAACTAGGTGCGGCTCCCGGACAAGTTGAAGTTCCAGTCAAAGTCGAGGGGGGCTCCATTGGGCCTCCCACAAGTGGTTAGTGCGCTCAAAATTGGATCCGAGGATAAAATCTCAGTTCCTAGGTCGACACTTAGCAGAACAAAGCACCTCGCAAGGCCTTCCGCCGGTGCCTTATCTTTTAATTATAATACCCCAATATAATATAACATTTAATTAAGGTAGAATAATCTATGAAGCTAAGCGTATTAAATAAAAGACCAACTGACGACTCGCACAACCAACTCTAAGCATGCGCTACGACTCGCGAGGCTAACAGATAAACATTCAACAGGTGATGGGATGTTGGGATAAAGTTGTATAGGCTGCAGGATAAACATGTGATGGGATCGCAATAAAGAATCGAATACTAGGGTAGCAAAGATCAACGGCAGGAATGAAAGACAGTGTATAGGTAAACAAGCAAATTTTGCTTGCCTGGAATCCCGCATGGAAGCAGATCTTGTCGTTGCTCACACATCTCAACGTCTTATCCGCAAAGAAGCAACAAACACTGGAAAGCGTAAAAGATGCATTTTACAACTACGGCAAAAGATTCAGCATGATCATATGAGAATGATGCATGGCATAGCAAGATGCAATACAATGCAGGTAATCCAAATTAAGCGGGAAAGCAACCCCGTCAATTAATATTTAGGTGCAAGTTATTTATTTACTCATCAATATTAAATATTTGTTAACATGGTAACACATGGCATGGGTGATCTAATTAAATTAAATGGAATAGGGCATTAAATAAATAATTGCCGAACACTTTCCATATTTATTATTTAGATGCAAATGAATAAATTACACTAAGCAATTAAAATAAAGATGCAAAATGGCATACAAATGGCATATTAATGTTCATTTTATTTTTCTGATAAAAATAGATATAAACTTTGTATTATTTGCATAAGCCAAACAAAAGATATATAATATACAAGATTTGCACTTTTTCTGAAACTGAGAAAAATAGAAAGGAAAAATGGGGAGTTTTGTGCCTCCACAAGTATTTGAACTTGGGTCTGCTGGGAGTGAAGAAAGAAGCACAGCCACTGGACTGTCTCAGTTTGGTGTATGAAACGGAACCAGATTGTTTATTAAAGCACGGTGAGACGCCTGTTCTGCACAAAATAAGAAAATAAAATAAAAAGGGTGGCACGCCTGCGGGATGGGGATTTGATCTCTCGATCTATCACGCTCGGGTGGAGGGAGGCGTACGTTTGCTACCACTGGGCTGTACTCGTGTTCGTGATTGGAAGAGCGGATGCTTTAACATGAAGCCGACGGAACACTTTAACTGAACTCGGGGTTCAGAGATTGCAGATCGGGCACACGAGCCACGGGGACGACGAAACTGCCTCAAGCCCTGTTGCGAGGATCACACGGCTGCGCGACGGCTAGCCCACAGAGCAAGGGGAAAAGGAAGGGGAACGAATCCCAGAGGTGAGGCTCACCTTGGGGAGGTCGGGGGGGGCAAACTCGGGTGGCCGGAGGACGACGGAGATGGCCGGAGCTGGAGAGGGCGACGATCTAGGTGGCCGAATAAGTTGAGGTTGGCGTGGACGACTCCGGCGACCCCGGCACACGTCCTTCGGCCCATACGTAGAGGAAGCAGCGGCGGTTCCATTCCTGCGCTCGGGAGGGGATGAGGGCGACCATGGGGGTTGCTGGGTGCTCAGCTTGATCCGGCCATGGAGGTGCTCGGGAGGAGGAAGAAAGGTGGGAGGGGGAGAAGAAAACGGTGGCGGCGGCGAGAAGAGGAAGGAGGGGCGATCTAGGGTTTCGGGCTTGGAGAGGGGAAGGCTAAAAGGAGAGGGGAAAGGGGAGTGGTTGGAGTGGGGCAGCCATGACTACGTGTAAAGCAAGTCTATCTGCTCCGTACGAAGGAGAAGGAGGAGTAGGTGGGCTGGTCCAGAGGGGAGAAGGGAGATGGGCCAGGGAGTATTTTTCTCCCTGTTAATTATTTCCTTTGCTTTATTCTTTGTTGTTTTATGTTTTAAAACAAAATAGAAAAAGGAAAGGTGTATAGATTTTTGAAAAATTATTTATAGTTTAAAAAATACACAATTTAATATATTAGTTTGAATATGTGAAAAGAAATTAAATACCACATTTAAATTCATTTGATTTGCAATTAGATTTAAAAGTGGAAAAGAATTTAATGGAGTTGAATTAAATTTAAATGCAATTAAACAAATGAATTGACAATTGCATGATGATATGATGATATGATGATGCAAAAGAAAAACAAACAAAAAACTAAAATTGGGATAATCCCGGGGCGTTACAGAGGCTCTTCAGGCCCCCTGGCGAGATCAGCTTGTGGAGTTTGACTTGGGGCAGGCTCCGCTTGTTGCTTTGGTCCTGGCGGTGGATTTGTGGGGCCTGTCCTTTTGTCAAGCTCTTCGTCAGGCGGTTTTTTCTTTGGAGCGGTTGCACTCTTATTGTGGAGGACTGGGTCTTCTCTTTCTACCACCAGGACGGCGCTGGCGGTCTGTGAAGTGGCTGATAGATACAGTTTCAAGTGCTCGCCTGTCCTTGGGACGACCATGACTGGTGCGTGGGCCAAGTACCTCTTCAAGTCATCAAAGGCTTTTTCCGCTTCAGGCGTCCACTTGAAGGTGCCAGTTCTCTTCATGATCTTAAAGAATGGTAGAGCTCTCTCGCCAAACTTGGAGATGAATCGACCCAAGCTGGCCATGCAGCCTGCTAGACGTTGCATGTCCTTCAGCCGGCGTGGAGGTTGCATTTACTCTATGGCTTTGATCTTGTCAGGGTTTGCCTATATGCCCCGGCGGGACACGAGGAAGCCAAGCAATTTGCCTGAAGGCACTCCGAAGACGCACTTGGCGGGGTTGAGCTTGATGTTCACCTTGCGCAGGCTAGCGAAGGTGTCTTCAAGGTCCCTGAGGAGAGTATCTCCCTCTCGATACTTGACGACGATGTCATCGACGTAAGCCTCTGCATTTCTGCCCATTTGCTCGCCAAGTGCTATCCTCATGAGCCTCTGGAAGGTGGCGCCAGCGTTTTTCAGCCCGAAGGGCATGCAGACATAGCAATACACACCACAAGGGGTGAGTAATGCCATCTTCTCCTCGTCTTCCTTAGCCATTTTGATCTGGTGATAACCAGAGAAGGCATCGGGGAAGCAGAGGAGGTCGCAGCCTGCCGCGGAGTCCACGATCTGGTCGCTTCTTGGCAAGGGATAAGGATCCTTGGGGCAGGCCTTGTTGACATCAGTGTAGTCGATGCATAGGCGCCTCCTCCGGCAGGTTTTGGGACGACCACGCCATTGGAGATCCAAGTGGTGTGTGCGACTTCGCGGACGACATTTGCCGCTTTTAGCTTCTCGAACTCTTTGATGATGAATGCTTGCTTCTCGGGGGCTTGCTTTCTTGCTTTTTGCTTGACGGGGCGTGCGTTTGGACACACGGATAAGTGGTGCTCAATCACCTCCCTCGGTACACCGGACATATCTGACGGAGTCCATGCGAACATGTCAGAGTTTGCCCGGAGGAAGGCGACGAGAGCGCTTTCCTATTTGGGAGGCAGAGCAGCGCCAATGGTGACGCTAGCCCCCGAGCTGCTGGAGCTTAGAGAGATCTTCTTGGATGCGGCTGGCTCCTGAGAGAACAACTGCTTCTTCTTCTTGGGTCTCTCGAGAGGCTCCATGTCCTCGTCAGCAGGGTACTCCATGGCGGCTACCTTGTAGGCTGTCTCGACAGCGCGCGTAGCATCCAGGACATGTCCATGGATGGTGATGGTGCCAGGGCTGCCGGGAATCTTGAACATGTTGTAGGCATGATGCGTGACGGCCATGAAATTCGCAGGGGCGGGGTAGCCGAAGATGGCGCTGCATGGCAGACCGATGTGCGCAACGTCGAAGTCGATGTGCTCAGTGCGGTAGTTTTCCTCGCTGCCGAATGTGACGGCAAGCCTGACCTGCCCCAGAGGCTTGATTGAGCCGCTGGTGACTCCCGTGAAGGGCCTAGAGGGCATGAGTCGCTCGTAGGGCACTTGAAACGCTTCGAACGTCTCGATTGAGATGACATTCAGGCCTGCCCCACCATCGATGAGTGTCTTGGAGACGGCGATGTTGTCGATGGTGGGACTGCAGACCAGCGGGAGGGTGCCAACAGTCTTGGTGTACTTGGGGTGGTCCTGAGCGTCGAAGGCGATGGCGTACTGCGACCATTTGAGGGGCCTGGAGGTCTCGAGACTGGGGAGGGCGGCGTTGAGCTCGCGAGCGAACTGCTTGAACTGGTTGTTCGATTTGGGCGCTTGTGCCCCACCGAGGATGCAGGCAATGGCGCCTCTTGGAGCCTGGTAGCCTCCATCCTCCTCGTCAGGGAGGTTGCCGTTCTTCTCAGCGGCGTTGGCCTGGTTGCCTGATGGCTTCTGGTAGCCGCCCTTGCATCCGCTTACGCGTTAGCCACAACCACGACCGCCGCTGCCGCTGCCCTCTACTTGTTCGCGCTCTTTACTCAGCCTCTTGAGGTCAAAGCAGGTCTCCGTAGAGTGGCCGCGCCTGTTGTGGTAGATGCAGAATGGGTGATGGTCGTCCGTTCTCTCCCCGGGCTCGGGAGAGTCCCTACGGGTGCGGCCTTGCGCTTGGGCTCCTCCTTCTTCTTCTGGCTCTTGGACCCTCAGCGTGGTCGTCCCCTCATGAGGACATTTTGACGAAGAGGAGTCCCTCTTCAGCCTTGGCGCACTTTTCAGCCAAGTCGAACAGCATCACCACAGAGGTGAGCTTGTCGTGGATAGCCAATTTCTCGAGCATCCTGCCATTCGTGACGCCCTCGCGGAAGACAGCGATGACTTGGGTGTCAGGGATGTTCGGGATCTTGTTGCGTACTTGGCTGAAGCGCTGGATGTACTTGCGGAGGGTCTCATCCTTCTTCTACACCACAGCGCGCAGGTCGTTGTGGGTGAGCGCACGCTCGTACGTCCCCTTGAAGTTGGAGACGAACTGCTTGCAAAGCTCCTCCCAAGAGTTCACAGAGTCCTCCGGGAGGTTCAGGAGCCATGACAGCGCGGAGTCACGAAGCGCATGGGAGAACCAGTTGGCCATGACCTTGTCGTCTCTGCCTGTCGCCTAGATGGAGGTGGTGTAGAGCTGCAGGAACTCGATGGGGTTGCTGGAGCAGTCGTAGCCCTTGGGGAGAGCCGGCCTGAACTTTGGGGGCAAGACCACGCGACGCAGGGAGCGGGTGTACGCCATGCAGCCTGTGGCGTACGTGGCAACTCCGTGTTGCAGTGCGCCGCGGTTCTGCTGGCCCGTCTGGCCAATTTCTTCCACGAGGCGGTTCTGGCGGTTGCGCTGGAGCTCCATCCGCACGCACGCGTCGGGCACGGTGCGCTGCACGATCAGGTAGTCGTGAGGCGAGGACGCGTGGGAGGCGGCCTTCTGCGTCGCGGCCGGTGCAGGCTCTCGAGCAGGCGGAGTCGGAGGCGCGTCTGGCGCAGCCATGCCCGCGAGGAAGGGGTGCACGATGGACTGCGATGGAGCAGGGCGGGTCGTGGCGATGCCGACGAGGTGGTTGAGGCGCTCCAGCCATTGCTCGTGGGCCTCAGTGGTAGGCTGGTAGCGGAGAAGTTCTTGCGCCATGAGCAGGGCGGTGTGTTGTGCGGGGTCTGTCCTTCCTTGGGCGGAGCCGCTGGGGCACTACGGCGGGTGCGAGGATTGCGCGTCCTCTTCATGCTCGACATCATGCTCAGACTTCCCCGCCGTCCACGTGTGGAAGTGGCCCCGGGCGCGGCGCAAGCTCCTTCTTACGCGCGTCTGTTGGCGCGGGCGGCGCGTCTAGCGCGGGTGTCCGCCATGGCGCGGAGGCGGCTCGAAGATCGTTGACGCGCCTCAATCCTCTACCTGGCGCGCCAAATGTCGGAGAGTGACTCCCACAGAACGGGGGTAGTCACACCATGAAGAGTAGTTCGAAAGGGGGATTGAACACGGACGTCAAGCAACACTGGAGAGGCACGACGACGGTGCTCGCCGGGCCTGGAGAGGAACACCCACGACAAAAATGGACATCGGCCCGTACCCAGGTTCACGGCCCTCAGAAGGAGGTAACACCGCTACTACTTCTTGTCTGTATTGCACTGCAGAGATTACAGTACAACTGAGCTTTCTGAGGGCTCTCTTGAGGTAGTTTGTGCTTGGAGAGGGACATAGTGGTCATCTTCCTCCTCCAGCCGATGGCTATCCTACTTGCTGGGCTAGGGTTTACAAGTGTTTAGCAAGCAATTGGCTGACCCTTTGATACGGTGGACCTCTTGATCCTTTTATAGGCGCCTCCGGCATCCTCCAGGCGCCGTGCGGTCAAGGTGGGCTCCCACTGGGCAGTGGCGTGCTAGAGATGGAGTTCACCGTTCTCCCAACCTCCATGGACACGGTCCATACGCGATAAAGTTGAGCGAGGTGGCCGACAGGCAGCAGACCGTGCAGAACAGCTCGCAGGGGTTGCAGTGATCATGGTGGAGCCCACGATGATGATCTTGTTGGAGTGTTGCGCCGTCCAGCCGCTTTATCACCAAAGAGGAAAGTTCTAGCTGTCCTGGCGCGGGCGGCGCAGCTTTTCTGACTCATTTATCACCAGAACGGCAACAGGAGTGTCGGCGTCACGCTGCGGCTGCTGCAGAGGCCATGTGCACTCTACAGAGTTGGCTTATCCGCAAAGCCTCTCCTCAGGGCCAGGGCGGCCTGCTGAGGAATTCTTGTTGACTTCTCTCCAGACGGGTGGAGCCTCGGGAGAGTCTCTTGAAGCGCAGGTCCTCTTCAGGCCTTTGCTTCCTCTTCAGGCCCTCAAGTGGATTTGCCTCTCGAGGGTCTCTCCAAGCGGTGGCTTGGTCCTCGGTCGTTTCATCTGATCTGTCAGCGTGCGAGGTCTGAGGAGAGTGGGCTCTGCACACCCCAGTCCTCACTGGGCCAACAAGGAGGTCGTGGGCACGGGTTGGTGGATGGGGGTGGTGCTCGACTGATTCCTGCCCAGCAACTATTCGATGAAATGTCAGAGAAAAGGACAAAAGATTAGGAGCAAGGGTTTTGGTCCAGGGCACGGTTGAGAGTTTTCCATGGGTGAGGGAGCCCAAAGAAGACTCCAAACAACATGTTGGACAAGGTTTGAAGGGTGGGTTTAGATGCTGGAGAATTAGGGGCTGATTTGATTAAGACACAAAACAAGGATGGTTTTGTTATTCCTTTGACCAGATAATTATGAGACAAGAAGGATTGATTAGAAAGGGCATAGATGTAGAACTTGAATAAAGAGATTAGGTCAAAAGGGTTTAACAATGACTAGATATGAAAATAAGAAGAGGCTAACTAATAGAACACTTATGGTCACCTTATAATGTAGCACTCAAAACCATCAAGAAATAGTGATTATACATTTTTGTAAAATATAAAGAATGATATAGGTGGATAGTAGAGGTGGTGAGGATTACATTAGGTGAGTTGCATTTCCAAAATTAAATAAGATATATCTATTTGTTATGCTAAAGAATGCTAAAAATTAATAAGAGGGAAGATAGATTTTCTATCTAAATAAAATATAAATTATGTAAACATCAACACAAAACCATTCTACAAGAGCTAATACATTCCACTCCGTCAAGACAAGCAAATCAAACATTTTAGATACCAAATTAAATGATGTGTAATAAATGTTGCTAAATTCAATCACCACATGAACACTCATAAAATAACACACTCAAGTCATACAAATTAAGCACTTGTCAAATAGATAAAACACACATACAATTGGACTAACAACCACACTTAAAGATAGAACCAAAATATTTCGGAGGTGGTGATTAATACAATAAAGACAAGATTTTGGAGAAAGGTGATTTCAACCACACTTTGGGAATTGATTTTCCAAAGACTAATAAAATTGGAGTTTTTGAAAAGAGGGTTGCTAATACTAACAACATATTAAACTCAAAATATTTTAGGACTTATGTTATGGTCCTTTATAGTTTTGCAAAGATATGACTTTTGGAGATACTTTTATTTTCTCAAATAAGGCCTTTGGGTACTTACGAAAATTAAAACATCATGATAAAAAAGAGGTTCTTAAAAATAAGACAAGAGAACATACATGTACTATTTTACTTGTCACAAGAGTTATGACAACACTTGGTTGATTTAATTGGTTGCTAATTTTAGGTCTTGACACAAACAACCAAACACATTTAAGCCACAAAGGGAAAACATGAGTAAAACTCATCCACTAACAATGCATTTCAAAAAGTTTTTGTTGGTTCCAAATTTTAGGTGTTTTATAATTAAGTTTTTCTTGCTTTCAAAATTTGGGACGTTACAATGATATATGACTACTACATGCTAAAGGCAACTGTAATGACTTTGTGTTACGCGATACGGTCAGGTCCCCAACAGTGACTTATTCATTTTCCACGGTACCTCTTGAAGTTATTTTCATTATGCCTTGTAAGATCATATTTTTATTTAGAATCTTTTTTATTGTGAGTTCTAAAGCTGCGGTTTTCATGGCACTTCCACCACCATATTGCTAGCCTCTTCGATAATTTGCATTGCCCTTTCTCACATCGAGAGTTGGTTCATACTTCGCGGGTACATCCAAACTCGTGGGAGATCTCGATCATGTTATTCTACACATAAGCCAAATATCTTCCTCAAAACATTCACCATATACCTACCTACTACAACATTTCTATAGTTGTTCCGAGATATATTGTCATGCAACATCCATCTTACATTACATGGCTTGCCGTCATTCATTACTTATATATTGCTTTGCGTAATTCTCTAAAGTTGATGTGTGGTTTTACCCATGTTACGCTAGATCATTGCATAACCTGCTACACTGGCTGAGGCACCGTTCCATATACATTATGTCTTGTTCATACTAGTTACTTGTATCAACAGTGTGTTGTCATATCATCATATTAGGATGCTTGCCCCTAAATGTGAAAAGAGCCATGGAGGTCATCGAAAAGAGAAACAGAAAAATACAAAAAAAACTAGAAAAAGAGAAAAAAAGAATAAAAATGGGGCAACATTACTATTCTTTTTCACACACTTATTTATGATCATCATTTGTGCTCATGTTTAGCACATTTACTCCATAAGAGAGAGTTTCCATGTCTTACTTGCATAACTATGTGGGGAACTTTAAACTATAGAACTCGGCTTCTATATTCCAATGATGAGCCTCCTCAAAAGTGCTCTAGGTTTTCGTGAGCAAGCAAGTTGGATGCACCCCCACTAGTTCCATTGTAGAGCTTTCATATACTTATAGCTCTATGTGCATCTGTTGTGTGGCAATCACTACTCCTTGCATAGCTTCGATTATAAGACTTCCTCTTGTCTAATGATCACTTGCAGCTTTGTGAGACTATCTTCCGTTGTCCTTCCAAACCCCCTTAATATTCTCTTAGCCAAAACATCCTGGTGCCAGGAACCAACGTTGAACGCTTGCTTGTTTCTTTTGAATAAATTAAGAGTTGAAATTCTACGTGCATATTGTTATTGCTTGACTTGATCCTTTCACAAAGTTTTCATGTTTGTTGTAAGCATTAGATGATTATATTGTTGTTCTTGAAGCTTAAATCATCTCTAATATCTACTTTGCACGGTTGATTGCTCTCTAGTACTATATCATTGAAAGTTTTGCTTTACTTTGCCTACTTGTTTATTTATTACTCATTTGATATCAATATAAACTACAACCCTTATTCATTTCATCTCAGTTTACATGTCTTACATTATTATATATATGATCAAGATTGTGAGAAAGCATGTCAATTCAGAAATTATTCTTTTTATCGTTCTTGCCTACTCAGGACGAGTAGAACTCAGCTTGGGGATGTTGATACGTCTCCAACATATCTATAATTTCTTATGTTCCATGCTATATTATACCAAGTTATTACATGTTTTATATGCATTTTATATAGTTTTATGCATTTTTTAGTACTTGTTTTTAGAGAAGAGTACGTAATTGCGTACCCTAATTTTATACAAGAACCCACCCTACATCAACAAGTGATAAGGGGTGAATAGCATCCAGTACACCGAAAGAGATAAAGCAATTACTCGCTAATGATAACTCCTACTCCTACTACTTGCGCTACCTCATGCATTCTCTCGCCCGGAGCACTAGTACCTCGCCTAGCCATCATCCACAACCTCTGCTCATCCAGGACGCGACCTGACAATCTATCCACTGTGTACTGTCTCCCTACATCTGTAAACACCCATGCATTCCTGTGCTTCCATAGTGACCAGCACGTAAGGCAAGTGACTGTGTCGAGCTTCTTCTTCTCCAACTTGGTTCGCAGCTGTGACCTCGTCGCCAGCCACCAATTTCCTGGGTACTCTCCTCTGTAGGGATTGGCAAGCCCCATCGCAACTCAGAGAAACACGCGAACCAGACGTGACGAGCAAAGGGGCACTGCACAGTATGTGCTCCGTTGTTTCCTCCCGTTGAAGACAAATTGCACAGGGGTCTACCCTCTCCTATAACCCGTGTCTGACATGGCAATCGGAGGTCCAGATCCTGTGCAGGGAGGCCAGCCAAGCAAAGATCTTAACCTTCAACATGGCGCCACTGTTCTAGATCTCCTCCGCTAGACTGAACCCAATATGCCCATAACACAGTGCTTTGTATGTCGATCTAGCGGTATAATTGCCAGACCTCACCCAACACCATAAGAAGACATCAGCCACATCATCTTGTCTACTCGCCGTATTCACTGTCTGCCACAGATCCATCCATTGCCCTGCGGCTTCCACCTTGTAATGGTTCTGCAACATCTTCCATCCACTTTATTCACCAGTGCGTCGAAGACCGATCGCGAGTTCCTGCACCTGGTGCTTACTTGATCAACTAGCAGCGGCGTTATGTGTTTAGCCGCACGCCCATCCAGCCAGCAGTCTCTCCAGAACAACGTTTTCCTTCCATCCCCGACTTTGATTGTAACGAGGCTATCAAAGACTGCTCGCGCATCTTCATCCTTGATAATCTTCAGACCACTCCACGGCCTCTCTGTGTCAGTTCTCTCTAGCCGATGCCAGCGCACCCGCAGCGCCAAGCTTTGCAATCTCATGTCTTTGATGCCAAGTCGTCCACACTCAAACGATCTACACACGGTGCCAGGCCATGAGGCACTGACCTCCATGAACGTCTTCCTTCCCTGCCCATAAAAATGCACGTATAGCTCCCTCTAGTTCTGTCAGTAGCAAGATAGGCGCATTAGAGACTAGCAAGTTGTGTATAGGTCTTGCTGATAGCACTGCCTTGATGATAATCAGGCGTCCCTCTCTACCCAGCAACCCTCTTATCCATGCTAGCATGAGCCGCGTAGCTTTGTCCAGCACTGGCTGCCACTCCGCTCTAGTCAGCGGTCTCAACGCAAGTTGCAGCCCAAGATACTTAATGGGGAACTCTGACATTTGACACCCGAGGACCTGTGTCACCGTGTCCACATCTCGCTGATCCCCTCTGATTATTGTGGCCGCAGACGTCACATAATTTATTTTCAGCCCAGAGGCTTCACCAAACATGTTTAGCAGCTGCTTAACCATGCTCTCAGGTCCTCTCTAGAGGGATTCACGATGATCACCACATCGTCAGCAAAAATTTACATACGCTGCACCGGGGAGCAGTTGCGAATCGGTGTCAGCAGGCCTGTGTTCTCCGCTGTATGAAACAAGAGCGTAAACATCCCCATCGTGAGCACGAATAACTGGGGAGAAAGGGGGTCTCCCTGCCTCAAGCCGCTCGCATGTTGGATGCATCTTCTCGGGCTGGCCGTGCGCAATGCAATGGCTATCCACTTCAACACCATGCGTGGAATCCCAGTGTAGCCAACACAATGGCATTTTCTGGGACTAACCTATTAACAAGATGCCACAGTGTCAGTTCCCTGTTTTCTGTTGTTTTTTGTTTCAGAAAAGTACTTAAGGAAATATTCACGGAATCGGACGATTTCTTTTCCAAAGTCCATATTTTTGTGGGAACGTTCCAGAAGACCGAAGAGGAGACGAAGACGGAGGCCGAGGCGCCGTCACCGTGTCCTCGCGCGGCCTCACTTCCTGTCGCGCGAGCACGTGGTGTGGGGCCCTTCGGCCTCCACCGACCACGCCCTTTTGCCCATATAACCCCCCCCCCCCCCCCGACGCAAATACCCTAACACAGTGTTCAATATTTCCTCGACGAGTCCCGAGCCGCCGCCATCGTCAACACCAATTCGGGAGAGATCAGAACTTCTCCTCGGCACCTTGTCGGGAGGGGGAATCTCACCGGAGGGCTCTACGTCACCATGCCTACCTCCGGACTGATGCGTGAGTAGTTCACCCTTGGACTACGGGTCCATAGCAGTATCTAGATGGTTGTCTTCTCCTCTTATGCTATCTTGTTTAGATCTTGTGAGCTGCCTATCCTGATCAAGATCACGGTTATGTAATACTTCATGTTGTGTTTGCTGGGATCCGATGAATATTGAGTACGAAAGTTATTGCTTCATAATATATCATGTGTGTGTTATTTAATGATCTTTCATGTTCTCTGTTACTAGTAGATGCTCTGGCCAAGTAGATGCTTGTGACTCCAAGAGGGGGTAATTATGGTCAATAGTAGGTTCATGTCTCTATTTAATCTGGGGTGGTGATAGCTAGCTCTAAGGTTGTAGATGTACCGTTGCTACAAGGGATAAAACAGTAGTACTTTTCTCTAAGGATGATGTTACTTACTTGCTTTACACACAGTTAAGGCGATAATCTGTTGCATGCAACTTAATACTGAAAGGGGTGTGGATGCTAACCAGAAGGTGGATTATTAGTCATAGATGCGGTTGGAACAATCTATGTATATTGTTGTAATGCCCAAATGAATCTCACACTAGACATCATGACATTGGTATATGCATTGTTATGCACAACATTATTCTATCAATTGCCCAGTTGTAATTTGTTTACCCGCATGAATGCTCTTATTATTTATGGAGATACACCACTAGTGAACTGTGCACCCCGGTCCTTCTCTTTAATCTGATAAAACCACCTACCGCAAACCTGTTACTTTCTGCAAACAAACATCTTTCTTCCACACATACGTTTAATCCTTTGTTACAGCAAGCCGGTGAGATTGACAACCTTACTGTTAAGTTGGGCAAAGTATCTTGAATGTTTGTGTGCGAACTCCACGTCAACTACGTCGCAAGAACTTGCCTGGCGCCGTTAACACCTCAAGGGAATTCTAATCTCCTACTGGTTCGATAACCTTGGTTTCGTAACTGAGGGAAACTTGTTGCTACACTGTTCATACCTTCCTCTTGGGTTCTCCCCACAACACGCCACACGGAGTGATTAGGGAGTCGCGCCGGGAGGTGGTGTGGGCCCCTCGGACTCCGTCTTCGTCTCCTCCTCGGTGTTCTGGAACGTTCCCACGAAAATATGGACTTTGGAAACAAAATCTCTGATTCCGAGAATATTTCCTTAAGTACTTTTCTGAAACCGAAAACAGGGAACTGGCACTGTGGCATCTTGTTAATAGATTAGTCCCAGAAAATGCATAAAACTATATAATATGCATATAAAACATGTAATAACTTGGCATAATATAGCATGGAACATAAGAAATTATAGATAAGTTGGAGACGTATTAGCAGCCCATGTTGATGTGTGAGTACTCCGGTGTCCAGGACACGTCACATCATGACCATACCGCGTACGACACGCTGGAGGACTTCATAGATCGTATGAAGAAACTCAAGACCCATCCCGCTGAGTGGGAACTCAACGGGCGCATGAAGGGGATCGTGTGCAGAAAACAAATATTTTCACACCAACGATATCCTAAAAGCATGCCAAGATCTATTCTATGCAGATATAGTAGTACGAACGGAGATCGGAATACATACCCTTGTAGACCGAAAGCGGGATTACGTTCCCGCACAAACGTTTTCGATGAAGACCGACGAAGCCGACCTCAAGGTCGTGTAGAGGAAGCAGACCTCCGAGTACCGCTAGCGCAGCACCTCGCAGGGCGTCACACACGTACGGTGGAGACGACGGCCTCCGAAGCTCCAGTCCAGGACGAGCAGCAGAAGACTTAGACCGGAACACCAGCAGCGCGGCAGCCGGCTATGGTGGAAGATATCCCCCTCTCAACTCGGCGCAACTCCAACAATGGGAATCAAGAAATCGAGAGAGAATTAGGGAATTAACTGGTGAATTAAAAGGCCAGGGTGCCCCTTCAAATATAGGCTCCCAGGGGGGAGCCACCCTCCTCACCAGGCATTGTGGGACTATCCCCACATTGCCTCGTGCGGCATGGCTGGTGCGCCGGCCCTGGTAGGCCCCATTTGGCCCACCTAGGCCGGCCTCCATGCCCCCCACCGAATCCCCTTGGGGATTTTCCCTCTCTTGGGTCTTCTTTCGACCAGAAGGCCCATTTAGAGAAATCAGCCTAAATAAATTCGAAAATAAATATATAAAATCATTTTTGCATATTAATTACACTAATTAATATCAAACATATTATATATAATTTATTCTAGCTCTGAAAACTCTTTCGTCGCTGCCCGATCTCCATCGGACCCCTCCCGGGACATTCCGGGTGATCTCTTTCATTTCCGGTTGTCTTGTCGAAACCCCTTAAGTGTGTTACCCTAGCGATTCGATATAATAACAGGTATGATAAAGACTCCTCTATGATCAACAACTAACTCGTACGCCTGGACCCCAAGAATTAATCCCTGTGATATAACGAATGACTTTCATCTATCAAAACTGAACGCAAAGTCTTAAACCTTTTGCCATAGCTATACTTAGCGTGTCCGAGTGTCGTATCATAGATATCGCCATACCTAGCTTGAACTCGTTACCGACAACGCTATCTTCTACTCGTCCATGATCTCATGTCTCCGTGACCTAGTCACATGCTTGCAAGCTCATTAGACATGATCTCACCGAGTGGGCCCGAGAGTATCTATCCTGCTATGCGGACTGGCAAATCCCGCTCTTGACCCCTCGTCTCAACTACTCCTTCCCGATACCCAAAAGTATCACCGTTATTGTCATACTATATAAGATACGTTGTTTGGTGCGATCAAAGTATCTTCCAGGAATAACAATAAGAGTTGATCTCACGGTCAAAGGCGTAACGACTACGTCCTCCAAATCTGGGTATGTCCATCACATTGTTCTCCAATGATATGACTTCCATTGCCGACCGGCGCCATGCCCTATGATCGGGAAACCTCGATCATCAATCGCGCAACAAAACTAGTCTTAGTAGAGGCTACTAGGGACCTGGTTGTTTACGCATCACACCCGTATTAATGTTTTCGTTTAATACGATTATAGCATGATACAAAAACCTAATATGAACAAACGAGATATGATAAAGAATACACTTTATTAATTTTCTCTAGGGCATATCTCCTTCAGTCTCCCACTTGCACTAGAGTACAAATTAATCTAGATTACAACTTGGTAAAAGCTTAACACCCATAGCTAACTGGTGTTTTTCATGCTTATCAAGCGGGAGAGGCTTCGTCAGCGGATCTTCCACATTCAGATCCGTATGCACTTTGCAAATCTTCACATCGCCACCTTGTACGTACTGACGTATCACATGGAAGCGTCGGAGAATGTGTTTGGCGGTGGAGTGAGACCTTAGCTCCTTGGCGTTAGCAATGGCACCCGTATTGTCGCAGAAGAGGATCACGGGGTCTTGCACGCTTGGGAACACTCCAAGTTCGATTACGAACTTCCTCAGCCACACAGCTTCATTCGCGGCTTCGCAAGGAACAATGTACTCCGACTCCATTGTAGATTGTGCGACAATGGGTTGCTTCCCACTTCTCCAGCACACGGCGCCTCCATTCACCTTGAACACATAACCTGTCTGTGACTTAGAGTCATCGGGGTCTGAGCAGAAACTTGCATCCACGTAACCCATTACGCCAAGTTCTTCATCAGAGCCACCATACACAAGGAACATTTCCTTTGTCTTATTGAGATACTTAAGAATGCTCTAAACATCTATCCAATGCGCCATTCCAGGATTACTCTAGAACCGGCTTGTCAAACTTAGAGCTAATGCCACATCCGGTCTAGTACTCAACATTGCATACATGATCGATCCTATGGCTGAAGCATAAGGATGTTTAGTCATATCGGCCCTATCTAGTTCCGTTACCGGACACTGTGCCTTCCGCAATATCTTATTCTTGATAACCGGCAGAGAACCCTTCTTTGCCTTCTCCATACCGAAACGCTTCAGTATTTTATCTAGATAAGTACTCTGACTAAACGCTAATAGGCGCCTTGTTCTATCACGATAGATTTTTATGCCTAAGACGTATGCAGCTTCTCCTAAGTCCTTCATGGAAAATTTACTGTTTAAATATTCCTTCACGCTATTCAGAAGTTCCACATCATTCCCGATCAGCAATATGTCATCTACATATAGTGCTATGAACACAACCGAGATCCCACTAATTTTCTTGTAAATGCAGGTCTCTTCCAAATTTTGGATAAATCCAAAACCTTTGATTACCTCATCAAAGTGAAGATTCCAGCTCCGAGATGCCTGCTTCAATCTATAGATGGATCGCTGAAGCTTGCACACCTTGTTAGCATTCCCTGGATCGACAAAACCTTCCGGTTGTACCATGTACAACTCTTTCTCAATGTTTCCATTTAGGAAGGCTGTTTTGACGTCCATCTGCCAGATTTCATAATCGTAATAGGCAGCTACTGCTAACAAAATCCGAATAGACTTAAGCATCGCTACCGGTGAAAAAGTTTCATCGTAGTCAATCCCATGAACTTGTCGGAAACCTTTTGCGACAAGCCGAGCTTTATAGACGGTCACATTACCATCAGCATCAGTCTTCTTCTTAAAGGTCCATTTATTCTCGACGGCCTTGCACCCTTCGGGAATATCCATCAAAGTCCACACTTTGTTGTCATACATGGATCCTATTTCGGATTTCATGGCTTCAAGCCATTTCTCGGACTCTAGACTCGCCATCGCCTCCTTGTAGTTCGTAGGTTCGTCTTGTTCAACTAACATGACGGTGCAAACCATGTTGCCATACCATTCTGGTGCGATCTGAGATCTACCAGACTTACGAGGTAGAATACTTTTCTCGACAGTTTCTCCCACTCATTCCACGGAGGACGTTTCCGGAATTGCTTCCGTTGTGCCACTCGGAATCTCGAGTTCAGGATCAACGATCTCATCGAGGTCAACCTTCCTCCCACTTACTCCTTTCGCGAGAAACTCCTTCTCTAGAAAGGTACCGGTCTTCGCGACAAAAGTTTTGTCCTCAGCTTGGTTGTAGAAGGTGTACCCAACGGTTTCCCGCGGATATCCTACAAAGACGACTTTCTCCGACTTCGGTTCGAGTTTGTCGGGCTGTAGTTTCTTAACATACGCCTCACAACCCCAAACCTTCAGAAACGATAACTTAGGCTTTTGGCCATACCATAATTCATACGGTGTCGGTTCAACGGATTTGGACGGAGCCCTATTTAAAATGAATGCGGCTGTTTCTAACGCATAACCCCAGAAGGACACAGGCAAATCGGTAAGAGACATCATAGATCAAACACTATCCAGTAGATTACGATTACGTCGCTCGGACACGCCGTTACACTGCGGTGTTCCGGCTGGCGTAAGTTGGGGTACTATGCCACAACTCTTCAGATGTGTGCCAAACTCAAAACTCAAATACTCGCCACCACGATCGGATCGGAGGAGTTTGATTTTCTTATTAAGCTGATTCTCAATTTCACTCTGGAATTCTTTGAACTTTTCAAAAGTTTCAGACTTATGTTTCATCAAGTAGATATAACCGTATCTACTCAAGTCATCAGTGAAGGTGACGAAGTAACGATAACCATTGTGTGTCAAAACGCTCATCGATCCACACACATCTGTATGTATGATCCCCAATAAATCCGACGCCTGTTCAACGAAACCTTTGAACGGTATCTTGGTCATTTTGCCCATAAGGCATGGTTCGCATGTATCGAGGGATCCGAAATCCAACGAGTCCAAAAGTCCATCGGAGTGGAGTTGCTTCATGCACATTACACCAATATGACCAAGACGGCAATGCCACATATACATGGCGGTATCATCACTACACGTAATCCGTTTGGCTTCTATGTTATGGATGTGAGTACTACGATCGAGATTCAACAAGAATAAACCGTTATTCTCGGGAGCATCAACATAAAAGATATCATTCATATAAATAGCACAACTGCTTGATACTGATTGAAATGAATAACCGTCTTGTAACAGGCAAGACCCACTTATAATGTTTACACTCAAGGATGGCACAAAATAACACTTATTTAAAACCAAAACTAATCCCGATGGCAGATGTAGAGGGAGCGTGTCGACAGCCACCACGTCGACTCTCGATCCGTTGCCGACGCGCATCGTCACCTCATCCTTCGCTAGCCGCCGTCTATTTCGTAACTCCTCCTGAGAGTTACATATATGAGCAACAGAACCAGTATCAAATACCCATGTGTTGCTCCGGGCGGATGTAAGGTACACATCTATAACATGTATATCAAATATACCTTGCTCTTTGTCGACCGTCTTGCCAGACTTCCTATCCTCCAGGTACTTGGGGCAGTTGCGCTTCTAGTGACCTTTTCCCTTGCAGTAGAAGCACTCCACGCTAGCTCTGGGACCAGATTTGTTAGTCTTGGGCTTGGCACTCATCTTGCCTTCCCTTCTGGACTTCCAGCTCTGCTTTCCCTTGCCACCGGATTTCTTAAAATCGACGGTCTTGCTGACCATCAACAGCGTGTGCTCCTTCTTAATCTCCACCTCAGCAGTCTTGAGCATCATGAACACTTCACCCAGGGACTTAGCCATGCCCTGCATGTTGTAGTTCATGACGAAGCCTTTATAGCTAGGGGCAACGATTGGAACACCCTGTCAATCGCCAGCTCATCGGGAATCTTGCATTCCAGAGCATTCAGGCGTTGAACGTAGCCAGACATCTTGACCACATGCTCGCTCACACTGCTATGCTCTTCCATCTTGGCCGAGAAGAAAAGCTCAGAAGCTTCATATCTCTCAGCCTTAGCCTGCGGCGCGATGACAGCCTTCAGATCAGAAATAATCTCGAAGGCGCTCATCTTCTCGAAGCGCTTCTGCAGGTCGGCTTCCATGGCGTAGAGCATGCCACTCTGGACAAAGGCAGAATCCTCCGATCTGGTCTGGAAGACCTTCTTCTCATCCTCAGAGGCTTCATCTGCGGGAGGGTCACCTATGGCGGCCACAATGACGTAGGCCACCCTATGGGGAGTGAGGAGGATCCTCAGGTTGCGGAACCAGGCCATGAAGTTTGAACCATTGGTCTTAAGCTTTTCTTTCTCAAGGAACAGACCTAGGTTAAACGAGGGGCGAGACATCTACAATGGAATTTCAATAACATAAGACTTTGTTCATAATAATTTTGAGTTATAGTATTTTTAGAAAATAACTAACATAACTCCCACTCAAACGAACATCCCTCATGGTCGTTTAAGCGATTACACGACCCCCATCCATTGCACCACCCCTCACCATCAGAGCCGGCGGCACAACTTCAAGAGTAGAAAAATGTCCGCCACACCAATTTTGTGACTCGTGCTCGACCTTTCGGTCTCCCTGTTCCGAGGCCATATCTGCATATGCTAGGCTCGCCACCATAACCTCCACGCTGACGCTTGTGCAACATGGCTTACACCCACTGTATGCGAACGACGAAATGTCTGACACCCGATCATCACGGCATGCCTCATAACGTAGAACTTTCTTGGTGGTGCGCGTTGGAGGGAGAACAATAGTGGTATTTTGAAGGGATCATCTTATATAGCTACCGCCGTGTAACTAATATATACTATATATACAATCACACAATATAAGATGCACACAAATTATCAAATGTAATGCAATGTGATATAGTCCATTGCGCCATGGTCTTCTTGTCGCCCGCAGTTTGTAAACAATTTAATAAACCTACCTTGAACATATCACATAGCCCCCTGCAAAATGAAGTTAGACGCTTCTACTTTATCTTTTGCATATTTTACGTGGCTTGGGGCTTTTGTAAATAGAACCGCTTCATACCTACGAACATTATGACCACAACAACGATCCAATAATTGCATGTTTAAGCATTCCTTTCGGGCCCTCCGTTGAAAATGCGAAGACCAACTAAAGAGAGAGAAACTGACACCCGCCAGCCACAGATACGGTACAAGCCGTATGTCAGTAGTGGAACCAGTCTCGCGTAAGCGTACGCGTAAAGTCGGTCCGGGCCGCTTCATCAACTCAATGCCGCTGGAATCACAAGTGCACGCTAGAGGGTAGCAAATAACAGGAACGGTGCCCCCGTGTAGAACACGGGTTCTAACAGCGTACATCTATATCTACGATAGATCGGCTCTGATACCACTGAACGGGATCGTGTGCAGAAAACAAAAAAATTCCTACCAACGATATCCTAAAAGGATGCCAAGATCTATTCTATGCAGATATAGTAGTACGAACGGAGATCGGAATACATACCCTTGTAAACCAAAAGCGGGATTACGTTCCCGCACAAACGTTGTCGATGAAGACCGACGAAGCCGACATCAAGTTCGTGTAGAGGAAGCAGACCTCCAAGTACCGCTAGCGCAGCACCTCGCAGGGCGTCACACACGTACGGTGGAGACGACGGCCTCTGAAGCTCCAGTCCAGGACGAGCAGCGGAAGACTTGGACCGGAACACCAGCAGCGCGGCAGCGGGCTATGGTGAAAGAGATCCCCCTCTCAACTCGGTGCAACTCCAACAAAGGGAATCACGAAATCGAGAGAGAATTAGGAAATTAATTGGTGAATTAAAAGGCCAGGGGTGCCCCTTCTTATATAGGCTCCCAGGGGGGAGCCAACCACCTCACCAGGCAATGTGAGACTATCCCCACATTGCCTGGTGCGGCATGGCTGGTGCGTCGGCCATGGTGGGCCCCATTTGGCCCACCTAGGCCGGCCTCCATGCCCCCCCACCGAATCCCCTTGGGGATTTCCCCCCTATTGGGCCTTCTTTCGACCAGAAGGCCCATTTAGCGAAATCAGCCTAAATAAATTCGAAAATAAATATGTAAAATCATATTTGCATATTAATTACACTAATTAATATCAAACATATTATATATAATTTATTCTAGCTCCGAAAAATCTTTCGTCGCTGCCCGATCTCCATCGGACCCCTCCCAGGACGTTCCCGGTGATCTCTTTCCTTTCCGGTTGTCTTGTCGAACCCCTTAAGTGTGTTACCCTAGCGGTTTGATATAATAACAGGTATGATCAAGACTCCTCTATGATCAACAACTAACTCGTAGTCCTGGACCCCATGAATTAATCCCTGTGATATAACGAATGACTTTCATCTATCAAACCTGAACGCAAAGTCTTAAACCTTTTGCCATAGAGATACTTAGCGTGTCCGAGTGTCGTATCATAGATATCTCCATACCTAGCTTGAACTCGTTAGCGACAACGGTATCTTCTACTCGTCCATGATCTCATTTCTCCGTGACCTATTCACATGCTTGCAAACTCATTAGACATGATCTCACCGAGTGGGGCCGAGAGTATCTATCCTGCTATGCGGACTGACAAATCCCGCTCTTGACCCCTCGTCTCAACTACTCCTTTCCGATACCCAAAAGTATCACTGTTATTGTCATACTATATAAGATACGACATTTGGTGCGATCAAAGTATCTTCCAGGAATAACAATAAGAGTTGATCTCACGGTCAAAGACGTAACGACTACGTCCTCCAAATCTGGGTATGTCCATCACATCGTTCTCCAACGATATGACTTCCATTGCCGACCAGCGCCATGCCCTATGATCGGGAAACCTCGATCATCAATCGCGCAACGAAACTAGTCTTAGTAGAGGCTACTAGGGACTTGGTTGTTTACGCATCACACCCGTATTAATGTTTACGCTTAATACGGTTATAGCATGATACAATAACCTATTATGAACAAACGAGATATGATAAAGAATACACTTTATTAATTGCCTCTATGGCATATCTCCTTCAGCGCAAACTATACTGCGACTGTCGTCCGGCCCCTAAGGTAAGCTTCCCACCGGTGTTCCTCCCGTGGGCGCTAAGTCGGCTTCTTCCGTAGCGTAGATTAACTT
This sequence comes from Poa annua, assembly GCA_026929855.1. Lineage (NCBI taxonomy): Eukaryota > Viridiplantae > Streptophyta > Magnoliopsida > Poales > Poaceae > Poa > Poa annua. The sequence goes on along the minus strand of CM049426.1, from coordinate 59,757,627 downwards.
GTTCTCACATTATTCTCTCCAAACAGGAATTCCAGGCGATGACAGCCTGCCGACCATCGTCGAGGACGACGGCTCACCTGCCGTCGATGATGCAGACGAAGATGCTCGGCGGCGCTCGCGCCTTGTTCCTCTTCCCGACTCCTCCATGGTTGTCGTGGGATTGTCACGGCAGATGTTACCCGGAGGTAACTTGAGATGAGGGGCATGGCGGCTTCCGACTTCAGGAGCTTGTCTAGCGTGGCGTGGGGAAACAAGGGTTTACCCAGGTTCGGCCCCTCGTCGTGAGGTAAAGACCTACTTCCTGCTTCGGCTTTACTGATTAGGGTTTTCGGGACTCGGCGCCTTAGCTTCCGGGTCTCGAGATTACAAGGTGTCTCCTATTGCTGTCGATTGAGCCTCTATCTGGAACTTACACTAGTGCAAATCGGGGCTCTAGTCCCGGTTCCAAAGGGCCTATAAACCCGGTGTAGAAACCGGGACTGTCAGGCCGGGACTAGAGCCCCCCACCCTTTGGTCTCGGTTCAATACGAACCGGGACCGCACCCCCCCCCCCACACACCAATTAGAGCTCCGCACGTGGAGGTGGCAGGGCGCGCGGGGGCGAACCCTTTAGTCCCGGTTCGTGTTACGAACCGGGACTAGGGTTTTGTTTTATTTTTTACATTTCAGGGTTTTGTTTTTTTTATTTCGGGGTTTTGCTTTTTTTATTTCTGGGTAGGGGTTTCTGATGGTACCACGTCGATGCGTCGGGGTAGGGGTTTCGGATGGTACCACGTCGATGCGTCGGGGTAGGGGTTTCGGATGGTACCACGTCGATGCGTCGGGGTAGGGGTTTCGGATGCTACGGCTTCGATGCGAGAAAAACACGTATAAATTATTATACAAAGCTAGATGAATGCATCATGCATATATACAATTACATGAAAATCATGTGTTGATAACACATACACAATTAAGTACGCCTAGTACATGAAGACCACGTTTCCCGGGTCCAGATACTTAGAAGTATTTTGTTACATGGAGATCACTATATTTTACATGTCTGCACTAGTCAAAATAGTGGTACTCTCCGGTCTCCGGTATGACATGGGCGAGGTAAAATCCCGTCAACTCCTCTGCAAGTGCCCTGAAGCGGCTCTTTATTGGTAACTCGCTGCGCTTTCTTGCCAACTGTAAAAAAATGACATCACAATGAATACACGAGATATGAAATGAATAAAACTCATCACGATTGATGGTACAAAAATAATGTTGTGACTAGAGCTTTACGTACTTCGATACTTCTTTTGCTCTTCAAACTCTCGTTGACCACAGTGTGCATGTACTCGAAAACGTAGAATCCAGATAGATCAGTCCCTATTGGCTGTTTAAGGCAAGTCTATAGAAGAATAGAATTTAATCAAATAATAAAAAAGTATGATAATGGTGCATGGGACTAGTTATAGTACTACTTACATCGTTACTACGCCAGCGCAGTTTCTCTGGCCATCCACTGTCCGGATGTTCCGCGAGGAACATTTTCCAAACGCTGCATGACAAGAAAATGAATGAATGAGTTATAAATTCTATGATATTAGGAAATGAACGAAAGAGGCGATAGAAAAGAAAGTACCTTGCCACCAAATCAAAACAGGTCTTGTATTGTTTAGGGCATCTTCTTAACGAGTCAAGGACAAAAATTTCTCCTTTCCGCAAGTCAATAACGATAAGAATGTAGTGGTAGTTGCGCACGTTTATAAATAGTCATGTATAACTCATCAATTAAACTTAACATCGGGTGAGAAAAATAGAATGTGTAATAAGCAGTAACACTCACTTGAAGTTGTAAGGCCATAATATATATTTTTTGTAAGCTTGTCGTTTGAAAAACATTAGCAAATTAACCGGTGTATCCTTGTTAAGTATTGGATCAATTATGTTATCTTCGTGCATTATAGAGGGGTCAATGAACCCAATGTGGTTGATTTTCTGCTTCTTGCATTCGAGCATCTTCATTCTGCGTAATAAAGCAAACAAAATATTATAGAGAGGATTATCACAGACAATGAACGAGTAGAGCTAATTAAAGCATTAAATTACAGGAATATATCACTTACAGACAATAGGAAATCATGATAGCTTTGTCGAGGGCCCGGAGATTGTATAACTGAAAGATTTCGGCGAAGTAAAGGACAATGGAGTATTCTTGGAAATAATGCTCTTCCTTAACTGCCATCATGAGAGCGTCTTTATTCGTCTCCTTTACGGTATTCTTGTACATGGCTTGAAATTGACGCATTCTTGTGGGTAAGTCGCCGTCGACAAAATTCTCCCCGTGAACATAAGTACGAACAACATCCGTGAAGGGGATATCATCTCCCGAATATACCAGCTCCCGCACATTGATCTGTTTGAGAACTCTGTCATCAAGCACCTTGAGCGGGGGGGCCAACTGTGCGTCTTGTTCTCCGAGTTAAGCAATTTGTTTCCCTTTTTTCGATCAATCATCCATCTCTTCGTCATATGACTTACCAATGTTGCGATCATAGTCTGTTGGCGGCGATGGCGGGGGGTTGTATAGGGCATCGATGCAATGGTCAATTTTCTCCTGAGGAATTCCGGCAGTAAATTTTGCAGGAGGCAATTGTTTCGCTAACGCTTTCTGTTTCACGCAAGCAAGCCAGGCATCCGTATGTTCTTTGCAGGCGATATCGTTTTCCTCAACGGTTCTCTCCCAAGGTAACTTTGGAGTAGGCGGCGGTGTTTTCTGCTTTCTAGGTTTCTTCCTAACAGGAGAACCAGACTGGCGCCTACTCGAGAGCGACTTAACATTCTGGCGGACTGGCATAGACTGCGATGGCCTCGCGCTTGGAACCCTCTCGGGGGGCGGTTGGCTTTGCTGTTGAGCTGGAGATGGACTCGGGCTGGGGTGCCTATCGGGGAGGTGTGGGCTTTGCTGATGGGGTGGAGATGGACTCCGTCTTTGATCCCTCTCGAGGAAGAGTGGACTTTGCTGGTGAGCTGGACTCCTAGAACGAGGAGTGGACTTTGCTTGTTCTGAAAGGACGATGTATTTCTTGGGCCATAGGGCGAAGGCATGCTTGACGTCTACCAACGTCTTCTCCTCGTCACCTCCAGGTAACTCAAGTTCCAAGGTTTCAAATCCCGGCATAATTTCGTCCACCCCGACACGAGCGTAGCCATCTGAAATTTGACCACAATGGTAGAGTTCTCCAGGTTGAATTACTAAAGCTTGCCCCACCGTCACCTTCCAAGTTATGTTTCTCATTGCTATATGTAGCTCACAACCTGTAGGCTCTGTGATGTCATCCACTGGGTAGGGACCATCGACTTGACGCGTGGAACCAACGCTGCTTCTACGCTGAGATGGGGCGGCATCTGCTTCATGATCTAATTGGTGCCGCTCCTGAGGTTCCGTTATTTGCTCCTTCAATGCTTTTATTTCCGCCCGTTGCTCCTTCATTTCACGTTCCAATTGTAATATCCGGTCGGCCTCCTTCTTCTTACCTCTACTACGGCTTCTATAAGTGTGAGCGGATTCCGGCCACGCAGTCTTAAACGTAGCACCGCCAGGAAAGCCTCGAGCTCGTCCAACATGTTCAGGATTCCCCAGGGCTCGTGTCAGCTCGTCATCCTCTCTATCGGATTTGAACACACCATTGCGAACATCATTAATTGCTGCTTCAAGCTTCTTTTTTATTTTATCAACGAGAACCTTCCATTTTCCTTTTCCAACAATATCTCCGGTTTCTGGGTCCAACATTGCCCCATGCGCGAACAACCAGAATTTTGACCTCTCAGGCCAGTCAAGTGTCTTTGGATGGACCCCCGATCGAAGGAGTTTTTCTTCATAGGCTAACCACTTAAGAATGGCGCTCTTGTAGCCACCTGTCCCCAATGTATGGTGGTGTTCCTTCAGCCCAGCATTCAATTTATTTATCTTCGATCGGGCCACAGCCATAGGTGATTCCCTATACGCCTTAAACGCCGCCCATTCACATTCTAACTTCTTCCCTTGTGCTCCACTGAAATCTGGCTCTTCTTTTGTTTCTTCATATTGATTCCATAACTTTTTCTTCCAGTTCCGGAATTGTTCCGCCATCTTAATAAGAGTCCACTTCTTGAGGTTGTCCTTCTTCACTCTAGAGAGATCTGGCGGGAGGGTGAAATGTGACAAAAGCGTGTTATAGACCAAATCCTTAAGAACTTGGTGGACATAACATGGGTCCTCCACATCTGCGGGCGCCGGCTTATTCCATTCGCGTATGCTGATTGGGATCATGTCCCTAACAATAACTCCGGCTTGACTTATAAATTTGCTACGGTTCTGTTTTGGTTCGAGCGGTTCGCCGGAATCAGCAATTTCCTCAATCGGTAACTTTGGATCCTCGCTCGTCATTCTTTTTGCCTTGCCTAGAGGAGCACATGGTGGCTGCTTTTTGGCAGATTTGCTCGATCCGGATGGCTAAAAGAAAAATAAGTCGTTAATAAATGCAACATAAATCAATTAATGCATGTAGTTAACAACAACATATCGCCATATTTGTTATAAACACATATACACCTCTCCGCCGAAGTTTGTTATCACCAATCTCGTGACTCCATTCCATCACCAAAGTCGTTCAAAAATTGTTCGAAATCATAATCATCTAAATCTCCTCCAGCTCGGGCATCGTTAAAAATAAGTTGTTCCATTTGGTCTTCCATCTCCTCGTCTCGTTGAAATTGTGCTTCTTCTATCTGCTCGTCTCGCAAGTGCTCCATAGCTCTACCTGCAATCCATAGCTCGAGCATTATAATCATGTTTACATTTATTCATCTGAAAAACATATACAAGTACTATAATTGCAACAAGTATGGATCATATAGCACAACAAGGTGGCAGCGAAGAAAACAGTGTGTGCTCATCTTGCATACCTAACACAAAACTATATATATGGATCATATTTTAGAATTGTGCATATCTAACACAAAATTATCTTTTTCGTACACATTTACAATCATCTCAATTTGCATATCCAACACACCATAATATATATACGGATCATATATTACAATTTCATATCTAACACATTTACAATCATCTCAATTTACAAAACAAAGATAGCCACTGAAGCAAGACCTCCTGAAAAGCCATGGACACAAGGACCCGAGCAGCAGACCTCCTTTAAGTTGTATAATGAATTGTATTTCAATCAAAACAACAAAAGATGTAGCCAATGATGCATGTAGACAATAATTGCAAGTCATAGCATCCATAAAATAGAACACTGAGAGAACTACAATTATGTAACAAGAAATAGCATCTCATAAAACAGAAAAGACTGATTTCTCAATAGCCGTAGCCAAAATTCATCTAACAAGCATGCATTGATTCTAAGTGTCTCAGTTTAAGACTTGATAGTAGAAAAGCACAACCCACAGTGTTCTGGTAATATACCACAGTAGGAGAGGCTCCTACTGTTTTTGATTCAATAAATAATCTTTCTAGTAAAGAGGGATGTATAGATCATATAACACAATAAGGTGAATTCAATAAATTTATTCCAGCAAGCAATAATAAGTCATCCAAGAATCAATATAAAACTTTAGTGTGTAGTTTGGTTGTTATCATGTTTGAACTTGTGCCCTGCTAATTTTTGATTGACAACACCAACAAGTTTTTAGCTTGAATTTACCTAAATTAAATTATAGCAATACATGGAAGAATCTGACAATTATGTGATCTTCATGTCTGTTAAAACTTAGCCAAACCAGAACCTATTATTAAGCAACATTTCAATAGTTTTTGACATTCTTTTGGACCAATCTGATCTTTGTAATATATAGTTTCACTCCATAAAACTTTTAATCACAAATGAACTTGTTTAGACCTAAATCTCACAAGCTTTTGTAAGCATCAGAATAAGATGACCATTTGGAGGAAACTATTCTTACAAATCCTAGCAAACTTCATGCATCACAAGCTGACAGAACTTAAATGGGACACGACTAAAATATAGACTAAAGCTTTACTTTAGCCAATAAGTCGAGGTTGGACGTTTATTTTAGCCAATATAGACTAAAGCTTTACTTTACTAAAGCTTCACTTAGTCAGAGAAAATTGGGCATGAAACAAGCACAAATTGATGTTGAGTCGTCAACTCAACCCCAACCAACTTCTACTTATTACGAAGTCAAACAATATTGTCCTTCCTATTAGTTTGTTATTAAAATATTAATTCTTAGCCTCCAGAACATAGTGCTCATTAGACTCGAGGAAGTTATCACACCTGGGTTATTGTTTATTTGAGATCGCATAAAAGTAGCCAAAAAGCATGGAAACTCAGTAATTGCTATCTCATTCTAAGAACTGGTATGTCGTAAAACTAAAAGAGAACCCCCGAAAGCTTGAGTGATCCTGAATAGAAGTGTTTTCAGTAAAATGATCATGCAATATATCCTTATTTGGGTGAGCATATTTATCTATTTCTCGAGGAGAAGAAGTGCTCATGTGGTTATTTGTTGTTGCTGTTAATGGTTATTATGTACAAATATGAGGTTTTTATACCATAAGAGGAACTTTTTTGCATGTTCCTGAACTGAAAAGCAACGGAAGGGAGCAATATATAACCGGATGCAATTTTTTAAGGTTACAAGGGCACAATATGTCGTTCTGATTAGAAGGAAGAGAAGTATTTAGTGCAGTTACCAAGTGCCAAAATCGAACAACGACACACTCACAACCACCACTAAATTGACTCGTCTCCGAGAGTTCATCGTGAAAGCATAGCATTGTTGCGGTATCTCATCCCAAATTAGCCAGGGCCCGTCAAGCAATGACCAAACCGGAGTTGAGCAACCCTAACCCTAGCTAAAGAGGAGGCCGAGAGGGAGGGATCGGAGGGGAGGAGACGCTCACCAGAGTTGAGCAGGTGGCGGGGCCGTGGGGGGGGAGGCCTCCTCGTCGGTGCGGAGAGGAAGGGGTGGCGCGGCGGCGGAGCGCGACCTCCTCGACGGTGCGGATCGAGGACGGGGACGGCGCGGCGAGGGGCCTCCTCGTCGGCAGGGGATGGCGACGCAGCGGCACGACGCAGCGGCACAGAGCGGCGGAGCGGCAGCGGCAGACGGCGACGGCGAGGCGCAGTGGCGGCGTGGGGGGAGTCGGGGGCGTCAGAGGTGGCAGTGGGGGAGAATGAAAAATTTCACGCGCACAACACCTAAACGCTTGGCACAGACCTTTAGTCCCGGTTCCAGCCACGAACCGAGACTAAAGGGTCTTTAGTCACAGTTGGTAACACCAACCGCGACTAAAGGTCCGACTAGGCCGTGAATAATTGCCCAGTGGACCTTTAGTCTCGGTTGGTGTTACCAACCGAGACAAATGCCTTTTTTTCTTGTTTCTTTTTACTGATTTGTGTTTTTGTTTTCTTTTAAATTGTTTGAATTGTTTACCTGTTTCTTATTTTGGTTTACTTATTTTTTGAATTGTTTTGGTTTCTAATTTATTTTTCTGTTTTGTTTTATATTCTTTCATTTTAAGATGGCAAGGTGATTTCTTTAAAAAAAATCTTAAATATCATTTTATATTTTTTAAGATTTTTGTGAAGTAAGTACAAAAAATATGATTCCAAATGGCACCAAACTATTTTTCACTAAGAGTGGTGCACATATGATGGATGATCCCCAAGTTTGAGTTTTTTCTTTGAATTCTAACTAATTTTCCCCACTTAATTGAGTTTATGTTGATTTTTCGAAAGTAATTCAAATTTGAACTACAACTATTTGATATTTTGGTCTGAAACTTTTGGAAAAATCATTTTAAGGTACACAACTTGTGGTTATATCACAGAAACATTGATAGTTCTAGAAAATATCACCTCTTCCGATGATTAGTCGTAGCGACCGTTTTGATCGTTTTTAAGAAAAAATGTAATAAAGTGATAAAGATCTCAAAAAATCAAATCCTTTGGCATGGGCTCCTTATTTGTGTACTAGTTGCTATGAAAAATGATAAACTTGATTTTTGCCAACATTTGCAAAAAAAGTATTCACAAAAAGGTCTATCATGTATGAACATCTAGAAATTTCAAACCAAATGACCAAGTTATGGTCATTTCGATGACATAGTTTGTGATAAAGATCTCATACTCCACACATAGGTGCATATTGGTATATTAAACAATCTTGCCAAAGGGATTCTTCAAATTATTTTCATAAATATCATTTTCCTTTTTTTAAGTGCAAAAAATGAGGGTTTTTTTTAAGTGAGTACAGAAAATATGATTCCAAATGGCACCCAACTATTTTTCACTAAGAGTGGTGCACATATTATGGATGATCCCCAAGTATGAGTTTTTTCTTTGAATACTAACTAATTTCCCCTAGTTAATTGAGTTTATGTTGATTTATCGAAAGTAATTCAAATTTGAACTACAACTGTTTGATAGTTTGGTATGAAACTTTTGGAATAATCATTTTAAGGTACACAACTAGTGGTTATATCACAGAAACATTGATAGTTCTAGAAAATATCACCTCTTCCGATGATTAGTCGTAGCGACCGTTTTGATCGGTTTTAAGAAAAAATGTAATAAAGTGATAAAGAGCTCAAATAATCAAATCCTTTGGCATGGGCTCCTTATTTGTGTACTAGTTGCTATGAAAATTGATAAACTTGGTTTTTGCCAACATTTGCAAAAAAAGTCTTCACAAAAAGGTATATCATGTATGAACATCTAGAAGTTTCAAGCCAAATGACCAAGTTATTGTCATTTCGACGACATAGTTTGTGATAAAGATATCATACTCCACACATATTGCATATTGGTATATTAAACAATCTTGCCAAAGAGATTCTTCAAATTATTTTCATTAATATCATTTTCCTTTTTTTAAGTACAAAAAATGAGGTTTTTTGTGAAGTAAGTACAGAAAATATGATTCCAAATGGCACCCAACTATTTTTCACTAAGACTGCTGCACATATGATGAATGATCCCCAAGTATGAGTTTTTTCTTTGAATTCTAACTAATTTCCCCTAGTTAATTGAGTTTATGTTGATTTATCGAAAGTAATTCAAATTTGAACTACAACTGTTTGATAGTTTGGTATGAAACTTTTGGAAAAATCATTTTAAGGTACAAAACTAGTGGTTATATCACAGAAACATTGATAGTTCTAGAAAATATCACCTCTTCCGATGATTAGTCGTAGCGACCGTTTTGATCGGTTTTAAGAAAAAATGTAATAAAGTGATAAAGAGCTCAAAAAATCAAATCCTTTGGCATGGGCTCCTTATTTGTGTACTAGATGCTATGAAAAATGACAAACTAGATTTTTGCCAACATTTGCAAAAAAAGTCTTCGCAAAAAGGTGTATCATGTATGAACATCTAGAAGTTTCAAGCCAAATGACCAAGTTATGGTCATTTCGACGACATAGTTTGTGATAAAGATTTCATACTCCACACATAGGTGCATATTGGTATATTAAACAATCTTGCCAAAGAGATTCTTCAAATTATTTTCATAAATATCATTTTCCTTTTTTTAAGTGCAAAAAATGAGGTTTTTTTTTAAGTGAGTACAGAAAATATGATTCCAAATGGCACCCAACTATTTTTCACTAAGAGTGGTGCACATATGATGGATTATCCCCAAGTATGAGTTTTTTCTTTGAATTCTAACTAATTTCCCCTAGTTAATTGAGTTTATGTTGATTTATCGAAAGTAATTCAAAATTGAACTACAACTGTTTGATAGTTTGGTACGAAACTTTTGGAAAAATCATTTTAAGGTACACAACTAGTGGTTATATCACAGAAACATTGATAGTTCTAGAAAATATCACCTCTTCCGATGATTAGTCGTAGCGACCGTTTTGATCGGTTTTAAGAAAAAATGTAATAAAGTTATAAAGAGCTCAAAAAATCAAATCCTTTGGCATGGGCTCGTTATTTGTGTACTAGTTGCTATGAAAAATGAAAAACTTGATTTTTGCCAACATTTGCAAAAAAAGTCTTCACAAAAAGGTCTATCATGTATGAACATCTAAAAGTTTCAAGCCAAATGACCAAGTTATGGTCATTTCGACGACATAGTTTGTGATAAAGATATCATACTCCACACATAGGTGCATATTGGTATATTAAACAATCTTGCCAAAGAGATTCTTCAAATTATTTTCATTAATATCATTTTCCTTTTTTAAGTGCAAAAAATGAGGTTGTTTGTGAAGTAAGTACAGAAAATATGATTCCAAATGGCACCCAACTATTTTTCACTAAGAGTGGTGCACATATGATGGATGATCCCCAAGTATGAGTTTTTTCTTTGAATTCTAACTAATTTCCCCTAGTTAATTGAGTTTATGTTGATTTATCGAAAGTAATTCAAATTTGAACTACAACTGTTTGATAGTTTGGTATGAAACTTTTGGAAAAATCATTTTAAGGTACACAACTAGTGGTTATATCACATAAACATTGATAGTTCTAGAAAATATCACCTCTTCCGATGATTAGTCGTAGCGACCGTTTTGATCGGTTTTAAGAAAAAAATGTAATAAAGTGATAAAGAGCTCAAAAAATCAAATCCTTTGGCATGGGCTCCTTATTTGTGTACTAGTCGCTATGAAAAATGATAAACTTGTTTTTTGCCAACATTTGCAAAAAAAGTCTTCACAAAAAGGTCTATCATGTATGAACATCTAGAAGTTTCAAGCCAAATGACCAAGTTATGGTCATTTCGACGACATAGTTTGTGATAAAGATATCATACTCCACACATAGGTGCATATTGGTATATTAAACAATCTTGCCAAAGGGATTCTTCAAATTATTTTCATTAATATCATTTTCCTTTTTTTAAGTACAAAAAATGAGGTTTTTTGTGAAGTAAGTACAGAAAATATGATTCCAAATGGCACCCAACTATTTTTCACTAAGACTGCTGCACATATGATGAATGATCCCCAAGTATGAGTTTTTTCTTTGAATTCTAACTAATTTTCCCTAGTTAATTGAGTTTATGTTGATTTATCGAAAGTAATTCAAATTTGAACTACAACTGTTTGATAGTTTGGTATGAAACTTTTGGAAAAATCATTTTAAGGTACAAAACTAGTGGTTATATCACAGAAACATTGATAGTTCTAGAAAATATCACCTCTTCCGATGATTAGTCGTAGCGACCGTTTTGATCGGTTTTAAGAAAAAATGTAATAAAGTGATAAAGAGCTCAAAAAATCAAATCCTTTGGCATGGGCTCCTTATTTGTGTACTAGATGCTATGAAAAATGACAAACTAGATTTTTGCCAACATTTGCAAAAAAAGTGTTCGCAAAAAGGTCTATCATGTATGAACATCTAGAAGTTTCAAGCCAAATGACCAAGTTATGGTCATTTCGACGACATAGTTTGTGATAAAGATTTCATACTCCACACGTAGGTGCATATTGGTATATTAAACAATCTTGCCAAAGAGATTCTTCAAATTATTTTCATAAATATCATTTTCCTTTTTTTAAGTGCAAAAAATGAGGTTTTTTTTTAAGTGAGTACAGAAAATATGATTCCAAATGGCACCCAACTATTTTTCACTAAGAGTGGTGCACATATGATGGATTATCCCCAAGTATGAGTTTTTTCTTTGAATTCTAACTAATTTCCCCTAGTTAATTGATTTTATGTTGATTTATCGAAAGTAATTCAAAATTGAACTACAACTGTTTGATAGTTTGGTATGAAACTTTTGGAAAAATTATTTTAAGGTACACAACTAGTGGTTATATCACAGAAACATTGATAGTTCTAGAAAATATCACCTCTTCCGATGATTAGTCGTAGCGACCGTTTTGATCGGTTTTAAGAAAAAATGTCATAAAGTGATAAAGAGCTCAAAAAATCAAATCCTTTGGCATGGGCTCCTTATTTGTGTACTAGTTGCTATGAAAAATGAAAAACTTGATTTTTGCCAACATTTGCAAAAAAATTCTTCACAAAAAGGTCTATCATGTATGAACATCTAAAAGTTTCAAGCCAAATGACCAAGTTATGGTCATTTCGACGACATAGTTTGTGATAAAGATATCATAATCCACACATAGGTGCATATTGGTATATTAAACAATCTTGCCAAAGAGATTCTTCAAATTATTTTCATTAATATCATTTTCCTTTTTTAAGTGCAAAAAATGAGGTTGTTTGTGAAGTAGGTACAGAAAATATGATTCCAAATGGCACCCAGCTATTTTTCACTAAGAGTGGTGCACATATGATGGATGATCCCCAAGTATGAGTTTTTTCTTTGAATTCTAACTAATTTCCCCTAGTTAATTGAGTTTATGTTGATTTATCGAAAGTAATTCAAATTTGAACTACAACTGTTTGATAGTTTGGTATGAAACTTTTGGAAAAATCATTTTAAGGTACACAACTAGTGGTTATATCACATAAACATTGATAGTTCTAGAAAATATCACCTCTTCCGATGATTAGTCGTAGCGACCGTTTTGATCGGTTTTAAGAAAAAATGTAATAAAGTGATAAAGAGCTCAAAAAATCAAATCCTTTGGCATGGGCTCCTTATTTGTGTACTAGTCGCTATGAAAAATGGTAAACTTGATTTTTGCCAACATTTGCAAAAAAAGTCTTCACAAAAAGGTCTATCATGTATGAACATCTAGAAGTTTCAAGCCAAATGACCAAGTTATGGTCCTTTCGATGACATAGTTTGTGATAAAGATCTCATACTCCACACATAGGTGCATATTGGTATATTAAACAATCTTGCCAAAGGGATTCTTCAAATTATTTTCATAAATATCATTTTCCTTTTTTTAAGTGCAAAAAATGAGGTTTTTTTTAAGTGAGTACAGAAAATATGATTCCAAATGGCACCCAACTATTTTTCACTAAGAGTGGTGCACATATGATGGATGATCCCCAAGTATGAGTTTTTTCTTTGAATACTAACTAATTTCCCCTAGTTAATTGAGTTTATGTTGATTTATCGATAGTAATTCAAATTTGAACTACAACTGTTTGATAGTTTGGTATGAAACTTTTGTAAAAATCATTTTAAGGTACACAACTAGTGGTTATATCACAGAAACATTGATAGTTCTAGAAAAATCACCTCTTCCGATGATGAGTCGTAGCGACCGTTTTGATCGGTTTTAAGAAAAACTTTAATAAAGTGATAAAGAGCTCAAAAAATTAAATCCTTTGGCATGGGCTCCTTATTTATGTACTAGTTGCTATGAAAAATGATAAACTTGATTTTTGCCACCATTTGCAAAAAAAGTCTTCACAAAAAGGTCTATCATGTATGAACATCTAGAAGTTTCAAGCCAAATGACCAAGTTATGGTCATTTCGACGACATAGTTTGTGATAAAGATATCATACTCCACACATAGGTGCATATTGGTATATTAAACAATCTTGCCAAAGGGATTCTTCAAATTATTTTCATTAATATCATTTTCCTTTTTTTAAGTGCAAAAAATGAGGTTTTTTGTGAAGTAGGTACAGAAAATATGATTCCAAATGGCACCCAACTATTTTTCACTAAGAGTGGTGCACATATGATGGATGGTCCCCAAGTATGAGTTTTTTCTTTGAATTCTAACTAATTTCCCCTAGTTAATTGAGTTTATGTTGATTTATCGAAAGTAATTCAAATTTGAACTACAACTGTTTGATAGTTTGGCATGAAACTTTTGGAAAAATTATTTTAAGGTACAAAACTAGTGGTTATATCACAGAAACATTGATAGTTCTAGAAAATATCACTTCTTCCGATGATTAGTCGTAGCGACCGTTTTGATCGGTTTTAAGAAAAAAATGTAATAAAGTGATAAAGAGTTCAAAAAATCAAATCCTTTGGCATGGGCTCCTTATTTGTGTACTAGATGCTATGAAAAATGACAAACTTGATTTTTGCCAACATTTGCAAAAAAAGTCTTCACAAAAAGGTCTATCATGTATGAACATCTAGAAGTTTCAAGCCAAATGACCAAGTTATGGTCATTTCGACGACATAGTTTGTGATAAAGATTTCATACTCCACACATAGGTGCATATTGGTATATTAAACAATCTTGCCAAAGAGATTCTTCAAATTATTTTCATAAATATCATTTTCCTTTTTTTAAGTGCAAAAAATGAGGTTTTTTTTAAGTGAGTACAGAAAATATGATTCCAAATGGCACCCAACTATTTTTCACTAAGAGTGGTGCACATATGATGGATGGTCCCCAAGTATGAGTTTTTTCTTTGAATTCTAACTAATTTCCCCTAGTTAATTGAGTTTAAGTTTGATTTATCGAAAGTAATTCAAATTTGAACTACAACTGTTTGATAGTTTGGCATGAAACTTTTGGAAAAATTATTTTAAGGTACAAAACTAGTGGTTATATCACAGAAACATTGATAGTTCTAGAAAATATCACTTCTTCCGATGATTAGTCGTAGCGACCGTTTTGATCGGTTTTAAGAAAAAAATGTAATAAAGTGATAAAGAGCTCAAAAAATCAAATCCTTTGGCATGGGCTCCTTATTTGTGTACTAGTCGCTATGAAAAATGATAAACTTGATTTTTGCCAACATTTGCAAAAAAAGTCTTCACAAAAAGGTCTATCATGTATGAACATCTAGAAGTTTCAAGCCAAATGACCAAGTTATGGTCCTTTCGATGACATAGTTTGTGATAAAGATCTCATACTCCACACATAGGTGCATATTGGTATATTAAACAATCTTGCCAAAGGGATTCTTCAAATTATTTTCATAAATATCATTTTCCTTTTTTTAAGTGCAAAAAATGAGGTTTTTTTTTAAGTGAGTACAGAAAATATGATTCCAAATGGCACCCAACTATTTTTCACTAAGAGTGGTGCACATATGATGGATGATCCCCAAGTATGAGTTTTTTCTTTGAATACTAACTAATTTCCCCTAGTTAATTGAGTTTATGTTGATTTATCGATAGTAATTCAAATTTGAACTACAACTGTTTGATAGTTTGGTATGAAACTTTTGTAAAAATCATTTTAAGGTACACAACTAGTGGTTATATCACAGAAACATTGATAGTTCTAGAAAATATCACCTCTTCCGATGATGAGTCGTAGCGACCGTTTTGATCGGTTTTAAGAAAAACTTTAATAAAGTGATAAAGAGCTCAAAAAATCAAATCCTTTGGCATGGGCTCCTTATTTATGTACTAGTTGCTATGAAAAATGATAAACTTGATTTTTTCCACCATTTGCAAAAAAAGTCTTCACAAAAAGGTCTATCATGTATGAACATCTAGAAGTTTCAAGCCAAATGACCAAGTTATGGTCATTTCGACGACATAGTTTGTGATAAAGATATCATACTCCACACATAGGTGCATATTGGTATATTAAACAATCTTGCCAAAGGGATTCTTCAAATTATTTTCATTAATATCATTTTCCTTTTTTTAAGTGCAAAAAATGAGGTTTTTTGTGAAGTAAGTACAGAAAATATGATTCCAAATGGCACCCAACTATTTTTCACTAAGAGTGGTGCACATATGATGGATGGTCCCCAAGTATGAGTTTTTTCTTTGAATTCTAACTAATTTCCCCTAGTTAATTGAGTTTATGTTGATTTATCGAAAGTAATTCAAATTTGAACTACAACTGTTTGATAGTTTGGCATGAAACTTTTGGAAAAATTATTTTAAGGTACAAAACTAGTGGTTATATCACAGAAACATTGATAGTTCTAGAAAATATCACTTCTTCCGATGATTAGTCGTAGCGACCGTTTTGATCGGTTTTAAGAAAAAAATGTAATAAAGTGATAAAGAGTTCAAAAAATCAAATCCTTTGGCATGGGCTCCTTATTTGTGTACTAGATGCTATGAAAAATGTCAAACTTTATTTTTGCCAACATTTGCAAAAAAAGTCTTCACAAAAAGGTCTATCATGTATGAACATCTAGAAGTTTCAAGCCAAATGACCAAGTTATGGTCATTTCGACGACATAGTTTGTGATAAAGATTTCATACTCCACACATAGGTGCATATTGGTATATTAAACAATCTTGCCAAAGAGATTCTTCAAATTATTTTCATAAATATCATTTTCCTTTTTTTAAGTGCAAAAAATGAGGTTTTTTTTAAGTGAGTACAGAAAATATGATTCCAAATGGCACCCAACTATTTTTCACTAAGAGTGGTGCACATATGATGGATGGTCCCCAAGTATGAGTTTTTTCTTTGAATTCTAACTAATTTCCCCTAGTTAATTGAGTTTAAGTTTGATTTATCGAAAGTAATTCAAATTTGAACTACAACTGTTTGATAGTTTGGCATGAAACTTTTGGAAAAATTATTTTAAGGTACAAAAATAGTGGTTATATCACAGAAACATTGATAGTTCTAGAAAATATCACTTCTTCCGATGATTAGTCGTAGCGACCGTTTTGATCGGTTTTAAGAAAAAAATGTAATAAAGTGATAAAGAGCTCAAAAAATCAAATCCTTTGGCATGGGCTCCTTATTTGTGTACTAGTCGCTATGAAAAATGATAAACTTGATTTTTGCCAACATTTGCAAAAAAAGTCTTCACAAAAAGGTCTATCATGTATGAACATCTAGAAGTTTCAAGCCAAATGACCAAGTTATGGTCCTTTCGATGACATAGTTTGTGATAAAGATCTCATACTCCACACATAGGTGCATATTGGTATATTAAACTATCTTGCCAAAGGGATTCTTCAAATTATTTTCATAAATATCATTTTCCTTTTTTTAAGTGCAAAAAATGAGGTTTTTTTTTAAGTGAGTACAGAAAATATGATTCCAAATGGCACCCAACTATTTTTCACTAAGAGTGGTGCACATATGATGGATGATCCCCAAGTATGAGTTTTTTCTTTGAATACTAACTAATTTCCCCTAGTTAATTGAGTTTATGTTGATTTATCGATAGTAATTCAAATTTGAACTACAACTGTTTGATAGTTTGGTATGAAACTTTTGTAAAAATCATTTTAAGGTACACAACTAGTGGTTATATCACAGAAACATTGATAGTTCTAGAAAATATCACCTCTTCCGATGATGAGTCGTAGCGACCGTTTTGATCGGTTTTAAGAAAAACTTTAATAAAGTGATAAAGAGCTCAAAAAATCAAATCCTTTGGCATGGGATCCTTATTTATGTACTAGTTGCTATGAAAAATGATAAACTTGATTTTTTCCACCATTTGCAAAAAAAGTCTTCACAAAAAGGTCTATCATGTATGAACATCTAGAAGTTTCAAGCCAAATGACCAAGTTATGGTCATTTCGACGACATAGTTTGTGATAAAGATATCATACTCCACACATAGGTGCATATTGGTATATTAAACAATCTTGCCAAAGGGATTCTTCAAATTATTTTCATTAATATCATTTTCCTTTTTTTAAGTGCAAAAAATGAGGTTTTTTGTGAAGTAAGTACAGAAAATATGATTCCAAATGGCACCCAACTATTTTTCACTAAGAGTGGTGCACATATGATGGATGGTCCCCAAGTATGAGTTTTTTCTTTGAATTCTAACTAATTTCCCCTAGTTAATTGAGTTTATGTTGATTTATCGAAAGTAATTCAAATTTGAACTACAACTGTTTGATAGTTTGGCATGAAACTTTTGGAAAAATTATTTTAAGGTACAAAACTAGTGGTTATATCACAGAAACATTGATAGTTCTAGAAAATATCACTTCTTCCGATGATTAGTCGTAGCGACCGTTTTGATCGGTTTTAAGAAAAAAATGTAATAAAGTGATAAAGAGTTCAAAAAATCAAATCCTTTGGCATGGGCTCCTTATTTGTGTACTAGATGCTATGAAAAATGTCAAACTTGATTTTTGCCAACATTTGCAAAAAAAGTCTTCACAAAAAGGTCTATCATGTATGAACATCTAGAAGTTTCAAGCCAAATGACCAAGTTATGGTCATTTCGACGACATAGTTTGTGATAAAGATTTCATACTCCACACATAGGTGCATATTGGTATATTAAACAATCTTGCCAAAGAGATTCTTCAAATTATTTTCATAAATATCATTTTCCTTTTTTTAAGTGCAAAAAATGAGGGTTTTTTTAAGTGAGTACAGAAAATATGATTCCAAATGGCACCCAACTATTTTTCACTAAGAGTGGTGCACATATGATGGATGGTCCCCAAGTATGAGTTTTTTCTTTGAATTCTAACTAATTTCCCCTAGTTAATTGAGTTTAAGTTTGATTTATCGAAAGTAATTCAAATTTGAACTACAACTGTTTGATAGTTTGGCATGAAACTTTTGGAAAAATTATTTTAAGGTACAAAAATAGTGGTTATATCACAGAAACATTGATAGTTCTAGAAAATATCACTTCTTCCGATGATTAGTCGTAGCGACCGTTTTGATCGGTTTTAAGAAAAAAATGTAATAAAGTGATAAAGAGCTCAAAAAATCAAATCCTTTGGCATGGGCTCCTTATTTGTGTACTAGTCGCTATGAAAAATGATAAACTTGATTTTTGCCAACATTTGCAAAAAAAGTCTTCACAAAAAGGTCTATCATGTATGAACATCTAGAAGTTTCAAGCCAAATGACCAAGTTATGGTCCTTTCGATGACATAGTTTGTGATAAAGATCTCATACTCCACACATAGGTGCATATTGGTATATTAAACTATCTTGCCAAAGGGATTCTTCAAATTATTTTCATAAATATCATTTTCCTTTTTTTAAGTGCAAAAAATGAGGGTTTTTTTAAGTGAGTATAGAAAAAATGATTCCAAATGGCACCCAACTATTTTTCACTAAGAGTGGTGCACATATGATGGATGATCCCCAAGTATGAGTTTTTTCTTTGAATACTAACTAATTTCCCCTAGTTAATTGAGTTTATGTTGATTTATCGATAGTAATTCAAATTTGAACTACAACTGTTTGATAGTTTGGTATGAAACTTTTGTAAAAATCATTTTAAGGTACACAACTAGTGGTTATATCACAGAAACATTGATAGTTCTAGAAAATATCACCTCTTCCGATGATGAGTCGTAGCGACCGTTTTGATCGGTTTTAAGAAAAACTTTAATAAAGTGACAAAGAGCTCAAAAAATCAAATCCTTTGGCATGGGCTCCTTATTTATGTACTAGTTGCTATTAAAAATGATAAACTTGATTTTTGCCAACATTTGCAAAAAAAGTCTTCACAAAAAGGTCTATCATGTATGAACATCTAGAAGTTTCAAGCCAAATGACCAAGTTATGGTCATTTCGACGACATAGTTTGTGATAAAGATATCATACTCCACACATAGGTGCATATTGGTATATTAAACAATCTTGCCAAAGGGATTCTTCAAATTATTTTCATTAATATCATTTTCCTTTTTTTAAGTGCAAAAAATGAGGTTTTTCGTGAAGTAAGTACAGAAAATATGATTCCAAATGGCACCCAACTATTTTTCACTAAGAGTGGTGCACATATGATGGATGGTCCCCAAGTATGAGTTTTTTCTTTGAATTCTAACTAATTTCCCCTAGTTAATTGAGTTTATGTTGATTTATCGAAAGTAATTCAAATTTGAACTACAATTGTTTAATAGTTTGGCATGAAACTTTTGGAAAAAATATTTTAAGGTACAAAACTAGTGGTTATATCACAGAAACATTGATAGTTCTAGAAAATATCACTTCTTCCGATGATTAGTCGTAGCGACCGTTTTGATCGGTTTTAAGAAAAAATGTAATAAAGTGATAAAGAGCTCAAAAAATCAAATCCTTTGGCATGGGCTCCTTATTTGTGTACTAGATGCTATGAAAAATGACAAACTTGATTTTTGCCAACATTTGCAAAAAAAGTCTTCACAAAAAGGTCTATCATGTATGAACATCTAGAAGTTTCAAGCCAAATGACCAAGTTATGGTCATTTCGACGACATAGTTTGTGATAAAGATTTCATACTCCACACATAGGTGCATATTGGTATATTAAACAATCTTGCCAAAGAGATTCTTCAAATTATTTTCATAAATATCATTTTCCTTTTTTTAAATGCAAAAAATGAGGTTTTTTTTAAGTGAGTACAGAAAATATGATTCCAAATGGCACCCAACTATTTTTCACTAAGAGTGGTGCACATATGATGGATGGTCCCCAAGTATGAGTTTTTTCTTTGAATTCTAACTAATTTCCCCTAGTTAATTGAGTTTATGTTGATTTATCGAAAGTAATTCAAATTTGAACTACAACTGTTTGATAGTTTGGCATGAAACTTTTGGAAAAATTATTTTAAGGTACAAAACTAGTGGTTATATCACATAAACATTGATAGTTCTAGAAAATATCACTTCTTCCGATGATTAGTCGTAGCGACCGTTTTGATCGGTTTTAAGAAAAAAATGTAATAAAGTGATAAAGAGCTCAAAAAATCAAATCCTTTGGCATGGGCTCCTTATTTGTGTACTAGTCTCTATGAAAAATGATAAACTTGATTTTTGCCAACATTTGCAAAAAAAGTCTTCACAAAAAGGTCTATCATGTATGAACATCTAGAAGTTTCAAGCCAAATGACCAAGTTATGGTCCTTTCGATGACATAGTTTGTGATAAAGATCTCATACTCCACACATAGGTGCATATTGGTATATTAAACAATCTTGCCAAAGGGATTCTTCAAATTATTTTCATAAATATCATTTTCCTTTTTTTAAGTGCAAAAAATGAGGGTTTTTTTAAGTGAGTATAGAAAATATGATTCCAAATGGCACCCAACTATTTTTCACTAAGAGTGGTGCACATATGATGGATGATCCCCAAGTATGAGTTTTTTCTTTGAATACTAACTAATTTCCCCTAGTTAATTGAGTTTATGTTGATTTATCGATAGTAATTCAAATTTGAACTACAACTGTTTGATAGTTTGGTATGAAACTTTTGTAAAAATCATTTTAAGGTACACAACTAGTGGTTATATCACAGAAACATTGATAGTTCTAGAAAATATCACCTCTTCCGATGATGAGTCGTAGCGACCGTTTTGATCGGTTTTAAGAAAAACTTTAATAAAGTGATAAAGAGCTCAAAAAATCAAATCCTTTGGCATGGGCTCCTTATTTATGTACTAGTTGCTATGAAAAATGATAAACTTGATTTTTGCCAACATTTGCAAAAAAAGTCTTCACAAAAAGGTCTATCATGTATGAACATCTAGAAGTTTCAAGCCAAATGACCAAGTTATGGTCATTTCGACGACATAGTTTGTGATAAAGATATCATACTCCACACATAGGTGCATATTGGTATATTAAACAATCTTGCCAAAGGGATTCTTCAAATTATTTTCATTAATATCATTTTCCTTTTTTTAAGTGCAAAAAATGAGGTTTTTTGTGAAGTAAGTACAGAAAATATGATTCCAAATGGCACCCAACTATTTTTCACTAAGAGTGGTGCACATATGATGGATGGTCCCCAAGTATGAGTTTTTTCTTTGAATTCTAACTAATTTCCGCTAGTTAATTGAGTTTATGTTGATTTATCGAAAGTAATTCAAATTTGAACTACAACTGTTTGATAGTTTGGCATGAAACTTTTGGAAAAAATATTTTAAGGTACAAAACTAGTGGTTATATCACAGAAACATTGATAGTTCTAGAAAATATCACTTCTTCCGATGATTAGTCGTAGCGACCGTTTTGATCGGTTTTAAGAAAAAAATGTAATAAAGTGATAAAGAGCTCAAAAAATCAAATCCTTTGGCATGGGCTCCTTATTTGTGTACTAGATGCTATGAAAAATGACAAACTTGATTTTTGCCAACATTTGCAAAAAAAGTCTTCACAAAAAGGTCTATCATGTATGAACATCTAGAAGTTTCAAGCCAAATGACCAAGTTATGGTCATTTCGACGACATAGTTTGTGATAAAGATTTCATACTCCACACATAGGTGCATATTGGTATATTAAACAATCTTGCCAAAGAGATTCTTCAAATTATTTTCATAAATATCATTTTCCTTTTTTTAAATGCAAAAAATGAGGGTTTTTTTTTAAGTGAGTACAGAAAATATGATTCCAAATGGCACCCAACTATTTTTCACTAAGAGTGGTGCACATATGATGGATGGTCCCCAAGTATGAGTTTTTTCTTTGAATTCTAACTAATTTCCCCTAGTTAATTGAGTTTATGTTGATTTATCGAAAGTAATTCAAATTTGAACTACAACTGTTTGATAGTTTGGCATGAAACTTTTGCAAAAATTATTTTAAGGTACAAAACTAGTGGTTATATCACATAAACATTGATAGTTCTAGAAAATATCACTTCTTCCGATGATTAGTCGTAGCGACCGTTTTGATCGGTTTTAAGAAACAAATGTAATAAAGTGATAAAGAGCTCAAAAAATCAAATCCTTTGGCATGGGCTCCTTATTTGTGTACTAGTCTCTATGAAAAATGATAAACTTGATTTTTGCCAACATTTGCAAAAAAAGTCTTCACAAAAAGGTCTATCATGTATGAACATCTAGAAGTTTCAAGCCAAATGACCAAGTTATGGTCCTTTCGAGGACATAGTTTGTGATAAAGATCTCATACTCCACACATAGGTGCATATTGGTATATTAAACAATCTTGCCAAAGGGATTCTTCAAATTATTTTCATAAATATCATTTTCCTTTTTTTAAGTGCAAAAAATGAGGTTTTTTTTAAGTGAGTACAGAAAATATGATTCCAAATGGCACCCAACTATTTTTCACTAAGAGTGGTGCACATATGATGGATGATCCCCAAGTATGAGTTTTTTGTTTGAATACTAACTAATTTCCCCTAGTTAATTGAGTTTATGTTGATTTATCGATAGTAATTCAAATTTGAACTACAACTGTTTGATAGTTTGGTATGAATCTTTTGTAAAAATCATTTTAAGGTACACAACTAGTGGTTATATCACAGAAACATTGATAGTTCTAGAAAATATCACCTCTTCCGATGATGAGTCGTAGCGACCGTTTTGATCGGTTTTAAGAAAAACTTTAATAAAGTGATAAAGAGCTCAAAAAATCAAATCCTTTGGCATGGGCTCCTTATTTATGTACTACTTGCTATGAAAAATGAGAAACTTGATTTTTGCCAACATTTGCAAAAAAAGTCTTCACAAAAAGGTCTATCATGTATGAACATCTAGAAGTTTCAAGCCAAATGACCAAGTTATGGTCATTTCGTCGACATAGTTTGTGATAAAGATATCATACTTCACACATAGGTGCATATTGGTATATTAAACAATCTTGCCAAAGGGATTCTTCAAATTATTTTCATTAATATCATTTTCCTTTTTTAAGTGCAAAAAATGAGGTTTTTTGTGAAGTAAGTACAGAAAATATGATTCCAAATGGCACCCAACTATTTTTCACTAAGAGTGGTGCACATATGATGGATGGTCCCCAAGTATGAGTTTATTCTTTGAATTCTAACTAATTTCCCCTAGTTAATTGAGTTTATGTTGATTTATCGAAAGTAATTCAAATTTGAACTACAACTGTTTGATAGTTTGGCATGAAACTTTTGGAAAAATTATTTTAAGGTACAAAACTAGTGGTTATATCACAGAAACTTTGATAGTTCTAGAAAATATCACTTCTTCCGATGATTTGTCGTAGCGACCGTTTTGATCGGTTTTAAGAAAAAAATGTAATAAAGTGATAAAGAGCTCAAAAAATCAAATCCTTTGGCATGGGCTCCTTATTTATGTACTAGTTTCTATGAAAAATGACAAACTTGATTTTTGCCAACATTTGCAAAAAAAGTCTTCACAAAAAGGTCTATCATGTATGAACATCTAGAAGTTTCAAGCCAAATGACCAAGTTATGGTCATTTCGACGACATAGTTTGTGATAAAGATTTCATACTCCACACATAGGTGCATATTGGTATATTAAACAATCTTGCCAAAGAGATTCTTCAAATTATTTTCATAAATATCATTTTCCTTTTTTTAAGTGCAAAAAATGAGGTTTTTTTTAAGTGAGTACAGAAAATATGATTCCAAATGGCACCCAACTATTTTTCACTAAGAGTGGTGCACATATGATGGATGGTCCCCAAGTATGAGTTTTTTCTTTGAATTCTAACTAATTTCCCCTAGTTAATTGAGTTTATGTTGATTTATCGAAAGTAATTCAAATTTGAACTACAATTGTTTAATAGTTTGGCATGAAACTTTTGGAAAAAATATTTTAAGGTACAAAACTAGTGGTTATATCACAGAAACATTGATAGTTCTAGAAAATATCACTTCTTCCGATGATTAGTCGTAGCGACCGTTTTGATCGGTTTTAAGAAAAAATGTAATAAAGTGATAAAGAGCTCAAAAAATCAAATCCTTTGGCATGGGCTCCTTATTTGTGTACTAGATGCTATGAAAAATGACAAACTTGATTTTTGCCAACATTTGCAAAAAAAGTCTTCACAAAAAGGTCTATCATGTATGAACATCTAGAAGTTTCAAGCCAAATGACCAAGTTATGGTCATTTCGACGACATAGTTTGTGATAAAGATTTCATACTCCACACATAGGTGCATATTGGTATATTAAACAATCTTGCCAAAGAGATTCTTCAAATTATTTTCATAAATATCATTTTCCTTTTTTTAAATGCAAAAAATGAGGTTTTTTTTAAGTGAGTACAGAAAATATGATTCCAAATGGCACCCAACTATTTTTCACTAAGAGTGGTGCACATATGATGGATGGTCCCCAAGTATGAGTTTTTTCTTTGAATTCTAACTAATTTCCCCTAGTTAATTGAGTTTATGTTGATTTATCGAAAGTAATTCAAATTTGAACTACAACTGTTTGATAGTTTGGCATGAAACTTTTGGAAAAATTATTTTAAGGTACAAAACTAGTGGTTATATCACATAAACATTGATAGTTCTAGAAAATATCACTTCTTCCGATGATTAGTCGTAGCGACCGTTTTGATCGGTTTTAAGAAAAAAATGTAATAAAGTGATAAAGAGCTCAAAAAATCAAATCCTTTGGCATGGGCTCCTTATTTGTGTACTAGTCTCTATGAAAAATGATAAACTTGATTTTTGCCAACATTTGCAAAAAAAGTCTTCACAAAAAGGTCTATCATGTATGAACATCTAGAAGTTTCAAGCCAAATGACCAAGTTATGGTCCTTTCGATGACATAGTTTGTGATAAAGATCTCATACTCCACACATAGGTGCATATTGGTATATTAAACAATCTTGCCAAAGGGATTCTTCAAATTATTTTCATAAATATCATTTTCCTTTTTTTAAGTGCAAAAAATGAGGGTTTTTTTAAGTGAGTATAGAAAATATGATTCCAAATGGCACCCAACTATTTTTCACTAAGAGTGGTGCACATATGATGGATGATCCCCAAGTATGAGTTTTTTCTTTGAATACTAACTAATTTCCCCTAGTTAATTGAGTTTATGTTGATTTATCGATAGTAATTCAAATTTGAACTACAACTGTTTGATAGTTTGGTATGAAACTTTTGTAAAAATCATTTTAAGGTACACAACTAGTGGTTATATCACAGAAACATTGATAGTTCTAGAAAATATCACCTCTTCCGATGATGAGTCGTAGCGACCGTTTTGATCGGTTTTAAGAAAAACTTTAATAAAGTGATAAAGAGCTCAAAAAATCAAATCCTTTGGCATGGGCTCCTTATTTATGTACTAGTTGCTATGAAAAATGATAAACTTGATTTTTGCCAACATTTGCAAAAAAAGTCTTCACAAAAAGGTCTATCATGTATGAACATCTAGAAGTTTCAAGCCAAATGACCAAGTTATGGTCATTTCGACGACATAGTTTGTGATAAAGATATCATACTCCACACATAGGTGCATATTGGTATATTAAACAATCTTGCCAAAGGGATTCTTCAAATTATTTTCATTAATATCATTTTCCTTTTTTTAAGTGCAAAAAATGAGGTTTTTTGTGAAGTAAGTACAGAAAATATGATTCCAAATGGCACCCAACTATTTTTCACTAAGAGTGGTGCACATATGATGGATGGTCCCCAAGTATGAGTTTTTTCTTTGAATTCTAACTAATTTCCGCTAGTTAATTGAGTTTATGTTGATTTATCGAAAGTAATTCAAATTTGAACTACAACTGTTTGATAGTTTGGCATGAAACTTTTGGAAAAAATATTTTAAGGTACAAAACTAGTGGTTATATCACAGAAACATTGATAGTTCTAGAAAATATCACTTCTTCCGATGATTAGTCGTAGCGACCGTTTTGATCGGTTTTAAGAAAAAAATGTAATAAAGTGATAAAGAGCTCAAAAAATCAAATCCTTTGGCATGGGCTCCTTATTTGTGTACTAGATGCTATGAAAAATGACAAACTTGATTTTTGCCAACATTTGCAAAAAAAGTCTTCACAAAAAGGTCTATCATGTATGAACATCTAGAAGTTTCAAGCCAAATGACCAAGTTATGGTCATTTCGACGACATAGTTTGTGATAAAGATTTCATACTCCACACATAGGTGCATATTGGTATATTAAACAATCTTGCCAAAGAGATTCTTCAAATTATTTTCATAAATATCATTTTCCTTTTTTTAAATGCAAAAAATGAGGGTTTTTTTTAAGTGAGTACAGAAAATATGATTCCAAATGGCACCCAACTATTTTTCACTAAGAGTGGTGCACATATGATGGATGGTCCCCAAGTATGAGTTTTTTCTTTGAATTCTAACTAATTTCCCCTAGTTAATTGAGTTTATGTTGATTTATCGAAAGTAATTCAAATTTGAACTACAACTGTTTGATAGTTTGGCATGAAACTTTTGCAAAAATTATTTTAAGGTACAAAACTAGTGGTTATATCACATAAACATTGATAGTTCTAGAAAATATCACTTCTTCCGATGATTAGTCGTAGCGACCGTTTTGATCGGTTTTAAGAAACAAATGTAATAAAGTGATAAAGAGCTCAAAAAATCAAATCCTTTGGCATGGGCTCCTTATTTGTGTACTAGTCTCTATGAAAAATGATAAACTTGATTTTTGCCAACATTTGCAAAAAAAGTCTTCACAAAAAGGTCTATCATGTATGAACATCTAGAAGTTTCAAGCCAAATGACCAAGTTATGGTCCTTTCGAGGACATAGTTTGTGATAAAGATCTCATACTCCACACATAGGTGCATATTGGTATATTAAACAATCTTGCCAAAGGGATTCTTCAAATTATTTTCATAAATATCATTTTCCTTTTTTTAAGTGCAAAAAATGAGGTTTTTTTTAAGTGAGTACAGAAAATATGATTCCAAATGGCACCCAACTATTTTTCACTAAGAGTGGTGCACATATGATGGATGATCCCCAAGTATGAGTTTTTTGTTTGAATACTAACTAATTTCCCCTAGTTAATTGAGTTTATGTTGATTTATCGATAGTAATTCAAATTTGAACTACAACTGTTTGATAGTTTGGTATGAAACTTTTGTAAAAATCATTTTAAGGTACACAACTAGTGGTTATATCACAGAAACATTGATAGTTCTAGAAAATATCACCTCTTCCGATGATGAGTCGTAGCGACCGTTTTGATCGGTTTTAAGAAAAACTTTAATAAAGTGATAAAGAGCTCAAAAAATCAAATCCTTTGGCATGGGCTCCTTATTTATGTACTACTTGCTATGAAAAATGAGAAACTTGATTTTTGCCAACATTTGCAAAAAAAGTCTTCACAAAAAGGTCTATCATGTATGAACATCTAGAAGTTTCAAGCCAAATGACCAAGTTATGGTCATTTCGTCGACATAGTTTGTGATAAAGATATCATACTTCACACATAGGTGCATATTGGTATATTAAACAATCTTGCCAAAGGGATTCTTCAAATTATTTTCATTAATATCATTTTCCTTTTTTAAGTGCAAAAAATGAGGTTTTTTGTGAAGTAAGTACAGAAAATATGATTCCAAATGGCACCCAACTATTTTTCACTAAGAGTGGTGCACATATGATGGATGGTCCCCAAGTATGAGTTTATTCTTTGAATTCTAACTAATTTCCCCTAGTTAATTGAGTTTATGTTGATTTATCGAAAGTAATTCAAATTTGAACTACAACTGTTTGATAGTTTGGCATGAAACTTTTGGAAAAATTATTTTAAGGTACAAAACTAGTGGTTATATCACAGAAACTTTGATAGTTCTAGAAAATATCACTTCTTCCGATGATTTGTCGTAGCGACCGTTTTGATCGGTTTTAAGAAAAAAATGTAATAAAGTGATAAAGAGCTCAAAAAATCAAATCCTTTGGCATGGGCTCCTTATTTATGTACTAGTTTCTATGAAAAATGACAAACTTGATTTTTGCCAACATTTGCAAAAAAAGTCTTCACAAAAAGGTCTATCATGTATGAACATCTAGAAGTTTCAAGCCAAATGACCAAGTTATGGTCATTTCGACGACATAGTTTGTGATAAAGATTTCATACTCCACACATAGGTGCATATTGGTATATTAAACAATCTTGCCAAAGAGATTCTTCAAATTATTTTCATAAATATCATTTTCCTTTTTTTAAGTGCAAAAAATGAGGTTTTTTTTAAGTGAGTACAGAAAATATGATTCCAAATGGCACCCAACTATTTTTCACTAAGAGTGGTGCACATATGATGGATGGTCCCCAAGTATGAGTTTTTTCTTTGAATTCTAACTAATTTCCCCTAGTTAATTGAGTTTATGTTGATTTATCGAAAGTAATTCAAATTTGAACTACAACTGTTTGATAGTTTGGCATGAAACTTTTGGAAAAATTATTTTAAGGTACAAAACTAGTGGTTATATCACATAAACATTGATAGTTCTAGAAAATATCACTTCTTCCGATGATTAGTCGTAGCGACCGTTTTGATCGGTTTTAAGAAAAAAATGTAATAAAGTGATAAAGAGCTCAAAAAATCAAATCCTTTGGCATGGGCTCCTTATTTATGTACTAGTTTCTATGAAAAATGACAAACTTGATTTTTGCCAACATTTGCAAAAAAAGTCTTCACAAAAAGGTCTATCATGTATGAACATCTAGAAGTTTCAAGCCAAATGACCAAGTTATGGTCATTTCGACGACATAGTTTGTGATAAAGATTTCATACTCCACACATAGGTGCATATTGGTATATTAAACAATCTTGCCAAAGAGATTCTTCAAATTATTTTCATAAATATCATTTTCCTTTTTTTAAGTGCAAAAAATGAGGTTTTTTTTAAGTGAGTACAGAAAATATGATTCCAAATGGCACCCAACTATTTTTCACTAAGAGTGGTGCACATATGATGGATGGTCCCCAAGTATGAGTTTATTCTTTGAATTCTAACTAATTTCCCCTAGTTAATTGAGTTTATGTTGATTTATCGAAAGTAATTCAAATTTGAACTACAACTGTTTGATAGTTTGGCATGAAACTTTTGGAAAAATTATTTTAAGGTACAAAACTAGTGGTTATATCACAGAAACATTGATAGTTCTAGAAAATATCACCTCTTCCGATGATTAGTCGTAGCGACCATTTTGATCGGTTTTAAGAAAAACTTTAATAAAGTGATAAAGAGCTCAAAAAATCAAATCCTTTGGCATGGGCTCCTTATTTATGTACTAGTTGCTATGAAAAATGATAAACTTGATTTTTGCCAACATTTGCAAAAAAAGTCTTCACAAAAAGGTCTATCATGTATGAACATCTAGAAGTTTCAAGCCAAATGACCAAGTTATGGTCATTTCGACGACATAGTTTGTGATAAAGATATCATACTCCACACATAGGTGCATATTGGTATA
Source organism: Poa annua (assembly GCA_026929855.1). Taxonomy (NCBI): domain Eukaryota; kingdom Viridiplantae; phylum Streptophyta; class Magnoliopsida; order Poales; family Poaceae; genus Poa; species Poa annua. The sequence goes on along the minus strand of CM049426.1, from coordinate 59,727,757 downwards.
TTAAACAATCTTGCCAAAGGGATTCTTCAAATTATTTTCATTAATATCATTTTCCTTTTTTTAAGTGCAAAAAATGAGGTTTTTTGTGAAGTAAGTACAGAAAATATGATTCCAAATGGCACCCAACTATTTTTCACTAAGAGTGGTGCACATATGATGGATGGTCCCCAAGTATGAGTTTATTCTTTGAATTCTAACTAATTTCCCCTAGTTAATTGAGTTTATGTTGATTTATCGAAAGTAATTCAAATTTGAACTACAACTGTTTGATAGTTTGGCATGAAACTTTTGGAAAAATTATTTTAAGGTACAAAACTAGTGGTTATATCACAGAAACTTTGATAGTTCTAGAAAATATCACTTCTTCCGATGATTAGTCGTAGCGACCGTTTTGATCGGTTTTAAGAAAAAAATGTAATAAAGTGATAAAGAGCTCAAAAAATCAAATCCTTTGGCATGGGCTCCTTATTTGTGTACTAGATGCTATGAAAAATGACAAACTTGATTTTTGCCAACATTTGCAAAAAAAGTCTTCACAAAAAGGTCTATCATGTATGAACATCTAGAAGTTTCAAGCCAAATGACCAAGTTATGGTCATTTCGACGACATAGTTTGTGATAAAGATTTCATACTCCACACATAGGTGCATATTGGTATATTAAACAATCTTGCCAAAGAGATTCTTCAAATTATTTTCATAAATATCATTTTCCTTTTTTTAAGTGCAAAAAATGAGGTTTTTTTTAAGTGAGTACAGAAAATATGATTCCAAATGGCACCCAACTATTTTTCACTAAGAGTGGTGCACATATGATGGATGGTCCCCAAGTATGAGTTTTTTCTTTGAATTCTAACTAATTTCCCCTAGTTAATTGAGTTTATGTTGATTTATCGAAAGTAATTCAAATTTGAACTACAACTGTTTGATAGTTTGGCATGAAACTTTTGGAAAAATCATTTTAAGGTACAAAACTAGTGGTTATATCACAGAAACATTGATAGTTCTAGAAAATATCACTTCTTCCGATGATTAGTCGTAGCGACCGTTTTGATCGGTTTTAAGAAAAAAATGTAATAAAGTGATAAAGAGCTCAAAAAATCAAATCCTTTGGCATGGGCTCCTTATTTGTGTACTAGATGCTATGAAAAATGACAAACTTGATTTTTGCCAACATTTGCAAAAAAAGTCTTCACAAAAAGGTCTATCATGTATGAACATCTAGTAGTTTCAAGCCAAATGACCAAGTTATGGTCATTTCGACGACATAGTTTGTGATAAAGATTTCATACTCCACACATAGGTGCATATTGGTATATTAAACAATCTTGCCAAAGAGATTCTTCAAATTATTTTCATAAATATCATTTTCCTTTTTTTAAATGCAAAAAATGAGGGTTTTTTTAAGTGAGTACAGAAAATATGATTCCAAATGGCACCCAACTATTTTTCACTAAGAGTGGTGCACATATGATGGATGGTCCCCAAGTATGAGTTTTTTCTTTGAATTCTAACTAATTTCCCCTAGTTAATTGAGTTTATGTTGATTTATCGAAAGTAATTCAAATTTGAACTACAACTGTTTGATAGTTTGGCATGAAACTTTTGCAAAAATTATTTTAAGGTACAAAACTAGTGGTTATATCACATAAACATTGATAGTTCTAGAAAATATCACTTCTTCCGATGATTAGTCGTAGCGACCGTTTTGATCGGTTTTAAGAAACAAATGTAATAAAGTGATAAAGAGCTCAAAAAATCAAATCCTTTGGCATGGGCTCCTTATTTGTGTACTAGTCTCTATGAAAAATGATATACTTGATTTTTGCCAACATTTGCAAAAAAAGTCTTCACAAAAAGGTCTATCATGTATGAACATCTAGAAGTTTCAAGCCAAATGACCAAGTTATGGTCCTTTCGAGGACATAGTTTGTGATAAAGATCTCATACTCCACACATAGGTGCATATTGGTATATTAAACAATCTTGCCAAAGGGATTCTTCAAATTATTTTCATAAATATCATTTTCCTTTTTTTAAGTGCAAAAAATGAGGTTTTTTTTAAGTGAGTACAGAAAATATGATTCCAAATGGCACCCAACTATTTTTCACTAAGAGTGGTGCACATATGATGGATGATCCCCAAGTATGAGTTTTTTGTTTGAATACTAACTAATTTCCCCTAGTTAATTGAGTTTATGTTGATTTATCGATAGTAATTCAAATTTGAACTACAACTGTTTGATAGTTTGGTATGAATCTTTTGTAAAAATCATTTTAAGGTACACAACTAGTGGTTATATCACAGAAACATTGATAGTTCTAGAAAATATCACCTCTTCCGATGATGAGTCGTAGCGACCGTTTTGATCGGTTTTAAGAAAAACTTTAATAAAGTGATAAAGAGCTCAAAAAATCAAATCCTTTGGCATGGGCTCCTTATTTATGTACTAGTTGCTATGAAAAATGAGAAACTTGATTTTTGCCAACATTTGCAAAAAAAGTCTTCACAAAAAGGTCTATCATGTATGAACATCTAGAAGTTTCAAGCCAAATGACCAAGTTATGGTCATTTCGTCGACATAGTTTGTGATAAAGATATCATACTTCACACATAGGTGCATATTGGTATATTAAACAATCTTGCCAAAGGGATTCTTCAAATTATTTTCATTAATATCATTTTCCTTTTTTAAGTGCAAAAAATGAGGTTTTTTGTGAAGTAAGTACAGAAAATATGATTCCAAATGGCACCCAACTATTTTTCACTAAGAGTGGTGCACATATGATGGATGGTCCCCAAGTATGAGTTTATTCTTTGAATTCTAACTAATTTCCCCTAGTTAATTGAGTTTATGTTGATTTATCGAAAGTAATTCAAATTTGAACTACAACTGTTTGATAGTTTGGCATGAAACTTTTGGAAAAATTATTTTAAGGTACAAAACTAGTGGTTATATCACAGAAACTTTGATAGTTCTAGAAAATATCACTTCTTCCGATGATTTGTCGTAGCGACCGTTTTGATCGGTTTTAAGAAAAAAATGTAATAAAGTGATAAAGAGCTCAAAAAATCAAATCCTTTGGCATGGGCTCCTTATTTATGTACTAGTTTCTATGAAAAATGACAAACTTGATTTTTGCCAACATTTGCAAAAAAAGTCTTCACAAAAAGGTCTATCATGTATGAACATCTAGAAGTTTCAAGCCAAATGACCAAGTTATGGTCATTTCGACGACATAGTTTGTGATAAAGATTTCATACTCCACACATAGGTGCATATTGGTATATTAAACAATCTTGCCAAAGAGATTCTTCAAATTATTTTCATAAATATCATTTTCCTTTTTTTAAGTGCAAAAAATGAGGTTTTTTTTAAGTGAGTACAGAAAATATGATTCCAAATGGCACCCAACTATTTTTCACTAAGAGTGGTGCACATATGATGGATGGTCCCCAAGTATGAGTTTTTTCTTTGAATTCTAACTAATTTCCCCTAGTTAATTGAGTTTATGTTGATTTATCGAAAGTAATTCAAATTTGAACTACAACTGTTTGATAGTTTGGCATGAAACTTTTGGAAAAATTATTTTAAGGTACAAAACTAGTGGTTATATCACAGAAACATTGATAGTTCTAGAAAATATCACCTCTTCCGATGATTAGTCGTAGCGACCATTTTGATCGGTTTTAAGAAAAACTTTAATAAAGTGATAAAGAGCTCAAAAAATCAAATCCTTTGGCATGGGCTCCTTATTTATGTACTAGTTGCTATGAAAAATGATAAACTTGATTTTTGCCAACATTTGCAAAAAAAGTCTTCACAAAAAGGTTTATCATGTATGAACATCTAGAAGTTTCAAGCCAAATGACCAAGTTATGGTCATTTCGACGACATAGTTTGTGATAAAGATATCATACTCCACACATAGGTGCATATTGGTATATTAAACAATCTTGCCAAAGGGATTCTTCAAATTATTTTCATTAATATCATTTTCCTTTTTTTAAGTGCAAAAAATGAGGTTTTTTGTGAAGTAAGTACAGAAAATATGATTCCAAATGGCACCCAACTATTTTTCACTAAGAGTGGTGCACATATGATGGATGGTCCCCAAGTATGAGTTTATTCTTTGAATTCTAACTAATTTCCCCTAGTTAATTGAGTTTATGTTGATTTATCGAAAGTAATTCAAATTTGAACTACAACTGTTTGATAGTTTGGCATGAAACTTTTGGAAAAATTATTTTAAGGTACAAAACTAGTGGTTATATCACAGAAACTTTGATAGTTCTAGAAAATATCACTTCTTCCGATGATTAGTCGTAGCGACCGTTTTGATCGGTTTTAAGAAAAAAATGTAATAAAGTGATAAAGAGCTCAAAAAATCAAATCCTTTGGCATGGGCTCCTTATTTGTGTACTAGATGCTATGAAAAATGACAAACTTGATTTTTGCCAACATTTGCAAAAAAAGTCTTCACAAAAAGGTCTATCATGTATGAACATCTAGAAGTTTCAAGCCAAATGACCAAGTTATGGTCATTTCGACGACATAGTTTGTGATAAAGATTTCATACTCCACACATAGGTGCATATTGGTATATTAAACAATCTTGCCAAAGAGATTCTTCAAATTATTTTCATAAATATCATTTTCCTTTTTTTAAGTGCAAAAAATGAGGTTTTTTTTAAGTGAGTACAGAAAATATGATTCCAAATGGCACCCAACTATTTTTCACTAAGAGTGGTGCACATATGATGGATGGTCCCCAAGTATGAGTTTTTTCTTTGAATTCTAACTAATTTCCCCTAGTTAATTGAGTTTATGTTGATTTATCGAAAGTAATTCAAATTTGAACTACAACTGTTTGATAGTTTGGCATGAAACTTTTGGAAAAATTATTTTAAGGTACAAAACTAGTGGTTATATCACAGAAACATTGATAGTTCTAGAAAATATCACCTCTTCCGATGATTAGTCGTAGCGACCGTTTTGATCGGTTTTAAGAAAAACTTTAATAAAGTGATAAAGAGCTCAAAAAATCAAATCCTTTGGCATGGGCTCCTTATTTATGTACTAGTTGCTATGAAAAATGATAAACTTGATTTTTGCCAACATTTGCAAAAAAAGTCTTCACAAAAAGGTCTATCATGTATGAACATCTAGAAGTTTCAAGCCAAATGACCAAGTTATGGTCATTTCGACGACATAGTTTGTGATAAAGATATCATACTCCACACATAGGTGCATATTGGTATATTAAACAATCTTGCCAAAAGGATTCTTCAAATTATTTTCATTAATATCATTTTCCTTTTTTTAAGTGCAAAAAATGAGGTTTTTTGTGAAGTAAGTACAGAAAATATGATTCCAAATGGCACCCAACTATTTTTCACTAAGAGTGGTGCACATATGATGGATGGTCCCCAAGTATGAGTTTTTTCTTTGAATTCTAACTAATTTCCCCTAGTTAATTGAGTTTATGTTGATTTATCCAAAGTAATTCAAATTTGAACTACAACTGTTTGATAGTTTGGCATGAAACTTTTGGAAAAATTATTTTAAGGTACAAAACTAGTGGTTATATCACAGAAACATTGATAGTTCTAGAAAATATCACTTCTTCCGATGATTAGTCGTAGCGACCGTTTTGATCGGTTTTAAGAAAAAAATGTAATAAAGTGATAAAGAGCTCAAAAAATCAAATCCTTTGGCATGGGCTCCTTATTTGTGTACTAGATGCTATGAAAAATGACAAACTTGATTTTTGCCAACATTTGCAAAAAAAGTCTTCACAAAAAGGTCTATCATGTATGAACATCTAGAAGTTTCAAGCCAAATGACCAAGTTATGGTCATTTCGACGACATAGTTTGTGATAAAGATTTCATACTCCACACATAGGTGCATAATGGTATATTAAACAATCTTGCCAAAGAGATTCTTCAAATTATTTTCATAAATATCATTTTCCTTTTTTTAAGTGCAAAAAATGAGCTTTTTTTTAAGTGAGTACAGAAAATATGATTCCAAATGGCACCCAACTATTTTTCACTAAGAGTGGTGCACATATGATGGATGGTCCCCAAGTATGAGTTTTTTCTTTTAATTCTAACTAATTTCCCCTAGTTAATTGAGTTTATGTTGATTTATCGAAAGTAATTCAAATTTGAACTACAACTGTTTGATAGTTTGGCATGAAACTTTTGGAAAAAATATTTTAAGGTACAAAACTAGTGGTTATATCACAGAAACATTGATAGTTCTAGAAAATATCACTTCTTCCGATGATTAGTCGTAGCGACCGTTTTGATCGGTTTTAAGAAAAAAATGTAATAAAGTGATAAAGAGCTCAAAAAATCAAATCCTTTGGCATGGGCTCCTTATTTGTGTACTAGATGCTATGAAAAATGACAAACTTGATTTTTGCCAACATTTGCAAAAAAAGTCTTCACAAAAAGGTCTATCATGTATGAACATCTAGAAGTTTCAAGCCAAATGACCAAGTTATGGTCATTTCGACGACATAGTTTGTGATAAAGATTTCATACTCCACACATAGGTGCATATTGGTATATTAAACAATCTTGCCAAAGAGATTCTTCAAATTATTTTCATAAATATCATTTTCCTTTTTTTAAGTGCAAAAAATGAGGTTTTTTTTAAGTGAGTACAGAAAATATGATTCCAAATGGCACCCGACTATTTTTCACTAAGAATGGTGCACATATGATGGATTATCCCCAAGTATGAGTTTTTTCTTTGAATTCTAACTAATTTCCCCTAGTTAATTAAGTTTATGTTGATTTATCGAAAGTAATTCAAATTTGAACTACAACTGTTTGATAGTTTGGTATGAAACTTTTGGAAAAATCATTTTAAGGTACACAACTAGTGGTTATATCACAGAAACATTGATTGTTCTAGAAAATATCACCTCTTCCGATGATTAGTCGTAGCGACCGTTTTGATCGGTTTTAAGAAAAAAATGTAATAAAGTGATAAAGAGCTCAAAAAATCAAATCCTTTGGCATGGGCTCCTTATTTGTGTACTAGTTGCTATGAAAAATGACAAACTTGATTTTTGCCAACAGTTGCAAAAAAAGTCTTCACAAAAAGATCTATCATGTATGAACATCTAGAAGTTTCAAGCCAAATGACCAAGTTATGGTCATTTCGACGACATAGTTTGTGATAAAGATTTCATACTCCACACATAGGTGCATATTGGTATATTAAACAATCTTGCCAAAGAGATTCTTCAAATTATTTTCATAAATATCATTTTCCTTTTTTTAAGTGCAAAAAATGAGTTTTTTTTAAGTGAGTACAGAAAATATGATTCCAAATGGCACCCAACTATTTTTCACTAAGAGTGGTGCACATATGATGGATGGTCCCCAAGTATGAGTTTTTTCTTTGAATTCTAACTAATTTCCCCTAGTTAATTGAGTTTATGTTGATTTATCGAAAGTAATTCAAATTTGAACTACAACTGTTTGATAGTTTGGCATGAAACTTTTGGAAAAATTATTTTAAGGTACAAAACTAGTGGTTATATCACAGAAACATTGATAGTTCTAGAAAATATCACCTCTTCCGATGATTAGTCGTAGCGACCATTTTGATCGGTTTTAAGAAAAACTTTAATAAAGTGATAAAGAGCTCAAAAAATCAAATCCTTTGGCATGGGCTCCTTATTTATGTACTAGTTGCTATGAAAAATGATAAACTTGATTTTTGCCAACATTTGCAAAAAAAGTCTTCACAAAAAGGTCTATCATGTATGAACATCTAGAAGTTTCAAGCCAAATGACCAAGTTATGGTCATTTCGACGACATAGTTTGTGATAAAGATATCATACTCCACACATAGGTGCATATTGGTATATTAAACAATCTTGCCAAAGGGATTCTTCAAATTATTTTCATTAATATCATTTTCCTTTTTTTAAGTGCAAAAAATGAGGTTTTTTGTGAAGTAAGTACAGAAAATATGATTCCAAATGGCACCCAACTATTTTTCACTAAGAGTGGTGCACATATGATGGATGGTCCCCAAGTATGAGTTTTTTCTTTGAATTCTAACTAATTTCCCCTAGTTAATTGAGTTTATGTTGATTTGTCCAAAGTAATTCAAATTTGAACTACAACTGTTTGATAGTTTGGCATGAAACTTTTGGAAAAAATATTTTAAGGTACAAAACTAGTGGTTATATCACAGAAACATTGATAGTTCTAGAAAATATCACTTCTTCCGATGATTAGTCGTAGCGACCGTTTTGATCGGTTTTAAGAAAAAAATGTAATAAAGTGATAAAGAGCTCAAAAAATCAAATCCTTTGGCATGGGCTCCTTATTTGTGTACTAGATGCTATGAAAAATGACAAACTTGATTTTTGCCAACATTTGCAAAAAAAGTCTTCACAAAAAGGTCTATCATGTATGAACATCTAGAAGTTTCAAGCCAAATGACCAAGTTATGGTCATTTCGACGACATAGTTTGTGATAAATATTTCATACTCCACACATAGGTGCATATTGGTATATTAAACAATCTTGCCAAAGAGATTCTTCAAATTATTTTCATAAATATCATTTTCCTTTTTTTAAGTGCAAAAAATGAGCTTTTTTTTAAGTGAGTACAGAAAATATGATTCCAAATGGCACCCAACTATTTTTCACTAAGAGTGGTGCACATATGATGGATGGTCCCCAAGTATGAGTTTTTTCTTTTAATTCTAACTAATTTCCCCTAGTTAATTGAGTTTATGTTGATTTATCGAAAGTAATTCAAATTTGAACTACAACTGTTTGATAGTTTGGCATGAAACTTTTGGAAAAAATATTTTAAGGTACAAAACTAGTGGTTATATCACAGAAACATTGCTAGTTCTAGAAAATATCACTTCTTCCGATGATTAGTCGTAGCGACCGTTTTGATCGGTTTTAAGAAAAAAATGTAATAAAGTGATAAAGAGCTCAGAAAATCAAATCCTTTGGCATGGGCTCCTTATTTGTGTACTAGATGCTATGAAAAATGACAAACTTGATTTTTGCCAACATTTGCAAAAAAAGTCTTCACAAAAAGGTCTATCATGTATGAACATCTAGAAGTTTCAAGCCAAATGACCAAGTTATGGTCATTTCGACGACATAGTTTGTGATAAAGATTTCATACTCCACACATAGGTGCATATTGGTATATTAAACAATCTTGCCAAAGAGATTCTTCAAATTATTTTCATAAATATCATTTTCCTTTTTTTAAGTGCAAAAAATGAGGTTTTTTTTAAGTGAGTACAGAAAATATGATTCCAAATGGCACCCGACTATTTTTCACTAAGAATGGTGCACATATGATGGATTATCCCCAAGTATGAGTTTTTTCGTTGAATTCTAACTAATTTCCCCTAGTTAATTGAGTTTATGTTGATTTATCGAAAGTAATTCAAATTTGAACTACAACTGTTTGATAGTTTGGTATGAAACTTTTGGAAAAATCATTTTAAGGTACACAACTAGTGGTTATATCACAGAAACATTGATTGTTCTAGAAAATATCACCTCTTCCGATGATTAGTCGTAGCGACCGTTTTGATCGGTTTTAAGAAAAAAATGTAATAAAGTGATAAAGAGCTCAAAAAATCAAATCCTTTGGCATGGGCTCCTTATTTGTGTACTAGTTGCTATGAAAAATGACAAACTTGATTTTTGCCAACAGTTGCAAAAAAAGTCTTCACAAAAAGATCTATCATGTATGAACATCTAGAAGTTTCAAGCCAAATGACCAAGTTATGGTCATTTCGACGACATAGTTTGTGATAAAGATTTCATACTCCACACATAGGTGCATATTGGTATATTAAACAATCTTGCCAAAGAGATTCTTCAAATTATTTTCATAAATATCATTTTCCTTTTTTTAAGTGCAAAAAATGAGTTTTTTTTAAGTGAGTACAGAAAATATGATTCCAAATGGCACCCAACTATTTTTCACTAAGAGTGGTGCACATATGATGGATGGTCCCCAAGTATGAGTTTTTTCTTTGAATTCTAACTAATTTCCCCTAGTTAATTGAGTTTATGTTGATTTATCGAAAGTAATTCAAATTTGAACTACAACTGTTTGATAGTTTGGCATGAAACTTTTGGAAAAATTATTTTAAGGTACAAAACTAGTGGTTATATCACAGAAACATTGATAGTTCTAGAAAATATCACCTCTTCCGATGATTAGTCGTAGCGACCGTTTTGATCGGTTTTAAGAAAAACTTTAATAAAGTGATAAAGAGCTCAAAAAATCAAATCCTTTGGCATGGGCTCCTTATTTATGTACTAGTTGCTATGAAAAATGATAAACTTGATTTTTGCCAACATTTGCAAAAAAAGTCTTCACAAAAAGGTCTATCATGTATGAACATCTAGAAGTTTCAAGCCAAATGACCAAGTTATGGTCATTTCGACGACATAGTTTGTGATAAAGATATCATACTCCACACATAGGTGCATATTGGTATATTAAACAATCTTGCCAAAGGGATTCTTCAAATTATTTTCATTAATATCATTTTCCTTTTTTTAAGTGCAAAAAATGAGGTTTTTTGTGAAGTAAGTACAGAAAATATGATTCCAAATGGCACCCAACTATTTTTCACTAAGAGTGGTGCACATATGATGGATGGTCCCCAAGTATGAGTTTTTTCTTTGAATTCTAACTAATTTCCCCTAGTTAATTGAGTTTATGTTGATTTGTCCAAAGTAATTCAAATTTGAACTACAACTGTTTGATAGTTTGGCATGAAACTTTTGGAAAAAATATTTTAAGGTACAAAACTAGTGGTTATATCACAGAAACATTGATAGTTCTAGAAAATATCACTTCTTCCGATGATTAGTCGTAGCGACCGTTTTGATCGGTTTTAAGAAAAAAATGTAATAAAGTGATAAAGAGCTCAAAAAATCAAATCCTTTGGCATGGGCTCCTTATTTGTGTACTAGATGCTATGAAAAATGACAAACTTGATTTTTGCCAACATTTGCAAAAAAAGTCTTCACAAAAAGGTCTATCATGTATGAACATCTAGAAGTTTCAAGCCAAATGACCAAGTTATGGTCATTTCGACGACATAGTTTGTGATAAATATTTCATACTCCACACATAGGTGCATATTGGTATATTAAACAATCTTGCCAAAGAGATTCTTCAAATTATTTTCATAAATATCATTTTCCTTTTTTTAAGTGCAAAAAATGAGCTTTTTTTTAAGTGAGTACAGAAAATATGATTCCAAATGGCACCCAACTATTTTTCACTAAGAGTGGTGCACATATGATGGATGGTCCCCAAGTATGAGTTTTTTCTTTTAATTCTAACTAATTTCCCCTAGTTAATTGAGTTTATGTTGATTTATCGAAAGTAATTCAAATTTGAACTACAACTGTTTGATAGTTTGGCATGAAACTTTTGGAAAAAATATTTTAAGGTACAAAACTAGTGGTTATATCACAGAAACATTGATAGTTCTAGAAAATATCACTTCTTCCGATGATTAGTCGTAGCGACCGTTTTGATCGGTTTTAAGAAAAAAATGTAATAAAGTGATAAAGAGCTCAGAAAATCAAATCCTTTGGCATGGGCTCCTTATTTGTGTACTAGATGCTATGAAAAATGACAAACTTGATTTTTGCCAACATTTGCAAAAAAAGTCTTCACAAAAAGGTCTATCATGTATGAACATCTAGAAGTTTCAAGCCAAATGACCAAGTTATGGTCATTTCGACGACATAGTTTGTGATAAAGATTTCATACTCCACACATAGGTGCATATTGGTATATTAAACAATCTTGCCAAAGAGATTCTTCAAATTATTTTCATAAATATCATTTTCCTTTTTTTAAGTGCAAAAAATGAGGTTTTTTTTAAGTGAGTACAGAAAATATGATTCCAAATGGCACCCGACTATTTTTCACTAAGAATGGTGCACATATGATGGATTATCCCCAAGTATGAGTTTTTTCGTTGAATTCTAACTAATTTCCCCTAGTTAATTGAGTTTATGTTGATTTATCGAAAGTAATTCAAATTTGAACTACAACTGTTTGATAGTTTGGTATGAAACTTTTGGAAAAATCATTTTAAGGTACACAACTAGTGGTTATATCACAGAAACATTGATTGTTCTAGAAAATATCACCTCTTCCGATGATTAGTCGTAGCGACCGTTTTGATCGGTTTTAAGAAAAAAATGTAATAAAGTGATAAAGAGCTCAAAAAATCAAATCCTTTGGCATGGGCTCCTTATTTGTGTACTAGTTGCTATGAAAAATGACAAACTTGATTTTTGCCAACAGTTGCAAAAAAAGTCTTCACAAAAAGATCTATCATGTATGAACATCTAGAAGTTTCAAGCCAAATGACCAAGTTATGGTCATTTCGACGACATAGTTTGTGATAAAGATCTCATACTCCACACATAGGTGCATATTGGTATATTAAACAATCTTGCCAAAGGGATTCTTCAAATTATTTTCATAAATATCATTTTCCTTTTTTAAGTGCAAAAAATGAGGTTTTTTTTTAAGTGAGTACAGAAAATATGATTCCAAATGGCACCCAACTATTTTTCACTAAGAGTGGTGCACATATGATGGATTATCCCCAAGTATGAGTTTTTTCTTTGAATTCTAACTAATTTCCCCTAGTTAATTGAGTTTATGTTGATTTATCGAAAGTAATTCAAATTTGAACTACAACTGTTTGATAGTTTGGTATGAAACTTTTGGAAAAATCATTTTAAGGTACACAACTAGTGGTTTATCACATAAATATTGATAGTTCTAGAAAATATCACCTCTTGCGATGATTAGTCGTAGCGACCGTTTTGATCGATTTTAAGAAAAAATGTAATAAAGTGATAAAGAGCTCAAAAAAAAATCTTTTTGCATGGGTTCCTTATTTGTGTACTAGTCGCTATGAAAAATGATAAACTTGATTTTTGCCAACATTTGCAAAAAAAGTCTTCACAAAAATGTCTATCATGTATGAACATCTAGAAGTTTCAAGCCAAATGACCAAGTTATGGTCATTTCGATGACATAGTTTGTGATAAAGATCTCATACTCCACACATAGGTGCATATTGGTATATTAAACAATCTTGCCAAAGGGATCCTTCAAATTATTTTCATAAATATCATTTTCTTTTTTTAAGTGCAAAAAATGAGGTTTTTTGCGAAGTGAGTACAGAAAATATGATTCCAAATGGCACCCAACTATTTTTCACTAAGAGTGGTGCACACATGATGGATGATCCCCAAGTATGAGTTTTTTCTTTGAATACTAACTAATTTCCCCTAGTTAATTGAGTTTATGTTGATGTATCGAAAGTAATTCAAATTTGAACTACAACTGTTTGATAGTTTGGTATGAAACTTTTGGAAAAATCATTTTAAGGTACACAACTAGTGGTTATATCACATAAACATTGATAGTTCTAGAAAATATCACCTCTTCCGATGATTAGTCGTAGCGACCGTTTTGATCGGTTTTAAGAAAATATGTAATAAAGTGATAAAGAGTTCAAAAAATCAAATCCTTTGGCATGGGCTCCTTATTTGTGTACTAGTTGCTATGAAAAATGATAAACTTGATTTTTGCCAACATTTGCAAAATAAATCTACACAAAAAGGTCTATCATGTATGAACATCTAGAAGTTTTGGGCCAAATGACCAAGTTATGGTCATTTCGATGACATAGTTTGTGATAAAGATCTCATACTCCACACATAGGTGCATATTGGTATATTAAACAATCTTGCCAAAGGGATCCTTCAAATTATTTTCATAAATATCATTTTCTTTTTTTAAGTGCAAAAAATGAGGTTTTTTGCGAAGTGAGTACAGAAAATATGATTCCAAATGGCACCCAACTATTTTTCACTAAGAGTGGTGCACACATGATGGATGATCCCCAAGTATGAGTTTTTTCTTTGAATACTAACTAATTTCCCCTAGTTAATTGAGTTTATGTTGATTTATCGAAAGTAATTCAAATTTGAACTACAACTTTTTGATAGTTTGGTATGAAACTTTTGGAAAAATCATTTTAAGGTACACAACTAGTGGATATATGACAGAAACATTGATAGTTCTAGAAAATATCACCTCTTCCGATGATTAGTCGTAGCGACCGTTTTGATCGGTTTTAAGAAAAAATGTAATAAAGTGATAAAGAGCTCAAAAAATAAAATCTTTTGGCATGGGCTCCTTATTTGTTTACTAGTCGCTATGAAAAATGATAAACTTGATTTTTGCCAACATTTGCAAAAAAAGTCTTCACAAAAAGGTCTATCATGTATGAACATCTAGAAGTTTCAAGCCAAATGACCAAGTTATGGTCATTTCGATGACATAATTTGTGATAAAGATCTCATACTCCACACATAGGTGCATATTGGTATATTAAACAATCTTGCCAAAGGGATCCTTCAAATTATTTTCAAAAATATCATTTTCTTTTTTTAAATGCAAAAAATGAGGTTTTTTTTAAGTGAGTATAGAAAATATGATTCCAAATGGCACCCAACTATTTTTCACTAAGACTGGTGCACATGTGATGGATTATCCCCAAGTATGAGTTTTTTCTTTGAATTCTAACTAATTTCCCCTAGTTAATTGAGTTTATGTTGATTTATCGAAAGTAATTCAAATTTGAACTACAACTGTTTGATAGTTTGGTATGAAACTTTTGGAAAAATCATTTTAAGGTACACAACTAGTGGTTATATCACAGAAACATTGATAGTTCTAGAAAATATCACCTCTTCCTATGATTAGTCGTAGCGACCGTTTTGATCGGTTTTAAGAAAAAATATAATAAAGTGATAAAGAGCTCAAAAAATCAAATCCTTTCGCATGGGCTCCTTATTTGTGTACTAGTTGCTATGAAAAATGACAAACTTGATTTTGCCAACATTTGTAAAAAAAGTCTTCACAAAAAGGTCTATCATGTATGAACATCTAGAAGTTTCAAGCCAAATGACCAAGTTATGGTCATTTCGACGACATAGTTTGTGATAAAGATCTCATACTCCACACATAGGTGCATATTGGTGTATTAAACAATCTTGCCAAAGGGATTCTTCAAATTATTTTCATAAATATCATTTTCCTTTTTTTAAGTGCAAAAAACGAGGTTTTTTTTTAAGTGAGTACAGAAAATATGATTCCAAATGGCACCCAACTATTTTTCACTAAGAGTGGTGCACACATGATGGATGATCCCCAAGTATGAGTTTTTTCTTTGAATACTAACTAATTTCCCCTAGTTAATTGAGTTTATGTTGATGTATCGAAAGTAATTCAAATTTGAACTACAACTGTTTGATAGTTTGGTATGAAACTTTTGGAAAAATCATTTTAAGGTACACAACTAGTGGTTATATCACAGAAACATTGATAGTTCTTGAAAATATCACCTCTTCCGATGATTAGTCGTAGCGACCGTTTTGATCGGTTTTAAGAAAATATGTAATAAAGTGATAAAGAGTTCAAAAAATCAAATCCTTTGGCATGGACTCCTTATTTGTGTACTAGTCGATATGAAAAATGATAAACTTAATTTTTGCCAACATTTGCAAAAAAAGTCTTCACAAAAAGGTCTATCATGTATGAACATCTAGAAGTTTCAAGCCAAATGACCAAGTTATGGTCATTTCGAAGACATAGTTTGTGATAAATATCTCATACTCCACACATTGGTGCATATTGGTATATTAAACAATCTTGCCAAAGGGATTCTTCAAATTATTTTCATAAATATCATTTTCCTTTTTTTAAGTGTAAAAAATGAGGTTTTTTGTGAAGTAAGTACAGAAAATATGATTCCAAATGGCACCCAACTATTTTTCACTAAGAGTGGTGCACATATGATGGATGATCCCCAAGTATGAGTTTTTTATTTGAATTCTAACTAATTTTCCCTAGTTAATTGAGTTTATGTTGATTTATCGAAAGTAATTCAAATTTGAACTACAACTGTTTGATAGTTTCGTATGAAACTTTTGGAAAAATCATTTTAAGGTACACAATTAGTGGTTATATCACAGAAACATTGATAGTTCTTGAAAATATCACCTCTTCCGATGATTAGTCGTAGCGACCGTTTTGATCGGTTTTAAGAAAAAATGTAATAAAGTGATAAAGAGCTCAAAAAATCAAATCCTTTGGCATGGGCTCCTTATTTGTGTACTAGTTGCTATGAAAAATGACAAACTTGATTTTGCCAACATTTGTAAAAAAAGTCTTCACAAAAAGGTCTATCATGTATGAACATCTAGAAGTTTCAAGCCAAATGACCAAGTTATGGTCATTTCGACGACATAGTTTGTGATAAAGATCTCATACTCCACACATAGGTGCATATTGGTGTATTAAACAATCTTGCCAAAGGGATTCTTCAAATTATTTTCATAAATATCATTTTCCTTTTTTTAAGTGCAAAAAACGAGGTTTTTTTTTAAGTGAGTACAGAAAATATGACTCCAAATGGCAACCAACTATTTTTCACTAAGAGTGGTGCACATATGATGGATTATCCCCAAGTATGAGTTTTTTCTTTGAATTCTAACTAATTTCCCATAGTTAATTGAGTTTATGTTGATTTATCGAAAGTAATTCAAATTTGAACTACAACCGTTTGATAGTTTGGTATGAAACTTTTGGAAAAATCATTTTAAGGTACACAACTAGTGGTTATATCACAGAAACATTGATAGTTCTTGAAAATATCACCTCTTCCGATGATTAGTCGTAGCGACCGTTTTGATCGGTTTTAAGAAAAAATGTAATAAAGTGATAAAGAGCTCAAAAAATCAAATCCTTTGGCATGGGCTCCTTATTTGTGTACTAGTCGATATGAAAAATGATAAACTTAATTTTTGCCAACATTTGCAAAAAAAGTCTTCACAAAAAGGTCTATCATGTATGAACATCTAGAAGTTTCAAGCCAAATGACCAAGTTATGGTCATTTCGAAGACATAGTTTGTGATAAATATCTCATACTCCACACATTGGTGCATATTGGTATATTAAACAATCTTGCCAAAGGGATTCTTCAAATTATTTTCATAAATATCATTTTCCTTTTTTTAAGTGCAAAAAATGAGGTTTTTTGTGAAGTAAGTACAGAAAATATGATTCCAAATGGCACCCAACTATTTTTCACTAAGAGTGGTGCACATATGATGGATGATCCCCAAGTATGAGTTTTTTATTTGAATTCTAACTAATTTTCCCTAGTTAATTGAGTTTATGTTGATTTATCGAAAGTAATTCAAATTTGAACTACAACTGTTTGATAGTTTCGTATGAAACTTTTGGAAAAATCATTTTAAGGTACACAATTAGTGGTTATATCACAGAAACATTGATAGTTCTTGAAAATATCACCTCTTCCGATGATTAGTCGTAGCGACCGTTTTGATCGGTTTTAAGAAAAAATGTAATAAAGTGATAAAGAGCTCAAAAAATCAAATCCTTTGGCATGGGCTCCTTATTTGTGTGCTAGTTGATATGAAAAATGATAAACTTGATTTTTGCCAACATTTGCAAAAAAAGTCTTCACAAAAAGGTCTATCATGTATGAACATCTAGAAGTTTCAAGCCAAATGACCAAGTTATGGTCATTTCGACGACATAGTTTGTGATAAAGATCTCATACTCCACACATAGGTGCATATTAGTATATTAAACAATCTTTCCAAAGGGATTCTTCAAATTATTTTCATAAATATCATTTTCCTTTTTTTAAGTGCAAAAAATGAGGTTTTTTGTGAAGTATGTACAGAACATATGATTCCAAATGGCACCCAAATATTTTTCACTTACAGTGGTGCACATATGATGGATGATCCCCAAGTATGAGTTTTTTCTTTGAATTCTAACTAATTTCCCCTAATTAATTGAGTTTATGTTGATTTATCGAAAGTAATTCAAATTTGAACTACAACTGTTTGATAGTTTGGTCTGAAACTTTTGGAAAAATCATTTTAAGGTACACAACTAGTGGTTATATCACAGAAACATTGATAGTTCTAGAAAATATCACCTCTTCCGATGATTAGTCGTAGCGACCGTTTTGATCGGTTTTAAGAAAAAATGTAATAAAGTGATAAACACCTCAAAATTTCAAATCCTTTGGCATGGGCTCCTTATTTGTGTACTAGTTGCTATGAAAAATGATAAACTTGATTTTTGCCAACATTTGCAAAAAAAGTCTTCACAAAAAGGTCTATCATGTATGAACATCTAGAAGTTTCAAGCCAAATGACCAAGTTATGGTCATTTCGACGACATAGTTTGTGATAAATATCTCATACTCCACACATAGGTGCATATTGGTATATTAAACAATCTTGCCAAAGGGATTCTTCAAATTATTTTCATAAATATCATTTTCCTTTTTTTAAGTGCAAAAAATGAGGTTTTTTGTGAAGTAAGTACAGAAAATATGATTCCAAATGGCACCCAACTATTTTTCACTAAGAGTGGTGCACATATGATGGATGATCCCCAAGTATGAGTTTTTTCTTTGAATTCTAACTAATTTAACCTAGTTAATTGAGTTTATGTTGATTTATCGAAAGTAATTCAAATTTGAACTACAACTGTTTGATAGTTTGGTCTGAAACTTTTGGAAAAATCATTTTAAGGTACACAACTAGTGGTTATATCACAGAAACATTGATAGTTCTAGAAAATATCACCTCTTCCGATGATTAGTCGTAGCGACCGTTTTGATCAGTTTTAAGAAAAAATGTAATAAAGTGATAAACACCTCAAAATTTCAAATCCTTTGGCATGGGCTCCTTATTTGTGTACTAGTTGCTATGAAAAATGATAAACTTGATTTTTGCCAACATTTGCAAAAAAAGTCTTCACAAAAAGGTCTATCATGTATGAACATCTAGAAGTTTCAAGCCAAATGACCAAGTTATGGTCATTTCGACGACATAGTTTGTGATAAATATCTCATACTCCACACATAGGTGCATATTGGTATATTAAACAATCTTGCCAAAGGGATTCTTCAAATTATTTTCATAAATATCATTTTCCTTTTTTTAAGTGCAAAAAATGAGGTTTTTTGTGAAGTAAGTACAGAAAATATGATTCCAAATGGCACCCAACTATTTTTCACTAAGAGTGGTGCACATATGATGGATGATCCCCAAGTATGAGTTTTTTCTTTGAATTCTAACTAATTTACCCTAGTTAATTGAGTTTATGTTGATTTATCGAAAGTAATTCAAATTTGAACTACAACTGTTTGATAGTTTGGTCTGAAACTTTTGGAAAAATCATTTTAAGGTACACAACTAGTGGTTATATCACAGAAACATTGATAGTTCTAGAAAATATCACCGCTTCCGATGATTAGTCGTAGCGACCGTTTTGATCGGTTTTAAGAAAAAATGTAATAAAGTGATAAACACCTCAAAATTTCAAATCCTTTGGCATGGGCACCTTATTTGTGTACTAGTTGCTATGAAAAATGATAAACACCTCAAAAATCAAATCCTTGAACATCTAGAAGTTTCAAGACAAATGACCAAGTTATGGTCATTTCAAGCCAAGCCAAATGACCGTGGTAAGACATCTCTGATGATCTACAACCGTCCGACAAGACATCTCTGATGATCTGCAACCGTTTGAAACGGTCGCAGATCATCAGAGACGTCTTGCCGCTGGTTGCCCAGAGATGCCTCTACCGAGGGGAGGGTTCACCTTCATACTTCACTGAGTGCTCTCTGCTACCCGTGTGCTGCCAAAATGAACTACAATGAGTAGACACTGAGTGCTGAACATGTCCGGGAGGGGGGCTATATATAAGGTACGTGTGCTTCTTTAGTCTCGGTTGGTAACAACAACCGAGTCATGTGGGTCACGAAGTGGTCGTGATACTGCTGATCCAACAGCTCAGAATCTCTCAAAAGAAACACACCTTAGATCCAACGTCTCACAAGCACTAGAAAGAAACACACGATCCATGTGCTTCTTTAGTCTCGGTTGGTAACACCAACCGGGACTAAAGAAGCACATGGATCGTGTGTTTCTTTAAAGCACTTGTGAGCCGTTGGATGAAGAGATGTGTTTCTTTTGAGAGATTCTGAGCTGTTGGATGGGCACTATCATGACCAGTTCGTGAGTCACATGACCCTATATATAGCCCCCTCTTGAACATGTTCGGCAGTCATTGTCTCCTCATTCTACTTCATCGACATAATACAAAGCATTCAGATTCCCTGCATACGTCCAACGGTGCATTTCATATGCAGGCACTCACAAGCCACCGTTGGGCTGTATGCAGGTGAAATCGTGTGTTTTGTTCCATGCATCTACAAAATACTTCAGTTCACTTGTTCTTCTGATACAAAGCATTCGGATATTACACATCAACAATAATATCCCTCTCTAGTGTTTACTTGTTCTTCCGATTGCGCCGTAACCACGGACAATCTTCTTCATTTAACTTGATACTTGGATCAGTGTTGAGTTTAAAGGGAGGAATGTCATGAAACTTATCGTAATCTTCTGACATGTCTGTCTTGTCCTCCACTCCCACAATGACTCTTTTCCCTGAAAGAACTATGTGGCGCTTTGGCTCATCGTATGATGTAATCGCTTGCTTATCTTTTCTTTTTTTCGGTAGGGTAGACATGTCTTTCACATAGAAAACCTGAGAAACTTCACTGGCTAGGACGAATGGTTCATTCTCGTACGAAATATTGTTGAGATCCACTGTAGTCATTCCGTATCGTGGGTCTACCTCTACCCCGCCTCGTAGGTTGAACCATTTGCACTTGAACAAAGGGACCTTAAAAGTAGGTCCATAGTCAAGTTCCCATATCTCCTCTGTGTAACCATAATATGTGTCCTTTGTCCCGTTGCAGTTTTTTGCATCAAAGCGTACTCCACTGTTTTGGTTGGTACTCTTTTTATCTTGGTTGGCTGTGTAAAATATATTTCCATTTATCTCGTACCCTTGAAAAGTCAATATAGTTGAAGCTGGTGATGTGGCCAACAAGTATAGCTGTTCTTCAACATTGGTGTCATTAATGAGTCGTCTTTTTAACCAACTGCTGAAAGTGTTCATGTGTTCTCCATCAATACGATCTTCAGATTTCTCCGGGTATTTGGAGTGTAAAACATTCTTGTGTTCCTCGACATACGGACCCACCAAACTGGAATTATGTAGAACGGTGTCGTGTGCTCGAGTGAAAGAATCCCCGTCTTGACATATTGTTGCTTTCTTTCCTAGGGTGCCTTTTCCATGCAGTCCCCCCTCATGACGTGATTCAGGAACACCGATCGGCTTCAGATCAGGAATAAAATCTACACAAAACTCAATGACCTCCTCTGTTCCATAACCCTTGACGATGCTTCCTTCTGCCCTAGCCCGGTTATGCACATATTTTTTAAGACTCCCATGAACCTCTCAAAGGGGAACATGTTGTGTAGAAATACAGGACCGAGAACAGAAATCTCTTCGACTAGGTGGACTACAAGGTGCGTCATAATATTGAAGAAGGTTGGTGGGAACACCAACTCGAAGCTGACAAGACATTGGACCACATACTTCTCTAAATTTTTAGAGTTAGTGGATAGATGACCTTCTGAGAAATTGCATTGAGAAATGCACATAGCTTCACAATGGGTTCTCGAACATTTTCCGGTAGAAGCCCTCTCAATGCAACCGGAAGTAATTGTGTCATAATCACGTGACAGTCATGAGACTTTAGATTCTGAAATTTTTGCTCTGCCATGTTTATTATTCCTTTTATATTTGATGAGAAGCCAGATGGAACCTTCATACTGCGAAGGCACTCAAAAAATATTTGTTCTCTTCTTTATTAAGAGCGTCGCTTGCAGGACCTGACTGATTCTCTGAATGAGTATCGTCTCGATGCATCTCTTCGCTCATACGTTGATGGGTCTGCCTTCCTTTCGGTGTACCTTTTTTTGACTTCCCTTTTTTTGACTTCCCATCTTTTGACTTCCCATACACGCCCAAGAAGTTTAGCAAGTTGCAGCAAATGTTCTTTGTCACGTGCATCACGTCGATTGCAGAGTGAATCTCTAGCATTATCCAATATGACAGCTCCCAAATTATAGATTTCTTCTTCCACATGGGTACGTGGTTGTTTGCGTCATTCGGAATAGTGAGTCCGCCAGGACCCTTTCCAAAGATTACATTTAAATCATTGACCATATCATGTATAGCAGAACTAGAAGGGCGGGTAGGCCTCGGCCGATGATCTGCCTCACATTTGTAATGCTTGCCTTTCTTCCTTAGCGGATGCTTGGGTACAAGAAACCGACGATGAACCAGGTACACATTCTTGTTACCTAAATGTATACTATCAGTCTCAGCTAAACAGTGCGTGCATGCATTGTATCCCTTGTTTGACTGTCCTGAAATGTTGCCTAGAGCAGGCCAATCATTGATGGTTACAAAAAGCAAAGCTCGTAGATCAAATTCCTCCAGTTTGTGCTCATCCCACACACGTACACCTTCTTCACGCCACAGCTGCAAAAGTTCTTCAACTAATGGCCTGAGGTACACATCAATGTCGTTGCCAGGTTGCTTCGGGCCTTGAATGAGCACTGGCATCATAATGTACTTCCGCTTCATGCACATCCAAGGAGGAAGGTTATAGATACATAGAGTCACGGGCCAAGTGCTGTGACTGGAGCTCTGCTCTCCAAAAGGATTAAAGCCATCTGTACTTAGACCAAATCTTAAGTTCCTTGCGTCATCTGAAAATGTCGGGAACTCTCTATCAATTTTTCTCCACTGGGATCCATCCGTGGGGTGTCTCAACATCAAGTTTTTTTTACGATCTTCTTTGTGCCAACGCAACAACTTGGCATGCTCTCTATTGCTGAACAAACGTTTCAACCGTGGTATTATAGGAGCATACCACATCACCTTTGCAGGAATCCTCTTCCTGGGGCGCGGCTCGCCCTCAACATCACCAGGGTCATCTCGCCCGATCTTATACCGCAAAGCACCGCATACATGACATGCATTCAATTTTTCGTGCTCACCGCGGTAGAGGATGCAGTCATTAATGCATGCGTGTATCTTATGGACCTCTAATCCTAGAGGGCATACCACCTTCTTTGCTTCGTACGTACTAGACGGAAATTCGTTATCCTTTGGAAGCATCTTCTTAACTATTTTTAACAAATTTTCAAATCCCTTGTCAGAAGTACCATTCTCTGCCTTCCATTGCAGCAATTCAAGTGTGGTACCCAGCTTTTTCTGGTCATTTTGACAAGTTGGGTACAACAATTTGGCGTGATCAGCTAACATACGCTCCAACTTCAACCTTTCGTTTTCACTTCCACAGTCCATTTGTGCATCACGAATGGCCCGACGAAGATCATCGTCAGGCTCATCAATAATGGGATCTTCTTCAGTTTCGTCTTCTCCCATTGTAGTATCACTGAACCAAGGATACTTGTCATTATCCTCTTCTTCTTCATTTTCTTCCATGATAACCCCTGTTTCTCCGTGCTTGGTCCAACAATAATAACCAGGCATAAAACCATTATGTAAGAGGTGTGAGTGAATGACTTTTGAGGTAGAGTGATCACTCATATTCTTGCAGGCACTACATGGACAACGAATAAAACCGTTCTTCGGCTTGTTTGCCTCAGCCACATGGAGAAAATTATGCATGCCATCAATGAACTCAGGACAACATCGGTCACCGTACATCCATTGTCGGTTCATCTGTATTACATAAAAGTATATCGAACCCCATTATTACACTACTGTCATAAATAATATGTAAGAGCAAATTAATTAATACAATGTCATCCATTAAAATAAGAGTAGAGTAGTGACAACTGGTAATACATAGTTCTCATAAAACATACATTAACTGAAACAAATAAAAAAATTATTTAAATAATTTAAATCCAACAACAAATGCGATCAAAATCGCAACAAAGGTAAATACTGAACCCACAGCATAATGATACCAAGCCTCCCGATTAATGGCATATTTTCTAATCCTTTTTATCTTCAAGCGCATTGCATCCATCTTGATCTCGTTATCATCGACCACGTCGGCAAGTTTGAGCTCTAATTTCATCTTATCTTCTAAGCATTGAAGATAAAGATCTTCACTTCTTTTCAATTTTTCTTTCAAATCATTATTTTCTTTATCCAAAAACTCCACAATAGGGTCAGGTTCAATTTCCGGTTCAACTACCTCCTAGATAAAAATAAATCTATGTCAAGTTGGTCGCCATAATTGCCAGAAACACAAAATGAAATAAATAGTTTTGAAAATATACCACATCCGAATCATAGATCGGACGAGGACCGACGGGAACGGATATCAGAACCATGACTCTATACATATAATACAAGTTAGAAAATTATACAAGTAATAACTATGGATCTAAAACAATAAAGCTATGTTTTTAAAAATCAAATAAAATAAAAGATAGGGGCTCACCGAGGTGGTGCCTTTGATGGGACGGCGCGAGCGATTGACGTCGATAAGGCTCCTCACGACACTAAAACACATAAATCATAATTTAGTTTGAGCTCAAATTGCACATATGAACAAATGAAATCCTAACTTGGGCATTTCATCAAACACCTTCCTTGCACAAGAAATTTGAAATGAGCTAAATGAGCTAGAGAAGAATCGCCGAAAAGAGGATGAAGCGGCTAACCGTGTAGGGTGTCTTCAATCTTTCAAATGTGGTAAAATATTATGGATTATTTAGTATTGGGGAGAGGAAATGGAGAAGAAATGGAGAGGAAATGGTTTTGAGCTCGGGCTCGATGGAAAAAATGGAGTGAGCAGGGGTGGAAGAAGCTGATAAAGTGAGTATCTTTAGTCCCGGTTCGTGTTAGGAACCGGGACTAAAGGGTTCTGGCGCTGGGACCCGCCTCTGATGCCGTATGCAGTGGACCTTTAGTCCCGGTTCCTAACACAAACCGGTACTAAAGGTCCCTCGCAAATTCGGCGCGGTGCCTCTCACCCCTTTAGTCTCGGTTCAATTTCAAATCCGGGCTAAAGGGGTGAACCAAAGCCTGCTTTTCCACTAGTGTTAGATCTCTAGGAACCAGGAGACCCCCTTATATAGGCGGCGGGTCTCGCTAGAGGTACAAAGCCGGGTCCGGGTTCCTATCATACCCAGACTCTACTCTATGTCCTCTAAGCCTCTTCTTTCCTTAGCAGGACTCCGTCTTGTACTTGGTCTCCAGCCTTCTGGATCCTTCTTGCTTGTGGGACAAGGCATACGTTGCGCACCGGCTTACGTATCACCCGGCCCATGTCTTTAGGCTTGATCCGGCCAAGACTCATGCCACGCCAGCTTATCTTCTATGTCGGTGGGCCTACCGGGTTATGATCCCCCCAATAATAGCCCCCAGGATAACTTGGACATCAGACGGGACTTGCTTCACCTTTGCGCCTTGGAGCATATTTCTGGGGGAAGCCGTCAGTCCTTTTGTCCGGGTTATCTGAAAAACAATAAATAACTCTTTAGGCAAGCAGGCTATCGGATCTCCCGCTTAGCCGGCCTGATACTTGATCCGTCTGTTCGTAACCCGGCCACCACTCGCCGGCTTTCTCTTCTCTAAGCCTTTGACTTTCTTCTTTCTTTATTCTTTCTCTTGTCTCTTGGTCAATCTTCTCGGTCAACGACTTATTTAATGTCTATCCATGCGCGAGAATCAAGGAGACAGTAACCACCTCGGGGAGGCAAGGATCCTGCCAGGAATATCTCTGCACGCCAGATTCTGTTCCCCAAGATAATGATCATCCTTTTGCCCTTTACGATTTTACCCCTAGGTCAAACCCTAGAGGGCTATAAATATGGTGCTCAGGGTGAGCTAAGAGCTCACTCACCCCCGAGCCCATCGCCTCCTTCCTCGAGCTCTTCGCCTCCATTGTTCCTGCACCCTCGTCCTCGAGCCTTCCTCCTCCGTTCGTCTTCCCGGAGCGCAAGGTTTTCCCGAGGTCTTCACCGGTAAGATTTGTGCGAGGTTCTCCACGTTTTCATTCGCACGCGAGAAATCCCGCTCTCCTTCTTCCTCCTTTTCTCGGTAAATCTGCATCTCCACTTGCGTTCCTAACCTCTTCGTGTTCTTGGAGTTATTCGGATGAGCTCATTGAGTTCTTCGGATAGCTTGTGTTCTTCGTGTTGTTTGGATGTTCCTTTTTGCTTTTCATTCCCCGAAGCTCTTGGAATCAGTTCCAACCGTCACCTTTTGTCACTGTTTTTGCCTTGATCTTGGACGTTCTTCTTTCTCTTGGGCTCACAATGATGAAATGCACTACTGTCGCTTGATCTCCCGCTTTTTCTGTTATTTTCTCTGATTTCGTAGATCCGAAACGTCTTCTCATTTCTATCATTTCCTGTTGCAGATCTCCGGCTTTCGACCATCATCATGGGCTTGAAGTCTGCAGCTCAACGTGCTCCCAAGAAGGTGAAGGGCACACCCGGCGCCGGGTCTTCCGGTACAGTCGCCGCCGAGAAGGCGAAGCGCAAAGCCGGGTGTAACAAGGGAAAATCCAACGTCCGAGAAACTCGGCTCCAGGAGCTGGCCAAACTCGGCATGCTCGGCCCTCAGGAGGAAGTCCTTTGGCGGGCCCCGGATGAAGAAGAGACTCTGCCGCAGCCCGGACCCGGCGAGGTAGTCCTCTTCGCCGATCACATTCCCCGGGGTTTCAAACCCCCGGGTTTGCTTTTCTTCCGCCAAGTCCTGGACTACTTCGAGATCCGTCCTCAGGACATAGCACCGAACTCGGTGCTAAATATTACACACTTTGTAGTCCTCTGCGAGGCATATCTCGGCATCGCTCCGAGTCTCCCTTGATTTCTTGAATTCTATTACTGCAAGCCCCAACGGGAATACCCGGCGGGGCCCCTTGTTTCCTGCGGTGGCGTGACGATCGAACGCCGCCGCAACATCATCTTTCCGGGTGTGGTTCTACACTCACACCCGAAGGACTGGCAAAAGACTTGGTTCTACGGCCAGTCACTCACTCCCGAGGGTGAGCCGGCCCTTCCTGGCTTTCAAGCTGATAGGCTCACCCTCCACGAAAACATGAACTCCTTCGCCTCCCCGGCTGACCGGGAGGCCATCAAGCCACTGGTTGGCCGGATTTGCACCCTTCTCGCCCACGGGCTAATGGGCGCTGATTTGGTCAGATGCTGGGTGGGGTGGCACATCATGCCGCTCAGCATCCGGCCGGGTCTGACGTGTCACTACTCCGGGTCTCCGGATGATCCAATGCGCTTCAACAAGGCGCAGGAGTCGGAGGAAGCATTGATCCGGATCATCCGGAGGATAGTCAACGAATCCCCCGGCGCTCTGACGAGCGCCGGCCTGCAGCCCTTCTGTGCCGCCAATCCCTTGAAGCCGGTAATTTCCTTTTCTTCTGTCTTCTCCCTTTTTTCTTAAAGCTTTCCGGGTCATAACCTTGAACTTCATAGGCGGAGGATACCTGGTGGTCCGCGACTCTGCCCTCCTCGCCCGACTCTGTGGATGAGTCGGGGAATGACGCTGAAGAGGCCGGCTCTGAAGCCGGCGGGGAAGAAGAGGAGGCAGAGGAAGGTGAGGTAAATTCCATCACCCGACTCTTCCTTGACTTAATGGATGCCGACCTTCGGGAAAGCCGATCTCCCTCTATTGATGAGGCAAATATATCAGATACGGTCCTTCCTTCTGCGGACCCGCCCCCCCGGCTACCAAGAGGAGGCTCTGCTCAGACTCCACCGAGGTAATTCCGCCATGCTTGGGCTTGTCTTGTTTGCGTATTCTTGCTCTGGTCTCTTACTGAATTTGTCTTGTGTTATCAGGAGGAAAAGTCTTGTGTTATCAGGAGGAAAGGGAAGCTCGTCGCCAAAAGCGCGGGCCTCGGTCCTCCGACTCTGACGAGCCGCTCTTTGAAGTTATTTCCCACAACCCGACTCCTCGCCGGGTTAAGCCTCCATAGAAGCGTCCTTAAGTTCTTTATCCTTTAGCCGGGACTGAGCGGCGGTCTCTCAGTGTCTTCAGATTCGAGCGATGAAATCTTTGGTGGCTTTGCTGTCAACAATGGGTATGTCACCTTTCTCTCGCCTTTTATGTTGCTCGTTTGACTTTGTTGTAACCTTCTTTCCACTGTGCAGAGCTCGCACTATGCCCACGCCTTCTCCGGCTGTGGATGAAACGGATGTCACCTCGCCTCTCCGTACTGGAGGGGCCGCTAAGCCGGCGACGCCTCCGGCTTCTCCTCGGGCATCCGGCTTATCGGACGTGGAGATCACCGGCTCTGCCATGGGCGACAAGCCCATCGACTCCCGCATCGCCATGTCCACCATGCCGGGTGCCACCACTTCGAAATCTTCAACCGGCAAGGCATCCAGCTTCCAGTCCTATAGAGACTTGGACTTGACAGCTCTCTTCGGAGAGCTTCATAGGCGTGTCGGGGAGTCGCGCCAGGCGGAGAACAGCGTATTGGCTGAACTCCAAGAGAAGTTTGAGGTATGCAGATATATATATATATCTCCAAGTCCCCAAGTGCTGGGTTGTCAGCCTGCGATGAGTCGGGACTTCCAATGTGACCTTCTTTGATAGATGACGTTCTTGTTGAGTACTCCCCAAGAGTCGGAATGACTGCTTGCGGTGTTCCGGGTCTTCGTTTGCTTTCTTGCCTTTGGTTTCAACAGAGTAGTCCCCAAGAGTCGGGTTATTGCCTGCGTATTCTGGGTCTTCTTGTTGAACTTTGATTTTGAGCCCACAAATGAGTAGCCCCCAAGTGCCGGGTCTTAGCCTAGGTGACCTGGGACTTATAGCAATTTGGGCTTTCTTACTCTTACTCGCCATGTCCTGATCCTTTTCTTGTGTTTCTTGTTTCAGGACCAAACCCGCCAGCAGGACCATGCCCTTGACGTTGTGAAGGGGGAGTTGGAATCGGAAGCCGGCCGCCGTGCCGGCCTTGAGAAGAACATTGTTGAGCTTGAGAAGAAGCTCGGCGAAGTTGCTGAAGAGAACTCTCTTCTTCGTCAACAGATGGAGGAGCATGAGACCAGTTGGACGGAGCAACGCGACAAGCTGCAAGAGGACCTGAATGCCTCCAACGCCATGTAAAGGAAGCTTTTCGCGTTTCTCTCTGAGATGACCACTGCACTCTTTGGTAAGCCGGCTCTGTTTTTGACTATCACTTATCGTAACTTGTTCTTCCGACTTACACTTCTGGCTTTCTTATTTCAGGATCTTGGAACCCCATCTGCAAGCTTGTGCCGGAGGGAAGCTCAAAGCCGTCTATACTCTTGTACATCAACTATATTATGGAGCTGGCAAGGCGTTGATGGCCTGTCATGGCTAGGAGAAGCCGCCCACGACGCAGGCCAAGTTCCTCCAACAACTGCATGTCTTGCCGTCTTGGCTTGATAACTGGAGGAGGTCTGCAGCACGGCGTGCGTCGATGCACATCTTGGCTTTGACCAAGGCGCATTACCCGGACGTTGACACGGAGCTTCTCACGAAGGGGTGGCCCTGCAAGAGTGACGGGACTCCTCTCACCAAGGAAGACATCAAGGCCATAAACGTGAAGACCCGGCACCATGCGACCGTGCTGACTGATAACCTCAGTTTGAGCACTTTCTAGGTGGGCTATACGGCTGAGGGAGCCAAACTTGCTCCTAATGATCCGGCGTTGACAAGGCTTGATCCGAGCTACCGTGCTCCTCTACCGACTCAGCCGGAGGTGGCACCTGTGTCCGGGACTTCCAATGTGCCGGCTCCTCCTCGTCCGACCTCTGGCCCCTTTTCAAGTGTCTTCGAGATTTCTTGGGAAGATGTTGAGGGCTTGGAGAAGAGGAAGTTGAATAAGAAATCAGCCGCCTCTAGCTCCTCCGGCTTAGCCCCCGAGACCCCAGTTGTGCCTACTGAGTCTGGCCCGGCAGTGTAATCCGGCTTGTCTTGTTTTATCTTTGTACTTTGTCTGAAAACTCGTATTCTTTTGGCTTGTGTGGCCTGTAATAGGTTAGCTTAAACTTTATGAATCTATACCTGTGCTGATGCGCCTTCGTGCGCCTGACACTCTTGCTTTAATGTTATATCCGGCCTC
Organism: Poa annua; assembly: GCA_026929855.1. Classification (NCBI taxonomy): domain Eukaryota; kingdom Viridiplantae; phylum Streptophyta; class Magnoliopsida; order Poales; family Poaceae; genus Poa; species Poa annua. The sequence goes on along the minus strand of CM049426.1, from coordinate 59,697,596 downwards.
GACCGTATTTTGCAAGCTTGTATTTGGTGCTGATGACCCTTTCGATTTCCTTTGCCTCTGCATAGCCGGCTTTCTTGTGACATCTTGTGCTAGAAACTCTAGGTCGATCAGGGTCTGCTAAGTCCCCATAAGCATCATAGTCAGATTGAAAGCCGGGTTTGTAACATCGGGTCACGATGGCGTCCGTGCCGGGTTAGAATAACATCGGGCTAGCAGGCAAGTATAACCAAGAAATTGTGGCGTCTATGTCGGGTTTTGGGTTTTCAACCTGCAACTGATAGTTAGCAAGCCCCCAAGACCCCTTAAGAAATGAGAATATGGACTTGGTGGCATCTCTGCCGAGTCTTGAGTTTTCAACTTCTAACTTTTAGTTAGTAAGCCCCCAAGACCCCTTACGGAATAATAATATGAACTTGGTGGCGTCTCTGCCGAGTCTTGAGTTTTCAACTTCTAACTTTTAGTTAGTAAGCCCCCAAGACCCTTTAAGGAGTAAGAATATAAACTTGGTGGCGTCTATGCCGAGTCTTGAGTTTTCAACTTCTAACTTTTAGTTAGTAAGCCCCCAAGACCCCTTATTATGAAATAACTGGGCGTCTTTATCAACAAACTCTTTTCTTCAGAGAAGATTTCTTTATTTATCATAAGGTATGTACATAGCTAGCAAGCCGCCTCATTAAAAACCTTCCAGTCCCCTTAGGTACCCTGGTAAGGAAAAGAGCGCGTCTGAAACCTGATGCTTTCTCAGTGAAAAGATACAAAAAAGGTGTGGAAACCGTCCCGTCCGGGTTTCCCTTTGTCTATGTGTAGTATGGCCTGAGCTCTGCTACATTCCAGGGCCTGTCATTTTCTGTCATTGGGTACCTTGTGTGATCTGTGTTGGGTCATGTCACTGTGTTTTCTTCCCTTAGATCCACCAATTAGTATCCGTTGTGTAAATTTCTGCTTATCACGAAAGGTCCTTCCCATGGGGGAGTGAGCTTATGAAAGCCGGCTCTGTTCTGAGCCAATCTGAGGACCTGGTCTCCCTCCTGGAAAGTCCTTGAGCTAACCCGGCGACTGTGATATCGTCTTAGGTCTTGCTGATATATAGCTGATCTTTCTAGGGCTAACTCTCTTGCTTCTTCCAACAACTCTACTGAAGTGAGCCGGGCTTTCTCGTTTTCTGTCTCCACGTAATTTGCAACTCTTGGAGAGTCATGAAGGATATCGCTGGGTAAGATGGCTTCTGCTCCATAGACCATGCAGAAAGGTGTGAAGTCTGTGGACCTGTTTAGGGTTGTGTTGATGCTCCAGACAGCTGATGGCAGTTCTTCTTCCCAGGCTCCAGCTGCCCTGATTAGCGGAACACGGAGCCTTTGTTTTTGCCCCTCTGAGGTGCTCCTGGTTTGTTCTTTCGACTTGGCCGTTTGACTGGGGATGTGAGACTGAAGCCAAGTCAAGCCGGATCCCGTTGTCTCCGCAAAACTTCTGCATCTCTCCGAGTGAGAAGTGTGTCCCATTGTCTGTGATGATGCTGTGGGGATACCTGAATCTGAATATAATTTTCTTAAAAAATTTAACTATTGTAGCTGCTTAGCAACTATTGACGGCTTGAACCTCTACCCACTTTGTGAACTTGTCCACTGCTACCAAGAGATGAGCTATCTTGCCTGGTGATGGCTGGAAAGGTCCGACCATGTCCATACCCCATACTGCGAAAGGCCATGTGATTGGTATGGTCCTTAGGTCTTGAGCCGGTACATGAATCTACCTTGCGTATCTCTGGCATCCATCGCAAACCCGGGCTATGCTCTCCGCGTCTGCCAAAGCCGTCAGCCAGAAGAAACCATGTCTGTATGCCTTGGCTACCATTGATGTTGTTGATGCGTGGTGTCCGCAATCTCCTGAGTGGATCTCCTGTAAGATTTTCCGGCCTTCCTCTGGTGAGACACATCGCAGAAAAACTCCTGAAGTGCTCCTCCTGTGTAACTCGCCATTGATGATGACGTATGCCTTAGCCTGGCGTACAATTTGTCTTGCCAGGACTTCGTCTTGCGGTAACTCCTCTCTGAGCAGATAAGCTAGATACGGCTCCGTCCATGACGGGGTCTGGTGTAAGGCGGCGACCAACTGGGACTCCGGGTCATCAGGGACTGCTAGTTCTTCTTTAGTTGGAAGCTTGACGGATGGATTATATAACTCGGCCTTGAATACATTGGGTGTTATCGGGTCCCTCCTGGAGACGATTCTTGATAGAGCGTCTGCTGCCTCATTCTTTCTTCTATCAATGTGTTCCACTTGATACCCGGAGAAGAACCCGGCTTTCCAGACAACTTCTCTTCTGTATGCTGCCATATTAGCGTCCTTCCGATCCCAGATCCCGGATACTTGTTGTGCCACGAGGTCCGAGTCCCCATAGCACATGATCCTCTTGATACCCATCTCCTTGGCGACTCTCAGACCGTGTAACAGAGCTTCATACTCGGCAATGTTATTTGTGCATGGCTCAAAGTGTATCTGTAAGACATAGCTCAGCTTATCTCCCTTTGGCGAAGTTAGAACCACGCCGGCTCCCGATCCTCCGAATAACTTAGACCCGTCAAAGTGCATGATCCAATGCTTGGTACTCGGTGCTGAAGGCAGGGGGTCAAACTCGGTCCAGTCATTGATGAAATCGGCTAAGGCTTGAGATTTATTGATGTTCTTGGCTCATAGTTTATGTGATAAGGCCCCATCTCGATGTCCCACTTTGCTACTCTTCCTGTTGCCTCTCTGTTCTGATTATTTCTGCCAAGGGAGCTGAGCTCACCACTGTTATGGGGTGTTCCTGGAAGTAGTGTGGCATTTTCCGACTTGCCATGAAGAGTCCAAAGACCAACTTCTGCCACTGCGGGTATCTTTGTTTTGACTCGGTCAAGGCCTCACTGACGTAGTAGACCGGCCGCTGAACCGAGTAATCTTTACCTTCCTCTTTCCTCTTTACGACAACCACGGCGCTGACGGCTCGTGAGTTGGCAGAGACATATAACAACATTGGCTCCTTACTTGTGGGAGCCGCTAAGACTGGTGATATGGACAGTGTTTTCTTTAGATCTTCGAAGGCATCATCTGCTTCCTGGTCCCATATGAACTTGTCTGATTTCTTCAATAGCTTGTATAGTGGAAGTGCTTTCTCTCCCATCCTTGCTATGAACCGGCTTAGGGCCATGATGCAACCCGTCAATTTCTGGACATCGTTTACGCACTCCGGCTTCTTAAGGTTCATGATCGCCTTGATTTTGGCCGGGTTTGCCTCAATTCCTCTCTCTGAAACTATGAAGCCGAGTAACATGCCTGCTAGAACCTCGAATACGCACTTGGTCGGGTTAAGTTTCATCTGATACTTGCGGAGATTGGTAAAGGTCTCCTTTAGGTCATCTAGGAACGACCCGGCTTTCTGAGACTTGATCACAACATCATCCACGTAAGCATGGACGTTGCGGCCGATCTGATCCTCAAAACACTTCTAGATACACCTCTGGTATGTTGCCCCCGCGTTCTTGAGGCCGAAGGACATTGTTTTGTAACAAAAAGCTCCAAAGGGTGTGATAAATGATGTCTTCTCTTGGTCTTCTTCTTTGAGCTTGATCTGGTGATATCTAGAATAAGCATCCAGGAAACACAGTAGTTCGCTGTCGGCTGTGGCATCAATTATCTGGTCTATCCGAGGTAGCGCAAAAGGATCCTTTGGACAGACTTTGTTCAAACTTGTGTAATCAACACACATTCTCCGATCTCTGTTCTTTTTCAGCACAAGGACCGGGTTAGCCAGCCACTTCGGGTGATAGACTTCCATGATAAAGCCGGCCGCTAGAAGGCGGGCTATTGTCGTGTTATGAATCCCAAGAATCGAGGGTAGTCACTTCCTGAAGTGTAGTTCGGAAAGGGGATTGAACGCGGAGGTCTAAACCCTCAAGTGGCCCCGTGACGTTGCTCGCCGGACCCGAAGAAGACACACACGACAGAGGAAGACAACGGCCTTTACCCAGGTTCACGACCCTCGTGGGGAGGTAAAACCGCTACTCCTGCTTGTCTGTATTAGATGTGGAAGGTTACAGTACAGTGGAGCTTGCCAGAGGCCCCCTTGAGGCAGTTCTTGCCTGGGGAGGGAAGCGATGGTCTTCTTCCTCCTCCGGCCAGAGGCTATCCTAACAGGTGTTGCTAGGGTTTACAAGGTTTGTAGCATGCAAAGGGCCGAGCCCTGCTACGATGGATGTCTTGTCCCTTTTATAGGCGCCTCTGGCCTTCTCCTTCGGCTTGGCATTCAAGGTGGCTCCCGCATGCCAGGGGCAGGGTGGAGCATGAGTCCACCGCTCTCCCTTCATCCATGGACTCAGTCCATTGTTGATAAAGGTGGGCATGATGGCCGACAGGCGGCCGACCGCGCTGTACTGCCCACAGAGAGGGCAGTCTCTGAGGTGGAGCCCACGATGACGTTCTCCGTTGGAGGGTTGCGCCGTCCACCCGCTTTATCGTCAGAGTAGAAGGTCCTGGCAGCTGCGCAGCAGGCGGAGTCGCTTTATTGACCCCTTTATCATCAAAACGGCAACGACTGTGCTTGTGTCACCACGTGGGCACGGCAGAGGCCATGTGCTTCTTGCCGTACTTCCATGGCCACGACGTTTCCCTTCAGGCCTGAGGATGCCTGAGGGGAGATTCCTGTTGGACCCCCTCGAGGGGGGTTGTCGCCTCGGGAGGGTCCCCTGAGGGGAAGGATCCCTTGAGGCCTTCGTTTCCTCTTCAGGCCCTCGAGGGGAGTTGCCTCTCGAGGGTCCCGCCGGGCGGTGACGCCTGGTCCTTAGTCGTTTCGTCCGACTGGCCCGCGTGTGAGGCCTGGAGGGAATGGGCTCTCCATACCCCAGTTCCCACTGGGCCGACAGTAGCCCCCGGGGCCATGATGGGCACGACTGAGCCCATGGGCTTAGGCGAAGCGTCGTGGGCCCTTAGTGCCCAGCCGGCCCGAGCCACGCGGCACTTGGACGAATAACGGTCTCGCACGATCCGGGGCGCAGGTCGTGGGGGGTCCCACCATGCCCCGGTAACTGCTCCTCGAGGGGACATAAAGCCCAAGCGTAGCGGCAGGGAGCCGTTACCGTTTCCAATTCTACTCGCAGAAACTTCCGCTTCCTAGAGCTCTCCGCCTCCGCTCTTTCTCTCCTGCGAGTCTCCCTTCTCCGTCTCCTTCAACCTTCCGCGCCCTCAACGATGAGCCCACTCAAGAGCAAGGGCAAGGTCGCCGCGGGGTCTTCCTCTCAGGCAGAGGGTCCCGAGACCATCATGTGCGCGGCGCTGCTGGGCGTGCGTGTCAACAAGAAGGCGCTCGCCAAGGTCCGGTACCTGGTGGCGGACCAGACGAACGAGCACGGCGCCACTGCCCTAAAGCCCGCGGCGCACGGGAAGCGGCCGCGCGGGTTCTTCCCGATCTTCCAGCATTGCCTGGCTGCGGGACTGGTGCCGCCCTTCTCGCCATTCCTGGAGGCGGTGCTGGCGTTCTACCAGGTACAGCTGCTGCACCTGCACCCCAACTCCGTCCTCATCCTCGCCTTCTTCGCCTACCTCTGCGAGGCGTACCTTGGCCTGGAGCCCACGGTGGGGCTATTCCGGTGCTTCTACGCGCTCTGGAACACGTCGAAGAACGAGCGCTTGGGGTGCGTCTCGTTCCGCATCGTCGATGGCATGGGGAGCGTCTACATCCCCTGTCCTGGAGCGAGGGCAAGGCAATCACCTCGGTGACGAAGAAGGTGGACGACTTCCGCCAGAAGTGGTTCTTTGTTGGGGTAGAGCGCCCCTGCGCCTTCCTCGAGGTCCCCGACGCGCCCCCGGTGAAGAACTCCCACTGGGGCAAGGCCACCTTCGACGGCGCCAGGAACGTGAGCTTGATGGGACGCCTGAGCTTCCTCTGCGAGGAGGGCCTCACGGGGAAGATGATCATCGCGGACTTCGTGACGCGCCGCATTGCGCCCCTCCAGGCACATTCGGTCCCCATGTGGATGTACTCGGGGCCGAAGGACAAGATGCGGCTTCACGCCAAGGAAAACGACAAGGACGCCGTCGACAACGTCCTCTCCGCGCTCTTCGTTAATCCATCGGTGCTTCCCGTGGATGAGCTCCGGATGGCGCTCCAGCCCCTTCACCAATACAGTCTGACGGAGCGCATGGACCTCCTGGAGGGGATGCCTCCGTTTACCCCGGCAGGCCAGGCGGACCTCGAGGCACCGATGCCGGCCGCGCGGGGAGCGGAGGGGGCCGATTCTCCCTCGCTTCAGGAGCTGGCCTAGGTGAGGAGGAGACCACGGCAGGTGAGGTTTCCTCTTCAAGGGCTGGGCCATTTACTGACGATATTTGCGATATCTCGTCAGGCGATGACGACGCCTTCGTGGTGGCGCCCTCGCGCCTCGTGGAGGAAGAGTCTGAGGAGGCCTCAGCTGCGGAGGCCTCTCCGGGAAGGCGTGGGCCTCGCACCAAAGCTGTTGTGGACCGCTTGGGGGCGAGTCCGCCCGACGTCCCCTCCAAGAGGAAAGCTGAGGCGCCGCCTGCGAGGCCTGCTTCCAAGCCCTTCCCTTTATGGCGCTCGCCAGGCCTGGCGTGGGTCGACGCTGGCGTCCCCCCTTCAGGGTTAGTGCTCATAATCTTGGATCCTTCGTCTTTTAGCTTTCTTTCGCTTTTCTTTTTCCTGAAGTATTTTCTTGGGCTCCTTGCCAGTGACCTTGTACCTGCGAAGCGCCGCCGGCTTCGCAAGGTATCGGAGGTGAAGAACGCCGCGGCAATTGCCGCGACTGACAAGGCCGCGAGGCCTTCGGAGGCGGCCCCCACGAGGCCCCTTGAGGGGACGCCTCAAGCGGAGGCTGCTGTGCCCCAGGCGGAAGCAGCAGGGCCTCAGGTGGAGGAGGGCACGGCTCGCCCAGAGGCACCTGCACCGCCTCCCGAGCCTCTGGTGGTGGAAGGCTCAGAGGAGACAACTTCCGCGCCGCCTCGCGCTCCTACTCCTCCTCGCGCGGCTAAGCCTCCGCGCGAGGCCACTCCACCGCGCGAAGCAACGCCGCCGCGCGCGTTGACGCCTCCGCGCGCGCCTACCCCGCCATCTGCGGCCACTACACCCGTGCAGCCTGCGAGGGAGGCGCGCGAGGCAGCAGCAGGCACAGGCGGCTCTGCCGGGGGAGATGCTTCCTCGCCTCTACGTCAAGCCATGCCCGAGGATCGCCCTGCAGCTGCAGGGCCGTAGGTGGACGCCGGCGCGGGCGCAGCCCAGGCTAGCCCCCGAGCTTCCCCCGAGGCCGGGCCTGCGTGACTCGACGCTGGGGTCGGGCCCTCCAGGAGCCAGGAGCTGGTCCTCCGCGGCTGGGACTGGAGCGCGGGGCGCCGCGAGGTCGCCTTCGGCCTCGTAAGGGAGTCCTTGGAGGGCTTGGAAGCGCACCTTGCCCTTGGAGACATATGGCTCGCTCGGCAGCAGCAGGAGTTGCCAAAGTCATGGGCGTCCCTCCACGCGGCGGTCGAGGCGCGCCGGCTGGAGGGTGCGGCGCTGCAAGCCGCGCGTGAAGAGGCCACCCGCTTCGCCAAGGAGGTCCGCGAGGGGGCCATTCGTGACGCTGCGGAGCTCCTTAACCCTCTCCAGGCGGAACGCGATGCTGCGGCGGAGCTCTTGCGCGAGGCCAGGGCGGAGCGCGAGGCGATGGAGGGGTCGCTGGCGTAGAAAAGCCGCGAGCTGGGCCAGCTGGAGACCCAGCTGCTCTCCGCCCATCAGGTCGCGCGGGTCGCTCTGGAGGACGACCTCAAGGGTTTTGCCGAGCGTGAGCGGCAGCTGGCCCTCAAGGTGAAGGAGTTGCGCCTTCAGGCGGAGAAGGACCTGGCCGCCCAACGCGAGGCCCTTGAGGAGCGCGAAGGAGAACTGGCCAAAGCGACCGTGAAGTACGACGAAAACGTCGCTGCCCAGAAGATAGCAAACGAGCGCTTCGAGCGGCGTTTCGCCGAGAAGAAGAAAGAGGCCGAGGACGCCCTCGCGGAGCGCGAGAAGCAGTTCCGCAAGTCCACTTCTCAGAAGTACCGCGACCTGGCCCAGACGCAGGAGGACCGCTTCAAGGTCAAGCACGTCGCGGACGCTCGGCGGATCACCGAGCTTGAGAAGGCCAAATCCAAGTTGGAGTCTCGCCTCACGCGCGCGAAGGATGGCCGTCGCCGGCCGGAGGAGGCTCGCACTGAGGCTGTCCACAACCTCAACTCCTTGGCCAAGGATGTGGAGGAGCAGGTGGCCCCGGCGATGGAGCGGGCGGCGAAGGCCTCGGACTCTGCCAATGCGGCTCGCTCGCTCTCGACGCAGCGCGAGCGAATGTTTGAGGCGTTGGTCGCTCGTGGCAACGAGCTCGCCGCGCAGCTTGGCGCCGACGCGCCGCACACCGACGTCTGAGGCCGCGGCGATGCTGCCATGTACCTGGTCTACTTTGACCAGCTCTTCGAGGCGCTCGAGGGTCCTGTCGCCGAGCTCCGCGAGATGATCGACGACGAGAGCCGGCAGCTTCTGGGGGTGTTTGTCGATCGCATCTTCACCAACCTCAGGATCCTCACGCCAGACTTCGACCTCTCCTCCGTGACAGAGGCTGCTCAAGGAGAGGACGCGCGGCGGGTCTCCGGTTCCCTCCGCGAGCAAGTTGACGCCTTCTGCAACCGCTTCAGGCGCGCGGAAGCTGCGGCCGAAGACAGCGAGGAGGAGGCCTGCTCCGACGAGCTTGAGGAGGGTGCCACAGAGGAGGTCCAAGGCGCTGCTTCTACATGAGCCTCCCTTTATTGCGCCTGCGAGCGCTTGTATCTGAAACAACTGTGTGTTTAGCTTTCATAAGACCTTTGGCCTGTAATATACTATTTATCGCTGTTTAAGTCGAGCTTTGTTTGCCCCCCGTGAGGTATCTTTGGACTCAACTTCATGTCTATTTGTTCTCTGCGTCGGTAGGTCCCATCTCTTCGTGCCATGTCTCCGCCACTTCGGTATGCAGGAGAAATGACTCCGCAAGGCCGGGGGGAGTTTAGGCCTAGGAGAGGTAAGAGCCCTGAGTCGCGATGCTCAAGTGCCCCCCTTAGACGCGCGAGTAGTCCATGAAGCTTAAGGGAAAGCGAAGTCACTTGAGGGGCAAACATGCGCTAGGGAGAGAAAAACGCTCTTGAAGCGTGGGTGTGAGACTTAGCTTCTTGAGTTTTTCGCCCTGCGAAGGCTTTTCGCTTTGCGGGGTTGCCCACTTGAGGGGTCGCTCCCGAGGGGGCTCTTCAGGCTTGTGGGGGATTTTTTCCTGCATGTGTTAGAGGGGCGAACCCAAATGCTGGAACACGGCTCAAGGTGCTCGTGCGCGCTTATAGGTTCCCTCAGGCGTTCCTTGCGAGGAGAGTAAGTACCAAGGTCCTCTGTAGAGATGGTGTGTTTGTGGGATCTTGCCCTCCAGCCAGAGCTCGGACTCTTGGATTTTGCAGTGCTGCTGGTGTGTCGTTTGAGGCACTGGCACCGTACTCAGCCCCCGCTCGCGAGGTACGCCTATGGAGAGATATAAGCGCACACTCCACAGAGTAATGCGATAATAAAACTCACTAAATACATTTTAAAGCGGCGCCGAGGCGCTAAGTTCCCTTAGGAACGAGATTGAGCCATTAAACTTGGTGTTGCCAAGCTAATGTTTCGACCATGTCGAGGCATGGGGACCACCTATTAGTGGCGGAGACTCTCGACGGCCTGAAGTGGCTCGTTTTAATTGAGAGCTCGGAGGGTTTTCCCTCGAGTGAAGCCTTTGGGGCTTGGAGGTTTAAGCCCTTGGCTTTTAACCCCTAGAGACATGGATGCTTGGAGGTTTTAGCCGTAGGCTGCCTCTTCCGCTTGTGGTCTCGACGTGACAATGATCACGGGCGTGACAATGATCACGTTTACGTTTTGTTCCTTTAGGAGACAAAAGTTTTGGGGAGGTTTAAGTCGTGAGCTTTTAACCTCTAGAGACTATGGCGCTTGGAGGTTGAGCCGTAGGCTGCCTCGTCTGCTAGGAGTCTCGACGTGACAATGATCACAGGCGTGGCAATGACCACGTTTGCATTTGTTCCTTTAGGAGACAAAGCACGTTTTTGGAGGTTTAAGCCGTGAGCATTTTAACCTCTAGAGACGAAAATGGTTGCAGGTTGAGCCGTAGGCTGCCTCTTCCGCTTGAAGTCTCGGCGTGACAATGATCACGGGCGTGGCAATGACCACGGTTGCATTTGTTCCTTTAGGAGACAAAGCACGTTTTTGGAGGTTTAAGCCGTGAGCATTTTAACCTCTAGAGACGAAAATGCTTGGAGGTTGAGCCGTAGGCTGCCTCTTCCGCTTGAAGTCTCGACGTGACAATGATCACGGGCGTGGCAATGACCACGGTTGCATTTGTTCCTTTAGGAGACAAAGCACGTTTTTGGAGGTTTAAGCCGTGAGCATTTTAACCTCTAGAGACAAAAATGCTTGGAAGTTGAGCCGTAGGCTGCCTCTTCCGCTTGAAGTCTCGACGTGACAATGATCACGGGTGTGACGATGATCACTTTTTTTAATTTTGTTCCTTGTGGATTCAAAGATTTGTGAGGTTTAAGCCTTGAGCTTTTAACCTTTGGAGACAAAAAGTGCATTGAGGTTGAGCCGTGGGCTGCCTCTTTCGCTAAATGCCTTGACGTGACTATGATCACGGGTAGAACTTGCGTAGGTGCATGATGTTCCATGGATTCTTGACGGGGACGCCGTCTTGAGTCTCGAGGCGAGCCGCACCAGGCCTGGCGATGTGGGTGACCCTGTAGGGGCCTTCCCACATTGGGGACAGCTTGTGGAGGCCTTCCCTGGAGAGGATTCGCCTGAGGACGAGATCGCCTGCCTCCAGGGTGCGCGAGCGCACGTTGCGGCTGTGGTAGCGCCTCAGGTCCTGCTGGTATTTGGCCGCCCGGAGGGCGGCACGGCGTCGTAGCCCTTCAAGGAGCAGCAGGTCGTCGTTGTGGAGGTCCTCTTGCTGGTCCTTGTTAAAGGCAAGTACCCGTGGGGATCCATGCTTTATCTCAGTGGGGAGGACTGCTTCGGCTCCATAGACGAGGGCGAACGTGGTTTCCCTGGTGGGCTTGGGTGGCGTGGTACGGATGGACCAGAGCACCGAGGGGAGCTCGTTGATCCAGCCCTTGCCGTGGCCCTTGAGGACATTGAAGGTCCTGGTCTTTAGGCCTTTGAGGACCTCTGGGTTTGCACGCTCGGCCTGTCCGTTACTTTGCGGATGGGCGACTGAGGCGAAGCAGAGCTTGATGCCCATTCTTTCACAGTAGGCTCTGAAGATGCCACTGGTGAATTGGGAGCCATTGTCAGTGATGATGCGGTTAGGCACTCCGAAACGGCAGACCAGGCCTCTGACGAATTTCACCGCCGCGCTTGCTGTGATTGTGCGCATCGCCTCCACTTCAGGACATTTTGTGAACTTGTCAATGGCCACGAAGAGGTAGCGATATCCACCTTGCTTCGTTGGGAAATTTCCAGCCCCCAGACCGCAAACGGCCACGAGAGAGGAATGGTTTGAAGCCCCAGCGCTGGTTGGTGGATTTGCTTGGCGTGGAATTGGCAAGCTTCACATGCTTGGATGATGTCCATTGCATCCTGAAGTGCTTGAGGCCGGTAGAAACCGCTCCTGAAGACTTTGCCTGCGAGGGTGCGGGCGCACGAATGGTGGCCGCATTCCCCGCTGTGGATGTCTTTGATCAGCATTTTTCCTTCTTCAGGAGGGACGCATTTTAGCACGATGCCGTTTGGGCGCTTGCGGTAGAGAATTCCTTCGAGGATTTGGTACGATTTTTCTTGGCAGGCAATTCGCTCCGCTTCAACATCTTCCTCGGGAAGGACTCCTTTGCCGAGGTAATCTTTGATCTCGTCGATCCATCCTGTTTCTTCGTGCACCGCAGTGAGCAACAGACGCTCCGCTTGTAGGTGGTGGCGGGAGTGCTTCGTCTGTGCTTGCGGTGATGGCCTCTTGGGGATGCTTTATGGATGCCTTGACGAGCCTTTCTTCAAATACACCTAGCGGCTGAGCTTGCCTCTTTGATGCGCGCTTGGCGATGTCATCGGCCTCTTGGTTTTCCTTTCTTGGGATGTGCATGAGCTCCATTCCCCTGAAGTTCTTCTCAAGCCTACGGACCTCTTCAAGGTATGCGGCCATGTGGTCGTCCTTAGGCTTGTAGCTTTTGTTGGAGAAGTTAACGAGCAGCTGGGAGTCGCCCTTGATGAGTAGATGCTTGACGCCTAGGGCGATTGCGGTGCGTAGGCCGGCAAGCAAGCCTTCATACTCTGCGATGTTGTAGGATATCTTGTCGATTCCGAAGCACAGCTGGACTGCGTAATACAACTTGTCGCCTTTGGGGGAGATCAGGACTACGCCTGCCCCTCCTCGGCGACAAGCGAATGCTCCGTCGAACTTCATGGTCCAGAGGCTGGGCCTTGCGGCTCCAGAGGGCCCTTGCTCTTCTCCCAAAGGCTCTTCAGGGGTTGGGTCAGTCCATTCGGCGACGAAGTCAACCAGCGCTCTTCCTTTGATTACCCTTGTGGTATCGAAGCGCAAATTGAATGGCTGTAGCTCAATGTTCCACCCTGCGACCCAATCTGTTACGTTTGGGTTGCACAGTATTTGCTCCAGGGGAAACGAAGTGACCACTGTGATGGGGTGCCCCTGGAAGTAGTGTCGCAGCTTTCTTGAGGCGATGAGGAGTGCGAGGAGAAGCTTCTGCTGCATTGTATACCGCTCGCGAGCATCACGCAGTGCTGTGTTGATGAAGTAGACTAGATGCTCGACGATGTTAGTTCCTGTAGCCTCGGCGTCTTTTGCCTGAGGTGGCCCAGCTTGACCCTCGAGGGGGTTGGCTTCAGGGGGCTTGCCCTGTGCCTCGAGGGGGTTGGCCTCAAGGGGCTCGCCCTGTGCCTCGAGGGGGTTGGCCTCAAGGGGCTCGCCCTGTGCATCGAGGGGGTTGGCCTCAAGGGGCTCCTCAGGCTCCTCGGCATGAATTCCTTGCGTCGGTGGACTTGGGGTGGCCTTTTCTACGAGCTCCTTATCTGGGGGCTTTTTCTTTGGAGTGGTGGCACTCTTCTTGTGAAGTACCTGCTCTTCTCTTTCCACCACAAGGACAGCACTGGCTGTTTGCGGAGTAGCTGATAAGTACAGCTTCAGGTGCTCGCCATGCCTTAGGGCTACCATTACTGGTGGGCTGGCCAGATACTTCTTCAAGTCCTCAAATGCTTTTTCAGCTTCAGGGGTCCACTTGAAAGTGCCTGTTCTTTTCATGATCTTGAAGAACGGCAGGGCTCTTCGCCGAACTTGGAGATGAATCGACCCAAGATGGCCATGCAGCCTGCTAGGCGTTGCATGTCCTTTAGCCTTCGCGGAGGTTGCATGTCTTCTATGGCCTTGATTTTGTCTGGGTTTGCCTCTATGCCCCGATGGGACACGAGGAACCCAAGCAATTTGCCTGAAGGAACTCCAAAGACGCACTTGGCGGGGTTGAGTTGGATGTTCACCTTGCGCAGGCTGGCGAAGGTTTCTTCAAGGTCTCCGAGGAGAGTATTTGCTTCTCGTGATTTCACAACAATGTCATCGACATATGCTTCAGCGTTTCGCCCATTTGTCCGCCAAGTGCTATCCTCATCAACCTCTGGAAAGTGGCTCCGGCATTTTTCAGGCCGAAAGGCATGCAGACGTAGCAATACACACCGCACGGGGTGAGGAAAGCTGTCTTCTCCTCGTCCTCCTTAGACATTTTTATCTGGTGATAGCCAGAGAAGGCATCAAGGAAACAGAGGAGGTCGCAGCCTGCCGTGGAGTCCACAATCTGGTCAATTCTGGGCATGGGATAAGGGTCTTTGGGGCAGGCCTTGTTTACATCAGTGTTGTCGATGCAGAGACGGCCTCCTCCGGCGGGCTTTGGGACTACCACACCATTGGAGAGCCAAGTGGGGTGTGCGACTTCGCGAAAGACTTTTGCCGCCTTGAGCTTCTCGACCTCCTTGACGATGAATGCTTGCTTCTCGGGGGCTTGTTTTCTTGCTTTTTGCTTGACGGGGCGCGCGTTTGGGCACACGGCCAAGTGGTGCTCGATCACCTCCCTCGGTACACCAGACATATCTGACGGTGTCCATGCGAACATGTCAGAGTTTGCCTGGAGGAAGGCGATGAGCGCGCTTTCCTATTTGGGAGGTAGTGCGGCGCCAATGGTGACGCTAGCCCCCGAGACTTCAGCGCCCGAGCTGCTGGAGCTCAAAGAGATCTTCTTTGTAGCAGATGCCTCCTGGGAGAACAACTGCTTCTGCTTCTTGGGCCTCTCGAGAGGCTCCAGGTCCTCGTCTGCGGGAAATGCCATGGCGGCAGTCTTGTAGGCCGTCTGAACGGTGCGCGTAGCGTCCAGGACATGCCCACGGATGGTGATCGTGCCGGCGCTGCCGGGGATCTTGACCATGTTGTAGGCATGGTGCGTGACAGCCATGAACTTCGCGATCGCGGGGTAGCCGACGATGGCATTGTATGGCAGCCCGATGTGTCCGACATCGAAATCGATGTGCTCGGTGCGGCAATTCTCCTTGCTCCCGAAGGTGACGGCAAGCCTGACCTGGCCTAGAGGCTCGATCGAGCCGATGGTGTCCCCCATGAAGGGCCTCGAGGGCGTGAGCCGCTCGTAGGGCACTTGAAGCGCTTCGAACGTATCTATGGAGATGACGTTCAGACCTGCCCCGCCATCGATGAGAGTCTTGGAGACAGCCACGTTGTCGATGGTGGGGCTGCAGACCAGCGGGAGGGTTCTAACAGTCTTGGTGGACTTGGGGTGGTCCTGAGCGTCGAAGGCGATGGTGTATTGCGACCACTTGAGGGGCCTGGAGGTTTCAGTGCTTGGGAGGGCGGCGTTGAGCTCGCGGGCGAACTGCTTGAACTGGTTGTTCGATTTTGGCGCCAGCGCCCCCCCCCCCCCCCCCCCCCGAGGATGCAGGCAATGGCGCCTCTCAGGGCTTGGTAGCCGCCATCTCCTCGTCAGGGAGGTTGTCGTTCTTTTCCGTGGCGTTGGCCTGGTTTCCAGATGGTTTCTGGTAGCCGCCCTTGCGTCCGCTTCCGCGGTAACCACGGCCTCGACCGCGGCTGCCACTGCCCTCTGCTTGCTCGCGCTCCTTGCTTAACCTTTTGAGGTCGAAGCAGGACTCTATACAGTGGTCGCGCCTATTGTGGTAGACGCAGAAAGGGCTGTGGTCATCTTTCCTCTCTCCAGGCTCGGTGGAGTCCCTACGGGTGCCCTTCGTGTCAGGCTCTGCCCCGAGAACTGCGGTGGCCTTCCGCTTGGGCTCCTCCTTCTTTTTCTGGCTCTGGGACCCCTCGGCATGGTCGTCCCCTCTCGAGGACAACTTGACGAAAAGGAGTCCCTCTTCAGCCTTGGCGCACTTGTCCGCCAGGCCGAAAAGCTTCACCACAGAGGTGAGCTTGTCGTGGATACCCAACTTCTCGAGCATCTTGCTGTTTGTGACGCCCTCGCGGAAGGCGGCGATGACTTGAGTGTCAGGGATGTTCAGGATCTTGTTGCGCACTTGGCTGAAGCGCTGGATGTACTTGCGGAGCGTCTCATCCTTCCTCTGCACTACAGCGCGCAGATCGTTGTGGGTGAGGGCGCCCTCGTATGTCCCCTTGAAGTTGGAGACGAACTGCTTGCAGAGCTCCTCCCACGAGTTCACGGAGCCCTCAGGGAGGTTCAGGAGCCACGACAGCGCAGAATCGCGAAGCGCGTGGGAGAACCAGTTGGCCATGACCTTGTCGTCTCCGCCCCGCAGCTTGGATGGAGATGGTGTAGAGCTGCAGGAATTCGATGGCTTTGCTGGAGCCGTCGTAACCCTTGGGGAGAGGCGGCCTGAACTTCTGTGGCCAGACCACGCGACGCAGAGAGCAAGTGAACGCCATGCAGCCTGAGGTGTACGTAGAGACCCCGTGCTGCAACGCTGTAACATCCCAAAAATATTAATATAATTATTAGTGCAAAAATGTGGGCCAACAAAAACTTTTCTTATAAGAATGTGTGTATGTTTAATTCTTGAGTGTTGCTTGTTGCATTGTTTGCAAGATTGGGGAATTCTAGCTCTAATTAAAAATTTGAAGAAAAGAAAACAAATAAAACAAACCACAAAAACAAAACACCATGTGACAAATGTCACATTATTTTTCCAAATTAAGATATATAAATTTATTTTCTCACCAAAATCAATGGAGTAATATTATTGACACTCCTAGTTAATTTTTACAAACTATTCCCTTTCAAAAATTCAAATTCAAAACTTCAAATTCAAATTAGAAATTCATGATTGAAATATTTCAAAAAGACTTTGTAACACTTACCAATAATATAGTTAGCCTAGATCTTAAGTTTGGACCCAAAAGAATAAAGAAAAATAGGAAAATTAAAATAGCAAAATGCTGCTGTTTTGGTTCAAGCAATTCATCAAGCACCTGGCGTGCATCACCTGTTCTTCCCAAACCGAGCTAAGCCTAGGATCAATCCGAGCAATGCTTCGTTCATTTGTCAAATTGGAGCCTCCACTGCACTCCTCTCTTCATCACGACCTCACCGCACGCCGAAGGAGGCAAAACGGTGGCCGGAGTCGTCGAGGAGCCGTTGGCGACAGCCACGGCCGCGCGCACGTCGCCGTGGTCGGCACTGTGGCCGCGACGACGCCGCGCCGTGCCGGCCGTGCTGTGCCCCCTCCCTCGCTCCCTCACCTCCTGGTCCCCTTCCGCACCCACAGCACGCACCAGCACCAGCCCGTGCACGCCGCGCCCGCGCCATGACGCGCACGCCGTGCGCCGCCCAAGCCCGTTCACGGCAGGGCCAAGCCCCCGCACGCACCCGAGCGCGCCACGCCACCCCACCTTGCCCGCCTTGCTCCCCAGGCAGCCCGCAGCGTAGCCGCGCCCCTCCACCGGCCTATGGCGGCCTAGCACGGCCGCGGGCGCCTCTGCACCGTGTCCACCGTGCGCCGCCCGGCCCCTATTTAAGCCGCCCCGTGCCCTGCTTCTCTCCTCACCACTCCACAACCCCTCCCCCTCTCACACCACCCTCTCGAGCACCGCCTGGAGGGCGACGCCGTCGCCGCAGGGCCCCAGCCGCCCGTGGTCTCCTCGAGCTCGCCGTGCCCGAGGTAGACGACGACCACGGCCGGGCCGTGCTAACCCTCCCCTTCCCTTCTCTCTGGCCGCACCCCTTCTCCATGAACCCCTCGCTCACCCGCCCTTTTTTTCCCCTCTGGATTGTGCCCAGGAACGGCGCAGCGGACTCGCCGGAGTTGGAGCACGGCCGCGGACGGAGGAGCTTCACGCCGCCGTCGCCAGGAGCCTCCCCAGCCCGCGCCACCTCGCCCCCGAGCTTCCCCGAGCCGCCGCACCCCTCCTGCACCGTCTCCGTCGCCTCCCGAGCCCGTAGGTGAGCAGCCCGTCCTCAACGCCGTCGCCGGAGCCACGGCGCCGCCCATTTCTGGTCGCCGCCGGCGCGCGTGGTCTGGGCCGTTGGATCTTGATCCAACGGTGGCGTACCGCTTCGCGTTTCAGTCGCTGACCCGCGGGCCGCGCGCGTCAGATTTTTTTAAACTCCCCCCCCCCCCCCCCCCCCGCGCGCACTGTTTTGGTTGAGTCACTGACGAGTGGACCCCACCCGTCAGGATTCTCAACATTATCCGCTCTGGATTTAAATTCGAATTTAAGTTTCATTTAAAAACCAGTACTGAACCCAATTTTAGAAATTCCATAACTTTAGATTTACAACTCCAAATTTATCAAATCCAACTGTTCTGGAAAGCTTATGAAATTTCCTATCCAACCAAACTAGTTTCACCCCATTTGGTTGTATAATAAAAATACAACATTCAAATTACAGTAGCATGTTTAAATCCTAAACTTGTTTGTTTCTGATACTCTGATAATCCAAATTAGTTGAAACTAATTTTATTAGGTCACATTTAGCCATGGTTAGTCACCCCTAAAATGGTTTAATTTTTAGATGAATATAATTTAAATAATAGCCAAAACCATATTAATTGGCTTCTGGATTCAAAACAATGTGTAGGGAGTTTGGTAACTCCAAATGACCCAAACCCAATTGTGTCATCTTCTACACATCATTAGCTTTCTGTAGCATTTTAGTTTGTATTTTTGTGACAAACAGAACTCAAGCTATGCAATTAAACATGTGCAACAAGTTTCTGCCCTAATTAAAATACCATGGAATAATGTTTAATTCAATTAAATTGAAACCACATAGTGTTGTTTGGTATGTGGGATGGTTACTTAGGACCTCTAAGAGTGTATTGCTATGATGATTGATTGAATAGGCTAGTGATTGTTTGTATTTGATTGATTGTGTATTAGACGAGAACGTTGCCGGATATATCGAGGAGGAGGGATTTGCTGGACCTGAAGACCAAGACCAAGATCACTTTGCCGAGCAAGGCAAGCTACTCTCTGAGCTTGCACCCAACTTATGTATCTAGATTTACCAATCATTTTTTTTTAGGCAAAGGTTTACAAAAACCCTTTTTCTTGTGGGAGGCCCTATGGAGCCCCCCGCGGCTTCGATCTAATCCGCTTCTTATCCAGGGCGCCGCAAGTAGTTCGGGCTTTCCATTTGATGCATGCATATGGTTACATAACGATCTCATGATGATGGAGTAGTCGATTCTCATATAGGGTGGCACGTTCTTAGAGTGCTATGAAGGTCGTATCCCGCGGGCACTGGACCTGATTAGCCGTGCACACAATCATGCGGTTCACTGGATGGGTTGTAGAGAAGAGATTTGCCGTGTTGAGATGCCCTACCTTCTGGCTTGCTTTTGGGGTTGATCGAACGAGTACGGGTCCAGTAGTGCACCCCTGCAGGGTATAATCTTATCGATGAGCCGTGTCCACGGTTATGGACGACTTGGTGATGATGCTG
Organism: Poa annua; assembly: GCA_026929855.1. Lineage (NCBI taxonomy): Eukaryota > Viridiplantae > Streptophyta > Magnoliopsida > Poales > Poaceae > Poa > Poa annua. The sequence goes on along the minus strand of CM049426.1, from coordinate 59,678,624 downwards.
GCTAACAAGATCATAGACAACTTACACCTAATCATTGTTAATTAACTTGACTAGTAATATAGAATTACTTTCACAATAACTGGTAACTAAAATTTGTTCACTGTGTGAGTTTTCCCGAATTGATTCCTCATACTTGGTTGAGGGGGTTAATCCGAGAATGGGTTATGATTGGTGTTAGTTGTAGATGTTTATCTTATGCGCTCTCTTATCCCTCTCTAAATAGACGGAAGTTGTAGCGTGTCTCTCTAAGTTGCTAGTGCTGCTGCCGCTAAGTCCACCTCCCCTATATTTTGGGAGATGGTGTAGAAAGTAGGCAAGTCGGTTTTGCTTGCCAGGGAGTGCCCTGACCCTCTTTTGGGATGTGCTTTATGTGCAGTTAACAGGTTTGAAGTCTGACGACGTTAGCTTGGGAATCCCTCCGGCTTGGCTGGGCAGGGATATGGCGCCATTGCTTATCTTCAGGACTCTTAGTCCAATTCATATCTTATCCGTAGTCGGATACTATTTTGCTTCCGCTGTCATTTGAATCTTTGTATTGTATCTTTTGTATCTTGACTCGTTCGAGTCGTTGTTGTATTTATATTTTTGTTGTATTTGTGGATGTATCGGATCTATTGTAATGTTATCACAATTCCACCCACATAATGCGCATGTTTCGGCGTGCACATTATGTCTGGTGGGCGACCAAAAATCGTTATTATGCGGATTTCGGCGGGATCGCTTAAATCTACATAGTACCGATTTTCGGGCGTCACAGTTAGGTTTAAGAAAGATTCCGGCCTGCTAACTAATCTCTATATACATGTAGCATCTTGATGGCTAGCTACCGTGCAACGATCACACCGATCATGCGGCCAGCAGCTCAATGACGTAGATGCATGACATATCGCTGTCGCCGGCTATGAAGAAGGCATGCGGTCAAGGGCGACGACTCAACGATTGAACGAACTGCGACCGACGACGGATATGACATGGTGCCTGCTGAGGCCCGGCGATGGAGACGACATGCAGGGTTGATCCATTATGTATTACTAGACAATACTGTGCGGCGACACGCCGCACCTGTGGGTATATGGCACACATTATATTTACTGTTGAAAGATTTGATGCTATGTAAATATCATTAAAGCTCAAAAGAACAATATAATATTCTACGATACGACATAGAAGGTATTTGAGTTACTTTTAAAGATCACAAAGACAACATAATTACCTTGTGAAAAGAATATCAAAGTAATCCAATCTTAAATCAGATTGTAGACACCTTATAATCACAAAAGAAAATATCCTAGTTGCCTTACATTTATTTGGCAGTCTTTCTGTTCCTCTCAATGCAAGACGCTTTTTCAGTTGCCGCAACACGCTCATTACATGCTCATCCCGATCTGCATTTGTACTGCAAAAACTACAATGGAAGAAAAAACTCCAAGAGAATATGAAGCGTGATCTCCAACATATCTTGCAAGAGCTTCTGAGTATTGGAGTATCACGTCATTCGTTTCTTCTGGATAGTACCATTGAAGGAATGGTACACGAAAGCAGCCAACATTGTTAGATGGCTGCTCTACACATGATTACCAAGTTAAAATATGAGAATGCAGAAGACATAAATCATTTTTTTAGATGTATCAACCAGAATTTCATTGAAAGAAATAACTAAGAATAGTTCTTGCAAGCAGAAAGAAGAATGTGCAAGGCAATCCTCTCCAAAGGCTTAAGCTAAGATTCTAATGATCTAATTTGTCCTTGAAGAGCGAAGATCATATAATTTACCTAAAAAGTAATTTTGAGCTACACTGAGATGAATAAATAAATATTCTACCACTTCACATGACCAAAACATTATAATACTATCAATAAAAGAATTGACCAAAGCATTAAAATACTTTGAATAAAAGAATTGCTTATCACATCAGAAGTATGTACACCAAAGATAATGAGACTTGTGTTCCGCCTTTGTTCATCAGAAAGGATATTGGCCAAGCGTGCAACTCCCTCGCCACTCATATGTCCTCAAAAGTGAATCTGTCATGTACACAGAAAATGCATAAATAAATGTAAATTGATGTAATATGGAAAAGAGAAGTGGTGATTGTCATATAATTAGAACCAAGCACAGAGAATATGAGCTGGACTGCATGAATGCAAATCAGTGCAACATTGTCAAATAACGGTCGCCTAGGATTTCTGAACTAAATATATGATCAGTGCACATTGTGAAATAACGGTCGCCTAGGATTTCTAAACTAAATACATGATCTAGCATTGATATATGACCCTCCAAAGAAAAAACATTAGACAAATGTAAACCAAGTGATAGCTAAGATAGATTATTTCAATAAGAGAAGGACTATGCTATAAAAGATTTAATCAAGAGTTTGAACAGTGATTAAAGAATCCATATCGACAACCATATGCAAAAAATACTACATTATATAAACCATCATCCATAAAAATGACCAAAACCTGGATGCACACCCTTATTTTCATGTATCCTCCAATCCAGCAGTCATAAAAGAATAACTGTTTCCTAGCTAGAAACAATGCATAATTATATGTACAAATGAATCATCTGCATTCCAACACCCTACTTTTATGGAATATGCATCGTCCATAAAAAATGACCAAAACCTAGATCCACGAGTCATAAAAGAGTAACGGTGCCTAGCTAGAAACAATGGATAATTGTCTGTACAATGAATGATCTGCATTACAACACGATACTTTTATGGAATATGAGTAGCTTGACATTCAGGTAATGGAAAAATTTAGGGCTAATGAGACTCAACAACCAACAAAATGCTCTGTAATCAGACAATGCCGTGAAGATACACAGATACTTTAACACCAAATAGAGAGAAAGACGAACTCGTTGTGGACACACTAACATTTACTGTCTGGTACAGCCTGTTCTTCAAAACACTTTGTGCAAAGTAAATTTCAATTACTTGATGTTACATTTGTCATGAAGTCACCAAGGAAAGCTACAGAAGCATCTGGCCTAGTATTAAACTTGCAGCATCCAAACCAGATCCATATACAGAGGAGAGGATGTCGCTCGGTCTCAAGTTGATAGAAAAATCAAGAGGCGCCAGTAAAGATTAGTTCAGCGGGAGGCATGTAGGTTCCGGTGGCTACAAACCAGAAGGAATACCGGAAGATGATACTGCCTCATCCTCAATGAATCTTCCGGCCGACGGCGGCCATGTGGAGAGTGGAATTTCCCAGAACACAGACGCAGTGCTGCTCCTGGACCACCAGATCTGGGTATAGATAAGGGATAGAATGTGAGAGTGAGTAAAGGGACGATCTAGAGGATGATTTCACCTGGGTCGAGGAAAAAACACATACAGCTTGCAAGCGCGACGAACAGCGCGAATCAATCCCTGGGCACGGCTGCCCCTGTCCAGCTCCAGCCGCTCCACGCACGCGGCGTCGACAATTCTGGTGCTTCTCGCTTGTCCCAGAAAGAGATCTTCGGCGAGTACGGAGAGGTCGCAGCGGCGGAGGTAGCTGTGGCCATCGATCTTAGAGGGGAGGAGCGTAGCGGCGAGGCCGGGCGGCGGCGGCGGTGCGGCTACCTCAAGGGCGCGCATGAGAGAAAAAGGAGGAGGAGGAGGGGCATGTACGGGATTATTTTGCAAAACAGTTGTCGAAGTTTTCCGAATTTACAAATAGGTCCTTTATAGCATTAAAAGTTGGACTGCAGGTTAATGGTTCGATTTTTTAGTGGCTTTTGTATGAAATAGGCACCATGACCGGTGGAACTGGACGCGACCGGCCGACGACCGGGCGACGTGGCGCGCTGTGATTGGTGGAGAGACCCGAGCTACAGTATCTCGCGTTTTGCCACCAGAAACTTGCAATCTGAGCCGTCCAACGGCGTGATCGGACGGCCAGTGTTCAAAAGGCGACGTGGACGCCAGATTTGGACGCGAAAACGACGCTCTTTTATATATAGGGTAATCTAGTGCCTTAAGGGGATCCCTGTCTAGAATGGAGTAGATCAGCATGGAAAACAGTCTCTAGATTAGGATTGTGTGTATAATATTTTTCTTTGAAACTATATACTTCAAAATTAGATGAATATACGCAAAGAAGTATATACTGATTTTTTGCAGTCAAACGAGTATGTACATTTTTTCAAAAGCGTATATACCTTTCTTCAAAGAAAAGTGTACATTTTAAAAAAAGGAGTATATACCTCTCTTTTTAAAGAAGTTTATACCTGATATTTCCGATGAAGTATGTTCAACAAAATAGGAGTATATGTCCATTACATTAGCAAAAATATGACGATACATGCTAATGTTTTATTGAGCATATACCGCATCCGTGTAAGTTATACCTACCCAAAAAATAGGAGTATATGGTATAGGGAAACAATACCTATTTTATTGTCAAGCAGTACATACTCTATTGAATCTAATTAAGAAGTATATTACCATATCCATTTCAACGTGAAATTATTTTAAGGAGTATATGAAATTATTAAGAAGTTAAATACTGGAACACTTGGCTAACTTAGCATGCATGTAACCCACGTAGTATATACTCCATTGCAAGGAAGTGGTATATACTGATTTCAAGAAAGTGGTATATACTCCATTGAGTGGAAGTAGTATATACTTCTCCCCGCAAAAAAGTAGTATATACTCCTACAAAAAGTGGGATACAATTTTTTTGGCATACCGCATAGCAAGCAATATACAGTCTAAAAAGCTCATCATTCACAAGCCACGTACCAGAATGGAAATTCCTTAGTTCTAGGATCAGGCACACACGCCAAGGGAAAGTTGTTGTTTCCTTTTCAAATTTGGAAGATGGTTGATACGATCCTTTTTTCTTGGAACTGACGCGCTAGGTGCATGCATGCAAAACATATAACTGTAATTAGTTTTTTTAATTAATTATTGGTCTATTAAAAGATGGGAGTATACCATGGGAGTACATTATAGGTATTTATTCTTTCCCTGTTATACTATGGGGCTTTTGTTTTTTGTAGGGGATATATCGTGAGTACTAAAATTTATCATTTTGAAAAAGTTTCAGCCTTTCGTTTTTCGGAGGGGATATATCCCAAGTACTAAAATCTATCTCAGAGCGCTAGACATTTCTACAAGCACGGAGAAAATCGTGTGTCATGTAGTCTCTTGACCGTCTACAAAAAAAATATCATAACGTGGATTTGTGATTAGGAGGAAAATGTGTGCTTCTCTTACTTTTTAGGTTGATGGATTTGTTTGCTGCTACCATCAGCTTTATTTTTGATGATTATGTAAATTTTGGAGCTAGTTTGAAGAATTTGTATCTAAAAATTGTAGGATTTGCACAACGATAAAGCTAAGTACATGTTTTACGGTCTTTTTTTCATACACGAGTTCTTTTCAAGAGCCTCACCGAAATTAACACCATTTAATCATGTCTAACCTTTATTTATATTTTATACTCACTCATAACAGCAACCGCCACCCAATTTCTATCATAAATATACTATCCGATCGTTAATAGGAACATTGTTTTGCTTTTGTATGTAAAAAGTTTCTACATAATTCTCGTTTATATGCACATATGACGATATTTTGAGTATATAGTGTAAAATATTAGGACAGTTGCAATTATTTCATGAAACTTGTTTTGGGGTATATTAGATATAGTATGTGAACATATTCAAACCGATAAAGTGTGAAAAATACTTCCGTAAGGTGGTATACGAGATGTGGGTGTAGTTACACCCGGGAGTAGAAAGCATTTAACTATATATATATATAAATATATATATGGAAAATAGCTTCCTTACATGGTGGCTAGCTACACACTGTTTTATTCTTTCCCTTCTATACTACGGGGATTTCGTTTTTCGTAGGGGATATATCGTGAGTAATAAAATCTATCATTTTGAAAAAGTTTTAGTCCTTCGTTTTTCATAGGGGATATATCCCAAGTATTAAAATCTATCTCAGAGTGCTAGACATTTCTGACAAGCACGCAGCAAATCGTGTATCATGTAGTCTCTTGACCGTCTACAAAAAAAATATCATAACGTGGATTTGTGATTAGGAGGAAAATGTGTGCTTCTCTTGCTTTTTAGGTTGATGGATTTGTTTCCTGCTACCATCAGCTTTATTTCTAATGATTATGTAAATTTTGGAGCTAGCTTGAAGAATGTGTATCTAAAAATGGTAAGATTTGCACAACGCTAAAGCTAAGTACATGTTTTACAGTCTTTTTTTTCATCCACGAGTTCTTTTGTAGAGTGAATTTAACACCATTTAATCATGCCTAACCTTTATTTATATTTTATACTCACTCATAACAGCAACCGCCACCCAATTTCTATCATAAATATACTATCTGATCGTTAACAGGAACATTGTTTTGTCTTTGTATGTAAAAACCTTCTACATAATTTTCTTTTATATGCACATATGACGATATTTTGAGTATATTGTGTAAAATATTAGGACAGTTGCAATTTTTTCATGTGTATCTTAGATATAGTATGTGAACATATTCAAACCGATAAAGTGTGACAAATAATTCCGTAAGGTGGTATACGAGATGTGCGTGTAGTTACACATAGAAGTAGAAAGCATTTAACCTATATATATATATATATATATATATATATATATATATATATATATATATATATATATATATATATATATAGGGAAGGACTAAACAGGAATCCCCCTTAAGAGATTCCTATTTAGACTAAGTAGGAACTACCCTTATTAGGAAAGGAGACCGGACCAGATCAAAGTAGAACCCCACCCCGAAGGGACCAATTAAATGTGAACCGCCCACCTCACCCACGTCCGGACACCCACATCGACCCCGCACACCCCGATCCCCGCCGCCTCCTTCCGCTCCGGCGCCGGCGAGCGAGCGGCGGCGGAGGCCGACGCGAGGGAGCCGGCGACGGCAGCTCCCCTGACCTTCCCCCCGCAGAGAGCACCTCCTTCCGCTCCGGCGCCGGCGAGCGAGCGGCGGCGGAGGCCGACGCGAGGGAGCCGGCGACGGCAGCTCCCCTGACCTTCCCCCCGCAGAGAGCACCTCCTTCCGCTCCGGCGCCGGCGAGCAAGCGGCGGCGGAGGCCGACGCGAGGGAGCCGGCGACGGCAGCTCCCCTGACCTTCCCCCCGCAGAGAGCACCTCCTTCCGCTCCGGCGCCGGCGAGCGAGCGGCGGCGGAGGCCGACGCGAGGGAGCCGGCGACGGCAGCTCCCCTGACCTTCCCCCCGCAGAGAGCACCTCCTTCCGCTCCGGCGCCGGCGAGCGAGCGGCGGCGGAAGCCGACGCGAGGGTGCCGGCGACGTCAGCTCCCCTGACCTTCCCCCCGCAGAGAGCACCTCCTTCCGCTCCGGCGCCGGCGAGCGAGCGGCGGCGGAGCCCTTCCCCCCCACCCAAAGAGTGCCTTCTCCCGTCTGCGTCTGGAAGCCGCGGCTGGAACGACGAGGAGACCTTGCAGGAGCACCTCCCTTCCTCCCCCCACCTCGGATACCATGGCAGGGGATCCGACACCAACGAGGAACACGAAGCTGGATCTAGAGGTTTACAACCCCTTTATCACTCTCCCCATTGATGTTCCATGAAACTTTGCTTGATTTTGCAATCCATTATTGGTCTCAATGTGAGCAGAATTGTGGAGTATCATGTAGGAAGTTCACATGGGTATGCGTTGAAGGTTCGCAGAAACACTATTTTGCTATTCATACTGTGTGTATCACTTATTGTTTTAGTGGTTTTTAATCTTGTAGAGATGTAGTTTGTAAAAACAGTGATTCTTCTATTGGATTATGTTGGAAAGTTCACTGTATATATGGTAGGAGGTTAACTATTACCTTGCATAGTAGATATTGGCTTCATGGAACTATGTGGATTTTGCAAAACAATTATTAGTCTCATTGTGACAAGGAAGTTCATATGGCTATGTGATTAAGGTTTACGGAAACTCTATTTTGTTATCATATTGTATCATTTTTTGTTTTATTTATGATTATGTAGAAAGTTCACATACATGATTATAAAAAAAAGTGTGTACATGATTTATTTATTTTGCTTCCTGTGAATTCAGTTAGTTTATGCATGTTGAAGGTTCACATACATGTAGGAAAGTTCAACTTAAAAAACATGCTTTAAAAAGTTCAGATAGCAAAATATTTGCTTTAAAAATTGTAGTCACTTTGTTGATAGCTAGGAAGTTCACATACCAGATTAAAAAAAGTTCAGATATTGGTTGCATGTATAATGGCATGTATATTTCTTTGATTGTGTGACAGCTTGATCAGATCGATTTTGCCAAACGCATGAAAATTACAGATAAGGAGGACCAGGAAGAAATATTATGCTGGTCAGGCCCACCACCAGCATCCCGTTCACCAATAGTGCATGATCGACCAATAAAGGTTTCAGAACCCTCGTACCGTCTTCCGCGTCGAGGTATACGTGGAGTTGTGACTGATGGAAATTGCAGAAAATCAGGAGAACCTAATCCTAGTTCCATGTTGACCAATGCGCAAGAACACTCGACTGAACGGACCTTTCCTGACCTAGAGGTTGAGAAACTTGATGATAGCAAGATATATGACTTCAAGCACGAAGGCTATCACAATGTAAAGTGCATAAGTAAAGAGCTCGGGTATAGAAATAACCGAGGCACTCGGAGACGAGGATGTATTCCCGAGTTCCACCCAAAGGTGTACGTCTCGTTTGTAGAGGTGTGCGCAACCACAACAGGTTAGCCGCAACGCCACAAAGGCTCACCTTCTTCTCCTGATGAACTCAACCACAAAAGGTTGCGAGTTCACCTTCCACTATTGATCTCCTTTGGGGCGGAGATCGAATCCCGTACAACTCTTGAGGCACACACCCACAACTTAATTGGGGGCTCCCAAGTCTTGAGGCACACACCCACAACTTAATTGGGGGCTCTCAAGTGACCACAAAAGGTCTTGACCACAAAAGGTCTTGGCCACAAAAGGCCGGCCACAAAAGGCGTCTAGGGTCCAAAGACCCAAGAGTAACAAGCTCACAAGTAATACCACCACGAATCCTCGTGGAGGGCTCAAACCGATGCAAATGCAATGGCAAGAGCACACGAAGTGCTCAAGTCCTTCACTCTCAAATTCCAACACAACAACAAATGTTTATGGGGGAATAAGAGAGGAAGAACAAAGGAAACCACAAAGGAGTCAAATCCTTCACTCCCAAATCCCACCAAAAGCAACTAATGCTTATGGGGGGAGAAGAGAGGAAGAACAAAGAAGAAGAACCACAAAGGAACTCCAAGAACTAGATCCACTACGTTCCCCTCACTTAGAGGGGAGATGGATTGGTAGGATTGTAGATCTAGATCTCCTCTCAACTTTCCCTAAAGAATATGGAAGATTCAATGGAGGGATTGAGAGGGAAGTGAGCTTTCCAAGGTCAACAATGGAGTAGGAGAGAGGGGAAAGTCGTGCTGCCTTGGATTGGCTGAGGAGGAAGAAGGGGAGGGGTATAAATACCCCTCCAGGAAATATAGCCGTTGGCTGTTTCGACACTTGGAAATTCCGGTCACCCGGAAATTCCGGTCCAGAGAGACTCGGAAATTCCGGTTGGAGTCAGAAGCAAAACCAAACTTTTCCTTAGCCATTTCTGGAGGACTTTTCTGGGGGCACTCGGAAATTCCGGTATATGGAAATTTCCGAGCGCAATTTCCGACTGGAGTCAGAACCCTTTTTCTCCTTTCCTTAGCCGTTTTCTTGGATGAGCTGGGGAACCGGAAATTCCGGTAGGGCGGAATATCCGGCCCCAATAATCCGAATCAGCAGAACACCGAAACGAAAACTGCTATAACTTTTGCAAATGAACTCCAAATGAGGTGAGACCAATTTTGTTGGAAAGATAGCGACGATGACTACCCAACAAAAATCTCCACACATGGTAAGGTGTGGGACTTTCCTCAAGGTAGAACCGGAAATATTTCCGCCACCGAAAACGCAACAAGTTGTCCAAAGTAAAACCGATTTCGATGAACTAGAGCTTGACATGGAGATGAACCAAGCTCTAATTCCTCACCAACATAAAAGCCAAATAAGAACCAAGAAACATGATATGCCAAGTATGCAAAGGTTTGAGCTCTCCACAAGAATGCGATCAAGTTACTAACTTGAGAGCCCCTCTTGATAGTACGCCTATCTATCCTATAGCCATATCAAGATCATACCTTTGCCTTGAGCATTCCACTTGAGTTGGATGATGACTATCTTGATCTCTTCAAGTGGTTCATCTTTCTTGATTGTGCGTCCAAGCACATGCTTGATGAAGACTTCTCCAAATACTCCCCCATGCTCACAATGGGAGAGTCTCGCTTAGCTTCATCTTCATGTATCCATTGCAAGCACCAAGCATAGGATCTCTTCAATAAGATTCTCTTGGTCTTGGTCTTGCACAACTCATCTTTTCTTCACTAAGATGATGTCTTGAATCTTCAAGACATTCTTGCAATAAGCTTCACTCAACACATAAGCTTCAAGAGTCCAACACATGAACTCCACAATTCCATGGACATGATCTATAATGATATCTCAAAGTAAACATTAGTCCATAGAGATTTTCATTCAATTACCAAAACCACACATGAGGGAAAATGCTCTTTCAGACTCTGCATAAGCTTTGTAGATGGCATATAATGAGGAAACGTAAGGATGCTTTGGCAAAGCTTTACAAGGTGTTCCCTGACCTGAAGGAGAAACTAGCCGCAGTGCTTAACCATCCCCTGATGCCAGCTGAGTTCGAAGAAGCGTGGCATAACTTAATAGCAACCTACAAACTTGCGGATGTTAATGTGATGGTGAGCCTATGGAATGAACGGAAAAGTTGGGTGTCAGCATATTGGAAGGATGTATTCTGTGAACGCATGACGTCAACGCAAAGAAGTGAAAGCATGAATTTTGTTTTGAAGAGGGGATTTGTGAAAGAGCAAGATGATCTACACATTTTTGTGCAGCAAGTCAACAATTGCATACAGGCTAGGCATGAAGCAGAAAATGCCGAGACAAATGCCTCAACGGTAAATAAACCCTGAAACCTTTTCTCATGTTGCCAAAAAAAATAAAGTTCATAATGTTATATGTTGTAGTTCAGTGTGATTAAACCTGAAAAGTTCATGCTGATAAGCTGTTGAAGTTCATTTTAAAAGAATGATAAACTTTTTACCATGTTAGCAAAATGAAAAAGGAAGTTCACAATGAAAAATATAGAAGTCCAGAGTACTATTTAAAAAAACTAATGGTTTAATGGACTAACTTTTTGTTATTTGCCTCCGTTGCAGGGTGAAGGAGAGACGTTGACAGGGTATGGTTTCGAGGCCCAGGCAATGCAGCACTACACTAGAGCAGTGTACGCGGTGTTCAGGGAACGCCAATACCAGAGCACGGGTTTTCGCATTAAAACAAAACCAGAAGAACCAAAAGAATTCTTTGTGCACCACTATAACCAGAGTAGAACATTTGCCTGGTCAAGGCATGAGTTCCGCGTGTGGGCTGATGTAGATGAAGGGGAATATAAATGTGAATGCAAGCTTTGGGAACATACAGGTATATTCTTCTCTTGGAAAAATAAAGAAGTTCACATCATTCTCCAAAACAAAAAATCATGGCCTTCCACATTTTAAATATCCTGTTCTCTTGCAGGTTTGTTTTCCCACCATGTAATCGCTGTTCTCGAGCACCTTCGGGTTGACGAGCTTCCGACAAGTTACATTTTGAAGAGATATACAAAAAATCCTGTGACAGATCCAACTTTCAAACGTCGTGACTTCATATCGACAGCGTCTGATGGAACGTCGCTCGAATACAGACGGACAATGCTGTATAACGAAGCAATGAAGACAGTCAATAGAGGTGTCTCCTCTGACCGCATGTTCGACAAAGCGATGGAAGCTTTCAAGGAAGTAAACAAGAGAATGGATGATCAGGAACCTGTCAGAGAGAAAGATAGTAACAATACAACAGCTGCTGGTGAACCTGAACAACACCCTGTGACTAATGAAGTTCCTGATGTTATGGATAATGATAGGTATGCTGACATCATGCCACCTCCAGTAGCTAGAACAAAAGGCAGTAGGAGCAAAGATAGAAAAGAGCCCCCACCCGCTGCTCCTCAACGACCACAACCACAGCTCGATGAAAATGGGGATCCAAAGGGTAAAAGATTGTGTAGCAACTGCAACAAGATTAAAGGGCACAATGCAAGGACTTGCAAGAAAAGGCAGCTGGCAGAGGAGCTGCTCAGAGCACATACAACCTTGTATGGTGAACCTGACTCGAAGGGTAAGGAGAATGTGAAGATATCTATCAGGAATTTCATTGCAAAACAGACCGTGCCAGAGACGGAAGGTGAGGAAACACTAGATACCGACGAAGAGGTGGATTACGAAGATGAATCAGACAACAGTGAAGAGGAAGATGAAGAGCAAAACAGTTTAGAGGAAGAGCAAAACACCGAAGAAAGTGCAGAAAATGATGAGGATGAATATGACCAACAAACACACACTGAACAAGAAGCATCGATACCAGATGAGAAGATGACAACACGCAAAAAAAATGAAGACATGAAGCCCATGCACAGGAGGTGTGGTGTATGTGGTGAGAGGGAGGATCGTAACGCAAGAACTTGCCCCCGGAAACAAGAATTCCTAGAAAGAAATCAGTCAGCTTACAAGCAAAAAGATGGCAGTGAGAAAATGAACCCTCTTGGGGTGCGGGTATGTGGCAAATGTGGACTGATTAGGGGACACAATGCCAGAACTTGTGTGAGGTTGCAGCTTGAAGCACACCTAAAGCAGCAAGCTTTAGATAATCTGGAGGCAAAGAAAAAACAAAAAACTACCGAGAAGCTAACACTACCGATTTCTGCTACACGCAACAACAAGAGACTTAGAAATGATGAGGTTGCCACACCGGAAACAACACAACGGAGAAGGACCGGTAGGAAGCGATAATAGAAGTACATGATAGAAAAATGTATGAAAAGTACTTACCGTATTAGAAATGACAAAGGATAGAAATCATAGATTTTACAGGTTCAATTTATTGTCTATGAGGAAAAGTTCAGGGAAGCTTGCCTGTTAATAAATTTAAGGTTCGCTTGCTAAATTTTTGAAAGTTCAGTTGAGAATTAGAAGGAAGTTCACCTCAGGTGGGAAAAGAGAATTGAAAATGCAAATCTTACAATAAAAAACCTGGTACTAAAAAAATAAGGTTCACTTGCCTTTGTTTTGAAGGTTCAGTTTCTGTGTGTAGGGAGGTTCACCAGTGTGTTAAAAGGAGGAGAAAAAAGAATATTACAAATCATACACTAAAAAAAGAGAGTAGTTGGACTGACACTAAAATTAAGGTTCAATTGCCACTATTTTTGAAGGTTCAGACATCATAGATTTTACAGGTTTCAAATTATGTGAGGAAAAAGTTCGGGGAAGCTTACCTGGTACTAAAATTAAGGTTCACTTGCTAGTATTTTGAAGGTTCAGTTGAGACAACTGAGGAAGTTCACCTCAGGGGAAGGAGAATTAATAATGCACATCATACAATAAAACCTTGTTACTAAAAAAAAGGTTCACTTGCTTTTTTTTGAAGGTTCAGTTTCTGTGTGTAGGGAGGTTCACCTATGTGTTAAAGGAGGAGAAAAAAATATATTACAAATCATACACTAAAAAAAACAAAAGAGAGTAGTTGGACTGATACTAAAATAATGGTTCACTTGCCACTAATTTTTAAAGGTTCAGTCGATCAATGTTAGGAAGTCCATCTCAGGAAAAACAGAAAAGAAAGTATACTAGTCATACACATACACTAATTAAAAGTGATGTCTGGTGCTAAATAAAGGTTCACTTGACCTTATTTGAAGGTTCTGATTTAAAAGGTTCAGTTCATGTGGAATCTACAGTTCTGATTAAAAAGGTTCTGATTAAAAATGATTTGAATAATCGAAACAACTTTAGAAACACACAGAAAAAAAGACAGTTCACATCCAAAAAAGAAAAAAAATAGTGGTTTATAGAAGTTGACACATTACAGCAACCAAAGATCTGTTTTTCAGAATAATAAGACCTGAACAGACTAAAACTTGCATGTTTTGATCACCACATAGAAGAAGTACATAATTCCCCTGGGATACAATACATAAAAAGTGAAAATACAAATTGCCTAATGCAACAAATCCCCACCAAACAACATCGCCAATTACAGCATCTGGACAAGATCTTGCACTTTTTGTGGCCACTCCTCTGGTAAAAGTTCATTCTTTGGGTGGAACATAAGCTGGTATAAATGCCCAGCTTTCTAGTCCTCAACGGCGCGCTGCAGAAATGAAAACAACATATGGCAAATGGCATGTAAGAACACATGTTTGTTGGATCGTACCCACAAGGAAAAACTCAAAAAATGAGTTGAAGAAAACACTAACATCTTTGTTCTTTATCTTCTTGACAAACTTCTCACCATCATGCGTGACAACAAACCTTAGTGCGTAGAAACCACACTCGTTTGATCCTTGCTCAGGGGTGGCCACATAATGACACTTCTCAGCCAGGGCCTCCCAGTTGAATGAGTTTTTCTTATTATACTCATCAGTCCCATAAACCTCTTTCATCAATAGAACCATCCTCCTCATCTGTTTTAAGAAAAAAGAAGTGATACATATACATAAAAACAGGATCAACATGGAACCAAAAAAACACAACGTAGGAACAGAAGCGGAACGTTTGAACTTACAATTTCAACACGATCTTTGTGATGCGCAGACCTGGTTGTACTACTGTTGGCATATCTAAGGCTGTCAAAAATATCAAGGGCCCCGGTGTATCTATTCATCACGTACAACGTGTGATGACCCGCATGGAAGCGAGGCAATAAAATCTATGAGCAGAAGGTGGCAGTGAGAAGAAACATAAAAAAAAGAAAGCAGGATCATAAAGTTCTGCTGTTAGTAAAGAAAAAGAAAGTTCACTCTATATAAAAAAACAAAAAGAAAAGATTCAGTCAGACAGTGGGAAAAAGTTTTCACCATTATATATCACTTAAAAAAAAGAAGTTCAGTATGCACTGCAAAGAAAGTTCACTATGCGTAAGAAAAAGAAAGATGGGAAAAATAATGTACCAGGTTTGCATTCAACAAACCTTCAGACGCCCTAACGTACTGGTTAAACATTTTTGCAGCTCTCTTTACATCAAACAAGCTCGCTGATGCCTCAGCAGTGTCACCTTTTCCCCCAGAATATGGGTCTAAATCAAGTAGATACTGCTTAAAAATATAAAGAAAAAAATATGAGGACAACAAGATTAGATACTATACAAAACACATTAAAAACTCATACAGTGCATAAAAAACAAAATATAGAGGTAGTTTTTTTAGAAAAATGGGTGGAAATGATGACATTACAGGGATGAAGTGCGGTCCAAGCAATACGCGCTTCCCTGACTCAAACATCTTTTTCGTAGCCGCATCATCTTTCCAGTATGATATGATGAGTTCCATTATTTCTCCTTCCATCATTTCCCCACGACCAAACAACCTCCACATAAGATTGCCATCGATTGATAAAGGATCACCCGCGGGGCTTGTAAACAATGCCAATATATCTCTAAAGAATAATCGCAAGAACAAAAAAAAACCTCGAGAAAATGAGATTGGAGAAAAAAGGTATATATAACATAAAATGACAAAACTGAAACTAAAATCATGCAAAAAAATAAACACATTTAGGAAAGATAGAAAAATGAACTCACCTCCCATGTCTAGCCTGATAATCTTTGCTTAAGATCAAACTTTTTAAGCTTTTTGACTTGGAAAAATGTTGGAACTCATATGTCTCAAATTTCTCCAAAGGAATCCTCAACTTCTTGCTTATGATGTTAGCCCTCTTATTAGAGAGCACAAGAGTTCCAGTTTGTAAACACTTTGGCTTTTGAGTGACAAAATCATCACTGTTGCCCCTAGAGCATGTATCAACAGCCTTCCTTTTCGCTGGCAACGGGGAGACAAAATCATCGTCGTCATCCGCCAAAGTTATTACATCCTTCACCTTCAGTCGAGGTACAGTTGCAACCTTCTTGGTAGATTTCCTCACATTGGAATGGAGTTTTTCAACAGCCTTCTGCGCCTTGCTTTTAGTGTTCGCCCAATCTATTTCTTTGACAACAATAACCTCAGGAGTGAGAGACTGAGTCCCAAATAATGCAAAATCATCCTCCTCCAAAAATAAACCTGGGCCTGTCAACAGAATAAAGGTTTACTGCATATAAGCGTACAACAAAAAAATGTGAAGGTTCAGTCAATAGAAAAAGAAAGTTCAAATCATGCGCTTTCAGTCAATCACATAGGGACCAGTGCACGAAACAAATATCACAGAAAGGAAAAAAAAGAGAACAAATAAAGTTTTACTGCATATAAGCGTACAAAAAAAATTTGAAGGTTCAGTCACTAAAAAAAAGAAAGTTCACATCATCAAATCACAGGGGCCTGTGCACCAAAAAAACACACACACAAAAAAAAAACCTACAGCAACACCTAATTCAGATTGAAGGTCGATGTTAAACACCTCTGCCGTCAGCCAACTGTATAATACAGTCATCCTTATGTTCAGGATATTTTTTTGCCTAAATATCACCAGATTCTCACCATCCCAAGAATTCAGGCACTGGATCATGAAAAACCCGCAATCATTCCTGTGAGGACACGACACATAATACAAAAAGAAAATTCAAAAAAGAAAACAATGAAGCCGAGAAAGGAAATAAGTAAACAAAAACAATAACTCTGTATAACTGAATAATAAAAATCTGTAATAAAACTTATGGTGTATGCTGCTTAGGCGTTCTCACGTAATGAATCTCAAAATGATCGATACTCTTTGGTTCGAATGACTCTCCCTTATCATTCGTGGCTTCCCTCCATAACTTCTTGATACGACCAGCCATGGTATAGAATACCCTTTGAGCATCTGGGTCATTGTCTTCCCGAAGAGAATCAAGCAACTCAAAACGTTGAAGCTTTAGGTTAACACCAACTAAGCAAAAATGGCCAACATTCCCTGGGTAGGCGGATTAGGGGGGTCGAAAGTAGCAAAGAGGATCTACATACAAGATATGATTATATTAAAAAGATGCCTAATGAAAAAAGGCAAGATGACATGGACCAAAAAAAGAGATGGGCGGCCTTAATGGTTACCAAATCTTTCTTATCCAAACGCTCTTCCGCATCAACACTAAAAAGATCCCTGACACTCCTACTTGTAAGATTTCCTTCAAAAATATGCCTCTGTTCAAAAAAATGAAAGTAAAATGGAAGTTCAGATAGGCATATGCAGAAAGTTTAGATTACATAGTTATATAAAAACACAATCAAAAATTTAAAAAGCAGCATGCAGAAGACAGAAAAAGTTCAGACACTTACGCAACATGTATACGGCACCACCATCTTTTCTGAGTGCTTATACTTCTGGTTCAGCAAAAAAATTCCAACAGAGATCACATACGAGCAAATCATTCCATTAGGCTGGAAGGCATTACCAAGTTGACCAATGGTGCATGGGCACAAATCATTCTTTATAAGTATTTTATCCCTACAAATTACAATGAATATATAAGGTCACTGAAAACTAAAAAAAAGAAATGAAGATAACATGAATTAAACACAAAAAAACCAGGACTGCCCACACATGAGAAAAAAGGGAAAGAAATATAAAAAGATCGAAAATACATACTTCAAAATAGGATCCTTCCTCAATTTTATAACAGCGTGATAAACATCCTTGATTCTCCTCAAAGCAGGGACCTGGGATTCTGAAGGTGTGCATTGCAAGCTTGGGGCTGAAAAACCAAAATAAATAAATTAAGAGCAATAAAAAATAGAAGTTCAATTTATAATAGGAAAGAAGTTCACTTAGGTAACCATGCTCGTGGTACGTAATCTAACAAATGCTGGCTGGGAAGTTCACTTGGGCAGTGATGTGTACAAAAACACATAAAAAAAATATAGCGCTAACACGCTCTACATGCCAAAAAGCAGAAACACAAAAACAGTGTGTACTCCTACATAATAAAAATACACACATTTAAAACATAAAAAGGGAGTCAATATAAGATAGTTATTAATGGTGAAAACATTTACATAACCTGGTAAAAATAAAAAGTGCAGTAGGAAAAAGTAGCATGCGTTAAACTAAGGGGGGATAAGGTAGTGGAAGGGATACTATATTCATGCATCCTTGCCTATGTATTGCAACATGCTCGATTTGTCTCCAAGAAGTGGGTCTGCATCTGCGGCAGTAGTGTCAGCTACACAGTCATCTTTCCCCCCTTGATCAGACTGAACAACCGGCTCTGCATCATTTCCCGTGGCTCGGCTACTGCTGGACACAACCCTATTGACATCGGGTGGATCTACGTCTGCGGTGCACAAAATTACATCATCGACGGGGTTGGCAACAGTTGTTCCCTCAACAACAATATCTGCTCCTGCAGACTGATTTACATCAACTGGACTGGTGGTGACAGCTTCACCGCTGTCTTGCACATGCACACTAGCTGTTGCAGTAGCAGCAAAGGTGGCATCATCACGCAAACTTGCGCTTACATGTATGTTATTGTCTTTGGTCAGAACCACATCAGCACCTTCCTCGAATTTCTGCTCTCCATACTGTGAACTTGGAATAGAGTCATCTCGCACAGCACCTGTGAACACAAAATTATCACCTCCAGCGTCGTCATCATCGCTATCATCAACTGGTGGTGACACAGGTGACTCCACGCGCCGGGCATTTAAGTTATCTGCTTCTTCATCTGCATGTTCTTCATTCATATCTTCTTCATCGCTGCGCGTAGCTGCCTTCTCCTCTGCTTCCCTAGCTTCAGCCTACCAGCAGTACATAAAAAAAGAAGTTCACTTATAAACATAAAGGAGGTTCACAAGCAGGTTTAAAAGAAAAATAAAAAATCGCAAGAAGTAACACCCACCTCAGCATCTGATTCTCTTTGGCCTAGACCTGGTGATGGAAAGAAGTTCTCTCTGCCAGAAAGCACTCCACCTGGTTCAGCTCCATCTCTAAACTGCATTTCTTTGATGACAGCTTCTTTCTCATACTGCTTACATAACAAGTCTTGTTTTGCGGCAATGTCGGCAAACCCTTGGCGACAAAAGACAGAGCAGACCTAAGATTATCGAGGGCGCTATTATCAAGTTCTGAAAATTGTTTTAGAACATCACTTGGAGGGAGATGTCCAGGAGGGAAAAGGCCAGACACCCTGCTAATACGTTCGTCCACACTCGGAAGAGACCGTGAAAGTTCCACGGCTTTTTGCAGAAGCTGGTCAATCTTCTGGATGGATGTAACAGATGACGTTGTTGGGATATCAGAAGATAACTGAAGCGCAGCGCCAGGATTCTCAAATGGTGGCTGGGTATCTAACAAGCGAGGGCCAGTGACTCTAGCTGCATCATCCGGCATTTTATAGCGATGGATAGGACTTGGGAGACTTGACTCTATCCTCAGATCTTCGACGGGGAACACTTACGAATAGGCGATATCATTGCGCCCCTTCCACTGTCACAGACACACAAAAAAAAGGAAAACAAAAAAGTTAGTAAAGAGAAGATCACTTAGAATAAAAAAAGAAGGTTCATTTGGAATTAAAAAAAGAAGGTTAAGTACTACAACATGGCTTAAAACAACAACAAAAAAAAGTGTGAAAAAGAAAGTTCACTTGGAATACAGAAAAAAAGAAGGTTAACTACTACAACATAGCTTAACAGCAACAAAAGCATAAAAGTTCACTTAGAGTAAAAAAATAAGGTTACAGAAAAGTTCACTTAGAATAAAAAAAGAAGGTTAACTACACTAAAACATGGCTTAACAGCAACAAAAAAAAGTTCACTTAGAAAATAAAAAGAAGGTTAACTTACAGGCAACTTCCCAATGATGTACTTCGAAAGGTCATTCCTGCCATTCTTAATGCGATCTTCAAGGTAAATTGCTTTCAACCTCTTCTGCTCCAAGAAATTAGCGCGAGGGGTCCTGCGATGCAAGATAGAATGTTTCTTTGACAGACAACTGTCCAAGTACTGGACAACTGGAAGAATAACACACCCCTCGGGCCCTGCCTGTGGTACATTTGTATCCTGATACTTCTCAGCTGCACGCTTCAACTCATCAACAACTAATTGGCAGAAATCACTTCTAGCCATCTTATTGTAATCCATGTCAAGAAGCATAGCAGCCTCCCTGCCGATACGAACTGCAGACCCAGGGCATATAAGCTTGGTGTACAATATGGCAAAAAAAACCTTCACAGCACTACTAACTCTTGCCTCATCATCCACTAGTTTAGCCAAAAGGTCGCGTAGATGCTTTGTCTCAATACTAGCATTACTAGCGAAACCCAGTTCTTCCTTAAGCTTCACCAGAGCAGTGTCATGGCCAGTATCAGAAGGTCTAGGGACAGTTTCACCCCCCATTGGGAAACCAAAAACGTGGCGCACGGACTCTCTGTTGACAACCACCACCTTGCCAGCACCACAATCAATCTTCATGGTGGTGGTGTCCATCCTCATCAATAGTACACACGCCAACGGACGCGCAACATTGCCATCAAGAACCCAGTCAAACACACAGCCAAATCCAGCAGCACGAACTATTTTCTTATGAGGATCCAGGAGCAACTTAGCTGCATCTATAACTTCACCCATAGAACATCGGACGGTCTGCTGGAAACAGCCAGGAGCAGTTTTATCATCTCCGTCTTCCACAACTTTGCTTCGTTTGCCTCTCTTGAATACAGTGGATTTCCTCTTTTTCATGAATTGGTCATCATCTACATCCTCACCATCATCCATGAATTCAGCCTGCTTTAACACTCTCCCTTTTCTTTTTATCCCAACTTTACTCACATCTGTACCAGCTCTGGCCCTTTTCTTATTTACAGCATCCTAGAAAATTAACAAAATAGAGATATCAGACACAAAAAAAATGAAATTTAAGGTTTACCAATGAAGTGTTGTGAAGTTCACATTACTATGGAAAAACAAGGATATAATATGCATGTATAATGATAAAAAGAAAAAAGAAGGTTCACATAGAATACATAAGGAGGTTCGCATGTACTGGTTGCCGCATTTAAGTAATATTAAAAAAATTAAAACATAGGATTTAGAAGGTTCACACATGATATCACTTGTGAAGTTTAAAAAATGACATATTAAGAAGTTCAGATAGACATAAAATAAAAATACACTCACATGATCTAGACGGTTCACAAGCTGAAAAGAAAAACTACACAATTATGAAAGTTCACATGTATAATGATAGAAAGAAAAAAGAAGGTTCACATAGAATACATAAGGAGGTTCGCATGTACTGGTTGCCGCATTTAAGTAATATAAAAAAAATTAAAAACACATGATTTTGAAGGTTCACACATGATATCACTTATGAAGTTTAAAAAATGACATATTAAGAAGTTCAGATAGACAGAAAATAAAAATACACTCACATGATCTAGACAGTTCACAAGCTGAAAAGAAAAACTACACAAATATGAAAGTTCACATGAACAAAAAAGCAGCTCATTCAACAAAATTACTACACACACAGAAAAATAAAAGCACAATGACTTGAAGGTTAACACTGGTACAGTATGAAGTTCACATAAGAGAAGATACAAAAAAATATCATACATGAATTATGACAATGGAAAAACATACAATACAAACAAAAAAAATGAAGGGGACCATAAGAAATAAACCTTATCAGCAACAAATCATCGTCATCCTCCTTTGCATCAGTGTCATCAGGAATGTAGGGTTCATCAAACATGACATGTCGATTTGCAGCATTCTTCAAAGGAGATGCAGACTCATAGGAACAAGTGTCCTGTGTTGCGCTCGCAGCAACACGAGGACTACGTCGAGGGACTGATGTGCTCACAGCAACACGAGGACTACGTCTAGGGACCGAAGCAACATATGGCTGAACCCCTGGTGTGCGTACCAGCTTCCTTTTAGCAACATTAACCCGCCTTCTTTGATAAGTTTGAACTTTCTTTTCATGCTCAGCAACCCTGGCCCCATGTTCCTTCTCGTACTTATCTAATTGAGCTTGTACATTGTGATCCTGAGTGACCTCCTCAGGACCACATACACTTTGAGACGGTGTATCCTGCCACTGTGGAGTATGCTCTGATATGGATAGATTAGGCAAGTCATTGGTGATATCATCAGCAGAACCATGGGGCAATGGGGTAGAATAAAAAATAGGAGCAGTTGTTCCTCCGCCGCTACAATCTGCAACACCAACAGTAACACGGGCCGGGGTTTCGTCATAAATTGGGCCACCGGTCACACGGGGCACCGGACTATTCCCATCAGGTGGACCATCTCCAGGGAAGTCAGCATTCAACGCATCTATTGTCTCCTTAATAACATCATCGGCTGCCGCAAAAAACAAAGGAAGTTCATACAAACTGTTAAAAACAGTTCACGACAAAAATTAGAAAAACTAATTGAATTCTGAGAACAAATTGCAGTAGAAAAACCTAGTCTCCTACACAAGTATTAAACATGAGAACAAAAAAATGATAAAAAACTACAAAAAACATCTATGAGCTACAAAAACCACAGGAAGTTCATATAAATGTTAGAAAAAGTTCACCAAAATAATAAGAATGCATATAATGAACACTGAACACAAAAATTGAACAATGAATTACACAAAAATTGAACAATACAAACTGATAAAACAAGTTCACCAAATTATTAAGGTGCATATAATGAACACAGAGAAAAAAAATTCAAGATAAAACAATAAATGGACACTGAATACAACAAATTGCACACTGAATTACATAGGAAGTTCATTCAATTGATAAATACAGTTCATTCAATTTGAAAAACACTGAAAAAATGAATTGCATTAGAACCCCTAGTCAATTAACATGAAAATCCTAGTGGTGCAAAATACAAAAACATATATGAAACTACAAAAACAAAAAGGAAGTTCATCCAACAGATGCTAAAACAGTTCACACATATGAAAAATGTTCTCAAGCATAGTAGAGCAATTAAACACAAGAGCAACCCACAGGAACACATAGAGCATCATAAAAAACACAAAATGCTTGATCAATCACAATCATTAGACACACAAAAATGAAACCCTAGATAATTTGTTTGTCAAACAAGTAAGCTAAACCATGTGAACGAAAATCACACATAAAACATTAAAACGAAGGTGATGTGGTTCAAATATACCTCCCGAACTGCTCCCATCAGTAGGCTCCATTTGAACAAACCGATCAATCTTCAAGCCTTCAGAGAAAAAAAGGACGGGCACTGCGTCGGTGCGGATGGGGAATGGGCGCTCGAAAGCTTCACGCCGATGGAGCCGCGGCGAGAGAACGGGAGAGGAGCCGATTCCCGGCCGCAGATCGAGCTCGCGCTTGCTCCGATGAACCAACGCCGGGGACGTTGGGAATGAAGCGGGAGGAACAGTCTGCGGGGAGAGGGGAGCGCGGCGACGGGAACCCCCGCGGCAGAGGCTACGAAGTGAGCGGGCTGAGAAGGCTACGGGAGCGAGGGAGCGGTTTAAGCAGAATGCGGCGGCGGTTTCCTCTCCTTGCGGCGGTTGCTGCGACGGAGGAGGAGAGGAGCGGGGAGGGATGCGGGCAGAGGAGGAGAGGAGCACAACAGAAGAAAAAAACGCATTAACTGATAAGCACCTGGCCGGAACCGCACTTAATGGGCTGGGATGTGGGCCGAAAAAATTGATGCTTCTCACCTGGCCGGACCCGGAGTTATTGGGCCAGGATGTGGGCCGACCACATAAATGCCCAACCAGATCTAAAAATGCCTGACAATTAGACCGTGAATCTAAAAGGAAGTTCACATCACTAGGCGTCAGGAAGTTCACTTAGCACTCGCCAGGAAGTTCAGAAAGTTCCTGTTTAGCTTAAACAGGAATAGGTTCCTTTTTAGCTGAGATATATATATATAAAATATGTTTATTATCCAAATAATTGCATTTATTTTATCTCCTAATTAAAAATCTGCATAAAAAAGGCAATATATAAGTCATAACATTGTAAAAATAGGTAAAAATGCGTATTTTATGTAATATTTTTTATATGACACATAAGTAAAGTTTTATGTGATGTTTATATTTTCTTACATTTCTATTAACTTATGAAGTATGGCAAAATTTACGTGACGTAAAATGCAAAATAGACTCCTAACATCATGGCTAGCTATGCACTGTTTTATTCTTTCCCTGTTATACAACGGGGATTTCGTTTTTCGTAGGGGATATATCGTAAGTACTAAAGTCTATTATTTTGAAAAAGTTTCAGCCTTTCGTTTTTCGTAGGGGATATATCCCAAGTACTAAAATCTATCTCAGAGTGCTAGACATTTCTGACAAGCACGCAACAAATCGTGTGTCATGTAGTCTCTTGACCGTCTACAAAAAAAATATCGTAACATGGATTTGTGATTAGGAAGAAAATGTGTGCTTCTCTTGCTTTTTAGGTTGATGGATTTATTTGCTGCTACCACCAGCTTTATTTTTGATGATTATGTAAATTTTGGAGCTAGCTTGAAGAATTTGTATCTAAAAATTGTAGGATTTGCACAACCCTAAAGCTAAGTACATGTTTTACAGTCTTTTTTTCATCCATGAGTTCTTTTCTAGAGCCTCACCGAATTTAACACCATTTAATCATGCCTAACCTTTATTATTATTTATACTCACTCATAACAGCAACCCACCCAATTTCTATCATAAATATACTATCTGATCATTAACAGGAACATTGTTTTGTCTTTGTATGTAAAAAAACTCTACATAATTCTCTTTTATATGCACATATGACGATATTTTGAGTATATAGTGTAAAATATTAGGACAATTGCAATTTTTTCATGAAACTTATTTTGGGTATGTTAGATATAGTATATGAACATAGTCAAACCGATGAAGTCTGACAAATACTTCCATAAGGTGGTAAACGAGATGTGGGTGTAGCTACACCCGGGAGTAGAAAGCATTTAACCTATATATATATATTATATATATATATATATATATATATATATGGAAAATAGCCTCCTAACATGGTGGCTAGCTATACACTGTTTTATTCTTTCCTTGTTATACTACGGGGCTTTCGTTTTTTGTAGGGATATATCGTGAGTACTGAAATCTATAATTTTGAAAAAGTTTCAGCCTTTCGTTTTTCGTAGGGGATATATCCCAAGTACTAAAATCTATCTCGGAGTGCTAGACCTTTCTGATAAGCACGTAGCAAATCGTGTGTCATGTAGTCTCTTGACCGTCTAAAAAAAAAATATCATAACGTGGATTTGTGATTAGGAGGAAAATGTGTGTTTCTCTTGCTTTTAGGTTCATGGATTTGTTTGCTGCTACCATCAGCTTTATTTTTGATGATTATGTAAATTTTAGATCTAGCTTGAAGAATTTGTATCTAAAAATGATAGGATTTGCACAACGATAAAGCTAAATACATGTTTTATAGTCTTTTCTTCATCCACGAGTTTTTTCTAGAGCCTCACCGAATTTAACACCATTTAATCCTGCCTAACCTTTATTTATATTTTATACTCACTCATAACAGCAACCCCCACCCAATTTCTATCATAAATATACTATCTGATCGCTTAAGAAATAGGCTCGTTTTATGACAAATATATTATCCAATAATGCATGTAAAAGATTCCTTTTCATCTTTTGTGTCCAATTTTAGATAGCAAAATTACCGTGCACAGATAGCAGTAACACCGTCAACGCGTGTAAGCACTATTCACTACAGCCCAAAGATTTTTATATGTTGCATAACTAGGTGGCTACATTAGCACCGAATTATTGGACCTGTTTCATTTTGGTATCTCTCTTATGAGGGAAATACTAACGAGGAATGTGTATCCATGTTCTTAAGCACCTAGTGCTTCAAGAACGGCAACTGCAAGACAATGGTCCCAGGCCCGTGGTCCAAAATCTGCTCATTTCCTCTCCGCGCTGGTTGACTATCGTTCGTCTCTCATTTGATTCAATCTCCGAACTAGAATATTTGTATAAATTGATCTAAACTTATTGTGGCCGAAAAAAGCTAAACAAGAAATTGCAAATGCTACACACAAATTAAAGTGCTTGCAACAAACCGAGCCCTTGCACAATCATTCGGTGCCCATAAAATCACACGATCAGTGCCTCAACACCCCACGGTGCCAAAATTAAAAAGTAAAAAATCATTAAAAAAAACGGTGCTAGTACAGGACGAACTCAGTTGCAGATCGTTAAGATGCAGAACAAATTAAGCAGCTAATGCTCTTCAACTACAAAGCATACAGTGCTCTCAGCAAAAATAAAAGGTGCTTGCACAAAGCATCTCCTATACGGCCGAATTGCAAAGCAGCGAAAACTAATAGACTGAGGCTCGCGCGGCAGTCTTTGCCCACGAACGCTGACGAGGAGCTTGGATCGGCTAACCAGAGAAGAGACAAGGACGACCGGGAGTGGATGGAGGGTGACGCGCGACTGAGTCCGGCGAGGGCACTGCGGGACTCGCGCCACCGCATTCGGAACGAGCTGCATCACGCGCCGCCGGACTCCATCGCCAGATGCGTTCGCTCCCCAAGGCCAACGGAGCAGCGCCGCCTTGTACCGCCATGGCCTTCTCTTCCTCGCCGCTCTCTCCTCCGCAGAGGCCGCCATTGCTGGATCCACTCGTGAGGTCGCCGCCCTTGTCCTCCGGTGCCGCCGCTACCGGATCCACTCGCGAGCTCGATGGGGACGATGGCCATGGCTCGTAAGTACGCTCCGGTGCCGCCACATCCGGGAACGGTGCCGCCGGCTCCGGCCTCTGGTGCGGCCGCGTCTAGCTATCGGTGCCTAAGCAGCGGCCCCAACGCAGGTCGTCGAGGTCACGGAGGGAGGCCGGCAGATGGGCCGGAGCTGAGGCCGGGGAGTGGAAGATGGCTGGGGATGGGGGCGGCCAGAGATCGGAGTGAAAGGTAAGGGCAGATGGGGACGACGGGGAGGTGGAGTGTGGGTAAGTTTGACTGCCCGTGAGATGAGTGGGACAGGATAAGATAGGGTGCTGCTAGAAAATGGCAAATTGTATAGATGGAAGTTTTGTCCAGCTCCGGAACCGGATCTCAAGGACACATGCGTGGCACAGATTGCCCTCACCACAATGTGCAACATACACGGTATTTTCACTATATATATAGAGAACATATTCATACTACACCCGGATGTAGCTATACCCATGTGTGTTTCACATATGTATAGAGTATCTATCATACCGGGAGAATTGTAACAGTAGTATGGAGTATATAATGATATTTTAGTACGATAGATACTTTTTTTTGGTGGTATGACAGTTGCAATTTTTTCAAGAAACTTGTTTTCGGCTATCTTAGATATAGTATATGAACATACTCAAACCGATAAAGTATGACAAATAATTCCGTAAGGTGGTATACGAGACGTGGGTGTAGTTACAACCGGGATATATATATAGCAGAATTGCAGTCAGTTACCTAGAATTTCATATATGGATTACAACAATTTGACAATGCTCAAATATAGATTCACACATATGCATTACAAACATGTTCATGATATTACAAGGTTCACATATATGCATTACAAACATGTTCACGAGGAAATTTGACAACATTTGTTGACTATCCGCGGGAGCGGGAAGTGATCCTTTGGACAACATTTGTTGACTGCTGTGAAGTCTACACACATGC
This sequence comes from Poa annua, assembly GCA_026929855.1. NCBI lineage: Eukaryota > Viridiplantae > Streptophyta > Magnoliopsida > Poales > Poaceae > Poa > Poa annua. The sequence goes on along the minus strand of CM049426.1, from coordinate 59,650,813 downwards.
GCAGTTTCTTCGTCTTCTTCTTTTCCACCAGGACGGGGTTGGCGACCCAGTCCGAGTCCTTGATTTCTCAGATGAACTTGGCGTTCAGCAGCCGGTCGATTTCTGCGGTGATTGCGTCCCGTTTGGGACCTGAAAAGCGTCGCATGGTTTGTTTGACTGGTCTTGCGTCCTTGTGGACCTTTAGAGAGTGCTCGGCGAGTTCCCTGGGTATTCCTGGCATGTCAGAAGGTTGCCATGCAAAGATCTTCCAGTTCTCACGTAGGAACTCGACGAGCGCGCTTTCCTATGCAGGGGTCAAGCTTGACGATACTTTGACCGTCTTGCTGCTGTCAGTCAGATGGACTTGGTGGGTGACGGTGTCGTCGTTTGTGTTGAATGCAGCGTCCTTGGCTGGCTTCTTGCGAGGTGGAAAGATGGTCTTGTCGTTGTCGGCTGATATGGCCTTGAAGTGCTCTTCGACCCCGAAGAACTCGGAGATCCTGCTGAACTCTCGGTCGCAGCTGTTGGAGCGGTCGATGTCGCCGCGCACAGGGATTACTCCTTTGGGTTCGGGCAACTTGATCATCAGGTAGGCGTAATGAGGTATGGCCATGAACCTGGCAAAAGTTGGGCGTCCAAGTATGGCGTGGTACTGTGACTTCCAGTCGACAACTTCGAAGTCGATCGACTCTTTCCAGAAGTGATCGGGTGTGCCGAGGATGACGTCGAGCGTGATTGTTCCCATGGGCGTGATTGCTTGCCCTGGTACTATGCCGTGGAAGGTGTTCTCCGACTCGGGCAACTTCTCTGTTGACTTGTTCATTCTTCTTAGGGTGTCGGCGAATATGATGTTGATGCCGCTGCCTCCGTCCATGAATACTTTCTTCAGGCTGTAGTCGCCAATTAGGGCTTCGATAACCAGAGCAGCGTGACCGGGTCGCGGCACCTCCGACGGGTGGTCTGCCCTGGAGAATGTGATTGGTGTCTCTGACCCTCTCAGGTATTACAGTACTGCGCGCGTGCTGGTGGTAGCCTGGAGTACCTGGCGGGTGATGAGCTTCTGGAACCTCTTCGAAGGACGTCCTTTTTGAATCATGTTGATCTGTCCTCGCGCAGTCGGATATGTTTCGTGCGCCACCATCTGGGTGTCATGATGCGGCTGTTGTTGGGGAAAGGTTCCAGCCGCTTGTGGTGTGTTGTTGTTTGCGGGTGCTGCCTGAATAGCGAGCTGCGGAGTCGTCGTCAATGCTTGCACGGGAGTAATGATTTGCTGCATAGCCTGGTAAATCTTTCGCGCATTGCGACAGTCCTTCAACAGGTGGTTGGCGCCCCACTTGCCTGTCTCTGGGTTGCGAAACGAGTGATGCTTGCAAGGTTGCATCAGCTCTTCGGCTGGAGTCAATGGACGCTTCCACTCGCGTTTCTGGCTTCCGTCGTTGTGGCTAATGTTGCCGCTGCTGCGATTATACTGCCCCGAGCTGGACTGCCGACTCTGATCATGTTGTCGACTGTTATCTCGTATGTCATCACGGGGGGTTTGATATCCCGCCTCTACTAGCTCGATGGTGTCTGAGTTGGTGAAACGTTGCTTCTTCTTCTGGCGTCCGTCTCGCCAGTTGTTTGTTTCGGCTTCCTTCTTTGGGGAGGTGTCGCGGACGTAGTCCTCTCCTTCGGCGCACTGGTTGGCTACCTTCATGAGCTTGATCGTAGTTTTCGGCTGGAGCCTACCAAATTCCTCGCGGAGATCGCGGCGAGCGACGCCGTGCATGAAAGCGTCCATCACCCTGTCTTCTGAGACGGGTTCCATAGTATTCCGGAGGAGTGTCCATCGCTGGATGTACGCGCGGAGTGACACGTCCTTTCCTTGCTTGCAGGCTTGCAACTCGATGTAGGTTGTCGGCCTTCCAAATGTTCCAGAGAAACTTTTTATGAAAGTATCTTGGAATTCTTCCCAGGTTTTGAAGGAGTCCTTGGGCTGGCTGGTGAGCCACCCGCGGGCTGAGTCCGTGAGCATGAGCTGGATGTATTGCATTGCCGTAGTCGACGTCCCGCCTTGACAGGTGCAGGCGATGATGTAATCTTCAAGCCACATGCGCGGGTCTTGCTTTCCGTCATACTTGGGGGTTCCTGCTGTCAACTTGAAACCCTTAGGCATGCCGGTGTCGCGGATGTTGAAGCTGAAGCAGGCAGCACCGCACGGCTCGAAGTTGCGGTCGGCCGGATCATCCATGTTCATCGCATCAGCCGAGCGCTGGCTGCGATTACGGTCCACTGTCCTTTGTGTGATGACGTTGCGAAGATCTTCGCCTGGTTGGGCTTGCCTTAGTGGCTGCGGGGTCCCTGATGTCGCGGGCTCGCGGGTTTGGCGCTCTCGTTCTTCACGTGCCCGATTGTTTGGTTCTCCAGTCGCCAAAGCTTCCTCGATTGCCTTCATGGACATGATCTGCTGTTTGTGGAGAAGGGCGCGTGGATCTCCCTCCGGCGGCTGTGTGAGCCGGAGATATGTCTCGACTGACATGATGGCGGCGTTCACCGTCTTGGGGACAGGTATCCCATTCTTGTCCTCGGTGATGAAGGATGAGTCGAGGTTGCGGGTGACCCTTGTTCGATCAGCGTCTGTCATGTGGGGAACACGAGCTCTGTGTCGCCGTCCCCCTTGGTTAACTTCCGTGGAGGAAGTGAACGAGATGGCGGCCCGTCTGGCACTTAATGCATCCGCGTCCCTCTTGCGCCTGAGCGGTTCGGCCTTTTCGGCACGAAGTCGCTCGCCTTCCTTGCGTAGCAAGTACTGGACCGCCAGAGGGCTCTGATTCCCATGTCTCGCGTGATGGTGAGTCGTGTCTGGTCAGGCATGACCACCTCTAGTGGATATGCGGGTTCCTCGTTGCCTTCTGGAGGCTCGGTGTTGGCCATGAAGACTTGCTGGGGGTAAACTTCGGTAGGAGTGTTTACGCTGCCGCTACTACTTCCTTGATCCGAATCTTGCTCGGGATCAAAAATTGCTGCTACGTGGGCAGCGTAGTCGCCGTTGCGTCTTCGGAGGATCGTCACCATGGTCGCGGACGGAGGTTTTGCAGTCGCAGGGGCGAGTGCGATTGGCTTGGGGTAGACTTGATGATCCCACGAGGGTGCGTGCGACGCGGCAGTCGACGGTACGCCCTTGACCGAACGCACTGGTACTGTCGTAGTTGAGGTAGATCTTGACCTTGTCAACCGTGCGATCGAGATGGTCGGAGTAGACTTGATCTGCGCGGCCGACGCCGAGGTTGACGATGTAGTCGACACAGGTTTGATCTTCGTAGGTGCGGCAGGTGCGGCTCCCGCGGCGGGTGACGTCGACGGTGGCACGGGAGTGACGGACGCGGGAGCCATGGCCACGCGTGGCGCGGTTGACGCAGACCTGAACATGCCACGACTGTCGACGAAACAGTATATGGAGCCGAAGGTGATATGTATACCTTTGCGCAGATTGGCGTACACCGAGCGATGGGCCAGCGGGTGGAGGGCATACTCGAAGGAGCCTAAGCGGATGGGCTCCCGAGTGATGTCGATCTCGATCTTCATTGCGGATGGAGCGGAGCGACCATGATTCCGACGCTTGATATCCTTCCCACAGACGGCGCCAATTGACGAGGGTGTAACTCGACAAATCCCGGGGTTGTGCACCCCGGGTTGATTGAAGGGGAGAGAGGAGAGCGTTGGTGATCACGACGGCTGACAAGCAAGGTTTTACCCAGGTTCAGGCTCCCGGAGGATAACACCCTACTCCTGCTTGTCTGTTATTGATGGCGAGTTGTGGTTACAACGGCGGCGAGATTGCGATCTCGCTAGGGTTTGTGGCGGTGTCTGTTGGCGTGTCCTCTAGGACGAGCAACCCTCCTGGCTTTATAGGTAGCCAGGTCTCGGGTGGTCGGTATCGATGGCGATTACAGATATGGAAGGTTATGAGATCTAACCGATTTAGACTAGGATACATGGTACCCCGAGTGGGCCTTCTGTGGGCCTCCCTATGCTTGGCGCGGCCCAGGTAGCCTCATCGTGGGCTAGTCGAAAGATAGCCCCACGTCAATGCCCAAATACAATGTTCACACATATGCACAATTCGACAATGCCCAAGCTTCTAGCTTCCGGCTCCTCCTTCGGTTGCTCCACTCCTTCATCCTACTACACATCATGACTTACAAAGTGAGAAATAAACAAAATTGGTGTTGTCATGGTAAAACATGCCTCAAATAGTGAAACACACAAGCAATCCTGATAGCTTTGTTGAACCAAGTAGGACGACACACAACTTATATGTGTGCATATTACAAAGTTCAACAAACTATCAGGATATCATATAGTGTGCGACATCATCATTTTAATCATCAGCATATAAAAAAGATTGCAAAAAGATGGTAAAATGCAAATTCAAAAGCACTGAAATTGAACACACACGAGAACGTCAGAAAATAAGTCCAATGCCTCATATGGACTTGCTTCAGGGATGGAGCCAGCGAGCCAGGTATGATGCACGAGATCTATGCACTCATGCATATCACAAGGCTCACTAGCCCCACCCCTGAAACCTGTGTCACAACATTTTAATCATCGGCATATCAAAAGATGGTAAATAGCATATCAAGATAAAGCATGGCTCATATATTGAAACACACAAGCAATCCCGAGAGCTTTGTTGAACCAAGTAGGAGGACACAACTTATGTATGTGCATATTACAAGGTTCAATAAACTCTCGGGATATCATATAGTGTGTGACATCATTTTAATTATCCGCATCTTCAGAACACAAAATACTATAAACAAGATTCAAAACAAATGCCTCATACTTAATCAATTATTAAAACACACAATGGATCTTGATAACCTCGTTGAACCAACTCGGAGGCACACAACTTATATGTGTGCATCATACAAGGTTCAATAAACTATCAGGATATCATAAAGTGTGCGACATCATTTTAATCATCGGCATTTACAGAATACAAAATACTATAAACAAGATTCAAAACAAATGCATCATACTTAATCAATTATTAAAACACACAATGGATCCTGATAACCTCGTTGAACCAAGTCGGAGGCAAACAACTTATACGTGTGCATCATACAAGGTTCAATAAACTATCAGATATCATATAGTGTGCGACATCATTTTAATCATCGGCATTCTATAGAATACAAAATACTATCAACACAAGCGCATGCCTCATATATTGGACACAAATTTCGAGATGGTGTTTCCGAAATTCAGTGAGATGCAGAAAATGTGTATTGTGCACATCAGAGGTTTCAGAGACGCCACCTATGAATCACGCGGTTTCACAACGGTTTAATCATTGGCATATTAAAAGAAGACACTCAAGAAAAACAATAAAGAACACCTCATATGAAATTGCATTAGAGACGGAGTAAGCGAACAACGTGGAATGAACACTGCATATGCGTTCAGACCACATGGTTCGCTCACTCCTCCCTGAAGATGAAACGTGCAAATCATATGTTCTAATCATCGGCCGAATAGTGAAACAGTATAATCCAGTGGAAAAGAATAGTGCAACTCTAACAGAATTTAATGCAATAACATGGAAAAGAATGCCTCATACTTGATCAATTATTATAAACACACACTGAATCCTGATAACCTTGTAGAACCAAGTCGGAGGCACATAACTTATATGTGTGCATCATACAAGGTTCAACAAACTATTAGGATATCCTATAGTGTGCGACAACATTTTAATCATCGACATTCTAGAAATGAAGAACATTTTAATCATCGGCAAGAGAGAGCATTTGCTTGATAAATAAATACCCAAAGCATGCATCCTTGCATGTATAGATGACACAAATATATCCAAATCACAACACTCACATTAGAAATACATGGAAATTGTAGATCCAAAACATGAAGATGAATAGATGCACTCATCGACGGTCACAAGCATCCTTTGATGTATAGATGCACTCATCAACGGCAATAGCAAGTTTCGATGTACTAGCACAAGAAGAGATATGGTGACAAATCGGGAGACAGTACTCACGTCCTCTCGCGCGCAGATCCTTTGACTGGTGGACGCTGAAGACAGCTCGGGGAAGCGGCCGGTGAAGACGACGCCGCCGGCACCTCCTGTGGCGTCGGAAGGAGCAGCCCAGTCAGGTTAGGTGAAGGCGACCCGCATCCGGCGGCGCGGGGACCTGGTGAAGAGCGACCACGTCAGCGTCGACACCTCGGGCCGTCCGTCCATGGCGCCGGCCGTCGGAGGGCCCTCCATCCCGGACCCCATCGTCCAGCCGCTCCTCGTCGCCGCGCTCATCACCAGCCCAATCGCCGCATCCTGCAGATGGAGAAACATATCAGGGCGGAGTGGCAGGGCGAGCTCGATGGGAGCAGGGAGCCTGCTTGCACGAGAGGAGAGAAGAGGAAGGGGAGGGGAGGCTCACCTTGGTCGTGATCTTGGGAGGACGGTGCGGAGGAGCCGCGCCGGCGATCTTCAGGGGCTAGGGTTGCGGGCGGAGAGGCGCCGCGTCGAAGGAGGCAGGGAAGCGTGCAGATAGCGGTGGAGGAGGCGGCGGCGTGCGGGGGGAGAGGTGTGTGGGAGGCGGCGGCGTACGTGCGGGAGAAAAAAAGGGGGATCCAGGCCGGGTGTGAGGATAAGGCCGGCTGCGGAAGGGTGCTGGCGAACGAAATAACAGTGTGCAGCACGGTTAGCGCCGCGATACCACCGCTGTCGTACAAAATTAGACGTTCGCCAGCAGTAATCATCCTACCGCTCACGAGCAACGTTTTTCTTCGCTAGCGGTAAGTCCAGAGTGAACGGCAGTTGACCACCTAGAGGGGGGGGGGGGGTGAATAGGTGGTGACCAATTTTTATGTCTTTTTCAGTTTTAGGCTAGCGGAAAGTAAGTTGTCTAGAAGTGCAACTAGGTGATACAAGTGATAAACAACAAAGACACTAAGCAAGTACAGGAATTAAAGAGCGGTAAAGGAGAGTGGAACGAAATAACCGTAGGAACTCGAAGACCAAGATTTTATCCCGAGTTCCACCACATAGGTGTACGTCTCGTTGGAGGGGTGTGAGCTACCACAAAGGTTTGCTCAACGCCACAAAGGCCTCACCCTATTCTCCTGTGAATTCGACCACAAAGGTGCGAATCCACGCTTCCACTAAGGACTCCTTTAAGGGCGGAGAAGGTCTCGTACAAATTTGTGAGGCACACACCCACAACTGAATTGGGGGCTCCCACAAAGACCACAACAGGTCACTTCCACAAAGGAATCCACAAAGGATCAAAACACACAAGGTTGAACCTAGCTATCCACAAAGGAACCCTAGATTCGTTGCCCCTCAAGAAATAGAGGGGGAAATCAAATTGCTTCGGTGGAGATGTAGATCGGTGGCTTCTCCCTCAGATCCCCAAGTATCAACGGATTTGAGTGGCTAGATTGGGAGATCCGGAAGAAACGAGCTTCAGCACCAATGGAGGAGAGAGAAAATCTGGAAGCTTAATCTTCTGGAGGTAGGTGGAGGGGTATTTATACCCCTCTCTAAAATCTGTCCGTTGTACAGCCGCCAGCCCGGAAATCTCCGGGTTGAGGACCGGAGATCTCCGGACCCCGGAAATTTCCGGAGCAATTTCCGGTTGTGCTTGAATCTGGATCAGTACTGGTTGGGCTTCTTGACTTAGTCGAAAATCCTCTGTCACTCGGAGATCTCCGGATTGGGGCCCGGAAATTTCCGAGCGCCGGAAATCTCCGGGAGCATTTCCGGCTAAAACTGTTTTGGAGTCAGTACGCATTTTGAGTTCTGGACTTGGTCGAAATTCCTCTGTCACTCGGAGATATCCGGACTGGGGCTCGGACATCTCCGAGCGCCGGAAATCTCTGAAAGGATTTCCGGCTCTACGCATTTCAATTCAGACTTAGTGAAAAACTTGGATGGCTCGGAAATCTCCGGTCTGGGGACCGGAAATCTCCGAGCCCCGGAAATCTCCTGACTGAATTCCTGAACGAATACCAAGTGTAGTTGAAATGAAACTTAGGCAAAATAAGTGTTCCTCTTTATCAGTCTACCTGTAAAAGACCCTGCATGCTTCATCACAAACATTAGAATACTTTTTATGTTGTCATTAGTCACCAAAATCTGGGAGTGCATAGAATGCACTTTCACAGAGTACAACAACCCATAGCCAGACGCTACCGCTAGCAAACAAGTTGTGTTGTCCGCCAGCGGTAGCAGTTTTACCACTGGCTGTGGCGGCTATCTGTTTGTCAGCGCTATAAATGATGGCGCACATTTTAAGTTGTTCGCTTGTTTTATTTTGGTGGCTATAAGCCTTTTCCTACTAGTGGTATGGTCCAGGCGAGTTATCCCCGGACCGACATACACAAGCTTACCGGCGGCTTCCCCCCTGGCCCAGACGGCAAGGCATTCGATGTCGATGATGCAGCTGACGAGCTTGCCGGCTATGCTTGCCGGGTTGTGCGACAGCTAGATCACTCGGAGTTCGTCTTCGACAGCGTCGCGCTTGAGGATGTCGACCGGCGGCCAAACGTCGAGCCTTCGAGCGAGTGTTTGTTCGAGCGGGCGCTTCTTCTCTCCTGTGCTTCTTCTGACTCGGCTGCGGGGGCCTCCGGCTCTACTCGGGTGGAGTCTTCGCAAGCGGAGGTGCCGGATCCGAGTGGCGAATCGGAGGATGCTCAGCCTACTTCGGCGGGGGCTTCTGGCGACTCTTTGACTCCGACGCTCGGGTTGTAACTTTTCTTTCTTTTTCTTTGTAATTTTCGTGCAAGGCTCTTGCTCCTGATGACCCACAAGTATAGGGGGTGTATCGCTGTACTTTCGATAAATAAGAGTGTCGAACCCAACGAGGAGCAGAAGGTGTTGACAAGTGGTTTTGATGAGGATTTCACTATAAACACTAGCAGACAAGTTTTCAGTAGACTTTGAGATAACAGAGAAATAAAGTGCGAGTAAATAAAACGCGGCAATATTAGTTGCAGAGAGGGGCCCAATCCTTTTGAGAGCAAAGGACAAGCCGGTTTGTTTACTTATGATGACCTAACATTCTTGAGGACACACGGGATTTCTGTCTAGTGCTTTCGCTTCATATTGATGAATAATCTTTAGTGTTTAGATAAGTGTCGTGTGGGTGAACTGCAACACCCCGACCCACCCCTGGATCGGGCCTGTCACGCCTGGCAGCTCTCTAGGATCTCTAGACTGGCCCCGCAGATCAACAATGGTCGGTCGGTCACCCATCCTTGAAGTACTCTGGGCCAAGCACGCTTAACCTCGGAGTTCTTTCCAGATGAGCATCCGGAAAAGAAGTTGGAACTTGTTGATATGAGTATTCTATCAATCATATTAAGCCCTGATCCAGGATCTCACATCCTTCCCCCCTTAGAAGACCGACGCCCTCGTCGGTCAGCCCCCAGTCCAGGAACTTCCCCCCTTGGCACCCGTCCATGCGTTTAGTGCCGGTACATATCACATGTCCGCCCACTGACCCGCACACGCCCGAGTTACCGCGAGGGTCGGCTCTGATACCAATTGTAACACCCCGACTCACCACCAGACCGAGTCTTTCACGCCTGGCAGCACTCTAGGATCTCTAGACTGGCCCCGCTGATCAACACTGGTCTTTTCTGCGCACTTTGTTCTTACTCGTGCGCACCCGGGAAGGACTTCCCGGTCGGTCACCCATCCTTGGAGTACGCCGGGCCAAGCACGCTTAACCTCGGAGTTTTTTCCAGATGAGCTTCCGGAAAAGAAGTTGCAACTTGTTTATATGAGTATTCTATCAATCCTATTAAGCTTTGAGCCAGGATCTCACATGAAATTATGCTAATGCACCGCCCTTCCTAGGACTAATACATTCTTATGATAATACCCCTTGCAAGCATCCGTAAATACAATAAAGTAATTAAGATAAATCTAACCATAGCCTTAAACTCTGAGATCCCGCGATCCCTCGCGCATCAGAATACCAACGGGGGGTTAGGTTTCTGTCACTCCGGCAACCCCACAAATGATAACTGAGTACACGATGCATTCCCCTAGGTCCATAAAGGCGAAGTGTCATGTAGTCGACGTTCACATGACACCACTAGAAGAATGGCACCACAATTTAAATATCAAAACATCAAATATTAATCAACATAGTTCTCTACTAACATCTAGACTTCTCCCATGTCCTCAACAACACAACGAACTACTCACAACACACCATAATGAACATTATGAGAGGTGATATAATGATGGTTAACAATCTGAACATAAACCCTAGTTCAACGATTTCACTCAATAGCACCAATAACAAGAGTAATCAACACCGGGGGCGTTTCCCCTATCAACTACATAGAGTTTAGCCCTAGATGTTACAACGGGAACGGAGTGGATGGATGGAGATGACGGCGTCGGCGTTGGAGACGGTGGTGTTGTCGATGGTGATGGAGTGCAGCTCGATGACGGCGACGATTGCGACGATTTCCCCCCTCCGGGAGGAAATTTCCCCGGCGGCAACGCAGCCTGCCGGAGAGCTTTTCTCTCTCCGCCTTCTCCGCCATGTGGTAGCGACGGAGATGGTTTCTGTCCAACGTAGTAATTTAGGTTTTCGGGGGGAACAAGTACGCGAAGGGGTGCACCAGGTGGTAGGCCAGGGCGGCCTCATCACCTGCTCGCGCAGCCAGAAGGGTTGCCGCGCCATGAGGTGATGAGGGGCCCCTGGGGCCCACCCTAGACTCCTCTTTTGGCCTCCTTCATGAAATAATTCAGAAATAATGTAGCGTACCTGCACTTAAAATATGGCGAGGTACCTGTGTATAGTGCAAATCCCTGGATCGATTTGTTTGCACACACAGTTTACGATGTAATATCACAACAGAGTATCAGGTTTATTGCATCAATGATCTAGACTTAGAAAATATTCTTTACAACTTGCATAGCATAAAGCTAGAACTGAAAGAGTAAACAGCGGAAATAAGTAGCAGTGAGTCTCCATCATCTTCATGTTGCCACAGGAGAAAACATGTTGGTTGTAGACTCGAAACCTTTAAACGAAACCTCACTCATCATCTGAACAAACTAAAATAAGAAAAATATTGCAACGACGTGGGTCAGAGCCATTTAATAATGGAACTGGCAAGTGACACTATAGTGGACACTTAGAGGAAAACTCTAATAACCTATATGCATATTTGGCTGGTGGAGTTCCAAGGCTATTTTGCATAAAGCAAGTTTTATCCTATAACTTTATAAAACAGTTTCAACATCATAATTGGCAACACTGATAAGTTCCAGTGAACCAAAAGATGGCCCATCCCTGAGTGCACCCTCAGGTAAAACCCCCCACATACTATGGTCCTAAGTATAGTGAAAACTATCTTAGGTTAAAACCCCCATAGACATGGTCCTGAGTCACTCACCCATCTAAGTGTACCCTCAGGTAAAAACCCCCACATAACATGGTTCTAAGTATAGTAGAAACTATCTTAGGTGAAAACCCCCATGAACATGGTCCTGAGTAGTTCACTATTTTTCACCTATCAAAATTTTATTTAAGAAATTAGAATGTTCGGAATCCTCTGTTGGCGTTCTTGATCAGTAAAAGTCTTCACTTGGAGTTATTTTCTTCGAGTTATTCACTTCTTTCCATTCCCTTTGTTCCTGGGTGGCCATCCTCAAGTGTGCTCTCAGGTGAAAACCCCCACGTACATGATCCTAAGTATAGTGGAAACTACCTTAGGTAAAAACCCTCGTGGACATGGTCCTGAGTAGCCACTCAACATAAACCAAACAACCATTCTACCCAGGTGATTCGTTAACTTAGTGATGTGTACTCTCAGGTGAAAACCCCCACATACTATGATCCTAAGTATACTAAAACTATCTTAGGTGAAAACCCTCATAGACATGGTCCTGAGTAAACACTTAACAATTTTTAAAACTTTTCATCAATTGCATAGCGTCAATATTTCTACTAAGTATTTCATAGGTACCTAGACACATAGGTATAAGGAAATTCTAAACATGTCTTGCATAGCAGTATTACTATGTCCTTCCCATGCTTAAGAAAATTAACTACTCATGCATATAGAAAATACTTAGGAGATATATGAATGTTCCACTTGCCTTGGCAGCAAGAAGAGCAGGAGTAGAAGTTGCAAAAGTCTTCGTTTCTCTCCGAAAATTTTAACACATGAAACAAGCCACAGTTCAACACACAACAAAGAAAATATGATATGCATGAGATGAAATTTACACATACAAGGTTTACACAAAAAGTTTTGGTTAAAGAAAAAGTTGTACTTAACATATTGTCAAAAAGGTTCCAAGAGTCATAAAATAGCATTAATTGTATTTAAAGCATCCGAAGGTTTTTAACACAAACTAAAACTTCTGATAGTGGCATAGAACTGATGGATAAGAGAGACGCTGTAGTTGCACTCAGTTCTCATCAATTGCTCCAAACCCAGAAGTCCACAAACCTTCACAGCACCACCAAAATAATCGGCCTTCTTCATTAATTTGTCAAAGTCAATCCACTTCATGGGGCAGATTGGCATGTTAATAGAGAACTTCTGATAGACTTCCCTGTAGATCCATGCCATCTCAGTGCAAAAGTATGTGGGATCATCAGACTCCACATTATAGGAGAGGTCACTTCGCCACTTGCGAAAACTGCCTTTGTTGAAGTCTTCAAGACGGAGCTCGGTACTCTTCTTCTTGTTAGCACCCATAGGTTTCCTGAGGATGGCTGAGGTCTCAGTTTGTGAGTTGTCTTCACTTGAGGACCCACTGGGAGGGTGTGAGTGAACTGGTTTGGCTCTTCCGCGAGAAGATATTTGCTTGAAGCGGCCACGAGGGTTGGAACCTACAAATACACAACATAGAGAGGATGGAAAGCATATGAGGTAAGCACTCATGTTCGAGATTGAAAATGGAATATAGTAGAATTTTTTGACAAACACAGTTTCTGGACTTAGCTGTTTTGATTCTGAGCAGGCCGGAGATTTCCGGGTCTGACTCGGAGATCTCCGGGGTCCGGAGATTTCCGAGTCAGACTCGTAGATTTCCGGTCTGCACGAAATTTTGACAGATTTGAACAAAATCTATGGATGAAAAACAGATCTGTGCATGTGGAAGGTAGAACATGCCTAGGGGAGCAATTCTACCAAAGGAAACAAACAACAACCTCCTAAATCAGCTAGGTTAAACGAAAACAAGTTTCGTCCTAGATTTGAAATAAGAGGAGTTACCGGAAGACATTGCGAAAAGCGTGCGGATGGAAACGAAGCCCTTGACGAGGAGAAGCAGATCCCCGAAGCACGCAAGAAACCCTCGAACGATCCACCCGCAGCAAGGAATGGAAGATATGGAGATTTTCGGAGGAGAGAGAGGATTAGGGCACGGGGTGGAGGAACTGGCCGAACCGGCCGGTCCACCCGTTCCCTTATATAGGCCGGAAAATTTTGAACCGGAAATTTCCGGACTGAGGATCGGAGATCTCCGGGTGCCAGAGATTTCCGTGGCTATTTCCGGACAGGACTTAGCCCTGGAAAAACTTTGGCACACTCGGAGATTTCCGGACATCGGACCGGAGATTTCCGGACCCCGGAGATTTCCGGCTCTAATTCCGATTCAGCTTCGCCTGAGGTCAGTGCCGAAATTGAAAAAAGGACTTAGGTGCTGAAAATCGCAGGGGCCGGAGATTTCCGAGTCTGTGCCCGGAAATGTCCGGACACCGGAAATTTCCGGGACTATTTCCGATCAATAATCATCACAGGTCAGTGCTGATTTTTGAATGGACTTAGTCTCGAAATTCTCTGGTGGCTCGGAGATTTCCGAGTAAGGCTCGGAGATTTCCGTTCAAACCCAAAAACTCCAGGAACAAGAAACCAAAAAAGGGACATGAGTGGGGAAAAGCATGTTAAAGGATAGTGAAAGGCTTAGGATAGACACTCAAACTGAATAAAGAAGACACACTCAAGTTGCAAGAACCATACAACACAAGAGAAAACCAACAAGAGTGTGTTTTCCCAAAAGAACCAAAGACAATGCAAGTGAGAATCAAAAAATAAAACAGAATAGAATCCAAAGAAAAGAGTGTTGGTGGCCGAGGCCACCGTGTATGAGTTGTAGCATGGTACCGCGAAGATATATCTTGGGTCCATAACTACATCATAACATTGAAGCTTACATATTAGATTTAATTTGAAGTTTTAGCAATGATATGTCACTATATGCATAATAGGGGGAGGAAGAGTCCAATGTATTAGGAAAACACTCCCCCTAAGTCCATGCGTACCTCTAGGTCTTATAAAGCCTTAAACGTTGGAGTGTGTGTGTACGGAGTTCAAGCCAAGGCCCGAGAATCTATGATATTGAGCTCATTCCTCAAGTAGCAAAAGCGGGCTTCATCAAGGGGCTTCGTGAAGATATCCGCCAATTGATCCCTTGTACCAACATATGATAGATCAATATCTCCTCGTGCCACGTGATCGCGGATGAAGTGATGACGAATCTCAGTGTGCTTGGTCCTTGAATGTTGCACCGGATTGTAAGCAATTTTGATGCACTCTCATTATCACATAGAAGCGGCACTTTGTCCAAGAGGACACCAAAATCCTTTAAAGTTTGCCGCATCCAAAGAAGTTGGGTACACCCGCTTGCTGCGGCGACGTACTCGGCCTCCGCCGTGGATAATGAGATGCAATTTTGTTTCTTCGAGGACCAACTCACCAAAGATCTTCCAAGAAATTGACAGTACCGGATGTGGACTTTCTATCATCAATGTCGCCGGCCCAATCGGAGTCGGTGTATCCACAAAGAGACATGGTGCCATCTTTGGGATACCACAACCCAAAGCAAGGGGTATGAACCAAATATCTGAAGATTCTCTTCACAGCCATCAAATGACTTTCCTTAGGCGCGGCTTGATAACGGGCACACATTCCAACGCTTAAAACGATATCGGGCCTAGAAGCACACAAATAAAGAAGAGACCCAATCATAGAACGATACTCCTTTTGGTCTACCTCTTTACCGTCGGGGTTGAGTTGGAGGTGGCACTTGGTTTGCATAGGAGTCGTCACACCGTCAAGTCCAAGCAATTTGAATTTCTTGATCATATCTTGAATATACTTGGCTTGACAAATGAAAGTCACTTCCCTCAATTGCTTTATCTCAAAGCCAAGAAAGAACTTGAGTTCACCCATCATGGACATCTCGAACTTGTCGGTCATTAGCTTGGAAAACTCATCATTGAACACACGGTTAGTAGAACCGAAGATAATGTCATCGACATATAATTGACAAATGAAGAGTTCACCATTAACCTTTTTAGTGAAAAGAGTGGGATCGATTACCCCAACCTCAAATCCACGGTCTACCAAGAACTCTCTCAAGAGCTCGTACCATGCACGGGGGGCTTGTTTAAGGCCATAGAGAGCTTTGTCCAAGACATAGACGTGGTGAGGATGGTTGGGGTTTTCAAAACCCGGGGGTTGTTTAACATAAACAAGTTCTTGCAATGGACCATTAAGAAAAGCATATTTTACATCCATTTGTTGCAATTTGAAACCATGGTGAGAAGCAAAAGCGATGAGAATACGTATCGATTCGAGTCTTGCGACCGGCGCAAAAGTTTCTCCAAAATCAATGCCTTCGACTTGAGAAAAACCTTGAGCCACCAACCGCGCCTTGTTCCTCACAACGATTCCATGTTCATCTTGCTTGTTCTTGAAGATCCACTTAGTGCCAATAACGTTGCGGCAATCTTTAGGCTTCTCAACTAGACGCCACACTTTGTTGCGCTCGAAGTTGTTAAGTTCTTCATGCATAGCCCCTAGCCAATCGGGATCTTCAAGAGCATCAAAGACTTTCTTGGGCTCGACCATGGAAATGTGTGCTTGATGCTCACTTAAGTGTGCTAATTGACTTCGTGTGGAGACCCTTGCTCGAATATCACCAATGACCTTGTCGAGAGATAATGCTCTAAGTTCCAAAGACTTTGCAAAGCGAGCTTGACGACGAGTTTCAATTGCCGCCCTTGTGGTGGGGACAATTTCTTGACCATCTTGATCCTTTGGATCCTCATCTTGACCTTCTTGAGGGTCTTGATCATCATGAGAAGTCTCTTCATGAGGTGGAGAAGGATGATCTTGCCCTTGAGTAGAACTTGGAGAAGTGGAGTTGGCTTCGATAATCTTGGTGGAGGAGGCATGATCTTTTTGTTGATGAAGATCTTGTTGAGATTCATCATGAGCTTCATCTTGAGAAGAAATAGCATGCCCTTGTTGAGGAGGATCTTGAGATTGTTCTTCAAGGGAATCATCATTTTCTATGGGTGATCCACCTTGAGGTTCTTGTGAAGGTGAGGTCTCCTTGATGGGAGAACTTGAGTCATCTTGAACAACTTCTTGATGGCCTTCAATGGGGCGTAGAAAGCCCACCCCCATCTTCTTAATGGAATCAAAAGGTTGTTCATCACCTACATCACAACCACCAACTTGCTCCACTTGGGAGCCATCATTTTCATCGAATTCCACACTACAAGACTCTATGATAATCCGGGAGGATTTATCAAAGACTCTATAAGTGTGGGACTCGCTACCATATCCGACAAAAATCCCTTCAAGAGATTTAGAGTGGAACTTACTCAACCGGACACCCTTGACGAGATAATAGCACTTACATCCAAACACTCGAAAGTAGCCAATGTTGGGTTTATTGCTAGTGAGGATCTCATATGCAGTCTTCTTCAATCCCTTGTGGAAGTAGAGGCGATTTGATGAATGACATGCGGTGGAAATAGCCTCCGCCCAAAAGTTGATGGGAGACTTGAACTCCGCCAACATAGATCTCGCCATGTCGATGAGAGTCTGGTTCTTCCTTTCGGCAACGCCATTTTGTTGAGGAGTGTAAGAAGCGGAATATTGATGACGAATGCCTTCTTCACTAAGAAAGTCATTAAGAGTGTAGTTCTGGAATTCCGACCCATTGTCACTTCGAACAACCAATATGGGAAGGTCATGTTGGCGTTGAACTTCCTTTGAGAAGTCGATGAAGACTTGTTGAGTTTCATCATTGGTCTTGATGAAATAGACCCAAGTATACCTTGAATAGTCATCAACAATCACGAGACAATATTTCTTGCCACCAAGACTTATCTCCGGAATTGGTCCAAATAGATCAACATGAAGGAGCTCCAAAATCCGGGACGACGATATGATGGTCTTGCTTGGATGAGGAATATCATGCATCTTGCCTTCCACACAAGCTCTACAAATTCGATCCCT
Source organism: Poa annua (assembly GCA_026929855.1). Taxonomy (NCBI): domain Eukaryota; kingdom Viridiplantae; phylum Streptophyta; class Magnoliopsida; order Poales; family Poaceae; genus Poa; species Poa annua. The sequence goes on along the minus strand of CM049426.1, from coordinate 59,633,533 downwards.
TGAAAAGGAAACATGATCTTTTAGTCCAAGGATGTGCCCACCCTTGTGGAGACTTTGCAAAGTACGCACGTTTACGTGAGCTAGTCGGCGATGCCAAAGCCAACCCACGTCGGCTTTTCCGAAGAGACACATGGCTTGAGAAGTGGTGGCTCCGGAGAAGTCCACCACATAGAGCTCATGCTCCACGTGTCCCACGAAAGCCACTCTTAGCGACTTGCTCCACAAGAGGACCACAATGTCCTTATCAAAGAAGGGAGAGATCCCCATCTTTGTTAAGGCACGAACGGATAACAAATTATAGCCAAGATATTCAACAAGCATTACATTGACTAGAGAAATGTCGGGGGCAACTACCACTTTGCCAAACCCGGTTACCTTAGACCTTGATAAGTCACCAAAAGTTAAGGTTACTTGATCTTCATTAGGTTTCAACTCCGTAACGAGTTCTTTGCTCCCGGTCATATGACTTGTACATCCACTATCAATTATCCATTTTGAACCACCGGGAGCAGGGTCCTACATGAGATCAATTCTTGCATTTAGCAACCCATTGCTTCACAATGGGTGCTTTATGGTTAGCGACAAGAGATTTAGGAACCCAAATAGCATATGAAATAAAACCATAGTAGGGTCCAATGTAACGAGCACAAACATTCCCATAATAATCGACATATAAAGCATAGTTAGGGTTGTTGTCCCGGCGTGATCTTTACGAGTAGGCTTGCCCCTTGTGACATTCCTACTCGCAAGACCTTCCTTGGATTGAATGGAGTCGGCCTTCTTGGCTTGGATGGGGTTGATGCTCTTGGGAATGCCCTTCTTGGCATTCATCTTTATGGGAGGCACATATCCAAGACCTTCCTTTCCTTTTCGAGTGTGAGGCTCTACGATGGGAGTCTCAACAACTTGTTTACCCTGGAGAAGGATGATCTTGGATGTGGAGGCCTTAGTCATCTCACTCTTCAACCTAGCATTCTCCTTCACAAGATTAGCATTATCACAAGACCACTTAGAGGTAGAGATGCTAAGAGAATCAAGGTTAGTTAGCCGAGTTTGGAGTTGGACATACGACTCTTTTAGAAGAGCATGTTCACTCTCCAAAGCCTTGTGAGCTATGACGAGCTTCTCCATGTCCTCAATGAGTCGAACATGCCCAACCGCAAATTCGGCTTTATCTTGTTGAGCCACCTTGAATTTAGCAAAGTACATATCACGATCCTTAATAAGCTTAGCATGAGAGGAGTTATGAGTTTCCTCAATAGTTTCAAGTTCCTCCTCAAGACGAGCATGAGACTCTTCAATCTTGTAACATCCCAATTTTGCTAAAATTAAAACTTTGCATTCATACATCATTCATCATATAGGCTTAACTTTTAATCACATAAATACTAAATAAAAATTCAATTATGAGTTTAAATAATGTTTAATCCCATTTAAATGTTTATTTAAAACTTACTTCATAAATATAATTTTCCAAATTATATAATGGGTAAGGTTATTATTAAAAATTGCTAATTTAAATAAACTTTCCAAAATATATTTTTATGAATTTTTCTGAAATGTTTTGAATAGGTTTAAAAATCATTTAGTAAATCAGATTTGAAAAACAGTTTTTATTTTATTTAAAAGATTATGTTACCAGGCCGGCCCAGACGTTATCCACCGCGCGCGCGGTCGATAACGGCCCATCGGCCCGCTCCAGCGCGCGCGCGCGCCGCTCCCCTCTCGCTGATAGGTGGGCCCCACCTGTCAGCCGTCTTCCACCTCCGTCCGGAGATCGCGCCGGAGACGACGACCACGACCGAGCCGTTTCCGGGCCGGTTTCCGCCGTGATTAGCTCCCGCGCCCCCTCCTATTTATACCCCGTGAGGCCGCCTCCGAACCCCCCCCCCAAAATCCTACCTCTCCGCCGTCGGGCTGCTCGGAATCGAGCTCGCCGTCGCCGCCATTGCCGCCGGGCTTTTTCGCGAGTGCGGTAAGCTCCAAGCTCCTCGAGCTCCACCGAGCCCCCCCTCGCTTCCCCATCCTTTTGCGCACCCGTTGAGCCCCCTTGCTTGTCCCATTTCGCAGCCGAACGCCGAAAACGACCTCGACCGAGGTGCTCCACCGCCGGCCACCATCTCCGACGAGGAAAGGACAGGAGTCTCGACGCCGCCGCCGCGCCATCGACCTCGCCTCCTCCTCCGCGTCATTTTGGTAAGAACCGTTCGTCCTGGGGTGGTGTTTTCATGCGGGAAGCGTCGAGGCCGACGCGCCGCCGCCGCGGGCGCCGCCGCCGGCGAGCCTTCCGGCGACCCGCGCGCCGCTCGGTTCGGCCGGGCGTCCCACGCCGTTGGATCTAGGTCGGATCTAGATCCAAACGATCCCGTGCGTCCGATCTCATTTAAATCGGACGGCTCTCGTACATGATCCGCGCGAATCGTTTTCGTCCAATAGGATCGCGCCACGTAGCCCCATTATTTTCTTTTTCGCAGGAATTTTATAAATAAAACAGAAAATATGCAAAACTTAGAAAATTCATAACTTATGTTCTGTAAGTCCAAATTCAATGAACTTTATATCCACGGATAGCCCTGCTAGAGTAGTTTAATTCTACATCATTTGTTTGTGCTTTTGTTAAATAATAATTCATAAGATCATCCGAGGAGTAATTCGGCTATTAAATCCATAACTTAAATAATAAAAATGTTTTACAAATAAACTCAATTGTTTTAGGTTTAGGTTAACAACCTCTGCCCAGGAATATTAATATATGTCTTATTTGAAAACTTTCTTAGAACAATAAAATTTGTAATGTTATAATCTAAGTTTTGGTTACTTTGTTTTCAAATTAATAAATTGTTAAGTGAATTGAGAAATTCCTAGAAATTGCATCTCATGCATTTAATACCAGAGAATATAAATCATGGATAAGTGTGTCTAATTCTACACATGGCATATCATACATGTATACATATTTTATTTGGTGTGTGAGATTTTGTGTGGATATTTATTTGTATGTATTGCTTGTGCTAGATTGTGAAGGAGAGGAAGGACCTGCTTGTGATTGCTATTCTTGTTGTGCCTGCCCCTCCTGCTGCCAAGGCAAGTGACTTCGTAAAACACCTACTATTTTATTCTATTGCATATCTAGTGTTTTCAAACAGTATTTGCAAAAGTAGTATGCATGATAGGTTTTTGGGAGATTGTAGTATGCTATGCAAACCTTTTAGGTTTCCCCTTAGAAATTCCAGATTAGACCCCTATTATAATTTAGTGGAAGCAACTGCTGCAAAAATGATTTGTTTTATGGTTGATGTGATAAATGAAAATTTCCACTAAATAAATTTAACGCCTGTGTGGATTGGGTCGATCGAGGAGGTTTCAAGTTGAGTGGCTTCTGAGAGCGAAGTGTCATGGTTGTGTTCGCCCAGGGTAGTTTCTACTTACTTGGGGCCATGATATGCGGTGTTAACCTGAGTTGCTCACTTGTGGTAGGCCACCCAGGGCTATGAGATTTAAGTCTAGTTGCTTATCGTGCAACCATTGGTCAATATGGGCTCTGTCTTGATGGAGTAAGTTGTTGTGGACCTGGGTCAAGAGATTGATGGTGGTAGAGTTGATAGGATGGTGGTAATCTCTTAGTATGATCATGGGAAAGAAACTTCTGAAAAGTCTCGTCTTGATCTTCTCCTTTTCCTTCTCACTAAAGGAGTGTAGAGGATAGTTTGGGTTGATTGAGTCTAATGGTGAAAGTGCACACCCTCTCGAGAGTTAAAACCTAAGATCTTAGCCGTGTCCCCGGCAACGGACAATTTGAGTAACTACACAAGGCTGTGTTCTGAAAATCTCCTCATCTCAAATTTCTTAATAAAACTTTTGTTGGGTGAACATGGGTAGGAGACATGGACTTGTCTCGAGATTGTCTCTGAAGGAGAAGATATTGATTTAAGAAAATTGTTTACCAAAAGTAGGAAAAAATTTGCTTTGCGCAATAGCCTTGAGCTCCACCAGCCAAATTAAGCATATAGTTATAGTATAGTAGAACATTAGGAATTAAAGTCACTTGCCACCACAATTCAATTGTGCTGTCCCTTTATAGCTGGGCTGCAACTAAACCTTGCAGAATGTCCGAATGAGGAGTAAGGGGGTCGTCTTCGAGCTACAACCAACATGATTTGCCAGTGGCTTCATGGAGAAGATGTAGCTCCATGCTACCTTTAGTATTGCGTTTGAACTCTGAAATAAAGTGTGAACTATTGATTCAGCTAGCATTTCCGCTATGCTAAGTTGTAAGGATATTTGTTTTTGGATCATTCGTCTCGTTCTGTAATAAATTATGACATTGTACTGTGATATTTCATCTTATTGGAGAATGTGAGACTTATGTGATCCAAGTCTTTACATTATTCATATGTGTCACTGCTTTCATAAGCATGGGCACTACAGATGGTATCAGAGCACGAATGTTGCCTGTAGGCTCGAAACCCCTAGGATTGGATACAAACCCTAAAATAAATATTTATAGTTAACAAATTTCGAAATACCAGATTTCTTTTCTTATAATATGTTCCTTACCTTCTACATTCTTATTTTGTTTCATCTCCTTAATTCTTATCCCTTCAAAATTTTTGTAGATGTAGAACTTCACTCGTGAGTTATCCCCGCAGAAAGGAGACCAGTACTACTTCAGTGACCAGCTCCTCAGTATTTCCAAAACCCTGAGGTTGACGCCGCCAGTCTTCAGGGGCAAAGAAATTATGTCAGAAGATTACCCTGAAGGACGCTGGAAGATCGAGGCAGAAGTTCTCCCTCGTCTTGATCCTCCTGGACCGCAGCTGATCCGTTTCCGATCTAGATACCCCAACTGGAAGAATGGAGTGGAGATGGCGATGCTGGAGACCTTGTCACGCATCATTGAGCAGTTCTATGACGAGATCAAGCCCAACTCTGTCTTTCGACACTTTGCCAGGAGGGATAGCATTGGACAACCCGTTCAACCCTCACTTAGGGGTATGAACGAGAAGCATCATGGAGACCTTGGAGCTCATTGCCATAACTTGGATATACTTCTGGGACAAGAGATCTTCTACAGGGCAGATTTAAGGCGCGTCCACCGTCACGTTAAGGAAAGCTTAGAAGAAGAGAAAGATATTCTTCGTGTAGAAGTTCAGGTGCTAACGAAGGAGAACAAGGAACTGGAAGACAAGATTTACCTGCAAGATGATAGGATTGCGCAGAAGGATGCCCACATTTTGGCATTGCAGGCTCAGTGTGCTCATTTGTGTGAACAACTAGGCCAAATGGAACTTCAGGCAGAGAAGAATCATCCCCCTGACGCCCCAGAGCCCCTAGTGTTAACCTATCCCGATGGGGACACTCCCAAGGAAGCCACAGGTGTCAAGAAGCGGAAGTGTGGGAACACCCGCAAATACATAAGGAGTTTTAAAATTTGATTAGTAAGACCACCAATTATCCTTACCTTACGAGTATTTCTCCTAGCCTCATCGAAGTTGTATTGACCCACCAATTTGTTGTGAGGCAGTACCTTGAAAACCATGTCCTAGCTTGGTTTGCAAGTCTCTAAAATATCGAATTTATAAAATACTTCGGGTGTGTCTGTTTATTCTTGCTTGTTATGTTTCTGTGAAGTGTGTTGATGTGCATGGGTAGATTTTTCCTTTGTAGTCTCTTCTATCACTACTTACCTATGCCCACACCATACAGATGCCTCCACGTCGTGATCCTGACAACAACAATGCCAACGAAATGATGCAACAAATGATGGCAGCCCAGACACAGTTGATGACCATGATGGCTCAGTTCATGGCAAACCAAAACAATCCACCACCCCCTCCACCGCCGCCACCACCACCCCCACCCCAAGTTGACCGCCTTGCTAGGTTCTTGAGGCTCAGACCCAACAAATTCTCCACAGCTACTGAACCAATCGTAGCCGATGATTGGCTACGCTCTGTGAACAAGGATCTAGTTACTTGCGAGTGTACGGAATTGGAGAAAATAAGGTTCACTTCCCATCTAATGGAGGGACCAGCGGCACAGTGGTGGGAAACATATCAGATCACTCACCCACTTGAAGGACTTACCTGGGAAATCTTTAAAGAAGGTTTCCGCAATGCTCATATCTCTACTGGGATCATGAATCTGAAAAGGGATGAGTTCCGTACCCTGAGACAGGGAAATCGTGCTCTGAGGGAGTACATGGAGGACTTCAATTCCCTCTCACGCTATGCCCCAGAGGATGTAGACACCGATGCAAAGAGGAAGTATAAGTTTCTGAATGGACTCAATGGTGAGCTGAAAATACCATTGTCTGTGGCCTATGCTCCCAATTATCAGGACCTTCTTGATCAGGCCATTACTCTGGACAGCAACATGAAGAAGGAGGAGAATAGAAAAAGGAAGTTCAGCGCCAATAAGTACAACACTTATCTGATGCAGAAGAAACCATACGTTCCTGAGAACAGTGGGGGTCACCACAGTCACAAGAGTGGGAGTGGCCACAACCATAATGGTCATATCCATAAAGTAGGAAATTCCGGATACAGAGGAAATGGACAGGGTGGTAGTGGACACAACCACCCGTTCAATGGGAACAATAGTGGAAAAGAGCCACACCGCCGCAACAATGAGCCTAAACGAGATATTAGTCAAGTGACTTGCTACAAGTGTGGGAACAAGGGACATTACTCAACAGACTGCCCAGAGAAGAAGAAGGCGCCGGAAGCATCAAAGCCTAATCCTTTCCAGAAGGCACAGGTGAATCATCTTGATGTGGAAGAAGTGCAGAATGAACCGGATGCAGTGATTGGTACGTTCCTACTACATACCTTTCCAGCATTAGTCTTGTTCGATACGGGAGCATCCCACTCATTCATCTCAAGAGCTTTTGTTAATAAAAACAAACTGACTACTACAAGCCTGCTAAATCCGGTTAGGGTGAGTTCCCCAGGGGGGGAAATGCTCGCACAAACCGATTGTCAAAACTTGAGTATAGAAATTGGTAAACACTCCTTTCCGGTAAACCTGATAATATTAGAGACCCAGGGTCTGGATGTTATACACGGTATGGATTGGTTGGCCAAGTTTGAAGGAGTATTGGATTGTGCGAATAGATCCATTACACTCACCACTCCCGAGAAGAAGAAGATCAGTTACAAATCCAAATTTGAATTTAAGAAAGTTAAGCTAAATTCTCTTAAGGGGGTTAGCATGGGAGACGTTCGTGTGGTAAGAGACTACCCTGATGTTTTCCCCGAAGAACTACCGGGAATGCCACCCGATAGGGATGTTGAATTTCTTATAGATTTGGTTCCCGGAACGGGACCCATAGCCAAGAGACCATATCCAATGGTTGTAGCTGAATTGAAAGAACTCAAGAAACAGTTAGAGGAGCAACTGCAGAAAGGATTCATCCGCCCAAGTTCATCACCTTGGGGAGCACCCATTCTGTTTGTAGAGAAAAAGGATAGTACTCAAAGGCTAGTAACGGATTATCGAGCAATCAACAAGGTGACGATCAAGAACAAGTACCCGCTACCGAAAATTAATGAGCTCTTCGACCAGCTAGAGGGTGCTTCGGTATTCTCTTAGATCGATTTGCGATCAGGATACTTTCAAATGAAAGTAAGAGAACTAGATATACCAAAAACTGCCTTCACTACTAGATATGGATTATATGAGTACACCGTAATGCCGTTTGGTTTAACCAATGCACCGGCATACTTCATGAACATGATGAATAAAGTGTTTATGGACTTTCTGGATAAGTTTGTTGTGGTGTTCATTGATGATATCCTGATATACTCCAAGAGTCAGGAGGAACATGAAGAATACTTGCACATGATATTATAGAGACTTAGAGAACATAAGCTGTATGCCAAATTTAGCAAGTGTGAATTCTGGCTAGAAGAAGTTGGTTTTCTAGGACACGTTGTGTCCAAAAATGGAATAGCAGTAGACCCAGAAAAGGTGTCAGCTGTGACAAAATGGGAAGTACCCAAGAATGTGGCAGACATCCGTAGTTTCCTTGGACTGGCAGGTTATTATAGAAGATTTATTGAGAACTTCTCCAAACTTGCCAAACCATTGACTTCACTACTGAAAAAGGAAGTCAAATTTAAGTGGACGGAAGAATGTGAAATAAGTTTCCAGGAACTGAAGAAACGGCTGGTGTCAGCACCTGTTTTATGTTTGCCAGATATAGAGAAGGAATTCCAAGTATATTGTGATGCCTCGCACCATGGACTAGGAAGTGTCCTAATGCAAGAAGGGAAAGTGGTTTCATACGCTTCTAGACAGCTTAAGAAACATGAGGTCAACTATCCCACCCACGATCTGGAGTTAGCATCAGTAATGCATGCGTTAAAGATGTGGAGACCCTATCTTTTCGGAAAACGTTGTGAAGTATTTACGGATCACAAGAGCCTGAAATATATTTTCACCCAGAAGGAATTGAATATGAGGCAAAGAAGATGACTGGAACTTATTAAGGACTATGATATGAGTTTGCAATATCACCCAGGAAAGGCTAATGTGGTGGCAGACGCTTTGAGCCGTAAGGTCCATGTAAATGGACTGACAGCGGGAAAATTGCCCGAAGATTTAAGTAGAGCATTTAAGGACCTCAGATTAGAGGTAGTACCCGAAGGATTCCTCGCAACACTGGACGTACAACCGTTGTTGATGGATAAGATTCGGGAAGGCCAGAAGGGAGACAAAGTAATGGATGAAATCAAGGTCAACCTGAGCGAAGGGAAGGCCAAGGGTTTTCGAATGGATGAGCAAGGCACCTTGTGGTTTGAGAAACGCATTTGCGTGCCGCAAGATGAGGATCTTAGAAAATTGATTCTGCAAGAAGCACATAACTCGCCTTATTCCATACACCCGGGGAACACCAAGATGTACATGGATGTAAAGGAAAGATTTTGGTGGAATAACCTGAAGAGAGACATCGCGGAATATATAGCTAAGTGCGATGTATGTAGTCGAGTAAAGGCGGAGCATCAGAAGCCAGCAGGATTGTTGCAACCTTTAACTATACCGGATTGGAAATGGGAACAGATAGGTATGGATTTCATTACTGGGTTACCACGTACCAGATCGGGATATGATTCGATCTGGGTAATAGTGGATCGTTTGACAAAGGTGGCCCATTTTGTGCCAGTAAAGACTACCTACTCAAGTGCTAAGTTGGCAGAGATTTACATGAGGAGAATTGTATGACTTCATGGTATTCCCCAGAGGATTGTGTCTGACAGAGGTACCCATTTTACCTCGCATTTCTGGAAACAACTACATGAATCTTTGGGTACGAGATTAGAGTTCAGTACAACATTTCATCCCCAAACGGATAGACAGACGGAAAGAGTAAACCAAATTTTAGAAGATATGCTGAGGGCATGTGCCTTGGACTACAAGTCTAGTTGGGATGATAATTTGCCATACGCAGAATTTTCCTATAACAACAGCTACCAAGCAAGCATAGAGATGTCGCCGTTTGAGGCACTTTATGGTAGGAAATGCACCACACCACTACTCTGGAGCGGTGTGGGAGATCGAAGTTTATTTGGACTTGATATAATCCAGGAAGCTGAAGAGAAGGTTCGAATAATCAAGGACAGATTGAAGATCGCGCAGTCCAGGCAGAAAAGCTATGCGGATTCCAAAGGAGAGAAATCAGATATGAGATAGGTGACAGGGTTTATTTAAGAGTGTCACCAATGCGTGGTGTGAAGAGGTTCGGGATCAAGGGCAAACTTGCACCTCGATTCATCGGCCCCTTTAAGATTCTTTCCCGCAAGGGAGAAGTAGCATATGAGTTAGAATTGCCGGAAGTTCTGTCAGCAGTTCACAATGTCTTCCATGTGAGTCAATTGAAGATGTGTCATCCAGAGATGACAGAAACCGCTACGGGATACAGTGTCATTAGAAGAAGTTCAGTTGGAAAGTGACCTGACGTATGAAGAGAAGCCAATCAAAATCTTGGAGATGGCAGAAAGGATCACACGAACCAAGACTATCAAATTTTGTAAGGTCCACTGGAACCACCATACCGAAGAAGAAGCAACTTGGGAACGGGAGGATGATCTTCGGGAAGAACACCCACATCTTTTTGAAGGCCAAACCAAATCTCGAGGACAAGATTCATCTTAAGGGGGTTAGGTTTGTAACATCCTAATTTTGCTAAAATTTAAAACTTTGCATTCATACATCATTCATCATATAGGCTTAACTTTTAATCACATAAATACTGAATAAAAATTCAATTATGAGTTTAAATAATGTTTAATCCCATTTAAATGTTTATTTAAAACTTACTTCATAAATATAATTTTCCAAATTATATAATGGGTAAGGTTATTATTAAAAATTACTAATTTAAATAACCTTTCCAAAATATATTTTTATGAATTTTCTGAAATGTTTTGAATAGGTTTAAAAATCATTTAGTAAATCAGATTTGAAAAACAGTTTTTATTTTATTTAACAGATTATGTTACCAGGCCGGCCAAGACGTTATCCACCGCGCGCGCGGTCGATAACGGCCTATCGGCCCGCTCCAGCGCGCGCGCCGCTCCCCTCTGGCTGACAGGTGGGCCCCACCTGTCAGCCGTCTTCCACCTCCGTCCGGAGATCGCGCCGGAGACGATGACCACGACCGAGCCGTTTCCGGGCCGGTTTCCGCCGTGATTAGCTCCCGCGTCCCCTCCTATTTATACCCCGCGAGGCCGCCTCCGAAACCCCCCCCCCCAAAAACCCTACCTCTCCGCCGTCGGGCTGCTCGGAATCGAGCTCGCCGTCGCCGCCATTGCCGCCGGGCTTTTTCGCGAGTGCGGTAAGCTCCAAGCTCCTCGAGCTCCACCGAGCCCCCCCTCGCTTCCCCATCCTTTTGCGCATCCGTTGAGCCCCCTTGCTTGTCCCATTTCGCAGCCGAACGCCGAAAACGACCTCGACCGAGGTGCTCCGCCGCCGGCCACCATCTCCGACGAGGAAAGGAGAGGAGTCTCGACGCCGCCGCCGCGCCATCGACCTCGCCTCCTCCTCCGCGTCATTTTGGTAAGAACCGTTCGTCCTAGGGCGGTGTTTTCATGCGGGAAGCGCCGAGGCCGACGCGCCGCCGCCGCGGGCGCCGCCGCCGGCGAGCCTTCCGGCGACCCGCGCGCCGCTCGGTTCGGCCGGGCGTCCCACGCCGTTGGATCTAGATCCAACGGATCTAGATCCAAACGAACCCGTGCGTCCGATCTCATTTAAATCGGACGGCTCTCGTCCACGATCCGCGCGAATCGTTTTCGTCCAATAGGATCGCGCCACGTAGCCCCATTATTTTCTTTTTCGCAGGAATTTTATAAATAAAACAGAAAAATATGCAAAACTTAGAAAATTCATAACTTATGTTCTGTAAGTCCAAATTCAATGAACTTTATATCCACGGATAGCCCTGCTAGAGTAGTTTAATTCTACATCATTTGTTTTTTCTTTTGTTAAATAATAATTCATAAGATCATCCGAGGAGTAATTCGGCTATTAAATCCATAACTTAAATAATAAAAATGTTTTACAAATAAACTCAATTGTTTTAGGTTTAGGTGAACAACCTCTGCCCAGGAATATTAATATATGTCTTATTTGAAAACTTTCTTAGAACAATAAAATTTGTAATGTTATAATCTAAGTTTTGGTTACTTTGTTTTCAAATTAATAAATTGTTAAGTGAATTGAGAAATTCCTAGAAATTGCATCTCATGCATTTAATACCAGAGAATATAAATCATGGATAAGTGTGTCTAATTCTACACATGGCATATCATGCATGCATACATCTTTTATTTGATGTGTGAGATTTTGTGTGGATATTTATTTGTATGTATTGCTTGTGCTAGATTGTGAAGGCGAGGAAGGACCTGCTTGTGATTGCTATTCTTGTTGTGCCTGCCCCTCCTGCTGCCAAGGCAAGTGACTTCATAAAACACTTACTATTTTATTCCATTGCATATCTAGTGTTTTCAAACAGTATTTGCAAAAGTAGTATGCATGATAGGTTTTTGGGAGATTGTAGTATGCTATGCAAACCTTTTAGGTTTCCCCTTAGAAATTCCAGATTAGACCCCTATTATAATTTAGTGGAAGCAACTGCTGCAAAAATGATTTGTTTTATGGTTGATGTGATAAATGAAAATTTCCACTAAATAAATTTAACGCCTGGGTGGATTGGGTCGATCGAGGAGGTTTCAAGTTGAGTGGCTTCTGAGGGCCAAGTGTCATGGTTGTCTTCGCCCAGGGTAGTTTCTACTTACTTGGGGCCATGATATGCGGTGTTAACCTGAGTTGCTCACTTGTGGTAGGCCACCCAGGGCTATGAGATTTAAGTCTACACTGAGTCTAGTTGCTTATCGTGCAACCATTGGTCAATATGGGCTCTGTCTTGATGGAGTAAGTTGTTGTGGACCTGGGTCAAGAGATTGATGGTGGTAGAGTTGATAGGATGGTGGTAATCTCTTAGTATGATCATGGGAAAGCAACTTCTGAAAAGTCTCGTCTTGATCTTCTCCTTTTCCTTCTCACTAAAGGAGTGTAGAGGATAGTTTGGGTTGATTGAGTCTAATGGTGAAAGTGCACACCCTCTCGAGAGTTAAAACCTAAGATCTTAGCCGTGTCCTCGGCAACGGACAATTTGAGTAACTACACAAGGCTGTGTTCTGAAAATCTCCTCATCTCAAATTTCTTAATAAAACTTTTGTTGGGTGAACATGGGTAGGAGACATGGACTTGTCTCGAGATTGTCTCTGAAGGAGAAGATATTGATTTAAGAAAATTCTTTACCAAAAGTAGGAAAAAATTTGCTTTGCGCAATAGCCTTGAGCTCCACCAGCCAAATTAAGCATATAGTTATAGTATAGTAGAACATTAGGAATTAAAGTCACTTGCTACCACAATTCAATTGTGCTGACCCTTTATAGCTGGGCTGCAACTAAACCTTGCAGAATGTCCAAATGAGGAGTAAGGGGGTCGTCTTCGAGCTACAACCAACATGATTTGCCAGTGGCTTCATGGAGAAGATGTAGCTCCATGCTACCTTTAGTGTTGCATTTGAACTCTGAAATAAAGTGTGAACTATTGATTCAGCTAGCATTTCCGCTATGCTAAGTTGTAAGGATATTTGTTTTTGGATCATTCGTCTTGTTCTGTAATAAATTATGACATTGTACTGTGATATTTCATCTTATTGGAGAATGTGAGACTTATGTGATCCAAGTCTTTACATTATTCATATGTGTCACTGCTTTCATAAGCATGGGCACTACAAATCTCCTCAAGAGAGGACGTCAAATAAGATAGAGAAATGGCGTCTTCGCTTTCTATATTACCCTTCTCTTTATTGAGATGCTCTATCTCACCAATTCGAACCATGAGGGCACCAACATGTTTCTTGCTATCACCTTGCAAGTTAGTGATAAAGGAGTCGAACGCCACAAGCTCTTGCTTGATTTGAAATCTAGAGGCATCATCAAGCTCATTCATTTCATTCATGAGAGAGGAAGAGGATGAAGGTACCTCCGATGCCTTTGCCATAAGACACTTTGAGCTCTTGGTGATGGAGTTCTCATTAGGCGATGTGGATAGAGACGATGAAGAGCTTGTCGTAGTTGAAGGAGTTCTTGTCATTGATGGAGAGACGGTAGTTGTCGAGGTGGTGGCAAGGGCCGCCACTTCATTTGGCGTTTCTTCCTCCGACTCTTCATCATCGGTGGGATACTCCTCTTGAGTCAACAACATGATGCGAGGCTTCTTGTTAAAAGGCCTCTTCTTTCCATATGCCTTCTTGGGAGGCATCTTGGTTTTGTCCTTGAGCACTAGACGTCCACCATGCTTTTCTCTTTTCTCATAAGGGCACTCGGCAACGAAATGGAACTTGTCTTGACAATTGTAACATGTCCTTGACTTGGAGGGTGAGACCCTATCGGCTTGAGGTGCATTCTTGTCAAAACGCATCTTGCCTCTTGAGGGATTGTTCCAAAAGGTGCGAGCCGCAAGAGCAAGATGATCATTGTAAGCAATCTTGAGTGCTTCCTCGGACATAGCGGCAAAGCTTCCAAGATCATCATCATCGTTGTCTTTCTCAACGGTAGCCTTCAAAGCGAGGTTGGTTGTGCCTCTTTGCATTCCAAGAGCCTTGCCCTTGCATCTTGTGCGTTCTTAGTGGCCACCTTGTATGCGGCCATCTCTTGCATAACCTCATTAGACGTCATGAGATGGTAGTTGTGTCTTCCTTGAAGACTCTTGACATCGGTAGGCTCACATGCCATCATAGAGCTAACATACTTCCTCTTGATCCAGGCATCATCAATATGAGAGGCACCCACTTCTCGAAAGCTTGTGGCTATGGTCACCAATCTTTGATACATCATCTCATGGTCTTCACCATCAAGCTTGAAGAAGCCCTCGGCTTCATTGCTCAAAGAGTCATAGCGGTTCCTTCTCATGCTATCATTTCCAACGAACAACTCGGATAGACCATCCCATGTCTCCTTGGCGGTGGTGAGATGTTGGATGCGAGGCATGTCCTTGTTCCCAACCGCCTTTTGGATCATGTAGAGAGCGGTGGCATCAAGTTGAGCCTCCACCACTTCTCTTCTTGTTAGGTTGGTCGGATCATGCGGCTTGTATCCAACTTGAATGATGCGCCACAAATCGATTGAAGAGCTGCAAACATGAGACTTCATCATGTTTTGCCATTGAGAAAAAGTATAGTCTTTAAGCAACGGGGGATCACCCCTATGAGAAACTTGCGGGTGAGGAATAATGGGATCGGGGGTATGGTATTGGGATGGGGGAGGAGTGGCGTTGTAGCCTTTAGGCACTTCATCATTGGATGATGGAGTGTTTTGATGGGTTGAGGAACTACTAGCATCACCCTTCCCATCCAAAGGCAATTGCTTTCCCTTTATCAATTCGGGGTCCACATCAAGAGTAATGCCCGGAAGCACCGGAGGCTTTGAGGGCAATGCAAGAGAGGTTTCCTTAGATGTCTTGAGAGACTCAAGCATATCATGAAACTTCTTGAACTCGGTTTGTATGGACGGTGTCAACTTTGTTTCCAAAGAGTTGATATCGGCCATAGTGGCACCTTTCTCTTGCATTGCCGCCAAAGTCGCGGCGTCCGTTTCGGAACCCTCTTTTGGGTCAACTTGCATTATCCAAGGTTGGTCTCAAGCGGTGAAGCTTTTAAGAGACAACCTGGCTCTGATACCAATTGAACGGCAGTTGACCACCCAGAAGGGGGGTGGGTGAATAGGTGGTGACCAATTTTTATGTCTTTTTCAGTTTTAGGCTAGCGGAAAGTAAGTTGTCTAGAAGTGCAACTAGGTGATACAAGTGATAAACAACAAAGACACTAAGCAAGTACAGGAATTAAAGAGCGGTAAAGGAGAGTGGAACGAAACAACCGTAGGAACTCGAAGACCAAGATTTTATCCCGAGTTCCACCACATAGGTGTACGTCTTGTTGGAGGGGTGTGAGCTACCACAAAGGTTTGCTCAACGCCACAAAGGCCTCACCCTATTCTCCTGTGAATTCGACCACAAAGGTGCGAATCCACGCTTCCACTAAGGACTCCTTTAAGGGCGGAGAAGGTCTCGTACAAATTCGTGAGGCACACACCCACAACTGAATTGGGGGCTCCCACAAAGACCACAACAGGTCACTTCCACAAAGGAATCCACAAAGGATCCAAACACACAAGGTTGAACCTAGCTATCCACAAAGGAACCCTAGATTCGTTGCCCCTCAAGAAATAGAGGGGGGAAATCAAATCGCTTCGGTGGAGATGTAGATCGGTGGCTTCTCGCTCAGATCCCCAAGTATCAACGGATTTGAGTGGCTAGATTGGGAGATCCGGAAGAAACGAGCTTCAGCACCAATGGAGGAGAGAGAAAATCTGGAAGCTTAATCTTCTGGAGGTAGGTGGAGGGGTATTTATACCCCTCTCCAAAATCTGTCCGTTGTACAGCCGCCAGCCCGGAAATCTCCGGGTTGAGGACCGGAGATCTCCGGACCCCGGAAATTTCCGGAGCAATTTCCGGCTGTGCTTGAATCTGGATCAGTACTGGTTGGGCTTCTTGACTTAGTCGAAAATCCTCTGTCACTCGGAGATCTCCGGATTGGGGCCCGGAAATTTCCGAGCGCCGGAAATCTCCGGGAGCATTTCCGGCTAAAACTGTTTTGGAGTCAGTACGCATTTTGAGTTCTGGACTTGGTCGAAATTCCTCTGTCACTCGGAGATATCCGGACTGGGGCTCGGACATCTCCGAGCGCCGGAAATCTCCGAGAGGATTTCCGGCTCAGCTTGAGTTGGAGTCAGTACGCATTCAATTCAGACTTAGTGAAAAACTTGGATGGCTCGGAAATCTCCGGTCTGGGGACCGGAAATCTCCGAGCCCCGGAAATCTCCTGACTGAATTCCTGAACGAATACCAAGTGTAGTTGAAATGAAACTTAGGCAAAATAAGTGATTATCTTTATCAGTCTACCTGTAAAAGACCCTGCATGCTTCATCACAAACATTAGAATACTTTTTATGTTGTCATTAGTCACCAAAATCTGGGAGTGCATAGAATGCACTTTCATAGACTACAACAGCCC